>OY728132.1:1677982610-1679182610 GCA_963277665.1 Viscum album | reverse complement strand
GTTCCTCCCCGTCATGAGTGCGTGGGAGGATCCGGAGTAGATGCCACAGCTGGCGCTGGCACTGATGAGACTGGTCCCCAGAGAGGAAAAAGAAGTGGTGAGAGATGTCCAATTTAAGAAGTGGTTCAACCAGTTCCTAAACTTCTCGAAGGATCGAGAGTTTCCCCTAAGGCCTCGAACTTGCTCGAAGGGGGATCAACGGGGCAAGGAGCACTCATATTGGCAGCTCTTGGAGGACAGCCAATGGAAGACCTAGGGTTTCAGTGTCAGCACTGAACAACAGCCGATAGTCAGACTTGCGGCGTTTATCGAGGCCCTTATCTACGGTTGGATCCTACCAGTGAGGGATACCAACATGAGGGTGCGACCCAGCTCATTCATCATGGCATCCATGATGTCCATAGGAAGGTGGGTCAATCTGGGGATTCTGATGCTTGCCAGATTGTACAAGATGCTACAGCACGTTAGTGAGGGCAAGAAGCTACCAAGGATATGCGGGCCCTTCCACCTTCTGTATGGGTGGATCGCAGCGCACATCAGGGGGGTTTACGAATATCCGAACCCCATCTCACCTCTGGGGTCAAACTTCCACCCATCCATTCTGAATGCAACCGGGAGATTTCCAGTCAAATTAACTGCACCGTTGGTACTAAATTGGGTGTGGAAGGCAGACGAGTTTAATTTACACCCTTTTCCATTACCGACGGGGGTACTTAGCGATGATGGTCGGGGGACAGAGGAGCATCGGGCCTATCTCTTGGCCTTTCGAGGTGGAGTTCTGGTGGCAAGGGTGGACCACGAGCCGCTCTGCGAGCCGTACACCCCACACCGGTTCGTGAGGAAATTCTGGTGCCTGCAGTGACTGACCCCGCAGGTCTACTGGGAGGTGCGCCTTGAGGAGCACCCGTGTGTGATGAGGCAATTGTGGCTCATGTTCACATGGGAAGATGGGAAAATGCGAAATGCATTGCCTCTGCCTACTGTCGCCTTTGGGATGGTGAAGGAGTATGCCATAAGTTGGGAGGCAGCTTATCCGGGAGAAAAGCTAAAGCAGCCAACTGTTCGAGTTGGTGATGGCAGGCCTCCCCTATCCCAAGGTCGGGGTCGGAGGGCGGTAAGGGCCTCTCGTGGTGGCGGGGCTGCCATGGCAGTGAGGCCTACACCGGCTGAGGGTGAGGCAGCAGTAGCGGATCCAACAACGGTAGTGGACCCGGTGGTCCCGGAAGAGCAGAGCTATCCGGAGGGGCGGCCACCGAGGGGATTTCGCAGGATATCTACTCAGGCTCCGGGGAAGCGGTTGCGCTATATCGACATGCCAGAGAATGCTATTTTCCCAGAGGTCTGGTACATTTGGGATTTCAACCGGCAACACCTCAGTCCGCCTGAGATGTGGGAACACCTGAACCGCCTCGGGATGTATTTACCGGGTATAGGCCCTGTCCGGGCCGGTTTCGTGGTGTCTCCGGCAGAGGCAGAGCAATACCTGGATGAGCTGGAGGACTTCGTATATTCCAGTGGTACCCCATGTCCAATGACAGACTAGGAGAGGGTACTGCTGGATCAGACGGTTCCCCCAAAACTGTCGGCCACCGAGCTGAGGGAGCGCTTCCCCCTATCGGAAGATTCAGACAAATCCTCTCAGGGAGACAAGGCTGGTGGAGAGAGTCAGTTGGAGGAAGGCGAAGTCGGCGATCAAGACTTGGGCCTCGATGATTTCACAGAGGCTCTCGAGGTAAAATTCCAAGCTTCTTTCCTCAGGGTCTGCTTTCAGGTCATTATGGACCTATTACCAACATCTGAACCATGCAGGAGGACCTGGTACACAGATCCCGTTCTCGCCCCTTGGTGGGTGATGACGCAGGACCCTCGGAACCCGCACCTATGGCCGCGTCCAGTTCTATGTCTGGCAGAGCTAGGGCACTTAGGTGGATCCTCCAGAATCTCCATACATTCTGACAATATACGGAGGGTCACGCCTCAGGGCCCCATCAACATCAACTCCAGAGCAGCACCAGGAGTTCAATCTCTGTAAGTCCTCTCCGTTGAAATCATTACTATCACCTGTCGATCATGCCAACTGACGTACATTCCCTTATCTGTTACGTATAGTTCTTCAACTGGAATGGGCTGCTGTGGAAAGGATGGTCGGGATTTCTGGTGGTATCCCTCCTAGGGGCATGCCGGTGATCGTAGAGATAGTTACCCTGCCCACCCGAGCTGTAGTGTCCCCTATCGTTGGCAGGACCACCAGCAGGGTCATGCCTGAGGTCATCGAGGTGGGGTCTGACGATGAGGATCTGTCAGTCAACCCAAGTCCCGCCGCGTCTGATCCAACGCCAGATGTCGCGCCTGATCCCACGCCAGATGCAGATCCTGCTGAAGAATTCTTGCAGGCGTACCCCGCATACGAGCCTGCTAATCATGTGGACTAGGATGAGATGACATCTGTAAGAACCCAGATCTTCTTTTCAGGTACATTTTTCTTTTTTCTGGACTTTTTGAGAAAAATGAAGTTTCTGGAAATTTTTGAAGTACACGCCGTGTACTTTCTGAGTACACGCTGTGTACTCTTTTCCCGCTCGAAGTCGTGTGCTGGCCGTGTCCGGGCCACACACACGGTGTGTGAGGGTGAGGTAGAGGCCGGTTAATTCGGAGTACGGAAAATTGAAGTACACGCCGTGTACTCAAGAAGTACACGTCTTGTACTTTCTTTCTTTCATTAAACGGACCGGGGTCGTGCCTAACCCATGATTTCATCTTCTTCTTCAGATTCTATCTGTCCAGGAGTGACCGTACGGCCGGATCTTCGACGAGCTTCTGCCTCTCCGTCCGTTCTCCGATTCGAGCATGGTCAGTTGCATTGGAATCACAGCGGTGAGTTCTTCCTTCTGCTTGAGTCTTGTTTCTTGATTCCTCCCCGTTTCCAAGTTATCATGGGATGACCGTTTGGTGCGTTTTCTCAGATCTTCGTCGTTATAAGGGGAATCTATTGTCGAGGTTCATGTATATCGATCTCCTAGGATTGAGGTAGGTGGTCTGTGCCTTTCCGTAGAAATTTGATGAATATTATGTGCAAATTCCACCAATACCCTTGAACGGGGTATTGCATGTTTCCTGTTTTTCCCTTGCTGTTTGCCTTCTTTTCTTGATTGCTTTAGTAGAGGTTATTTCTTGTGAGTAGAGTAATTTATTTTTGTGCTCAGGTTGCTTTTCCATGCTTGTTTTTCCTGTTGGGTGTTTTTCCAGTTGCCATACCTTGTTGTAGGATAGTGGAACTATCTTTTTGATATGTTGTTGAGCCTTAGTTGATAGCCAAGTAGTTTTTGAGGTTTACTTGGACGATGCACACGTGATGAGCATGTTTACTTTTCCACACAGGACTGTGAGAGCCTAGTGTAGTAGACCATAGGGAGAATCGACGTAAGGGATTCTTCAAAGTGTCTTTTAATACGATGCGAGACCACATGGGGAATTGACGATGAGTGCTTTCTCAGAGAGTCTTTAGTTCCTCGATGCGGGCCACAGGGGGAATGAGACGTTGAGTGCTTCCCCAGAGAGCCTTTAGTACGATATGAGACTATAGGGGGAATTGACGGTGAGTTCTTCCTCAGAGAGTCTACTTTTTAGCTGAACCAGAGGGGTGAGATTGTGTGTGCCTCCCAGAGGGTTGCTAGTGCTTCGTAGGTTGAACCATAGGGGTTAGGATGTGAGAGCCACCCAGAGGGTTACCTGTTTGCTTTTGTTACTGGCTGTTTACTTGAGTACCTTATATGTTAGAACTGTGGATTGTAGTTATTGTGTGATTTCCTGTTACTGCTTCTTGTTTTATTACTACAATGTGTTCATTAACTGATAGGCACAAACCTTTGTTTGGGTGATTGCCTACTGGGATTTTATCTCACACCCTATTTGGGCCATTCTTTTGGGCCCAAGCAGACTATGTTGATACAGGTATAGATAAGGGAAAGCGCCCTTCTACATCAGGTTCTTGATTGCATAGGAGCTGGAGAGCATGGGACCGAGCCGTGGCTCGCGATACTGAGGAGTCTACTTTGTTTTCTTTTGAACTTGGTTTCAGTTGTATTTTAGCACGTTATTGTGTTTTCTTCTTTCCTTAGATACTTTTACCTTCTGCATCATTATCACCATTACTATATGTATTCATTGCTTTCGCTGTTGGTTTCAGTTGTTATGTATGTTTTTATTGCTTCCACTTTTGATGGTTGTCTTCCTTACCTTGTATACTTTACCGAATGAGGTCATAGTTTCCCCACCGACTCACTAAGGCCCTCACTGCTAGTCGAAAGCCTCTGGAGTTTGGGGAAACACACTTGAGGTCATGTGGCGCACCGGGTGCGGGGCACCAGTGGAGGGGCTCCGGATTCGGGTCGTTACAAAGTGGTATCAGAGCAGTTCTTTTCTCTTGATTTACTGTTTGGAGACCTTAGCCAGGGATAGGATGGATTCAGTACTTGGTATTAAGCTATGCTCGGGAGTAGCTAACCCGTGTATAGTGAAAATCTATACTACCTTGTTAATTGCAGTTCGCTGGTTTTGAGATTTTATAGTTGATCGGATTTCACCTAGAGTGATTCACATGACTTGTGCTATTATTGTTTTGATATTCTAGTTCTATTTCTATTGCAACCCGATGAGATGAGGGTATGCCATCTCATGCATCATATAGGCACTTGTAGAAATCACATGCCATGCATTCTTGCCATGCCATCTAGGGTGCATTAGCGATTGCATGCTGTTGTGATAGACTTTGTGTAGATTATGCATGCTGTTGTGATAGTTGCTTGATATATTCTTTGTTGTTATGTTAGAAAGCTGTTTGTTTTGTTCCTTGATTAAAGTGAATGCCAAATTTTGTTTCTTGAGGTGTTATGGGCCCTCACGAATCGGAATTTGGCACCTCTTTCCCTTGTTTTTAGTGTTTCTGGGATTCTGTGCAGTTTCTGAGCTACTGTCCAGAAAAAAACCCAGAATACACGGCATATACTTTTTGGATACACGCCGTGTAGTTTTCAGGCCGTGTCACTGACCGTGTGGGTAGAACACGGTGTCGTAAAAGTAACTTCGGGAACACGCCGTGTACGGTAGGTACACGCCGTGTAAGTTCGGAGCCGTGTACCCGACTGTGTCACTAACAACACGGGTCGGGGAAGAACTGGTAGAACACGCCATGTCTAGAGGGAACACGCCGTGTAGTCCTGTCCAGGTACCCGACCGTGTCACGAACAACACGGGCCGACTTTACCTTCTTTTCCACATGCCATGTTTGTTCGGGACACGCCGTGTAGTCGTGTCCAGGTACCCAGCCGTGTCACGAACAACACGGGATGGTGTCACCTTTGCCTATACACGCCGTGTTTTTTCGGAGCACGCCGTGTAAGGTTCATCCGTGTAGACGGCTATGTGCTTAACAACACAGGCCACCAAAGCCTTGTCTAGTACACATCGTGTGTGTTAAGAACACGCCGTGTAGTCTCGGGTTAAGTCGGACCATGTGGGTTATCCATATAAGGAGACTCAGGCAGGGGAACAGTTTTCAAGTACACACCGTGTGTGGGTGAAACACACCCTGTAGTTTGAAGTGTACACGACTTATAGGGAAAGAGTACACACCCATTTCAGTGGTTTAAGAAGACACGCCATGTAGTTTTATACACGCCGTGTAGTCGTGTTTTCCAATCTTGTGTGTTTTTCTTCCCCTGTTTCCGTTTAGTACTCTTGTGTTCTCTATTCTTGTTTTCCTGATCTAAGGTGTGCTTTTGATCTTTCAGAGCTATGCCTCCGAGACGTCCTCCGGTCATACTTCTGTCGTCAGGTAGTGATCAGATGCCAGACAGGGATGATCAGGGACTTCCTATCGATCCCCCAGCCGAGCCAGCCTTGGCACTGGTTGTTGTGCCAATTGCGGGCGCTGATGCGCAGTTCAGGGAGGATCTCAGGCTGTAGAGTCATGGCTGGAAGCCATGCTGACTATCTTCGAGCATCTGGAGACACCTCTAGAGAGGCGGGTCAAGCTCGCCACCTACATGCTCCGAGACTCCGCCAATAGGTGGTGGGACGTGATCTCACAGGTGGGTCAACAGTAGGCTATGACTTGGGAGGAGTTCCAACGCGTGTTCTACGACTACTTCTACCCAGAGACCCTGGGGGCCGATCGAGCCCGGGAGTTCATGAGCTTAGAGCAGGGTACTCTATCTGTCATGGAGTATTCCTCTCGTTTCACCGAGCTACAGCATTTTACACCCCTTCGGGATGGGAGTGGGGTGTTCTTGGCAAGGAAGTTTGAGGAGGGACTCAGGTGAGAGATCCGCTCGCAGGTGAACATCTTCCAGTTGACTTCCATCACTTCCATCGTCAACCAGGCACTGATTGCAGAGCGCAATCAGAGAGACTCCGGAGCTGTGATCCAGGGCGGTTCTACTTCCAGAGTTAGCTTTCCTCCAGATGACAGCAAGAAGTGTTGTAGGGAGTCTATGCGCGGTGATTCGAGGAAGCGAGACGCATCATCAGGCAGCCAGGTGACATGCTACCAGTGTGGCCGGACAGGGCACATGAGGCCGTAGTGCCAGAGAGACCCTATGGAGTTCCGATCTTGTGGCAAGATGGGTCACCTTCAGCGTTTCTCTCAGGTTTTCTCACTAGCAGCTGGTGACCGGGGTTCTTCCATGACTCCTCGTTCAGGAGCAGCCCCTCCAGTTTCTCACCAGTCGGGAAACTGGAGTTCTTCCGGCCGTTCGGGCCGAGGTGGAGGTCGAGGCTGTGGCGGTCAGCTACCAGTTCCTCAGCACCAGCAGGGAGGTTCAGCTCAGAGTGGTCAGCTAGGGGCGTAGGGCCACAGTACTAGCCAGTCTTTCACCATGGAGCAGACTTATCAGGAGCAGGATCCTGGCCCTTCTACTGTTCTAGGTATGATTTTAGTAGCCTTAGTTTTATCTTCATCCCTTTTCGATACTGGTGCTACGCATATCTTTATCTATGTTACTGTCGTGGAGAGCCTTGGACTCTGCATCTTTTCTTCTGCCGACTCGTTGACACTAGACACACCTTTGGGAATGAGGACATCTAGTGTACGCCAGTGTAGAGAGTGCCCTCTCGAGGTTGTAGGGTATCGTTTCTTATGGGATCTCTATGTCCTAGAGATGACAGGCTATGATGTCATCCTTGGCATGGACTGGTTGATTCCCTTCCAGGCAGTCGTTGACTGTTATCGCCGTAGAGTGAGTTTCGTTTCACTAGAGGGTGAGTCTTTTCTGCATAGAGGCGAATGGGACATTCGGGCGAGTTGGGTGGGGCTCGAGCATCTTGGGCTAGGAGGGGTGACAGACCAGATTGCTAGTCTTTATCTGGATGATCAGGGGATTCCACAGTTAGACTTTCCTCCAGTGGTGGATCGTTTCAGGGACGTCTTTCCAGAGGACTTCTTAGGTTTGCCTCCGGAGCGTGAGGTAGACTTATCTATTGAGCTCATGCCAGGAGTGGCACCGGTGTCCATTCCTCCCTATAGGATGGCCACACCGGAGTTTCAGGATCTCAAGAAGCAGTTGGAGTATCTATAGGCTAAGGGTTTCATCCGACCCAGTACTTCTCCTTGGGGTTCGCCTGTTCTGTTTGTGAAGAAGGCAGACGGTACCCTTCAGCTTTGTGTGGATTATCGGAAGCTGAACCAGTTGACGGTCAAGAACTGATATCCCTTTCTGTGGATTGATGACCTTTTCGATCAGTTTCGAGGATCCCGGGTGTTCTCTAAGATCGACTTGAGGTCCGGTTATCATCAGTTGTGCGTTAGACCATCAGATATTCCTCTGAAAGCCTTCAGGAGCAGATATGGTCTATACGAGTATACAGTCATGCATTTCGGTCTCACAAACACACCTGCATTTTTCATGGAACTGATGAACCGAGTGTTCCATCCTTACTTGGACTTCTTTATTGTTGTCTTCGTGGACGATATCTTGGTGTACTCTCACACTCGACACGACCATGCCACACATCTTGATATCGTTCTGATTACACTGAGAGAGCATCAGCTCTATGATAAACTCTCTAAGTGCCACTTATGGATGGATCAGATTCACTTCTTGGGTCACGTCATCTCATAGGAAGGAGTGTTAGTGGACCCAGAGAAAGTGAGAGCTGTAGTTTCCTGGGAGCATCCGAAGAACGTCTTTGAGGTACAGATCTTCCTAGGGCTGGATGGATACTATTGATGCTTTACTCGGGACTTTTCTCATCTAGCAGCACATTTGACAGGTCTGACCAAGAAGGGGGAGAAGTTCTTATGGTCATATTCTTGTGATTCAGCCTTTCAGAAGATGAAAGGGAGGTTGACGTCGGCACTGATATTAGTCTTGCCAGAGCCAGGCAAGAACTATACAGTCTACTATGATGCTTCAGGCATCGGGCTAAGAGCTGTGCTTATGCAGGGAGATGGAGTCGTTGCGTACGGGTCTCAGCAGTTGAGGCCACATGAGAGTAACTACCCTACGCAAGATCTGTAGTTGGTAGATGTTGTTCATGCCTTGCGTTGTTGGAGACACTATCTTCTGGGAGAGCACTTTGTGGTCATTACTGACCACAAGAGTCTCAAGTATATCTTCAATCAGCATGATCTGAATCTGAGGCAGTGCAGGTGGGTCGAGTATCTTCAGTATTTTGACTTAGAGCTTGCCTATACGCCGGGAAAGGGCAACGCCGTGGCAGATTCATTGAGCAGGAGAACTCAGATTCAGGCAGTTCAGGAGGCCAGTAGTGAGTGGCAGCTGATGGCTCTGTTCTCTGAGATGCATCTGGAGGTACACGATAGACGGGTACAGGCTTTTCTATCTTCTGTAGCTGTTACCTCCATGCTACTTGATCGGGTACGGATGAGGCAGCTATCAGACTCGGAAGGCTTAGTCCTGCGGGAGAGTGTGTCAGGAGATGACCCTCTTCCTGGATGGACAGTGGGCGAGGATGAGATCTTTCATTTCCAAGGACGCGTATGGGTGCCAGCAGACATACGCAAGGAGCTGATGCGGGATTTCCATTCCTCTATTTGGGCAGTTCATCTTGGCATCACCAAGATGTATCGGGACCTTCATCACCAATACTGGTGGCCGAATATGAAGAAGGACATTTTTGGTTTTGTCATGAGATGTTCTACTTTTCAGCAGGTTAAAGCAGAGCATCAGCGACCAGCAGGGCTTTTACAATAGTTACCCATTCCATAGTGGAAGTGGAACGATATTGCGATGGACTTCGTGACCGGGTTTCCGAGATTGCCTCGGGGAAACAATGTTGTTTGGGTTGTCGTCTACAGGCTTATGAAGGTTGCTCACTTCTTACCAATCAGAAAGAGATGTGTGCTTTACCTCTCGGTTCTGGTAGGGACTTCAGAAGGCCTTGGGTACACAGGTACTTTTGAGTATAGCTTACCATCCCCAGACTGATGGTTAGTCCGAGCACACGATCCAGGTGCTTGAGGATATGCTCCGGGCTTGAATCCTTGGCTTTGGTGGTTCTTGGGAGAATCATATTCCTCTAGTGGAGTTCGCCTACAACAATAGTTTCCAGGCGACCATTCAGATGGAACCATACGAGGCTTTGTACGGTAGGCCATGTTGATCACCCTTATGCTGGATGGAGACAGGAGAGGCAGCTTTGCTGGGACCTCGTCTTGTACAGGAGACTTCAGAGCAGATAGAGCTGATTCGGAAGAGGATGGCTACAACACAGTCTCGGCAGAAGTCTTATGCTAATCAGCGGAGATGACCTCTGGAGTTCGAGGTTGGAGATCAGGTATTCCTATGTGTCGCACCGAGGTTGGGACACAAAAGGATTCGGAGACAGGGTAAGCTTTCACCGCGGTACGTCGGGCCGTTTGAGGTTTTGGAGAGAGTTGGGTCGGTCGCCTATCGGTTGCAGCTACCTCAGCGGTATCGGGCCATGCACGACGTCTTCCACGTCTCTTAGATTCGACTTTACTTTTCATACCTGTCTCATGTCTTTCAGACTGAGAAAGTTGAGCTTGAAGCGGATGCGTCATTCAAGGAGCATCCTATCCGGATTGTCGATCGTAGTATGAAGGTCCTCTGCGGGCAATCTATCCTTCTGGTACGAGTGCTATGGTAGCACGGGCGAGTACAGGACGAGACCTGGGAGAGGGAGATCGATGTACGATCGTAGTGGCCAGAGCTGTTCGGGGTTTCTCCTTCTCCGCCTCGTTAGGGAAATTCAGGGATGAATTTCTTTAAGGGGGGAAGTTTGTAAGAACCCGAATCTTCTTTTCAGGTACGTTTTTCTTTTTTCTAGAGTTTTTGAGAAAAATGAAGTTTCTAGAAATTTTTGAAGTACACGTCGTGTACTTTCTGAGTACACACCGTGTACTCTTTTCCCGCTCGAAGCCGTGTGCTGGCCGTGTTCGGGCCACACACATAGTGTGTAAGGGTGAGGTGGAGGCCGGTTAATTCGGAGTACGGAAAACTGAAGTACACGCCATGTACTCAAGAATTACACGCCATGTACTTTATTTTTTTCATTAAATGGACCGGGGTCGCGCCTAACCCCCGATTTCATCTTCTTCTTCAGATTCCGTCTGTCCGGGAGTGACTGTACGATCGGATCTTTGATGAGCTTCCGCCTCGCCGTATGTTCTCCGATTCGAGCACGGTCAGTTGCGTTGGAATCGCAGCGGTGAGTTCTTCCTTCTGCTTGAGTCTTGTTTCTTGTTTCCTCCTCGTTTCCAAGTTATCATGGGATGAACGTTTGGTGCGTTTTCTCAGATCTTCGTCGTTCTAAGGGGAATCTGTCATCAAGGTTCACGTATATCGATCTCCTAGGATCGAGGTAGGTGTTTTGTTCCTTTCCGTAGAAATTTGATGAATATTATGTGTAAATTCCACCAATACCCTTGAACGGGGTATTGCGTGTTTTCTATTTTTCCCTTGCTGTTTTCCTGCTTTTCTTGATTACTTTAGTAGATGTTATTGCTTGTGAGTAGAGTAATTTATTTTTGTGCTCAGGTTGCTTTGTCATGCTTGTTTTTCCTGTTGGGCGTTTTTCCAGTTGCCATACCTTGTTGTAGGATAGTGGAACTGTCTTTTTGATATGCTGTTGAGCCTTAGTTGATAGCCAAGTAGTTTTTGAGGTTTACTTGGACGATGCACGTGCGATGAGCATGTTTACTTTTCCACACAGGACTGTGAGAGCCTAGTGTAGTAGACCATAGGGAGAATCGACGTAAGGGCTTCTCCAGAGTGTCTTTTAATACGATGCGAGACCACAGGGGGAATTAACGATGAGTGCTTTCTCATAGAGTCTGTAGTTCCTCGATGCGGGCCACAGGGGGAATGAGACGTTGAGTGCTTCCCCGGAGAGCCTTTAGTACAATATGAGACTATAGGGGGAATTGACGGTGAGTGCTTCCCAAGAGAGTCTACTTTTTAGCTGAACAGAGGGGTGAGACTGTGTGTGCCTCCCAGAGGGTTGCTGGTGCTTCGTAGGTTGAACCATAGGGGTTAGGCTGTGAGAGCCACCCAGAGGGTTACCTGTTTGCTTTTGTTACTAGTTGTTTACTTGAGTACCTTATATGTTAGAACTGTGGATTGTAGCTGTTGTGTGCTTTCCTGTTACTGCTTCTTGTTTTATTACTTCCATGTGTTCATTGATTGATAGGAACAAACCTTTGGGAGATTGCCTACTGGGATTGTATCTCACACCCTGTTTGGGCCATGCTTTTGGGCCCAAGTAGACTATATTGCTATAGGTATAGATAAGGTAAAGTGCCCTTCTACATCAGGTTCTTGATTGCACGGGAGCTGGAGAGCATGGGACTGAGCCGTGGCTCGCGATGCTAATGAGTCTACTTTGTTTTCTTTTACACTTGGTTTTAGTTGTATTTCAGCACGTTGTTGTGTTTTCTGCTTTCCTTAGATACTTGTACCTGCTGCATCATTATCACCATTACTATATGTATTCATTTCTTCCGTTGTTGGTTTCAGTTGTTATGTATGTTGTTATTTCTTCTGCTTTTTATGGTTGTCTTCCTTACCTTGTATACTTTACCGAATGAGGGCATAGTTTCCCCACCGACTCACCAAGACCCTCACTGCTAGTCAGCAGCCTCTGGTGTTTGGGGAAACACACTTGAGGTCATGTGGTGCACCGGGTGCGGGGCACCAGTGGAGGGGATCCAGATTCGAGTCGTTACAACCTCCGATGAGGAGGACAACAAAATAGTCCATCGCCGATCGTGGAATCTAATCACACGCTTCATCAATGACACCCCCCAAGCGCTATGGCTGGACGAGATGGAAATAATTCTCTCACGGTTGCGTGAACTATGTGCTGGGGGAGTGGATGCCCAACGCCCTCATCTGCTCATCTGAGATCTTATGGCAGAGAAGATCTGGGAGTATGATCGCGGGCTCAGTGTGGGCTGGCAGCGGAGGAAGGAGACGAACATCAAGAAGCTCCAGTAGGATGAAAACTAAGTCCAACACCTACAGATCTGGGCGGATGAGTACTCAACCTCTCTTAATGCACAATATGAGCTGATCCTGTGATTAAAGGCCCAGCTGGCAGAGGCAGAAGAGTGTATGAGGCAGGCTTCCAAAGAGATAGTCTTCATTCAGGCTGACGTAGAGCGGGCCCGAGCTGAGGCTGATGAACTGTGCCCCATCGCTGCTGAGGAGGAGTGGGAGCTGAGTCGGCGACGACAATTCCTGGATGCGACAAGTTGAAGGGTGGCGGAGCTGAAATGCTCTTTTGATGGGGTCAATCCGTCCATGGGGGGAGTTGACCCCCCGGGTACTGTAATGATTACAAACCCTTAAACGTACTTTCGTGCTTTTATTTTTTTGAATGTCATAGCATGCACGAGTCCCGTTGTTTTCATTGGTTCATTGCATCCTTATGATGTTTACAGAATTTCCAGCGATAATTCCCTAAGCTCACGTGGGTCGGGCCCGATGTGAGAAACAAGAGACAGTCACCTCATCGCCCCATCCAAACACAGGAGTGTAAACCAAGCTTCGGGCATCCGGGGTTTGGATAACTGGTGCAGATTTCTGGGAAATGGGAGAGACCTGACTGGAGAATGTAGTTCTTAGAATAGCCGAATTACCATTTTTCCAGCGTGCTCTTGTGCACGAACGGTGCAACGCCAGGGGTGCTGAAATAGGTCCGAACAGATGGGAATGGAAAATGTGAATCACGATACCCAAGATTCGAAACATTATGGGGGTGGCATGACAATGAAGGATAATTGTTGATCGTGGAAGAAACGCAATATCCTTATTACGTTAGCCTGAAATGGGGATAACAAACGAGGGCCGACCATTGACCATGTTTGAAACACGGGGCCTAACTCAAAATGCTACCCATCAGTCTTCCAGAACGTTGGCCCAGGACAATAGGCGGGCCATAGGCCGAGAATCCATACTGTTAGGGGGTTCCTCCAGAAATGAAAGGGGACAAGGGTCCGAATAATGGGGCACACAAAGCGTGGAATGTGGAGTGATGGTTTGTTCAAACAGAATCCAACACTCATGAAATTACGCCACCGTGGTGGGAGTACGCTATATGGGCGCATCGGTTTGATCATGGATCATTCCTTCTTTCAGACAGGGACTCTCTGGCGAGGGGTTCTGTCACTTCCCAATGTCATTTTGGGGCATCCTAAACTTGTTCAGGGCAGAGTTGTAGTTATACGGTTCCCTACGAGGGGTCTAGCCAGGAGGCCGGAAAGGGGAAGAACATGATTTATGACTCCTGGGGGCTGGACCCTAGGCAAAATACCAGGGTATCCCTATGTATCTCATGAGGATGGGAATCAAGCCACACATAGTTCTTGGGGCACAGTTTAATGTCATGTAGGACGATAAGAAGCCTAATTGTGCCAGTACACATCCCACCAAAACTACTAATCCCATGTGAGTCGTGCTCGATGTGGGAAACAAGAAGTAATGGGGAACTTTCCCAACACAGGAAGGGACTTGGTAGGGCAAATGGATGCTCGGTAAATTCCGGCCCAATGATGCTAACTCGTCCATGTGGCGCACCTAGAAGCGCGAAGAGATAAAGCCAAATATGTTGGAATTCTACTTGAACATGAGGAAGTGGAAATGTGTGAATCATGACGCTCAAAATTTGGATCACAATGATGGTGGAGTGACGATGGAGGATAACTGTTGATCGTGGCGGAAACGCAACATTCATATCGCGTTAGCCTAGAATGGGGATAGACAAATGAGGGTCGACCCTTGACCATGTTCGAAACACGGGACCATGTCACATATGTCGTCCGAGATCCTTAGGGACGTTGGCCCGAAACGATTGGAGATCCCTTAGGCCCAACATCTATGGAGATCCCTTAAGCCTAGTATCCATGTCATATGAGGGTCCTTTTGGATGTGGAAGAGGATGAGGATCCAAATAGCGAGCTCACTAAGCTTGGTCATGGAACGATGGGAATGTCCCCATGAAAATACCACACTTCGGGCTCTTTGTCAAAACGCATCCGAATACGACAATGAGACGTATTAGATAGATGGAGCTGAGTCCTTTCCCATAGGGAGATCTTAGTTTAGGGTCATAGAATTCGGACCATGGATGGGAGGAAGCACAGGAGACTCGTGGCGAGTAATTACAAAAACCCGATGTGAATGGGAACTGAGGATGTGTACGGCGTGGCGAACAACCCAACATGAATGAGGACATAATCCCATACCACAACCCATAACCCCCTTGGGAGAGGTTTTAGGTCAAGGGACAAAAAACGAGAGTTGATCTGGGCCTGGAGAAAAGTGAAAAGGTGCTCCTACGTACCCCATGGGTATGGGGATCAAGCTACATGTAGTTCGAGAAAGGGGTCTTAGTTTAAGGTCATAGAACTCAAACCCCGAATGGGTAAGAAGAGAAGGAAACACATGGTGAAGTGGTTACAAAACCTGACGCGGATGAGGACATAAGCCCTACTTACCATGTGTTCTCTGGGGAAGTGCTCGAGTCGAGAGACCAAACACGAAAGTTATGTTGGGCCCGCGGGGAAGTGCCCGGGCACTCCTACGTATCTCATAAGGATGAGAATCAAGCCATACGTAGTTCTGGAAAGGGGTCTTAGTTTAAGGTCATAGAACTCGTACCTTGAATGGGTAAGGAGAGAAGGAAACACATGGTGAAGTGGTTACAAAACCCTACACGGATGAGGACATAAGCCCTACTTACCATGTGTTCTCTAGGGAAGTGCTCGAGTCGAGAGACCGAACACGAAAGTTAGGTTGGGCCCACAAGGAAGTGCCAGGGTGCTCCTAAGTATCTCATAAGGATGAGAATCAAGCCATACGTAGTTCTAGAGGGTGGCACATCGCAGTAAGGAACCAATGCAAAGGATGAAGGGGGAGCACGGGTCTATCCCTTGCACCAAGAGAAGCGGTATTTGATAAATCTTGTTTGCCCTTTAAGGTAAGTGGTTTTTTTTGTGAAGCGACAGGCTGAGGGTAGAAAGCCCTGGTGTCGCAACAAGAATCAAGCCGTAGTAGGCATTGACAAATGGTATGGCGCGTGACAAATACCCAACGTGATGTCTTCTACAATGAGTTCATCACAATGAAGTGTCGTTTTTCATCGTGCAGCCAGGACGATAAGGTCACAGTTTAGGGTCGTGTGATAGGACCAAGCATGCATTTTAATGTCACGCAGCGCAGACGTAGTAGAGACGATGATAGGAGGGGAATGGGTACAGTGCCATGAAACATAACTGACATGAATAGGGACATGATCCCACATCACACCGTACGCAATTCCAAGAGGGAGACCTCAGGCCGAGGGGCCTACATAGAGGTAAGAGGTAGAGGGGGGAGAGACTAGCTCCCAATGAGCTGGGCCCAAATACGAGATGTTCGGGCGGTCCTACGTATCCCATGAGGATGAGAATCAAGCCAAACGTAGTTCTAGGGAGATCTTAGTTTATGGTCTTAGAGCACAGACCATGGGAGCCCCGAAGGACGCCGTATTGCAGCTTTTTCCCCCTGATGTGCAGAGGCAGACTGAGGGATAGTTCCAAGAGTGTTGATATTCCATCTGGACATGATGGGGTGGAACATAATGTGAATCATGCAACCAACATTCAAGGCCTGACGGGGTTGTCATGACGACAGAGGATTACTGCTGACCATGTTTGCAACACAGCATCCTGCCGCGTTAGCCTGAAATGGGGACAAACAAATGAGCATCGACCACTGACCATGTTCGAAACACGGGATTTGTATCAATTTTTTGTCCGGAACCTTCAGGGGCGTTGGCCCGTAACGGTAGGAGAGCCCTTAGGTGTGGTATCCAGGCCGTTCTTGGGGGTCCCTCCGGGTGTGAAAGGTGATGAAAGCCCGAATGAAGGGGAACACAATGCTTGATAAGTGGAAGGAACTTGCCTAAGTTGAATCTGACACTCTTGGTCTTAGACCAGAGTACTCTTAACACATGGGCGAACCACTGTAAGGGGTCGAGGGACTCAACTTGAGGGCGGCCAAAACATGGAGGATTCCCCAGAGAAGGGGGAATGATGCCAAAAACCCTATACCACACCTATATATCCCCTTCGTGGAGAGGGACAGGCCAAGGGGCCTAGGTGACTGGGGAGATGGGGAGATCTCTAAGAAGTGGGGCTGGACCCGAAGTCTAGACATTATGGTGGTCCTACGTATCCCATAAGGATGGGAATCAATCCACACATAGTTCTTGAGGGCGCCTTTTAATGTCATGCAGGACAGGAAATAGGAGGGCTAATTCTTAGAACGGGGTGTGCATGGTGCGACTATTAAAAACCTGATGTGAATGAGGACGTAATCCCATACCACGCCACGCGGCCCCACAGTCAAAGTCTAGAAGGCGGGACAGAAAAGACAAATTAGAAAATCTCAGGCTGAACCCAGGTATGGGTGTTCTTACGTATCCCAACAGGATGGGAATCAAGCTGTACGTAGTTCTTGGGAGATCTTAGTTTATGGTCTTAGAGCTTAGACCAGAAAAAAGGGGGGAAGACTATCTCCCAATGAGCTGGGCCTGAAGATGAGATGTCTGGGCGGTCCTATGTATCCCATGAGGATGGGAATCAAGCCAAACATAGTTCTGGGGAGATCTTAGTTTATGGTCTTAGATCTCAGACCCTGAATGGATGGAATCTTTCCAAGTAATCACAGACCTCAACCCAATCCCTAAGCCCACGCGAGTCAAACTCGGTGTGGGAAACAAGGGAGTAAGATCCTTATTGCAATACCCGGAACGTCCATTAGAGGGAAGTCGGTGTAGAGCCCCGAAGGACACCCTCACCATGACTTTTGTCCTTCTAACGCGCAAATGCGCACTGAGGAATAGTATCAAGAGCTTAGAAGCTCTTCTTGGACATGATGAGGTAGAGAAGGATGTGAATCATGTAACTGACATTTCAAGATTAATGGGGTTGGCGTGGCGATGGAGGATAACTGTTAACCATGGCAGAAAAACAATCTTTGTATCGCGTTAGCCTGAAGTGGGAACAACAAATGAGCATCAACCACTGACTATATTCGCAACGTGGGATTTGAATCAATTTATTATCCAAAACCCTCAGGGGCGTTGGCCCGTAACGGTAGGAGATCCCTTAGGCGTTGTATCCAGGCCGTTCTTGGGGGTCCCTCCGGGTGTGAAAGATAATGGAAGCCCTGATGGAGGGGAACACAAAGCCTGAAAAGCGGGTGAGAACATGTCTGAGCAGAGTCTGACATTCCAGGTACTAAACCAGAGTACCCTTAGGCACATTGGTGAACCGCCGAAAAGGGTCGACGAAGCGGCTCATGAGGGAGAAGTACATGGCGTGGTCATTACAAGCCTGACGTGAATAAGGACTTAATCCCATAACATGCTATATACTCCCCTTTCCAGGGAAGGGTAGGCCAAGGGGCCAAGGTGGGATGGAGATTTCCAGAAGATGGGGCTGGACCCGAAGCCTAGACATTCGGGTGGTCCTACATATCCCATAAGGATGGGAATCAAGCCACATGTAGTTCTCGAAGACACCCAGGGGGCAGGATACCCTAACGAGGATGTGTACGGCATGGCGAGTAACCCGACGTGAATGAGAACGTAATCCCACACCACACCGCATGGTCCCGTAAGAGAGAGCCTCGGCCAGGGGCCTGAAAAGCCCAAAGGGCCTGATAGTTGGGATTTGGTTAGGAAGGCCTGGCCTACTCGCAGTTTAACGTCTTGTAGTGAGGACGAGAGTCGGGGAATAGGATTCCCTGGACAAGGGAGGTGTACAGCGCGACAAGTAACCCGATGTGAATGAGGACATAGTCCCACACCACACCATACACTCCGGGTATTAACTTGGGCCAAGGGGCCCGAGAAGGCCAAGGGGCCTGAGGCTGGGCCTCAGTCAGGAAGGCCCGACCATCTTGCAGTTTATCATCATGTAGTGAGGAAGGGGGCCAGGGGCCTGGAAAGTCCAAGGGGCCTGAGGCTGGGCCTCGGTTAGGAAGGCCTGACCAGCTTGCAGTTTATCACCATGCAGTGAGGATGGGGGCTAGGGGCCCAGAAAGTCCAAGGGGCTTGAGGCTGGGCCTCGGTCAGGAAGGCCAGACCAGCTTGCAGTTTATCGTCATATAGTGAGGATGAGGGCTGGATAAGGTGTCTCTTCCGGGGATGTGTACGGTATGGCGAGTAACCCGACATGAATGAGGACATAATCCCACACCACACCGCACAATCCCATCGTAGAGAACCTGGGCCAGGGGCCCGACAGTTGGCCCTGCCCAGAAGGAGTTCGTCGCTTTGGGACGGGGCAGAACGAATCACTACACTCGATGTTTGGGACACCTTGGGGTGGACCCGAAGATCCAGGGCGGTTGTTGACCGTGTTCGCAATACAGCGTCCCTATGGTGACCTGAGATGGAAGCAACAAATGAGCATCGACCGCTGACCACATTCGAAACACGGGACTTGTATCGTCTTGTTTCTCTACATCCTCGAGGGCGTTGGCCTGAAATGGTATGAGGGACCTTAGGCCTGGTATCCATACCATTCAGGGGCCCTTTCGGATGAGGAAGGTGATGGAATCCCAGTCAAGGAGTGGGTGAAGCATCGCTGTACCCATCTGTGAAAGAGGTGAACGTCTCCAGAGAACGGGGTGTACGTCCGGATCGAGGCTTGATCGACGTAAATTGGGGAAAAATTATGCACCCTGCCATATTTCTTGACCTAAGGGGAAGATTTTGGCTTTTGGGCTGGGCCAACGGACGAAATGTCTGGGCGTTCCTACGTATCCCATGAGGATGAGAATCAAGCCATACATAGTTCTCAAGATGTCATGTCGTTTAACGTCGTGTGGTGAAGACGTGGGAGGATATAAGATCGGGAGTGGACACATGGTGTGACCATTATAATCCTCGTATGAGCGGGGCTAAGGGAGCCAACTCCACATCATGTGAGGACCCTCCGAGGAAACTATACCCAGGGGGGCATTCAAAGAGAAGAGCTCAGGGCTGGGCTCAAAACAAGGCATTTGAGTGTTCCTACATATCCCATAAGGATGGTAATCAAGCCATACGTAGTTCTAGAAGCACAGTTTAACATCATGTAGGACGATGAAACACATATCATTAGGGGAAGTGTACGGCGCGGTGAACAACCCAACGTGATGTTGAAATAGTGGGTTCCCTATACCCAACTATTATGTGCTTTTGATTACCATATCGTGTATAGAGTTAACTATGCATGATGTCATCTTACCATTATAGTGTATACTTTTCTACATCCACTATTGAAATGGTAATGTCTAAAGATTAATTTTCGTATCGAAAGGTTATAGCAGTTCCCAGGCTATAACGAGAACCTCTAGATACTGTGACATTAATCTTAAATATATGTTCTATGGTCTAGATACATCTTACTAATTGGACATAGTAGATGTCTGACCATCAGGTGATGGAGGATCATAAGCATTGAGACTTCTTCTCATGAAGTTCGCACTTGGTGATCTCTAGTAGTGAGATCATGAGGACTAACCCGCCAATAGGAACACCACATGTTTCGGGTGTCATTGGATGTTCCTATCTACGATCATGTGTAATGGTCTCATGACTTGAGATCATTACCAATGTATGTCATTTGATTGCATACTTTGATGCAAGATGAAAACCATGGCAATGAAGTCGTGGCGAGTTATTTTGTGCCGGGTGCATCATTAGTGGCATGACATTGGTTGAATGGTCAAGAAAGGATTTGTCGCTTCCAGGTTATGGAAGTAATATATCTCTGGCCATGTTGATATGGATGGCAGTACCTTTATAATACCATGGCCATGGCAGTCGAGGGTAAATCCATCTAGTTACATCAACAAACAATAAAGCAAGAAAAGGGCGATGACACGAGAGTGCGTCCTGCTTTATGAGATATTATAGACAAAGAGATTATATTACACAGTGCATGTTCGTAGGTTGGTTGTCGCTGCTGTGACAATCCTTATTTCTTTAGGGGCCATGATGGGTTGCTAGATCCCACTCTTGGTCTGTGAATACTATTCACGGCTGTCGAAATAAGGGCCTAGAGGGTCACACACAATAGCATATTCAAGAATCTACCCTATTCAGTTGAATAAAAGAATTGGACATAGTGGGCCCCGCCACAAGGGTCTGGGAATTTTCCAAAGTTAAACGATCACCAATGAAATAAATAAATTCATATTATTCGAGTTTAGAATAATGAGTATTGAATTTATTTATTAAATGTATTTATGAGTTTTTAAGTAAATACATGAAAAAATATTAATTGACGAATATTAAATTATTCAAGGTTCAATTAATATTTATGGGAGTGACGAGTCGAGTTAATGACTCAATTATTATCATGTAATATATTTTAATATATTACAAGCAAATGATAATAATATTTATGACTCAGTGTAGTAGTCATAAATGTCGTTGATAGTGCGTTAAGTATTCGGGGGCCGGCGAGGCGATACTGGGTATTTTAATTGTGCACTATAAATAGAAGAGGAGAGGCATTTTCCAAACACTATTCATGGAGCTTCTCTCTCCTCTCCTCTCTACCACATTCTAGAGAGAGATGCTCTGGATCCAAAGAGCTCTCTCTCAGGCATCACTAACAATGCGATGCAGTGGTCGTTGGAGCGTCGAAGGCATCGTCGCAAATCTTCGCTAGCACCTAGATTAAGACGAACGACGCTCCCACAGATTCCTTGAAGCGCATGTGGACGATCTAGAGGAATTCGACTTCGGATTCTTCGAGCAGTGATCACCAATGACAAGCAGACGTCGTGCGCGGATTCAGATTTAAACCAAGTATTTTACAGTTTAATTTCTGTGCTTAAAATCTTCCACGCATGGTCCTCGGCTAAGACCGGGTTGCTCTTCTTTGACATCGACAAGTTTATGTCAACCGTCGGTTGAAAAAATTTAAAAACCTACATGTTTGGGGCTTCCGCTGCATGCCCGGTTCCAACAAGTGGTATCAGAGGGAGGGCGTGTAGATTTTAAGCCAAAATAAATTAAATTTTCATTGATTAATGAAGAGGGTGTCGTTCTGGTCCCAATGCTGCAAACAGAACCTGAATTGGATGTCGGATGTCCAGTCTACGAACATCCGAATTTATGAATTCGGAATCGAAAAAAAAAATCATGTCACTGGAATAGTATTTTCTGGGGATTCAAATAATTGTTATTATTATAATAATTATATAATAATAATAATAAAGGTTTATCTTAATATTAACTTTATTATTATAATTTTATTATAATAATATTTTAATATTGTTATTAATTTCTAAAGCCTAAATAGTCTTTAGATTTTTTAAAGGGATGGGAAAGACTTGGAAGGCAAGTCTTGGTAAAAACACAAAAAAAAGACTTAGACTTCAAGTCTTGTTCAAAAAAAAGGGGGAGGAATAAAAGGGGAGCAAGACCTTCTTTTAGGTCTCCCATGCTACGCCACCTTCCTCCCATGACCAGGCGTGCGGCTTCAGCTCCTCTGCAAGGCACTGCACCGCACCAGAGCCCCGGTCCCCGCTGCCTGCTCCCTTCCCATGTCCAGCCACCCTCCACGCCTACCGATGAACCTGTCGAGGTCGTCTCCTCCTCCATCCCGAAGCGGCGCAGGCCTCCTGCCCTGGACAAAAGCCATCCTCCGCCATGTAGCAGGCGCCCAAGGCCGCTTCCCCGGACCAGGTGCAAGCCTGCACCCCGGCTGTACTCGCCTCTTGTAGTGCGCATGCACCACCCGCAGGCCACCCCGGCGGTTCCCTCACGGAGACCCCATGCAGCGGCGGCGCCGCCTCCTACAGCACCTGCACCAGGCCTCTCGCTAGTCCGTGCACGCCAGCACCTCCCTGCAGGTGCACCGAGACCAGGCCGAAGCCCCCCCCCCCTTCGCCTCTAGGTCGCAGCGCACCGGACTGCCCTCCGGCTTCTTCTCGGATGCGTAGCAGGCGCCGCCGTCCCGACGCCTCCCTGTTCGAGCCCCTAGGCCGCCCGACCACCTGGCATGAGATGCCCCGGCCACCTCGTCCGCACTCTTCAGCGGAGACCCGCGCACCACCGTGAGGTACCCTTTTCCGGGTTCATTTTGGTGCGCACTTCCTGGATATGCCTTGTTAAGTGACCGGGCGGGTCTGCCCAGCCAGAAACAAGCATGGGTGGGCCTACTCGGTCTAGAACAACCCCGCATGAGGTCTGTACTGCCCAGGATGGGCCTGCATAGGTTCGCCACGACCCGCACAGGCCCTGCTCAGGGTAAATGGGGCTCGGGTAAATTTTATTTGAATAAAAGGTTAATTAAAGTAATTAATTTAATTTTGGTTCAGAATTAAATTAATTAACTATTAACTTTGGTTAATAATTAATGCGGCATAATTAATTTAATTGAGAGATTAATTAAATTAATTAAATAAATTAATTTTATTTTTAAAATTAAATTAATTAATCGGGATTGAACGACGTGATAATTGAATTAAAAATAAGAGTGAATTTTTAATTCAATTAAAATTCCCTCAAGTTCATTTTAATGCAAGTTTAATTTTTATTCTGCACTTATTTAATATACGCAAGTTTAATGTGTATATGACTGATCATGAGCTGAGACCTACCATTGCATGTATGGTGTTTGTTTATTTATTTAATTATTTATTTAATTATTGCATGTGGTTTTGTAATAATTATTTTAAATTAAAAAGGTGATCTGCGTGTCGTCTCAAAGTCGTTATATGTATAAGGGCATGCACGCCCATTCTCAGAGTTGTATATTTATACCCCGAGACCCCCTCGCCTACGTGCGAGTACAATTTTATAATGACAAGACGACCGGTGACGCATTTCGTGCCAAGTGACGGCGACACACCAGACAGGAGTTGGATGCATTGGATAAGCAGACATTGCTATTCAAGTTGCAAGCCACGTGACTAAAGGTATTTACCCCTAGGGTTTCGGTTGGTCCGTTATTCACTCAACAGATCAACCAATAGTACCGGCTCATGATCAGGTGTTCATTTTATTTCTGCATGGTTTATTATTTTTTTGCATATGTAATTTATTGTGCGATCACATAGTATAATAATAAACGAGCATGCAAGATAAAATGAACATGCGATGCGATGAAATTTCTATTTCTTGCACAATCAATTGTGAGTGCGATCACATAGTACGTGCTTATAAAATTAGAAAATGATCTCTTTCGTCACACTAAAAATAATAAAACCCTCAAAGATATATTAAGTCTAAACAGCCTTCCGTCATTCAAATTTGGACAAAACCAACTGTTTGAGGTGTCGATCATGCCTTAGTTGAGGGTGCCTCTTACTACTGGGGATTCCTTATAAGAATGATGAGTCAAATTAACTAAAGTTCTAGTAAGTATTAGCCCTAGATAACTTGCTATCATTTTAGAGGCAAGCATTGAGTAAATCAAATTTTGATTTTAAGAAGCTGGGACTTTACTCAACAGATCAAGGAACCGCAAGTTAAAGCAGTTGTCCAGCCAAAAGCCTACCTAGAACCCTCCAAGTAGTGGCGTAGCCTTATCTTGTAGACTATGAGGGGTGGTTCCGGGATCCTTGCCACTAGAATACTCAAGCGATAGGGTATTCTGATTCTAGCACAGAGGGTTCCTAGAATCCGATAAAATAGTGGGAGACGTTAAATGATTTAAGTAATTAATCAAAATGTCTAAACCAGTAATCCAGATAAAAGGCACTCATCTGCTAAAATTTATTTTTGTAGAAAAATGGAAAGTTATATCACAAGATTAAAACTGCAATATTATAATGGACAAAGTAAATGTCCACAGTGACACGAGTATCCATGAATAGTATAGGCGCATGCGCATAGTACTATGATATAGGAAACTCAAGGTGTCAGTGTCCCCAACACTGTTAAACTACCTCAAGAAGCGAGGGTGAAAATTTCTTACAGGAGACTAATATAAAAAGCATATGATAGTTATATCATTATGCTTTCATCAACGTCTGGTGTTAGTTGCGGTCTCTACACTAGGACATAGATGTTATAACATAAAGTCTCATCTCTGAGATGTTTGCAAGGAGAAAGTGAAGCAATGATATGAATAAGGCGAAGTTTACACCGGCATGTGTAAATTTAAAGATTGATCATGATCTTTAAATATCATTTTCACCACATTACTCAAGTCTCGTTTTAAGTTACAAAATGAAAAAGTATTGAGTAAACGCTTCATTACCTATCTAGGTAAGGTTCGCCAAGTGAAAAGAATAAAATACAATTAAGCTTTAATTCTTATGGAGGATAAATTGAAAGGCAATGTGAAAAGGTTAAAGGAATTTAATGCCAATGAAACATTCACGACGTCCTTCAATTAATGAGGTATTAACAATGGTTATATGCATTTCATATTATAAAATAATGCTACGAAAGTTTAAAATCAATAAACTGATTTAAAGAATCAAGTTTTCGCTTCTACATCAGGCATATTCATCAATGTGATGTTTCCTTTTACTACTTGGATATTAAATACAATATGCTGGTAACATATGTGTATTCTAATACGATAAACAAGTTAGTATAGAAACCTTACTAGAAGTCAAGCGTATTCTCCAAATAGGCTGTGAAAGGGTGATACCTAGGCCAGTGGTGAGAAGTACACGACTTCTTTAATTTCCAAGTGAAAGATTCATGTTGAACTATTGTTGAGTATAACCAAAAACATTAATCTCATGTGTCCTTGGATTCAAGGATACATTCTTTCAGTTTCTGAAATGAATGTTTTTTTTGGTAAACTCAATCACTAGTTCAGTGATACATGAATCATAGGCAATTAGTGATGAATATAAACGTAAGAATTATACCCAGTTGTGACAGGATAATTCTTTGTCAAGTAATACTAAAAATGGACGTCATGAATATACCAAGTATGGTATTTAGGCTCAGCACAGCTAAATACTTTTGGTATTATCGATGCCTTTAGTTTGGACAAAGGAGCCTTTAGAAATAAAGGTACATCACAAAGCTTTTGGAAATAGTTCAACATGAAAGTATGAACTATTCCAAGTATAATCTAGAGGTATATATACTTCATAAGATTATTTTAAGTAATTAAGGAATATCAAAGTGAATTATTTGCATGGTCAGGAGATATGAGTTGCTTCGAGTTGGGATACCGAAGAATATCTCGACCAAGCATTCATCAATCATGATAATGTAGCATGGAGCAATTCCTAAACACACATTACCTTATCGACATCACGACATTGATGTTAATGGGGAGGATTTATTATGAAGTCTTACATATCAACATTGGTCAACAAAATGTAGCGTGGAGTAATTCCTAAACACACATTTTATACATCAAAGTATTGATGTAAGTAATATCAATGTTGGAACTGGCATGAACTTCCATTATATTTCATGAAATTATTTGCAAATAACAGCGATATCCCACAATCATATTCCAACTATAATGAAAAAGGGATATCGTACGAGTCATAGTATGATGTAAACCCATTATGTCATAAGAATATGTGTTTGGATGAAAAGAGTTTGTTACGACATAAACAAACTTGTGTCAAGACAAACATATTGTGCATTTAGTGTAATAATCCTAACAGTTGTTTAGGATGTTACATAAATCCCTAAGATAGAAGAGTAGGTAGTAAAGCAATAGAATACACTTCTATATAAGGGTGCACATCTCTATTAGAGATAGTGGGAGCTATATTGACTTGTGTTTAGTCAATGCTCAAAATGCAAAAGTAGTTGGCATAGGAACTAGTTCCACAAGCGCATGTGGAACAAAGAATGTTCCGGAGACACATACTGCATAGGAAGGATAAAACCATGGTGATGGTTTTTATATTCACTGTGGTCGGTGATCTATTATTAAAAGTGAATAATATTTCCTACAAGTAAGAAATATATGGAAATTAGCTAAAATTGATAAGACTAACTAAAATTCAATTAATGGATCCCATGTATCAAAGTAAAAAAAAGGGGCTATTATTTTGAATATTGCGGTGGGTATTCAAGTGAGTTGATACATGGATGGTACAAGATTAGTACCAATAAGGCTCGATTGGTTTCACCAAGTTGTTATGCCTAAATCCATTAGAATTTTACTTATCATAGCTAATATTTATGATCATAGTATAGACATTTAAAACAAATGTTTTCCATGTGTCTAACAGAGGTTAGTGGGAGTGCTAAGGTTTTCCAATAAGAAATATGTTCGGTAACATATGGAAAACAGACATTGGTCTGACAGTTAGTTAAGACCAAAATGAAATTTACTCTCCAATGATTGACTTAAAGTAGCAGCCTAAGTTCTGGGGAACAAGATCTACTAAGGTATATCTATAGGTTGCTTGGTCCTAGTCAATCGTACATATAGTGACATTGTATTGAAAAATACATGTTGGAACAATTCAAGAGATGAATTGTTGCCTATGTCATAGGTCATAATCTCTCCATGTTGACCTGTCCGTGACATGGGAAGAGATAAATGCGGTGAGTTGAAATCCATACATCAGAGCGATGGATCAATCATGTATGCCATGATATGTACAAGAACCAATATTTCCAAGGTATATTTTACAATAAGAAAATATCATTTATATCTAGGAGCACTGAAAAGGATGCAGTCAGAACAATCTAATTGTACTTCGGCAAGTACAAAAGATATGTACCTGGTAAGTAGAGAAGAAAGGATACTAGTTTTCAGGGATAAAAACTAGTCTTCCATAGATCAAGAGATCTAGTATTTCAATTAGGATAAAGGTGATGAGTGAGTCAAGATCATATAATACTGTGGTGGCCATATCTACAAGACCGAGAACATTGTAGCTTCTAAGATATCTAAGAAGCAGTTAAATGCAATGATTTGTTCCAGTTCTTGGAATCGCACCTGGTGAGAAAAGTATTATCATAATGTAGATTATGATATTATTACTAGCCAAGATGTCAAGTTATGACAGTGGACAAAAAGGTATATACTCAGGATACCATCTCTAGAGAAGTTTTAATCAAAGAGATGAGGTCGCTATAGCAGAATAGCCACGCGGTGGAACCGTGGTGGACCCAGTATCTAAGGCCTTTACTCAGCAGAAACATGATGCTTATCATGTGAGTATATAACAAGTTTGGTTAGCAAGTTGGCTCTAGTGCAAGTGGGAGTGTTAAAATAGTGGGTGCCCTAGAACCAACTATTATGTGCTTTTGATTACTATATCGTGTATAGAGTTAACTATGCATGATGTCATCTTACCATTATAGTGTAGAATTTTCTTCATCCACTATTGAAATGGTAATGTCCAAAGATTAATTGTCGTATTGAAAGGTTATAGCAGTTCCCAGGCTATAATGAGAACCTCTAGATACTATGACATTAATCTTAAATATATGTTCTATGGTCTAGATACATCTTACTAATTGGACATAGTAGATGTCTAGCCATCAGGTGCTGGGGGCTCATAAGCATTGAGACTTATTCTCATAAAGTTCGCACTTGGTGATCTCTAGTAGTGAGATCATGAGGACTGGCCTGCCAATAGGAACACCACATGTTTCGGGTGTCATTGTATGTTCCTATCTACGATCATGTGTAATGGTCTCATGACTTGAGATCATTACCAATGTATGTCATTTGATTACGTACTTTGATGCAAGACGAAAACCATGGCAATGAAGTCGTGGCGAGTTAGTTTGTGTCGGGTGCGTCATTGGTGGCATGACATTGGTTGAATGGTCAAGAAAGGATTTGTCGCTTCCAGGTTATTGAAGTAATATATCTCTGGCCGTGTTGATATGGATGGAAGTACCTTTATAAGACCATGGCCATGGCAGTCGAGGGTAAATCCATCAAGTTACATCAACAAACAATAAAGCAATAAAATGGCAATGACACGAGAGTGCTTCCTGCTTTATGAGATATTATAGACAAAGAAATTATATTACACAGTGCATGTTCGTAGGTTGGTTGTCGCTGCTGTGATAATCCTTATTTTTTCAGGGGCTATGATGGGTTGCTAGATCCCGCTCTTGGTCTGTGAATACTATTCACAACTATCGAAATAAGGGCCTAGAGGGTCACACACAATAGCGTATTCAAGAATCTACCCTATTCAGTTGAATAAAAGAATTGGACGTAGTGGGCCCCACCACAAGGGTCCGGGAATTGTCCAAAGTTAAATGATCACCAATGCAATAAATAAATTCATATTATTCGAGTTTAGAATAATGAGTATTGAATTTATTTATTAAATGTATTTATGAGTTTTTAAGTAAATACATGAAAAAATATTAATTGACGAATATTAAATTATTCAAGGTTCAATTAATATTTATGGGAGCGACGAGTCGAGTTAATGACTCAATTATTATCATGTAATATATTTTAATATATTACAAGTAAATGAGAATAATATTTATGACTCAGTGTAGTGGTCATAAATGTCGTTGATAGTGCGTTAAGTACTCGGGGGTCGGTGAGGCGGTACCGGGTATTTTAATTGTGCACTATAAATAGAAGAGGAGAGGAATTTTCCAAACACTATTCATGGAGCTTCTCTCTCCTCTCCTCTCTCCCACATTCTAGAGAGAGATGCTTTGGATCCAAAGAGCTCTCTCTCGGGCATCGCTAGCGATGCGATGCAGTGGTCGTTGGAGCATCGAATGCATCGTTGCAAATCCGCGCTAGCACCCAGATTACGACGAACGACGCTCCCGTAGATTCCTTGAAGCATATGTGGACGATCTAGAGGAATTCGACTTCGGATTCTTCGAGCAACGATCACCAATGACGAGCATACATCGTGCATGGATTCATATTTAAACCAGGTATTTTACGGTTTAATTTTCGTGCTTAAAATCCTCCACGCGTGGTCCTCGACTAAGACCGGGCTGCTCTTCTCCGACGTCGACAAGTTTACGTCGACCGTTGGTTGAAAAAATCTAAAAAACCACCTCTTTGGGGCTTCCACTGCATGCCCAGTTCCAACACGTGAATGAGGACATAATCCCACACCACACCATACAATCCCACAAGAGAGCCCGGGTCAGGGGCCTGAGAAGGCCAAGGGGCCTGAGGCTGGGCCTCGGTCAGGAAGGCCTGACTAGCTTGCAGTTTAACATCTTACATTGAGGATGAGGGTCGGGGGCCCAAGAAGGCCAAGGGGCCTGAGGCTAGGCCTCAGTCAGGAAGGCTTGACCCGCTTGCAGTTTAACGTCTTGCAGTGAGGACAAAGGAGATCTTAGTTTAGGGTCATCGAGCTCGGACCATTTTGCAGTTTATTGTCATATGGGACGATAATGAGCAGTTTAACTTCATGACGGATGATGATGTAGTTTAACGTCATGCAGGACAATGTTTCAGTTTAATGTCTTATAGGACTAGACAGTTTAAGGTCATGCAGGACCATCATGCAGTTTAGGGTCATGCGGGACCGTCCAGTTTAAGGTCATGTAGGACCATACAGTTTAAGTTCGTGTGGGACCGGTGGTGCAGTTTAGGGTCATGCGGGACCCAGGGGCAGTTTAGGGTCATGCAAAACCCAGGGGCAGTTTAGGGTCATGCAGGACCCAGGGGTAGTTTAGGGTCATGCAGGACCCAGGGGCAGTTTAGGGTCATGCGGGACCCAGGGGTAGTTTAGGGTCATGCAAGACCCAGGGGCTCGGGAAAAGTATTGCTTGAGGAACTTGGCATTGGTGGGAGGAGTTATGCGCTCACCATCCATGGTCACCAAGGAGTATGCTCCATTGGGGTATACCTTATGAATGATGTAAGGTCCTTCCCATTTGGGCTCCAACTTGGGTGGTTTTGTAACATCCCGGTTCCGGGTGCCACTCAATGGGTGCCCCGAACTCGGTTCGCCACGTGACCTCAAGCGCATTTCCCCAAATGCCATAGGATGCCGACTAGCAGCGAGGGCCCAGGTCTGATAGTGGGGAAACTATTCCCTCATTTTCCAAAGTGTAGGGCAATAGAATTGAATAAAACATGCAATAATAGCGGAAGCGAATAACCATACATAACTGTAATAAACAACTGTAGTAGATATAACCAACCGGTATATAAATAATGATGCAACATGCCTCAATTCTTTGAAAACAGCCAGAACATGTTACACAATCAATACAATACAACTGCAGAGTACAACATTACAAAACGAAACAGCCGGTAGCATCACGAGCCTAAGCCCGGTCCCATGCTCCCCTACTCGTCAGCAGCAATCAAGTACCTGTATAAGGACCCGTTCCCTTATCCACACCTGTAGAAATATAATCTATTTGGGCCGAAAATCATGACTCAAACAGGATGTGAGAAATATATCTCAGTAGGCACCCAACAAAGGCCCGTGCTCAACTGTGTGTAAACATGCAACAACAGTGTGCAGTAGTAAATTCAATAAACTAAGCAGTAGTCAAAATTAACTAACTTTACCAGTTATATTGCCATTTTAATTATTCATCTAACCATTTAATTTAGTAACATTCTGTGCTCAACAGCACCAAGCCCTCAGGTGAACCAGAACCTTTCCCTTAGGCTAATATAGTAAAACCACGCCCTTAGGCTTGCCCTCAGGATATACAGAATCTTTCCCTTAGGCCTTTCCCTCAGGCGGAATAGAATCTCACCCTCAGGCCAAACTGAAACGAAACCCTCAGGTAAACAGAATCTTGCCCTCAGGCCTTGCCCTCAGGTGGAATAGTAACCTTTCCCTCAGGCTATACAAACCACACCCTCAGGCTAATATAACTCGGCTGAGCCCAACACATAAACATTCAATTTATACCATTCCTCTCAAGGAAAAAGTAATGCATAATTTAAACATGGAATACCCTCTGGTATCCTGGCCAAACGGCTAAACAGAGGAACGCACCCCCGGGGTGGTCCTCGATCCAAGCACTGATCCCAAACAACAGTTCATTGTCACAATTAATTACCTATTCAATTCTAGGTATTTATAATAGTCATGGCCTCAGCCACACGACACCCCAACATGGGTTCGTAGCTCAAAAATGCACAAAATGCACAACAATTGGAAAATAAACACCAAGCCACCTACCTTAAACACCCACGAACGATATACGCGAACGAAGCCTTCTGAAACGTCCAATAACGCCGTAGATCTGAGGTAAAAGAATTATCTCTTAAATGAAAATAACTCCCGTTAGGGGAAGAATTGGCAAGAACGATTAAAGAAGAGTGGAGGGATTACCCGTGCGGTTCCAACGAGATCGTCCGAGGCGGAAACAGATTCTAGACGTGCGCTCGGCTGATCTCCAAAGCCTCGGCCTCCTCTCCCGCTCCTTCTTCCCATTCTAAGACTTCCCTGTGAACAGGGGAGGCTACTGCCTATTTTAAGCGAAAAAAACAAAGTACACGGCGTGTACTTCCAAGTACACGGTGTGTACTTCCCATTTTTAAACTGTTCCTATGACGGCTTCCCGCCAACGCAACACTGTTCACTTGCCGACATGACTACACGACGTGTCTTCATGAGTACATGGTGTGTGCTACCCCACAGCTGGCCACCGCCTTACTATTCGCCTGCCGACTGACTACATGGCGTGTAAAGGACCACTACTCGACATGTAGTCGGTTCCTACACCCTTCATCGCCGACATGGCCACACGCCCCGTGTACTCATCCCACACGGTTATAAGTACACGGCGTATGGAAAAGTACACGGTGTGTACTTCCAAAATTTGGGATTTTTCCCTATTTTACTTATTTTATTAAAAACACTTAAGGAAAAGAGAAAAGAAGAAACCAGTACCTCAAAGATAAGAACCGAGTTCTTACAAACTTCCCCCCTTAAATCAATTCATCCCCGAATTGCCCTTCCAAGGGTGGTGAAGATAAAGCTCAGAACATCTCTGGCCACTGAGCATGTACGTCGGTCTCCTACTCCCAGGTTTTGTCATGCACTCGGCCATGCTTCCATAGTACCCATATGAGAGGAACTGACCGGCCTCAGAGAACCTTCGTGCTCCTGTCAACGATACGAATCGGATGCTCCTCAAAGGACGCATCAAACTGAAGCTCAACCTCCTTTGGATGAAAGGTGTGAGACGGGTCTGAATGATAGCGACGCAAATGAGACACATGGAAGACATCATGCATGGCTCGGTACCGCTGTGGTAACTGCAACTGATAGGTAACCAGCCCGACTCTCTCCAGAATCTCAAATGGCCCCACATACCTCGGTGAAAGTTCACCCTGTCTCCTGATCCACCTGTGTACCAGCCTCGGCGAAACACGCAAGAAAACCTGATCCCCGACCACGAACTCCAAAGGTCGTCTGCGGCGATCAGCATAAGATTTCTGACGAGACTGTGCAGTAGCCATCCAATTCTGAATCGACTGGACCTACTCAAAAGTCTCATGTACGAGACGTGGTCCCAGTAAAGCTGCCTCACCTGCGTCTGACCAACACAAAGGTGATCGGCATGGCCTACCATATAAAGCCTCGTAAGGCGCCATCTCGATAGTTGCATGAAAACTGTTATTGTAGGAAAACTCGACTAGGGGTATATGCTTCTCCCAAGAGCCCCCAAAGTCTAGGAAGCATGAACACAACATTTCCTCTAGAAACTGAATCATACACTCTGATTGGCCATTGGTCTGAGGGTGGTATGTTGTGCTCAGAAGCACCTATGTACCCAGTGCCCTATGAAAACTCTGCCAGAAACGAGATGTAAAGCGGGCATCCCTATCTGAAATGATAGAACGAGGGACCCCATGAAGACGTACGATCTCTCGGATATACATCCTTCTGAGCTCGTCAACACCGAAGGTCTCCTTGATCGGCAAAAATTGAGCTACCTTCGTGAGTCTATCCACAACAACCCACACTGAATCATTGCCTCAAGGTGACCTCGGCAAAACAGTCATGAAATCCATCACGACATCATCCCATTTCCACTTCGGAATGGGTAACTGCTGTAATAGTCCAACTGGTCTCTGATGCTCCGCCTTTACCTGCTGACAGGTGGAACACCTCGTAATAAAACCAGTCACATCTCTCTTCATACCCGGCCACCAGTACTAACGTCTCAAGTCTCGGTACATCTTGGTAACCTCAGGATGAACTGACCAAGTTGAATCATGAAACTCCCGCATCAGATCCTCACGTATATCCCCTGGAACCCATACTCGTCCATGGAAACGCAGTACCTCGTCATCGCCTATCGTCCATCCAGGAGGAGGGTCCTTACTTTCCACCGAATCCCGTAGAACTAGGCCTTCTGGATCAGATAGTTGTCTCATCCTCACTCTATCCAAGAGGTTAGAAGTCACAGCTAGAGATGAAAGATAAGTCTACCCTTGACTGTCGTGCACCTCTAGATGCATCTCAGAGAACAAGGCCATAAGCTGCCACTCACCACTGGCCTCCTGCACTGCCTGTATCTGAGTCTTCCTGCTCAGTGCATCAGCTACTGCATTGCCTTTACCAGGTGTATAGGCAATCTCAAAATCGAAGGACTGTAGGTATTCGACCCACCTTCTCTGCCTCAGATTTAGGTCACGCTGAGTAAAGATATACTTGAGGCTTTTTTGGTTGGTGAAAACCACAAAATGCTCTCCCAAAAGATAATGTCTCCAACAACGCAACGCATGGACAACTGCAGCCAACTCGAGATCATGCGTCGGGTAATTCCTATCATGTGGCCTCAACTGCTGAGACCCGTACGCAACAACTTGATCTCCCTGCATCAACACTGTTCCCAGCCCAATACCTGATGCGTCACAGTAAACTGTATAGTTCTTCCCCTGCTCTGGGAGTATCAGGATCGGTGCTGATGTCAACCTTCCTTTCAGGTCCTGAAAGGCTGTCTCGCAAGATTCTGACCAAACGAACTTCACACCCTTCTTAGTCAGACCTGTCAACAGCGCTGCTAAGAGGGAGAAGTCCTGTATAAAGCATCTGTAGTAACCAGCCATCCCTAAGAAACTCCATATCTCAAACACGTTCTTAGGCTGCTCCTAGGAAACTACTGCTCTCACCTTCTCTGGGTCTACGAAAAATCCTGCCTCTGAGATGATATAACCCAGGAAGTGAATCTGGTCCATCCAAAAGTGGCACTTTGAGAGCTTAACATATAGCTCATGCTCTCTCAGTATACTCAATATGATCTCAAGATGGGTGGCATGGTCGTGTAGAGTGTGAGAGTAGACTAAGATATCATCCACGAATACTACCACAAAATAATCAAGATACGGATGAAACACACGATTCATCAGATCCATAAAAACTGCTGGCACGTTCATGAGTCCGAACGACATAACCAAGTACTCATACAGACCATATCTGCTTCGAAAAGCTGTAATCGGTATATCAGATGGTCTCACGCGCAGCTGATGATATCCTGATCTCAAGTCAATCTTCGAGAACACTCGGGCTCCACGAAGTTAATCAAAAAGATCATCAATCCTCAGCAAGGGATATCGGTTCTTGACCGTCAACTAGTTCAGCTTCTGATAATCCACACAGAGTATGAGGGTACCGTTTGCCTTCTTCGAAAAAAGGACCAGAGAACCCCAAGGAGAAGTACTGGGTCGGATGAAACCATTTGCCTGCAACTCCTCCAACTGCCTCTTGAGCTCCCGCAACTCAGGTGTAGCCATTCTATAAGGAGGAATGGACACTAGTGCTGCTCCTAGCACAATCTCAATAGAAAAATCCACCTCTCTCTCCGGAGGTAGACCTAAAAAATCATCCGGAAAGACATCCCTGAAACGATCAACCACTGGAGGGAAATATGTCTGACAAGTCCCCTGATTGTTGAGATATAAGCTCACAATCTGGGTTGTGACTCCACCTCGCCCACGATGCTCTGCTCCAGCTCGACTTGCCTGAACATCCCATTCACCCTTGTATAGAAACTCTCCGCCCTCTAGTGACGTGAAACTCACCCTACGATGATAGCAGTCTATAAAGGCTCGAAAGGGAACCAACCAGTCCATCATGAGAATGACGTCATAAGCTGTCATCTCTAAGACATAGAGGTCCCAAAGAAAGTGACACCCTCCAACCACTAGGGGGCACTCCCTACACCGACGCACACATGTCTTTCTCATTCCCAACGGCGTGTCTAGCGTCATGATATCAGAAGAAGTAGAAACATAAAGCCCAAGTCTCTTCACAATGGGAACAGATATGAAACTATGTGTAGCACCCGTATCAAAAAGTACTGAAGATAAGACAGAAGATACTAGAATAGTACCTCTAACTGTAGAAGGTCCAGGATCCTGCTCCTGCTGGGTCTATTGCACTACATATTCCTGCCCAGTGCCACGGCCCTACGACACAGCCTGGCTACCCTGAGTTGTCCCGCCCTGCTGCCTCTGAGATCCTGGTGTCTGGCTACCACAGCCACGACCACCATCCCTGCCTGCACGTCCTGACGTATTCCAGTTCCCCGACTGGTAAGAAGCTGTTGGTCCTGCTCCCGCACGCGGAGTCTGTACAGAACCCCTCTCACTAGTCACTGGTGGGAATGTCCTGCAAAAGTGTTGTAGATAACCCATCTTGCCGCAAGCTCGGCACTCCACTGGGTCACGTGGACATTGCGGTCTCTTGTGCCCCTCTCTGCCACACTAGTAGCACCTGATCGGGCCACTTGAAGAAACTGCCTAGCTGGTACTGCCACCCTGAGAGAGATACATCTATCTCTTCTTCTTGCCAGTAGAAAGAGTACCAGTAACTGGTGCTGAACCGCCCTAGCCCACACCACTAGCTTCCCACAGGTTCCTCTCTAAAATCAGTGTCTGGTTCACAATAGCGTGTAATGAAGGAAACCTGAAAACATTCATCAGCGCTTGGATGTCATGACAAAGACCATCCTCAAAACGTCTGGCCCTCAAAGTCTCATCACCCACCAGTACGGGTGCAAAACTCTGAAGCTCGGTGAAACGAGCAGAATAGTCCATCACCGACATAGCGCCCTGCTATAGATTCATGAACTCTCGAGCTCTATCTGCTCTCAACGTCTTTGGGAAAAAGAATTCATATAAGACTGCATGAAAATCTTCCTACACCATGTCTCTGTGATTCTATGACTGGGTGGTAACATCCCACCACCTCTTGGAGGAATCACATAGCATATATGTCTCTAGCTTGACCCTCCGCCCTGGAGGCGTCTCAAGATGCTCGAAAATAGTCTTCATCGATCCTAGCCAAAACTCCGCAGCCTATGGTCCACCATCCCCTGAAAACATAGGCGGATTCTGCTGTTGGAAGATACGAGCCAGCTCGGCCATAGATGTGGCAGCCTGCAGTGCTCCCTGAAAGGTCTGCAGGAACCGCATAAATCCTTCACGGAACTGCGCCTCCGCGCCTGTGTCCGGTATAACAGCTGGCTCCGCCTCTGGCTCTGCTGGAGGGTCCACTGGTAGCCCATGGCCCACCATCTCTGGGGTATACTCGTTGCCGCTCTCCTGGTGAACAACGCGCGGTCGTCTAGGCGGCATGACACTACAAGGTCAAAAACATGCCTTAGATCAAGATTTATCAAGACTGAAAGCGAAGGAACCACAAAGGGAACAAGAGGAAGAAGGCATTTCAAGATTTGAAAAACAAGACTACACTGCATGTACAATGACTACACGGCGTGTACAATGACTACACGACGTGTACTTGACTTCTCTTCCCCTGCCCGGGTCCTTCCACACGGCTAAGCCACACAGCTCCCGTTGAACAAAAGCTACACGGTGTGTATTATATCTACACGGCATGTATGATGTTATTTTCCAACTACCCATGTCGTTTGTGACACGGCCGACTACTCAGCTTGCAACTACACGGCGTGTTACACCCACACACGGCGTGTACACTACCCCATCTCCCAGCCACACGACTAATTCCACATGGCCTGTCCTCAGACAAGACTACACGGCGTGTCCCAGAGGTACACGGTGTGTTCAAGGAGAGGTGACACCGACCCATGTTGTTAGTGACACGGCCGAGTCCCCAGGTCACACTACACGGCGTGTTCAATAGTGGACACGACGTGTATGTCTTAAGGTCTCCTTCGTCCGTGTTGTTCGTTACACGGGCGGACTCCGGGTCAACACCACACGACGTGTACATCCGGTACACGGCGTGTGTTCCCCAAACATTCTCTACCCCGTGTTTCCCCCACACGATTTGTGACACAGGAAGAGACTACACGACGTGTACTCTGGGTACACGGCGTGTACTTAAAAACTTTGTTTTTCTTCCCGAACAGAAGGACATACACGGTGTGTTTAAAGATACTACACGGCGTGTATACTTGGTTTCCGGATAGTATGCCTCAGAAACTTCCCCAGAACCCAGAAAATACCGAAAAAACAACACCTAAATGTCAAATTACGACCCGTGAGGGTCCATACTCCCCACAAATCAAAGTTTGACATCTTATCTGTGTTATAGAAAAATAAACAGTCAATGAGACACCAAATTCTGGTCAATGAGGGCCCATACTCTCCAAAGACCAAAGTTTAGCATTCATTCTATAAACAGGCTCAAATAAGATTACCCTATCACGCAGCAGGTATTTTATCAAAGAAGCTATCACAACAGCATGCTTTACTAGCACAACAACTATCACAACAACATGCAATTTCTAATGCACCTAATGGCATGAGAACTATGCATGACATGTGATTTCTAGCATGTGCCTATATGATGCATGAGATGGCATACCTTCATCTCATCGGGTTGAAACTAAATAGAACCCATTAATAAAATATAACAGCACAATACAAGTGCGTCACCCAACGGTGAAATCAAATCAACTGTAAATTGAAAAACCCGTAAAATTGCAACACGAAGTAAATTGGCTTTTCCCTGTACACGGGTTAGCTACGCCCGGGCACAGCTTATTACCAACTACCGTTCGTCCTTTCCCTGACTACGGCTCCAAATAGTAAGTCAAAGAAAATAACTCCTTTGATACCACTTTATAACGTCCCAGTTCTGGGTGCCACTCAACGGGTGCCCCGAACCCGGTTTGCAACGTGACCTCAAGTGCATTTCCCCAAACGCCAGAGGCTGCCGACTAGCAACGAGGGCCTAGGTCTGATAGTGAGGAAACTATGCCCTCATTTTCCAAAGTGTAGCGCAGCGGAATTGAATAAAACATACAACAATAGCGGAAGCGAATAACCATACATAACTATAATAAACAACTGCAGTAGATATAACCAATCAGTATATAAATAATGATGCAACATGCCTCAATTCTATGAAAACAACCAGAACATGTTACACAATCAATACAATACAACTGCAGAGTACACCAATACAAAACGAAACAGCCGGTAGCATCGTGAGCCTAATCCCGGTCCCATGCTCCCCTACTCCTCAGTAGCAATCAAGTACCTCTATAAGGACCCTTGCCCTTATCCACACCTACAGAAACGTAATATGTTTGGGCCGAAAAGCATGACCCAAACAGGATGTGAGAAATATATCTCAGTAGGCACCCACCAAAGGCCCGTGCTCAACTGTGTGTAAACATGCAACAACAATGTGCAGTAGTAAATGCAATAAACTAAGCATTACTCAAAAGTAACTAACTTTACCAGTTATATTGCCATTTTAATTATTCATTTAACCATTTAATTTAGTAACATTCTGTGCTCAACAACACCAAGCCCTCAGGCTAACAAGAACCTTTCCCTCAGGCTAATATAGTAAAACCATGCTCTCAGGATTGCCCTCAGGCTATACAGAATCTTTCCCTCAGGCCTTTCCCTCAGGTGGAATAGAATCTCACCCTCAGGCCAAACTGAAAGGAAACCCTTAGGTAAACAGAATCTTGCCCTCAGGCCTTACCCTCAGGAGGAATAGTAACCTTGCCCTTAGGCTATACAAACCACGCCCTCAGGCTAATATAATCGGGCCAAGCTCAACACATAAACATACAATTTATACCATTCCTCTTAAGGAAAAAGTAATGCATAATTTAAACATGGCATACCCTCGGGTGTCCTGGCCAAACGGATAAACAGAGGAACGCACCCCCAGGGTGGTCCTGGATCCAAGCACTGATCCCAAAAAACAGTTCATTATCACAATTAATTACCTATTAAATTCTAGTTATTTATAATATCCATGTCGTCAGCCACACGACACCCCAACATGGGTTCATATCTCGAAAATGCACAAAACGCACAATAGTTGGAAAATAAACACCAAGCCACCTACCTTAAACACCCATGAACGATATACGTGAACGACGCCTTCTGAAACGTCCAAGAACACCGTAGATCTGAGGTAAAAGAATTATAGCTTAAACGCAAATAACTCCCATTAGGGTAAGAATTGGCAAGAACGATTAAAAAAGAGTGGAGGGCTTACCCTTGCGATTCCAACGAGATCGTCTGATGCAAAAACAGATTCTAGACGTGCGCTCGGCGGATCTCCAAAGCCTCGGCCTCCTCTCCCGCTCCTTCTTCCCGTTCTAAGCCTTCCCTGTGAATAGGGGAGACTACTGCCCATTTTAAGCGAAAAAAACAAAGTACACGGCGTGTACTTCCAAGTACATGGCGTGTACTTCCCATTTTTAAACTATTCCTCTGACGGCTTCCCACCAGCGCGACACTGTTCACCTACCGACATGACTACATGGCGTGTCTTCATGAGTACACGATGTGTGCTGCCCCATAGCTGACCACCGACTTACTATTCGCCTGCCGACTGACTACACAGCGTGTAAAGGACCACTACACAGCGTGTAGTCGGTTCCTACACCCTTCATCACCGACATGGCCACACGCCTCGTGTACTCATCCCACGCGGTCAGAAGTACATGACGTGTGGAAAAGTAAACGGCGTGTACTTCCAAAATTTGGTATTTTCCCCATTTTCCTTATTTTCTTAAAAACACTTAAGGAAAGGAGAAAAGAAGAAACCCGTACCTCAAAGATAAGAACCGGGTTCTTACAGGTTTCCTGGTAGGGATCATTGGCGCTTGGAGGGACAACACCAAGTCGCCTTGTAGAAAAGAGCGAAGGCGAACCTTCTTGTTGAAGGCTCTGGCTATCTTATTCTGATGCCTTTCCAGATTGTGTAGGGCACAGAGCTTGTTCTCTTCGAGTGATTCCAATTCAGCTAGACGGATTTCGGCCACCTTATCCGGCGCCTGGTGGTCATAGACTGTAGCGCGTAACGATGGCAGCTGGATCTCGATGGGCAGGACGGGCTCATCCCCATACACCAGGGAATATGGATTCACCTGGGTGGAATTGTGAGTCATCGTTCGATACGCCCAGAGGGAATTAGGGAGCTTTTCCAGCCAACTCTTCTTGTTCTGACCAACCATTTTTTGCAAAATGTTAGAGAGGGTTTTGTTGAATGCCTCGATCTGTCCATTTTCCTGCGCGTGATAGCGGGAGGTATGGTTCGAACGGCTATTGTACTTGGCATACAATTTCTTCAGCTCGGCTGCTCGGAAGTTGGTGCCGTTATCGGTGAGGACAGCGTGAGGGACTCCAAATCGGTGGATGATATTGAATCTCACGAAGTCAATGATGGAATGGGCCTTGACCTCTTTGAGTGAAACTGCCGCTGCCCACTTGGAGAAGAAATTAGTAGCGGTCAGGATGAACCTACACTGGCGAGCTGTCGCCGGTGGATATGGTCCCACGACGTCAAGTCCCCACACTGCAAATGGCCAAGAGTACTTGGTAGAGTGGAGAGGCTCTAGTGGTCCATGCAGGAAGTTAGCATGAACTTGGAACGCGTGGCATCTCTTGGAAAACTCAATACAATCATGAATCATAGAGGGCCAGAAGTACCCTAGTCTCTGGATCTGATGGGACATCTTTGGCCCAGCCTGGTGGGCACCGCAGGAACTGGCATGAACCTCTTGCATGACCTGAGAAATCTCGACTCCTTGAATGCAACAGAGTAGAACACCATCGAAGCCCCGCTTATAGAGGATCCGCTCAAGACTGAAACCACTCTGGAGGGAAAACTGCAGTGCGCGGCATTGGATTTGCTCGCGCTCGGCCCGATCATCCGGGAGGAAACCATTTTGGAGATACTCAAAAAAAGGTGCCCTCAAGTAGGGAGTGGCCTCAACCACTGCATCTGAAGGACCTAGGGCTCCTGGCGTGGAGGATCCGACGGTAAGATGGATTACCCGCAGGCCGTCGTCATCCTATGAGGTGATGGGGGCAATGACTCTCCGATGTGCCACATGTATAATCAGATCATCCTGCTCAGGTTCTGCAAGTGACGCAGCTAGGCCGGCCAAAGCGTCTGCTCGACCACTATGCGACTGAGGGACATGGGTAACCTCCGGTCGAGAAGGGAACTAGGCCATTAGATGGAGGGTGCACTCCAACAATGGCACGAGCTCTGGCTTTCTGACAACATAGTTGCCATTGACCTTCTTAATGACTAGTTCGGAATCCCCTTTCACGTGCAAATGGTGCACATCGATCTCAAGGGCCAGATCGAGGCCAGTGATGAGAGCCTGATACTCTGCCTCGTTATTGGTGTAGCCTTCTGAAAATAGGAATGATTATGGTAGAATGGATTGCGTCAGGGTGATGAAGACGATACCCAGACCCACTCTGTTGAGCTTAGGATCATTGAGCCTCCTACCAGTGGGGCTCCGGGAGGCACCGTCGAAGTGAATTTGCCAACATTAGACGGCATGATCGACTGAGAAGATTACCTCATCGGGAAAATCCAGGTCCAGGGATTGATCCGCGGAGGTTGGATGGGCATCTAAGAAGTCTGTCAATACATGCCCCTTGATGGCCTTCTGAGGCACAAACCTGATGTCAAACTGCTGGAGGATCACCGCCCACCGCGCTAGTTGGCCAGTCAACATGGGGTGGTTCAGGATGTACTTCAGCGAGTCCACTCGAGAGACCAACTGCACCTCGTAGTGTTGTAGGTAATGCCGCAATTTCCGTACGCCAAACACAAGTGCAAGGCAGCTCTTTTTGATGGGGGGGTATCTAGTCTCCGTATCTAGGATCATGCGGCTGAGGTAGTAGAGGTTGTTCTTTGTCCCCTTATTGTTCTTCTGGGCGAGCAGGACGCCGAGAGAACATTCCAGAGTAGTCACATAAAGGACCAACGACTTTTCAGAAACGGGTGGCATCAGGACCGGAGGCTGAAGCAGATACTGCTTGATTTCCTCGAAGGCAGCCTAACACTCTTCATCCCATTCATAGTAAGAGCCTTTCTTCATGATCCGGGAAAAGGGATTACACTTGCCGTCCAGATTCTTAATGAATCGGCGTATGTAGTCTAGGTTCCCTTGAAGACCTTGAAGCTCCCAAATATTACCCAGGGGAGTCATCTGGTTTATGGCTTTGATCTTCTCTAGGTCGATCTCGATGCCTTGGTATCTAACAACAAAGCCAAGAAACTTCCCGAAGGTGACCCTAAAGGCACATTTAAGCGAGTTCATCTTCAAGTGGCGGGAACGGAGGAAGCCGAACACTTTCTCAAGGTCTTTGAGATGGTCCTAGAACTGGCGAGATTTGACCACCAGATCGTCCACATAGCACTCCACCAGTGTTCTGAGAATTGGCTTGAATATGCGGTGCATGGCCCGTTGATAGGTGGCACCTGCATTTTTTAGGCTGAAGGGCATAACCTGGTAACAAAAAGTACCTTGGGGGCCCTAAAAGTAGTGGACTCTTGTCTCTGGGGGCCATCCGGATCCGGTTGTACCCATAATACCCATCCATGAAGGAGAGGGCCTGAAACCCGGTCCTAGCATCAATCAACAACTCTATCACTGGGAGGGGAAAATCATCCTTCAGACAGTGGCGGTTGAGATCGTGGAAGTCGATACAGACTCTGATCTGCCCATTCTTCTTCCTGACTGGCACAATGTTGGCTAGCCACTTGGGGTACTGGACTTCCTTGACAAATTTGGATTTGATAAGATTGTCAACTTCGGCCTCAACCATGGCACCATGAGAAGGGTGCATCTTTCTGGGAGGCTATTTGAACCTGCGATGGTTTGTTGGGAGACCAAGGTGGTGGATGGCTACCTGGGGATCTAGTCTTGGCATCTCGCCGTAACTCTAGGCAAACACATCTCGGGCTGCTTAAGGAAGTTCACGTACCACTGTTGCTCCTCGAGGGACATAGCGGCACTGATCAATGTGGGTCTCAGATCTGCCTCGCTACCAAGGTTCACCTGTACCAGTTCATCGACCGTGGTAGAAATGCCTTCTTCAAAGGCAGGGGGAGCATCCTCTAGATCCTCTTCTCCACTTGTGGAGGGATCCTCTGTGGGGGGAGTCACTTCCAAGCCACCAAACTCCGATGGGAGGCTGGTGTCGGCCTGGGCGATAGTGGTCATCACATCAGGAGACTCATGCGCCACTGAGATCATAGCGATGAAGGCAGTTGATACAATCCCATCCGGTCTTCGGCCCAAGGGGCCATGCTTGATGACATCAAAGCAGTAGTGGTGCGTCGGCTTGAGCCGGTTGATTCCAGCCTGGCTGAAGAGACACGTATGATGTACCTCTGTTTCCATGAGCCTGACGTCCCGATACCGTACAGGGGTAGGAGGTTCTGAGATCACCTAAGCCTGGTTAGTGTAGGAGTACAAGGTGATTTTCCGCCGTCGCTTGGACCTGGGGATATGCCTTCCTCTTGTACCCGAAAAAACAAAACACTGCCCCATTTTGGGGGTCATGGCCTCCAGTCGATGGATTGGGAAGATGTAGGCGTCATCCAGACCTGCCCAGGGATCACTTGTGACCGGGGTGGGTTTGACCTCACTTTCCAAAATCTGATTATCCTTGCTCTTGTAATATTCAGCGTCCAGATAGCGGGATTCACAAGAGGAAAAAGGAGATGCATCTCCTTGGAGCATGCCTACTCGACCATTGAGGGAGTATTTGAGGCATTGGTGACACAATGAAAGGACCGTCGTGTGTAGGAGGATCCATGGCCTACCCATCAATGCGTTGTACGCGGTGTCCTGGGAGACAACCATGAATTCGGTACTGGAAATTAAGCCACCAAACTGGGTCTTCAAACGGATCTTGCCAACCGGGGTCTGCTCGTTCCTGTTATATCCCTGGATTCTGAGGTCAGAGGGAGTTAGAAAATCCTCAGACAAACCCAGCTTCCGCAGTGTCCGAGTCAGGATTAGGTTAATCCCAGAGCCCGTGTCAACAAGAGAGCGGTGAACTTACATGCCATTGAACTGGCCAGTGATGTACAATGGATGGATGTGCCCCTGTATGGGAGGGTCTTCGTCTTCACCAGAGAACGAGATAACTGCCTGGCATTCGGCATTCTCAATCGCCTCAGCGTGGAAGGCTTCTGCAGCTGCTACCTCAGTCTCAAACTGGAGGGGGCTCCTTAGGGCCTCGACAAGCACCTCACACATTTCAGATGACAGGCGAAGAGCCTCAAGGATAGAAAGACTCGCTAGAATGCCGACAAGGTGATTCAGAACATCATACTTCCGTGCCAGATGCGAGCCTCTGCTTACAGGAGTTCGTTCTGCAATTGGAGGCACGACGGGCCCTGCCGGCTGGACCAGCGACTGGCTGGTACTAGGTACATCCCATTGCACACTTGTCAAGGCCTGAAGAGCGGCTGCTGGATGAAGACCGAACAATTGAGATTGGCCTGTAGTAGGGTGAGACTGGCCGCGGTACGGATGAGGTCGCTCTGCCTGATCTAGTAGCACAAACAGCGGTGGAGGTAGATCTGAGGGCACCAGATGTGGAGGTTGCGTGTGCTGAGCTCTGCGATGGGCATGCTGTCTAGTTTCAGTAGCGTGCACGGCCTGGCTGGAGGTTCCCGCTGACATGCCTTGATGACCCATATGGTTGCGGTTCCGCTGACGTTGGCGTCGGCTGGGGACGTTGGGGAGGTTCGCCTGGTGTTTCCCCTCGTCGGGAGTCATATAGGGATTTACTAACTCCACGGTATTAACCGAAGTGTACCCCTGACTGTCGCTTGACGAATCATCCACCACTGGGCAGATTCTGGGAGGAATCCCCATATCAGGGGGCATGAAGTCACCAAGAGTGCAGGATGGTGACGATAGTGGTGGAGCACGCTGCTTCTTCTTGCGTCGCCGCTGCTTGCTCTTCTGGGAAGAGGTCGACTGAGATGATGACGCAGAGGCGCTGGCTGCAGCCTCTGAAGGCTCTGACTGGTTCAGGCGTGCCCAAATAATACCATGGGCATGGGTGACTGTTTTACGAGCCATCCAGTCATCGTACTTCTGGGATCCGTGACTGGGAACCTGCTGCCACTCGCTTTCATCGTCGCTACAACTTTCTGACCATACAAAGACACCCGCCACTTGTGTCGGGGCCAGGCCCAACCTGACTATGTTGTTATCGACCTGGTCTTAGAGCCAGTCTTTAAACACATAGAACTTCTTGAGGGTGTGCCCCATGATCCGATGATAGGGGCAGTAGTTGGGGCGATCGGTGAGATTCGCCTCTGCCGGCCTTCTGCACTCGGGTAAGCGCACAATCCCCTGCTCTAGGGAACTATGAAAGTAACTGGGGACCTGATTCTCATTGAATGAGTAAGTCTAGTGCCTTCTTTCCAGATAGGGGGCTTTGGGATCCTGGCCCTAACGAGGGGCCGGAGGGGCCTGCCGAGGAGGCGGAGCCTGATTGTCCCGCCTAGGCGGTGGTGGCGCGTTGCGCGGGGGAACCTACTGATTATGAGGCAGTCGCTGCTGGGCAGGAGGCTGCGCCTGAGGCGGAGGGACTCTCCGAGGTTGCAGAGCCGGTGCTACTGGCAGTAACTCTTGCTACCTTGGGGCCTCTATCTGGGCCACAACAGTGGGCTCAGCTCTGGCAGCCCTCCTTGCTGGGATCACAGGGGGCAGCGGACGTGCCTGACTAGCCTGTTGCAGAGATTCCTCGAGGTGCTGGGCCTTATCTGAGAAGTCTCATAACCCTCCAAGGTAATTCTGAGTGATCAGGGAAGGAACCAGTTCTTTTTTTACATTCCCTACGCACATCGTCAGTAATTTCTCCTGAGTCAGTGGCATGTTGAGGGAGTATGTGAGCCCCTTCCACCGGGCGATGAAGTCCGCGACTCGCTCATCAGGCCTTTGTTTTCACTTGAAGAGGTCTACGATGCTAGTCTTTCGCGTGGTGGAGCTGAACTGGTATAGGAATTTCCGGCAAAGATCCTCCCAGCTGGTCACCAATCCGATAGGGAGCTGGTTGTACCAGAAAAATGCAAGGCCCTCCAATGTCTGCACAAAACATCAGAGGTTGGCGACTTCCTTCTGCGCTAGGGTCCCCAACATGAGGCCACACCTGGAGGAAAAGTGGGCCAGGTGCTGCGGCGGCTCCCCTGACCCGTTAAAGTGCGAGAAAGTGGGATTTCCAAAACCCGGGGGTGCAGGCATGTCATCCACCCACGCAGGATATGGCTTGCCATCTGGTGGGACTGCCACCTGCTGTGTTTCCAATGCCTCGAGGTGGGAAATGAGTGCCGCTATAGGATCATCCAGGTGGGGGTCCCTGTCTTGACGGGGATCCCTAACCACGAGTGCGTTTCCAGGCTCTTCGACATGATATATAGCTTCAACGGCTCATGGAGTGACTGGCGGAACGGCCCACGGGGCAGCTGGAGGAACCCGGGCTAGATTCCTCGGATTTCCTCGCCGTTCGGGAGGGTTTGGTGAGACGTATCGTGCCCTCTTGCTGTGAGCTCTGGCTTCTGCCCTGTCCGCGGGAGCGGTATAATCAAGGTTGCCCGGAGGCATCTCACCGGGGGGAAGTTGTTCCTGCCCATGCTGCCCCGGCTTAGGATCACCATAGTCGGGTCGCCACTCTATGGCGCGCTCGGCCAGGAGTTTGTTGACCAGCCTCTTCTGCTCAGCGAGCTGTTGGCGCAACGCGGCCTTCTCAGGGTCTTCGTCCGTCTTCTGTACTGAGGCAGACGGGTCGAAGTGCTTGACAATTCCGACATGCTCTTTACCCTTACCGGCATTCCGGCTGAGGACCAGCGACTTGGTGGGCGCAGGGAGGCCCAGGAGGTTCCTCTACTGACGAGTAATCCTCCCTGATGGGTCCAGCAATGGTGGTACACCCTCAGGGGGTAATTCTCCATCGAGAAACTCCATCTCGTCCTCCTTGTCCACTATGTCAGCCATGTGGACCACAAACCTCCTTGGGGGCATGTTCTCAATGTCTCATAACGAGTCGGGCTACCACCAGATAGGATTGAAAAGGAGGGCGGCGTAACGTCCCCAACCACGGACTTGTACGTGGGGGGTAGCTTCCCTGATGATTTTTCGGAGTACCTTGAAACTCTGAATGCATTTTTGATGGAAGGTGTTCTGAAAACCTGGCGACTCAGGGTGCTGGGTCACGGGGAGTGCGGCCAAATCGACCAGATGGCATTGGTCACCGATTTCCTCAAAGTGCACTTGGCTCCTGGGGTACACCACCCGATAATAACGAAGACAGAAGTGCGTCGCCCATAGGGTTTGATGGAAGCACTCGACTTCCTCTGGGGTGAGGGATTTTGGCGCACGAAAATTCAATGCTGCCATCGGCCAGAACTTCTCCGGGAAGTGATCCTCCGCGAGAATGTTCCAAAAGCTCCTGGGCTTGGATTCAGGGTCTGGCCCCGTATTTCCCCACTCATCAATCGGAGGTGGCTAAGGAACCGGTAGTGGTACTAAGGCGGACCACTGGGACAGTAAACTGGGCAGTGGAGAATATGGCGAACAAGCCGACTAGCCGCCGAATTCCGGCCCATCCTCCGAAGAGTGCGGTGACCTAACCATAATGTCACGATGCGACGGGCTAACAGCCACAGCTCCTAGTGCAGGGATCGCGATTAACGGTGATGGTTCACGCTGTTTCTCAATCGCCATCGGTCCCCAAAATAGCTCTTCGTGATCTCTGGTCGAGGTAGAGGGCGCTTCTGGTGACGACGGTGGTGACTGCACGGTCAGAACCTGTGGGACTCCCAAAATTTCCTCCCCCTGGATGTACCTGTGAAGAGAGGCGGGAATTCGGTGGACTTCACATTCTGGAAGGATGAGGCTAACACGTCTTGTTCCTGCCCCGGTCCTTGACATGGAGGACCGAGGGGAGGGTTCCGCTGCTGAGTCGTATTCTGCTTCAGAATCCGAGAAGCGGTCCGATTTGATCTACATCCGAGCCTTCCCAGGATTCTTCTTATGGTGGCAACGACCCGCCCTCCTGCCCCTAGATGGCTCCTCAGGACAAGGGTGATTCCCGACATGTAGTCTCGGAGTCGCTCTAGTGTCAAGGCGGAGAGGAATTCCACTTGAGACAGCCGGGGTGCGAGGAGCACCAGGAAAAATGTCGAAGGGGACATGGGGAGGACCTCCATGAACAACACCTAAGCGGGAGAAACCTCTGTCAGAACTGGTGGAAGCATGGGGAGGACCTCCATTCTTGGTGCAGGTGGAGCGAGGCTGACCTTCACCCCTCTGGTTTCCAGGGCGAGGAGGACCTTCGCCAGCTGTGGAGAGGACGTAGGGGGGATCCCCACATTGTATAGGGACTAGATGGGAAATGTCTTCACATCGACGGTCAGGGGCAGGAGGAGGAATTCCATACCCGATGTGGTGGGCACAGGAGAGTCTCATGCACCGAGTGTCACTGTCGCGGGGCAGGTCTTCATTCGGGTTGGGGGTAGCACAGCGCATACCTCCATGATGAGCTTCAGAGCGGGGAAGGCCCACGCTCTGTGGAGTAGTGGTATGGGGAGGACCTCCGTACGGGGTGGCATCATCGCGGGTTGGTTCGCGATGATCACCACTCAGGTCTGCGACCCGGAGAGTCAACCCAGCTTGCCTGTGGGGCTGTTGGGGCCTCAATCCCGGTTGGGCGTATAAGTGCCCCTGCTCAGTGTGTGTAGGGACTTGACAATATGCATCGGCGGTGGCTCGGGCCACATTAGTTGTCAACGTTAACGCCCCTTGACGGGTGTCCTCAGCTCGGGCCCAACACTGGCGTCGGGTCAGGCGAGCCGGTGCGGGTGGTGCAGGCGCATAGCCTACCTGTTCCTCTGGCAAGGCTGAGCGGCGGTGCTGACGCAGCCGGGTGGGGGCCCTTGCTTGGAGCCCTTGAATCAGGACTCTGACCGGGCTGAGCCAGACGTCACCCACCTCATCAGCGTAAGGTAGGGAGTCTTCAAGGCGTTCTGGGGACTGGCTCCCAAAACGATTGAACATTGGGGTGGGGAGTAGGGGATCCCTGCGTGACCCTCAAGGGCGGCGTTGACGGCGGAGCCTGGACGCCTCCAGGTCCAGGTGGGCCATATCCCGGGTTGGTATTATTCCCTCCTCCTCGTAACAGAGTATGAGGTCGTTAATCACCCTTCGTTGGATGACTTCTGATGGGGATATGGGGCGTGGGTGCCCCATGTTCGTGGATGCAGACGTCGTTGTGGAAGCAGTGGAGCCATGCAGAGCGGCTGTACTGGTGTTGCCCATGCCCCTGTGTAGGCGGGTGGGCGGTGATCATGTCCCTATAGCAGCAATCTGATTCCTGAGAAGCAGGGAGGTTAACTCATCAGCATTGCGAGGAAAAGAAATCGACAACCAGTGCCCCAACGCCATTCCGTCTTCCATGGCCGGTAAGAGGGATCCACGCTGACAACGTTGCAGAACGGAATTCCCCACATTCTACTGCCCCAAATTCTGGTGAGTTTCACGCCAGGCCCGCTATTTGCTTGGCGGGACCCGGTACTGGATATCTGGATCCGGTGACACGTCAATCTACTGATGTCTCGAGCGCTACTAATCTCCATATTGAGGAGAAGAGATTCACGTCGGGTTCACCATTTCTGTTTCCGACGCTTTCGCCAGGGCGTGTGCATCCGTCTGTGGAGGATGTGTGGCTTGTTGCCCCGCATTCTTTCTTTCCAAAGGCGGGCGGCATCCACTCCTTGTCCAGGGACGTTTTCTCCTTGATCGAAACGAGATGATGGGATGTCGGTTCTTCCTTCTGTGGATTCCTCCTCGGAACTCATCACCTAGTCTGGGTCTCCCTCGTAGATTTAATACGTTGTTCATGAAACTCTTCCCAGTGCCATGTTTCCATGGACGTCGGTTAATTACACTGCATCTGTCAGGACATTCCAAGGGGTCCGGTCAAGGCACCAACCTTCATTTGGGGGAGTAGTCACATCGAGGCATCATTAACGTGTCTGAACACTGTGGAATTGGCATGTCTATCTTTTGTCCCTTGTTATAGGGCTTCTCGGGGGTGCGGAAGCCAGAGGCATCCCACATCGAGCGTGGGGAATCATATGTCATAGGCATGTATCTGAGGATTTCCTCAGCTTCTTGTGTTTAACACGGGGTATGCCGCGAGTTTAACGTCCAACAGAGACGGATTGGGCTGATCAGAACACTAGCTGGAGTGGATCAGATTGAGGAACCCCCTTGAGGGAACACCGATATCGAAGCCAGCCCATGGGAAGCTTCCTGAATTCTGTGGAGGGGAATGTGATGGCATGATCTCACCGGGACGTGGCGGCCCGAATGAGAATCAGGATGGATGATGGATGGATGAATGAAGTGGAGGGGGAATGAAATGGGACCATCGCAAGAGTGACAGTGAAGTGATGGGCTTGAGCCTCGAAGAGATCTCCTACATATCCCTGTGGCAGGGAATCAAAGTCCGCGTAGTTCGGTTGGTGAGAACCGACGTTAAGAGAGTCGAAGCAACCAATGGGTGGTGGGCTTGAACCTCAGGGAGGCTTCCTACATACCATGGCTTGACATGGATCAAAGTCCTCGTAGTTCAGGATGGACGTCGGTGAACCGACGTGAAGAAGGACCTTGGTCCAATGGGTGATGGGCTTGAACCTCGGGGTGGCTTACTACGTACCATTACTTGGCATGGATCAAAGTCCATGTAGTTTGGGATGGACGCCGGTGAACCGATGTGAAGAAGGACCTTGGTCTAATGGGTGTTGGGCTTGAACCTCGTGAGGTTTCCTACGTACCATGCCTTGACATGATCAAAGTCCTCGTAGTTCGGGTTGAAAAAAGGGGTTGTTGTACTGACATGAAGGGGTGTTGGAGAAACTGGATGGTAGGGTCACAACGGCTTACCACTGGATTAGGATGCAGTTTAACTTCATGCGGGACGAGGGCGTGTCGGGGAGCCGCATGAAGAAAGACCTTGGTCCAGGTGGATGGTGGGCTTGAACCTCATGAGGTTTCATACGTACTGTTCCCTGACACGGATCAAAGGCCCCGTAGTTCAGAAGGGATGTGGGTGCCGGCGAACCGACGTGAAGAAGGACCTTGGTCCGATGGGTGACGGTCTTGAACCTCAGGGAGGCGTCCTACGTACCATGCCTTAACATGGATCAAAGTCCTCGTAGTTCGGGTAGGGTTTCGTCAGCGAACCGACGTGAAGGTGAACCCCGGGGTCCACTGGTGATAGGATTGAACCTTTGGGAGGATTCCTACATACCATGCCTTGACATGGATCAAATTCCTCGTAGTTCGGATGTGCAGTTTAACATCATGCGAGACAGGGCATTTGGGGCTTACGCTCTGAGGCGGCCCATGGTGGAGTTTGGTGAACCGACATGAAGGAGGTCGGGATGACCAATGAGTGGTGGGATTGAACCTCGTGAGGCTTCCTACGTACCATGACTTGTCATGGATCAAAGTCCTCGTAGTTCAGGATAGTCACAACGACTTACCACTGGACTAGAATGCATTTTAACGTCATGCGGGACGGGGCTGGAACCTGACATGAAGAAACGACGGGCGGTGGGCTTGAACCTCGTGAGGTTTCCTACGTACCATGCCTTGACATGGATCAAAGACCTCATAGTTCAAAATGGAGTACAGTTTAATGTCATGCGGGATAGGGGTTGGTGTCATAGTCGATGCTTACTCTAAGCCCATATGAGTCATGCTCGGTGTGAGAAACAAGAGGCGGCAGGGACCTGACGATCACGTCGTGAAGGGTGCGTCCGTGAGAAGTGAAGAGGGGCTTAAGCGTTTGGAGACCCATGGTATTGGGACTTACTCCGGGATGGAGGCCCAAGGGCGACAAAGCACAGAGGGCGAGGGGATTTAGGACCAAAGAAAGGAGGTTCCTCGTTCCCTATCACTCCCTCCGCTGGCCCTGGCGGTGGGGAAGTACGGAGGTGCATGGGTGCTACCTTCCGTAAGAAGGACTAGGGGATTACACCAAGATGGCCGCCCTTCCCCCGTGAACAAACGCCGCCCCAAAAAGGAGGATATCATCCCCGGTGAGGGGTGATCCCATCTCCGTGGAGACCAGTGGGCGTAAAGAATGTCCGAGCCAGGGGGACCCTACGCACGAGGCACGGGGCCAAATCACAGTTTAACGTCATGTGTTGAGGATGAGGTGTTTGGCAGTTTAACGTCTTGTAGCTAGGACGAGGTGGGTTTACTCCGCACCCCTAGGGCTTACATGACTGGTACCCTCTGCCCCTTGGGGAAGGGAAGGCATCAGCAAGGCCGTGTAGAAGGAGGGTCCCAGAGCGAACCATCGAGGGGTCCACGTTAGCGTGGATATGCGAAGAAGCAATAGTCGTTAGCCTGCCTATGCAAAGAAGCATTAGTCGAAGCAACGCTACAAGCGGTATTGTCCAAGGGATTTTGAAATCACATCGTGCAAACCTGTAGGGTCGCACGGGAGAAGGGATTTCCAAGCAAAGGGGTCCACAGGCAGGGGCCTCGTGGAACTCGGTTGCTCTGCGTAGTAGAGGTCACTTGCGAAGGGGGGTGCTTCGCAAAGTGGAGTGCCTTAGCCTTAGCATGGGGCGGAGGTGCGAATGGGAGGTGCTTCGTGAAGTGGAAGGGTGTTCACGGAGCACTGCCTCACGGAGCATAGGTGTCTTGCGAAGCGGAGTTCCGTGAAGCAGTGTGCTTCGTGAAGTACAATGACCCTGCCTTAGCATGTGGATCACGTGTACAGGATGAGTGTTTCGCAAAGAATAAACTCTATGCGACTGCCCGGGTCCCCTTGGGGATCCCATTACTTTGTGAATGCCCTTAGGCTTCACGAAGGGCATCCCTCTTGGAAGAGGGGCTCAAAACGAGACAAGGCAGAGGCCTCTCGCGAAGCAAAAATACCTCGCGGAGCTCATGATTCCCAGAGAAAAGAGTGCTTCGCGATTTGGGAGCTGAGAATATGAAAGATTGGATTGTTCGTCTAGAGGGCTCAGGGGGAGCTTGGTATTTATAGGCAAGAGGCACCGCGAAGTAGAGCTCACGCGGCGTGAAGGGGGCTTCAGTTGCTTCGCAGCGGGTCGCGAACGTAAACCGGGTTCGCAGAGAGATACCACCTCCTCTGCTTTGCGGCGGGTTAGCAAACGTTAGGGGAGTTCACGGAGAGATACCGCCTCCTCTGCTTCGCGGTGGGTTCGCGAATGTCAGTGGAGTTCACGGAGAGACACTGCCTCCTCTACTTCACGGCGGGTTCGCAAACGTCAGGGGCATTCGTGGAGAGATACCGCCTCCTCTGCTTTGTGGCGGGTTCGCGAACGTCAGGGCCGTTCGTAGAGAGGTCCTGCCTCTGGTGCTTCACTGCGGCCGCGTTGCTCGGGGGGCTCCGCGTCAGGGCTTCGTGGGGCAGGGCATGGGGCCTCTTTTTCTTCTCTCTTTCCTTCAAATATTTTGGCGCCAACAGTGACTTTCTCATTTATTTCTCATTTATTTTTTTCTTTCTTTTTTTTATAGTTTTGTGAGCTTTTTCTGAGGAAAGTGGAGGTTTTTGGGCCAAACAGAGGGTGGCATGAAGCTGGTAGAAATAGTGGTCCAGCCCTCTATAAATTGTGCGGAGTAAATAGTAGATCTTTCAAGGCTGCATGGCTAGGTGCATGACCATGTACCAGACCCCGGCATTTCATGCAGCCACACATCCCCTCAAACAGAGGCATCGTACGATTAGTGCATGGTCTGACAGAACATACATCCTAGCCGATCTTTAAAAAATTTGAAATTCCACTTTTTCCCCTCCCCTGTTTTAACCCTTATCCTCCTCTCATTTCACCCATTCGACCCATACATCCCTAGGCATGCCACATCCTCTACTCCTCTCTTATTTAGCTCAAATACTTGGGTGATTCAAGCTTGGTTCTACAATATTTCTTCAATTAAGTGTCTCCCTTTCCCTTCTTTTCTATTCTCTTGTATTATTCTCTATTTATTCTTGGGTTTCCTATTTTTCAATGGTTTTAGTGACCTAAAGTGGGTTAAATATAAAAAATTTAGCATAAATATTGATATTTGTGGTGCGTTCTATCTTCTGTAGGATCTCCTCTTACTTTGGATTGTAGTTTCCAACTGGGTTATGGTGATTTCAAAGAAAAAGGTAGGTGGTTCCATATTTAGCTATTATTTGATGTTTTAAATATTCTTGTCTTGTTTTCTAAACATATTATAAATTATACTATATGTGAAAAAGGGTGGTTTTTCAAAGGTGTTGGTTTATGTATCTTAAAAATGTGTTATCCCCTTTAAGTGTTTGGAATGTTATGTTTGGCTTGTGATGACCTGGTTATGATGAAAGGGGAATTAGTTTGGTTTGAAAATGGAAAAAATCACTTGGGAACCTCAGGTACCTAGGTGGGAAGACTAGGACTAATAGCTAGGTGAATCGGTAAGGTCTCGACCCAAGTATCTCTAGTAGGATTATGATACTAAACATTGTGATGTGGTTATTACCATTGTAATTTTGGTGTGTCCTCTCCAACGGATCGTGCATGGGAAGGTTATATGTTTGACCACTGAGATATGATGTAACTAGTAATCTAATAACCTAGATACTTAGGAATTTCCCATGGTGCTTATGATATGATTTCCCATGTCTTCATATTTCTAGAATTATTTACTTTTTTTTAAACCAAATCATGTTTTCAAATTGAGCCTTCTACTCTTTTAAAATTAAACTGTTTCAATTTACTTAAAATTTGGTATGTTTATTTATCTTATAATGGATATGCATGGAACACTTGGTGGGATCCAACTGGTAAAGTGATCTCACACCCTACATATACTCAATCGGTATATGTAGACTATGTTTTGTCTGATTCAGGAAAAGTAAAGGACTCATTTGAAGGTGGTAGTTTTCTTGCTAGTTTATTCATTTAGAGACCGGTGATGGTGCTGGAATGATAGAGGATGTTCCTCATTTCATAAGGAGTCTTGGGGTTTTTTTTGTCAGACCCCTTCCCCTTTTTGGTTCTTTTGGAGTTTTTGGTTTATAGTTGTGAACGTTATATTTGTGGCATATACATGCATATCTTGTAAATAATTATATTGTATAGCATGCTATTTTTAGTTGGTTGTGGTGTTTATGTACATGTGGTATTGATGATTATGTATATGTGTTATGTTATGTGTTATGGATGTTGTTTTTAACTCACATGGGTTAAATTGTTCCCAAAGTAATTCATTGATGCTCAGGCACTAGTTTCCAGACCATAGGGATCAGGAGCGCCCTTTGGGCCATGCCATGGGCCGGGTCGGGTGTTGGGTTGGATGAAAGACTAGACCAATTTGTGAAAATGGTATTAAAGCCAGGTATTTTCCTTTATTTGGGTTATTTTATTATGGAAGTCTGGATGGACATGAGTTAGTAATGTCAAGGCTTAAGGTTCAAGTTGCGAGTGGGGTTTCTGGCCAACACACCTCATGACCGACCTTGGGTTGCCATGGAATGTTGGGAATATGATTTGACTCCCCTTTGAGATGTAATGTATAGGATGCAGACTAGGCATGGACACCGAGGTCGGGTGGAGTGGTTTATGTTTTTTATTGTGATTATTATGGTTATATTCTGATTCATATGGGTGTTTTATTACGTTATTTGTTGATTCTCTATGGGCTGATATATTGATGGTTTTCATTGTGTTTGTTATCTTGTGTAATATCATGCCTCACTAGAGACCTCATGTACAGATGTGGGAGGAGGCTGAATAGAGTTCTCCCACACCAGTTGATCATAGATTAGTTGAGGTAGGAGTTTTTCTTAATATATGTTTTCTGAATAAAAAAAATAAAAATGCTTGGGTCAAAAAAAATCAAAAATGTGTGTGAAAGCCAGTAGGCCACCTTCCGGCTTTCCACCAATTTTTTTTTAAAAAAATTACTATTTTAGATAAACTTTTTGTATATTAAAATTTTTATTTTTATTTTTATTTTGTTTTGTTTTGTTTATATATATATAAATAAATAAAACAAAATTTTTGAGTAGAATTTATCTTCTATTTAATATCCAGCATTACTACCATTACAACAGTCTATAATTCTGATAGAAACCCTTACCCAGGGCTCCCTTTTATAAGAGGCTTTGTCTTGGAAATCATTCTGCATTACTGATGTGGGATTTAGGTTCTATCATTCCTACGCAGAATATTCTATATTTCCTATGTGTGATTCAGGTTCTCCCTTTCCTACATGGAATTAATAATATATTATTATTAATCATTTTAAATCAACTAATAATAAATATTAATTTCTAATAAATAATAATTAACTATTAATGTTTGCTACTAAATATTAATAATTTACTAAATTATTAGGTGGCTTTGAAAGCTTATAAATTATTTTTCATCAACATTTATTACAAAATTATTTTTATTTTCAACTATTTCTTATATTTTTAATCCATGTTTTAAGTTTCATTTATATTGGTCTTATAGTTTATATTTGATAGTCTTTCAAAGCCGCATACTTGAAACATTTTTAATTTTCAAGTAGGTGGCTTTTAAAGCTTATAAATTATTTTTCATCAACATTTTTTTTAAAATTATTTTTATTTTCAACTATTTCTTATATGTTTAATCCATGTTTAAATTCACATTTATATTGGTCTTATAGTTTATATTTTATAGGCTTTCAAAGTAACATGCTTGAAACATTTTTAAGTTTCAAGTACGTGGCTTTGAAAGCTTATAAATTATTTTTTCATCAACATTTGTTACGAAATTATTTTTATTTTCAACTATTTATTATATTTTTCATCCATGTTTTAAGTTTTATTTATATTGGTCTTATAGTTTATATTTTATAGTCTTTCAAAGCCACGTACTTGAAACATTTTTAAGTTTCAAGTAAGTGGATTTGAAAGCTTATAAATTATTTTTCATAAAAAAAAATTATGAAATTATTTTTTTTTCAATTATTTCTTATATGTTTGATCCATGTTTTAAATTTCATTTATATTGGTCTAATAGTTTATATTTTATAGGATTTCAAAGTCACATACTTGAAACATTTTTAAGTTTCAAGTTGGTGGCTTTGAAAGTTTATAAATTATTTTTCATCAAAATTTTTTATGAAATTATTTTTATTTTCAACTATTTATTATATGTTTAATCCATGTTTAATGTTTTATTTATATTAGACTTATACTTTGTGTTTTATAGGCTTTTAAAGTCACCTACTTGAAATATTTTGACATTTCAATTGGGTGACTTTGGAGGCCTATAAAATATAAAGTATAAGACCGATATAAATGAAACTTAAAACATGGAATAAACATATAATAAATAGTTTAAAATAAAATAAAATCTTAACAAATGTTGATGAAAAATAATTTATAAGCTTTGAAATTCACTTACTTGAAAAGATGTCGAGTATTGCACCACGTCGAAAATATTAAAAAGATGTCGAGTATTTCACCCTTATAAAAGGGGAGGTTGGTTGACATTGTACATGATATATTTGGAATACTTCAAGTTTTTTTATTTAGGCTTTCTAAAGAAAAAAATATGTAAATAGGTCTATGTCAAAATAAATTTAAAAAATATGTCAGCAATTAATATTGTTAAATAGTAAATAATATTATTTAATTAATATTGTTTACTAATTAATATTAATTACCAACAATTATTTAATTAAATAATAATAATAAAATAATAATTAATTAATCATTAATTTTTTAACAATTTAATCATTATTAATAATTTTCCATGACTAAATAATATTTTAAAATATTTATTAGTAATTGTATATTAATAATTAATTAGTTAGTTGTTTTTTACTTAATATTATTATTAAGTAATTACATATTGTATAATTACTAATTAATTAATAACTAATAATTATATTACTATTTTTAATAATTAGTTACTAAATAATAATTTTAAATATTTATTAGTAATTAACATTAGTTAGTAATTAATATTTATTAGAAATTAATATTTACTATAAATTAATATTTATTAGTAATTATTATTTATTAGCGATAATTATTTAATTAATTAATACTGATATAATAATAATTAATTCAAAATTAGTAATTTAATCATTTAATAATTATTAATAAAATTTAGTAACTAAATAATAACTTTAAATGTTTTTTAGTAATTGGATAATAATAATTATTAAATTTTGTTGATAAATTAATTAGTTAATTAGTAAATACTATTTTTAATAAGTAATTAAAAATTTCTTAATTACTAATTAATTAATAACTAACAATTATATTATTATTTATTAGTAATTGTGTAATAAACAATTATTAATATATATTTATTAATTAATAATTAATTAGTTAACTAGTAATTGCTAATATTAATAAGTATTTAAATATTTCTTAATTACTATGTAATTAAATACTATTAACTATTAAAAAATTATTAACATTTATTAATAATTAATTAGTTATTAATTAATATTGTTTAAAATATTATTAATATAAATTAGTAAATTATTAATATTTAGTAGTAAACATTAATAGTTACATATTATTTATTTGTAACTAATATTTATTATTAATTGATTTAATATGATTAATAATAATATATTTTTAATTCCTCATAGGAAAGGGAGAACTTGAATCCCACATCGGAAATGTAGAATGTTCTGTGTAGGAATGAGAGAACCTAAATCTCACATTGGAAATGCAGAATGATTTCTAGGAAAAGCCCTCTTATAAAAGGGAGCCCTGGGTGAGGGTTTCTATCATAATTCTAGACTGTTGTAATGGTAGTAATACTGGATATTAAAGAGTAGATAAATTCTGCTCAAAAATTTTGTTATATATATATATAAACAAAACAAAATAAAAATAAAAATTTTAAATATACAGAAAGTATATTTATAATAGTAAAAAAATTATTTTGGCTGAAAGGCGGTAAGGGCCCTGCCGCCTTTCGGAATTTTGGACGAAAGGCCGCAGGCCCCCTATCGCCTTTCCACTTAACTGAAAGACAGTAGGGGGTTTTCCGCCGATCATACACATTTTTTTAAAAAAATTAACCTACGTGTATTTAAAAAAAATGAAGATCCATAAAAACTCATTGAGGTAGTGGTTTGGGTTGTCCAATATCTGGATCATGGAGAGAGATCTGGTCATGATCAGGATAAGAAGCCGAAACTAGAATGGTAAAGGATCTGGCTCAAGAGTTTCTTAAGAACAAGTCCCCTTCCTTTGGGGAAGCATGGATCCCCAAGAAGTGAATGGTTGGCCAGAGAAGATTTAAATGATCTTTGAGTTCCTTGGGACTCCTGAGGCTATGAAAGTGAAGTTTTCAACATTTATATTGGAAGGATCTAGTCTTCGATGGTGGGAATTGGTGGTGCTATCAGGGAAGCATGAGCAAATGGGTTGGAAGGACATCAAGCCCATCTTTACTGAGCAATTCTACCCTGAGGCTTTGGATCTTTCCAAGTCCCATGAATTCTTTGATCTCCATCAGGGAGAGAATTTAGTGTTGGAATATGCAAATCGCTTCATGGAGTTAGTTCATTTTTCTCCTGATGTAGCTTCCAATGAAAAACTGAAAGCTCAATGGTTTAAAATGGATATGTGGCTAGATATTCAATCTCAAGTTTTCATGTTCAAGCTGAAGACCTATGCTGAGGTGGTTGACCATTCCATCATGGTGGAGATCGACCATGCTGACATGTCAAGCTTGGTAGGCATGATTCCAGTGCTGATCCAAAGTGGAGTTGGCCTATCTAGGAAGAAAATGAAGCATGGGGAGCAAGGAAAGAAGGGTGGTAGTATCCTAGATATCCACCTCAATCGCCCTCCTCAGTAGTTTCAGGTGGTGTATCCGTTGTGTTCCATCAGTGTGGGAAATCTAGACACACATATTCTTTATGTATATCCCCACCTGGATCATGTTATCTTTATGGACGTATGGTCTATCTACAATAGTTTTTTAGGTCTCCTCCTTAGAGTGGAGTAAGCTCTACAGCCTCCAAGGGAATAACAGTTCATTCTGATGCATCCAAGTCCATGGGTTCTTACTCTGGTGGATGTAGTGGTAAGGTTTGATCTTCTTATGGGAAGAGTCATATTAAGGTTGAGCTACAGTTCAGAATTCGACCATAGGAACATACGAAGGTGAAGAACCTTCATACTGTGGATCAGGCACTAGTGGAATCAAAGACAGGTCCCATGACAGTTTGAGGTACCATTCTAATTTCATCCTCCATGGTTACTATTTTTTTTGATACAGGTGCTTCATATTCTTTAAATTCTGTCCATCTTGTGAATCTGCTGAAACTCCCAACCGAGCTTATGTCATATGACATTTAGTTGGTTATGCCTCTCAGTAGAAGAACAGAACAGGTTTTTTGATGCTCATCGTATATTTTCTCCTTGTCATAAGTTGAGATAAAATTGGATTTCCATGTCCTGGAGATGAACCCATTTGGTGTAATCCTTGGGATGGACTGGATGGATTTCTTCAAGGCCCGCATCAATTATTATCTTCGGCATGTGACTTTCACATCCCTCGATGGAAGCAATCAAGTTTTTCCTGGAGAATGGGATCTGAGTTCAGGTTGTGTTGGACCTCCACTTCTAGATCTAGATAGGCTTTCTTGTCAGGTGTCTTCCCACATGCTGGAGGGTGATGGGAAAGTATTAGATGTAAAGTTACCTATCATGGTGGATGAGTTTATAATGTGTTTCCAGATGAATTCTTGGGTTTACCTCCTGAATGATAAGTGGAGTTTACTATTGATTTGGTGTTGTGGACACAACCTATATATCTTACCTCATATTTTATAGGCCCCACCGTGTTTATAGAATTAAAGATAAAGTTGTACAATTTATAATCCAAAGGGTTCATTCGCTCGAGTGGCTCGCTTTGGGATGCTCCAGTGCTTTTTACTAAGAATAAAAATGGATCTTTTTGGTCATGTGTCTACCACTGGAAGTTGAACTGGGTCATGATCAAAAATAAATAACCTTGTTCCCACATTGATGACCTCTTTTATTATCTCAAGAGAAAAAGGTGGTTCTCAAAGATTGATCTTCACTCCGGGTATCACCATGCCAGTGTTAGAGAAGATGATGTTCCCATGAAATATTTCTAAATCATTTGAGACCACTTTTAGTATTTGGTTATTTATTTCAGATTGACAAACACTCCCATAGTCTTCATGTATCTAATGAAATGGTCGTTTCATATATACCTCGACTCCTTTTTCACAGTGTTTGTGAATGAAATCTTAGTCTATTCAAGATCGGAAGAGAAGCACAGGCATCATCTGAGAGTAGTTTTGGGCATGTTGTGAGATCACCATCTTTATGAAAACCTCTCAAAGTGCAGTTTTTGGATCCAAGAAGTTAAATTTTTAGGGCACGTGATCTCAGAACAAGGGGGTTTCAGTCGATCCAGATAAAGTGAGGGAATCGATTTCATGGGATGAGATAAGGAATGTCTTCAATATTATGAGTTTTATGGGTCTCGTGGGGTATTACAGACAGTTCATTAGATACTTCTCTCGACTTTCCTCACCAATCACATCCCTCACTCGTAAAGGGGTGAAGTTCTCATGGATTCCAAAATTACAGGAATCCTTCAAGGAGTTCAAATGGTAGTTTACCTCCACCCCCATCTTGATTCTACCTGAGGTGGGTCGAGATTAGGTGGTCTATTATGATGCTTCATGAATGGGTTTGGGTTGCGTGCTTATGCAGAGTGATCGTGTAGTGTCATTTGGATCTCACCAAATTTGACTACATGAAAATAATTAATCAACCCATGACCTTAATCCGGAAGTTGTGATACATGCCCTAAATTTTTGTTGTCGTTATCTTTTTTAGGAGAAGTTCATAATATACTCAAACCACAAAAGGTTGTGCAATATTTTAACCCAGAAGGATCTGAACCTAAGGTAGTGATGATGGATAGAGTACCTTTAGGGGTTCAACTTTGATATCGTCTACACCCTAAGAAAGAGAAATGTGGTCATTGATGCCTTGAGTAGGAAGGTGTCCACTCAGATGCTGAATAATTCTAGTGATGAGTGGATTTTGATGGGGCTCTTCGCTCGTATGCACATGAAATCCAAGGAGGATAAAGGTGGTATGTTTCTAGCTAGCATACAATTAGCATCATCTCTTCTGAAGATGATTTGGGATGAGCATCATGAAGATGAACTGTGTCATCGATCTACCCAGCTTCTAAATAGTGGGAAGGTTCCTAGTGAATGGTCGTTGTCTCCTAAGGGTGTTCTTTTCTTCAAGGTATGCTCTTTTGTACTGTTGTCACTAAGGAGAATGGTGTTATAGGATTGGCATCATTCTGAGTGGGTCATCCATACCAATACCACCAATATGTTTCATGATGTGTGACATCAGTTCTGGTGGCCATGTATGAGACATGATATAGCTAACTTCATATCCTAGTGTTATACTTATCATCATTTTAAAGCTAAGAACCAAAATCTCTCAAGATTTCTTCAGCCTATCCTCATTCCTTACTAAAAGTGTGATTAAGTAGTCATAGATTTCATTATTGGGTTACTCTATACACCCTGGAGAAGGAACGCGATTTGGGTGGTTATCGATCATCTAACTAAGTCATCCAATTTCATTCAGATCAAGGACTAGGCCAAAGTGGAAGAATTATGTAGGGTGTATGTACAAAAGATTATGAGGATGCATAGGGTGTCATCTGTTATTATATCTAACAGAGAACCCTGCATTACTTATCACCTCTGGGAGGTCCTTTAGAAGGAAATGGGGTTTTAGGTCATAATTTTCACAACATGCCATCCTAAAAGGATGGTCTGGCAGGGTGGGAAAACCAAATCTTGGAAGATATGCTTGGTGCATACATGTTATACTTCATAGGATCATGGGATAACCATCTTGGGTTGGTAGGATTTTCTTACAATCCTTTATCTGTATGGATCTCTTTGAAACAGTATATAGTTGACCATATTGGTCTCCTCTATGTTGGACAGAAGTGGGTGAGACTTTCTTAATGGGACAAAGCATTGTGAAGGAGATGATTAGCAAGATTTAGATGAGTTGACAGTGTTTGTTGACATCACAGAGCTGTTATAAGTCTTATACTGACCATTGACACTGAGACTTGGAATTATCAATGGGTGATCGGGTATTTCTAAAGGTGACACCTCACTTGGGTCATCACCATCTTGGAAAGTAGAGGAAACTTACATCGAGGTATGTCAGACCTTTTGAGATCACCAAAAGAATCGGTAAGGTCTCATACCGCTTGGTGTTTCCTTCTCAGTTGATGTTGATTCATGCCATTTTCCATGCCTCACAATTGAAAATGTATAATGCGGACCCATCTCATGTACTGAGTTGGGAAGAGCTAGAGTTGGAACATAATTTGTCAGTAACCGAGCAGCCAGTTCATATTATAGATTCCCAGGTGAAAGTGCTTCAGGGAAAATCTATTTTGTTAGTTTGGGTTTTTTGGAAGCATGAAAATTGTGAACATGAGAATTGGAAGTGGAAATCCTGGGTCGAGGAGTAGTACCCTCACTTGTTTTCTGATCAGAGTGCAGGTTGACTTTCTGAGGGTGGAAAGTTTTCATGGTGGGAAGAATTTTCACACCCACAGTGTCTTTCTTAGGCATTTATCATTTATTTTTTGTCTTTATTTTATTCCATAGTTTTTTGGGATTTTTTCAAGGAAAATGGAGGTATTTATGCTGGACGGGTGGTGGTACACGGTTGGCGCACGTTTGGTAGAAACTGTGCGCTAGCCCTCTGCAAACCATATAACCCAGAAAATGGATCTGGGAAGGCCGCACGACTAGGGGAACAGTCGTTCACCAGCCCCCATCATTCCATGTGACTTCCCCTCCCCTCAGAAATAGGTTTCGTACACTTGATGCATAGTCTAGTGGATTGTGAAACCAAACCGTGCAGCCTTACAAATCTTTAAAAAATTTGAAATTTCACTTTTTCTCCTCCCCAATTTTAACCCTAATCTACCCCTCATTTCACCCATTCGACCCACACATCCCTAGGCATGCCTCCTCCTCTCCTCCTCTCTTATTTAGCTCAAATCCTTAGGTGATTCAATATTGGTTTTTCAATATTTCTTCAATTAAGTGTCTCTTTTTCCCTTCTTTTCTCTTCTCTTGGATTCTTCCCTATTCCTTCATGGGTTTCCTCTTTTTCAGCTCTTGTAGTGACCTAAAGCGGGTTCAATCTGAAATTTTTTGCATGGATCTTAATATTTGTGGTGTGTTATCTCTTTCATAGTATCTTCTCTTTATTTAGCTTGCGGTTTCTAACCAAGTTATCATGATTTCAAAGGAAAAGGTAGGTGGTTTCGTGTTTAGCTATTATTTTTTGATTTAATATACTTTCCTTATTTTATAAATGTATTCTAAATTGTACTATGTGTGCAAATGGGTGTTTTTTCAAAGGTGTTGGTGTGTGTAAGATTGAAAATGGGTTATCCCCTTGAAGTGTTTGGAATGGTATGCTTGGCTTGTATGACCTGGTTATGATGAAAGTGGAATTTTTTTGGTTTGAAAATGGAACAAAGCACTTGGGAACCCTAGGTACCTAGGAGGACAGGCTAGGACTAGTAGTTAGGTGAACCAGAAAGGTCTCGTCCAGAGTATCTCTAGTAGGACTATGATACAACACTAACTAAACATTGTGATGTGGTTATTATCGTTGAAACTTTGGTGCATCCTCTCCAACAACTCATGCACATGAAGGTTATATATTTGATAACTGAGAGACGATGTACCTAGTACCCTAATAAAATATCTACTTAGGTATTTCCTAGGGTTCTTATGTTATACATTCCTCTATCTTTATATTTCTTGCATTGTTTACTTTTATTTAAAAACCAAAGCATGTTTTCAAATTGATCCTTCTACTCTTAAAATTAAATAATTTAACTTTCCTTGAAAGTCAGCATGATTATTTATCTTATAATATATATTCATGGAAAACTTGGTGGGATCCTACTGGGAAAGTTAGCTCACACCCTGCATATACCTAATGGGTATATCTAGACCTAGTTTTTTCTGATTCGGGTAAAGGAAAGGCCTCATTTGGAGGTGGTGGATTCTCTTACTATTAGTTTTATTTGGAAATAGGTGATGGTGGTGGAAAGATGGAGGATGGTCCTCATTCCATGAGGAGGCTTCGGTTTATTTTTATTAGTCCCCTTCCCCTTTTTTGTTCTTTTAGAGTTTTTAGTTTATAATTGTGAATGGTATATTTGTGACATGTATATATCTGTCTTGTAAATGATTTTTTTGTATAGAATGCTATGTTTAGATGGTCTTGGTATTTATGTACATTTGTTATTAATGATTATGTGTATGTGTTATGTTATGTGTTATGTTATGTGTTATGGATGTTGTTTTTAACTCACATGGGTTAAACTGTTCCCAAAGGAAATTTTCGATGCTCAGGCGCTAGTTGTCATTCTATGGGGACCAGGAGTTCCCTTTGGGTCATGCCATGAGTTGGGTCGGGTGTCAGGTTGAATGGCAGCCCAAACCAGTTTGTGAAATCCATGGATCAAAAACCCATGCAATGACCAAGCACTTGATTTTTGGTAATGTTTCATGAAATGTTGCATGATTTATGCATGGTTCGTCAAACTAGGTGGCCAAGTCATGTATCATTCTACATCTTGTTTGGGTTTTATATTTAGACAAATCGAGAGAGATTCCCATTAATGGGGGTGAACTCAATGGAATTTTGTGAAACATTGATGATGTTGGGTTGGGTATTGGTTGAAATTTTTGATATTACCTTATGTGGTTGTAATGAATATAATTTGTTGAAAAAATAGGATTTAATAAAAAGTGTTTTGGATTTGAAATAAAGCCTTATGTATTTTTTGAAAAATAAATTTGGCTTTTAGGAATTTTTTTTATAAATGGTTGATTTTTTATGAAATCCGGGTAACATTTTGGTTTTAAAACCAGTTTGGTGATTTTTTTTTTTGTAAAGGATTTTGACTCTCTTGGAGTGTGTTTTCAAGGGAAGTGGTTTTAAAATGAAAATTGGGAAGTGTTTTTAAAAAATAAAATAATTTTTTTTTGAAATAAAGTAGAACTTGAAAAAAATTAGGTTGTCTTCTTGTTTTGAAAGAATATGGTGGTTTTTAAAGTCAGTGTGAGTGTTTTTAATTCCTTATTAGGGAAGTTGGGATTTTAACACATAAAGGAGTTGTGAAATGGAATTAATTTAGTTTTATAAATAAAGTGGGATATTTTAAAAGGGTTGACCTATTTTTTATAAGGGTTTTTTCTTTTGAAATGACTTTGGACTCTTTGTCAAGAGGTTTGTGGTTTAAAAAGGGAAGTTTTTTAAAGTGTTTTTTTTGTGATTTTTTTATTTGGATTTGTTCCTTGCCTGGTATTGGGACCATTTGATATGATTTTGGGGACATGTATCGGTTGAGTTCATGTTTCATGTTTTTTAAGAGTATGGCTCCTAGGAAAGTCTTGATAAGTATGATGTTTGTCTCTAAGGGTGATTCTTTAGTTCTTGATCCTTCCTAGACTCTGAGTAGAGTGGAATACATTGATTATTATTTTGTTAGTGTTGCAGTGCATCATGAAATTTCCCAAAATGGTGTTTACTTGGTGATTTTGTTTGGGAACCATGTAGGTTGATTTTGGTAGACTAGGCCAAGTGATCCTTGGCTAACTAGTTGGGTTGAAGATGATCGATCATCTTGGAGTTCGAAGTGAAAGTCCTGGTTTTGTATGATGATATATTTTGAGATTCTTGCTCAGTGATTTTACAATAGTTGTGGTTTTGAGGTGATTATCGGTTGGTGTATTATTTGGGCGCCTTTGTCTTCTTCTTTATGAGCAATGGTTTTTTTTTTGTTATGTACATTCCTTGTTTATTGATGGTGATCATTGTTTTTGTGCATGGTGTAGGGCATGGGTTGAGATTTGGTTTTATGGATTGAACATGGGGAATCCTTGGGTGTGTTAATGGGTAGTTGGGGTGTGTGGTTTGTTATCGATTGGACCTTGGGTGCCACCATGTTGAGATATTTTATCAGGAACACCATGAGATGGTGATTTGTGAGCTTGACTCTTAGTTACCCTTTGATGCAGTTGCATGACCCGAGGTTAGAACCATGTTGTTTCTTACCGAGGCATTTTTTATTATCATGTCCATTGGTTTTCTTGGGATGTGAAGGATTTGATGTCTCTATTTGGTGTTCTTTTGGATGCCCTTTGATGATTTGTGATCTCTTTTGGTGATTTGAGCTGGTTTTCTTTATAGTTGTCAGTGGTTGATGGAATTTTTTCATTCCATTTGATGATTAGTGGAAACGATCTTATTTTAGTGATGATACCTTTATAATATGGGTTGTATTATGTTTCACTATTTTAGATGAATTATAAATGGTGGGGAGAACTATGTTAGGTCTTCACTTTCTTAGAGCTTTGTGTTTGATGGTTGTGGATTGGATCTTGCTTGAGGTGGTTTGATGATTTTTTAGGATTCTTCATGTGGTCTTCAAGGATATGTGTTATGTGTCTCGTGTTCTTTTTCATAAGACCTTTTCTAGTTTCCCCCACCTTCCCACCTATTTTTATAGGTGTTGAGGTTGTGGATTTTTATTACTTCTACCTTTTTCAATGACATTATGAGGGGAAAAGTGGCATTGTGAGGAGAATTATGACACCCTCATATCACTGTAGTATTTAAATTACTTCATTTTAGGATATTTTGATACTTTATGTTAATCCAATCATTTTTTCGGTGTTTCAGGTAGTCCTCAAGAGTTTTTGGTCAGAGTGGAAGTAGACCAAGTTATGGCCTAGGGAGGACACATTATGGCTAGTCTTGTTGCCATTGAAATTTTTTTGGTTGTGGAGTGACCATAGTGTGGTGTAGGGGTTGCACTATAAAGCTCGGTGGTAGAGGCGCTCTGCACCGTGCGGTGAATTATCTACACTACAGGGCCTGAGGCTCGGGCTTTAGGGTTCAACCCCAAGGAGACACCCCCACATTGTGTCTTGAGAGGCTACGTTGTGGTCTAGAGACCACACTGCAGGGGGTTTGGTGAAGGGTGAACCATGGCGTAGTGCATAAGACAATGCCATGGAAGGTGTTTTCCCATGTTTTAATTTTTGGGAATTTATCATTTTTCCCCTGTCGGTTTTTTAGGGGTTTTGGCCCCCTTTCTACCCTCTCTCATGTTTCTAGACTGGAGAAGAGCTCATAGAGATCCTTATCTCCCACTTTCTCCCATCTTGTTTCTATGCTCTTCCTCTATTGATTCCAAGAATTCCATTGAGTTTGGTTCTTCCTTTCTCCTTTCTCTCTTATCCCTTCTCATTTCTTCTTAATTTTCCATTTTCCTACAAACCCTAATCATTTTGTGGGTTGATTTTAGGTTTCAGGATGGAACTAATCATGGTGGTTTTGATGTTTAGGGGTTATGGAGAGTGTCTTCTTACTCGGTTCTTCTTTCATCATCAAAGATTACATATTGGGATTGGTTTCTTCTTGGATTGAGGTATGTGTTTGTATGTTGTTCCTTTATAATACATGTTATGATATGCTTGGAAGTTTTTTAAATGGTTTTATTTCCAATTTATACTTATATATATAGATTCCCTTAAGGGGTTTGAAATGGTTTTAAAATGGTTTCTTCACTTGGTATGGAATTGTTCTCATGCCAAATGTTTTTGAAAATGTCTGAGTGGATCTTTCAAATGAATTCATGTTTTTTAAAGGGTTGTTTGACATTTATTTTATTTTTAAAGGGGATGTTCAATGATTTAAAGGAATGTTTTACAAAAAGGAGGGAATTGACCATTGTTTCAATTGTTTAGATACTATTAGGTCTTGGTGGTGATTTGAAATGTTTTCAAAGGAAAGCGTAGTTTTCCTAGTGATTTTCAAGAATTGTTTAAATGGTTGGACTTCAAATGATGTGAAATGTCTTGGCATTCCAAGCATGTTTTCAAAGGCCTTTTTGGTACTTTGTTAAAAATAATTGATTGGAATTGCAATTGTCCTTGATTGAGCCCCTTTATAATATTGTGTTTTTTATGGATTATAGCCCCATGGGGGTCTTTATTATTGATTCTTATGCATGGATGTGAAAAGGGGTTGTTTCTTGAGAGGTTATTGGAGGTGAGATGAGGTTTATTGTTTATGCATCTTGATGTATGTGTTGATCATTTTTCTTGATTATTTTCTCACCTATGTTGATTATTGTCATTGGGATCCTATGAATTTATAGTTGTCCTGGATAAGTGAAATCCTAAGTATGGATTGTGCACTAACTAGGAAGTGTTTCCTGGTTAGATTAGGTGAGCTGGCAGGAAGGATTATATGGAATGTGGTTTCTTGAGCACTCCTGAGATGGATTATATACCCCTAATAGTTTAATTGGACTACTGGGATTATAGATAGGGTCTTTGGGGTCGACCTAGGGTTCCAATCATCAGTTCATGTTCAGGTTACTTAAGTCTTAGGGAGTTACCCATGACGCTTAGTTCTTATTGAGTATTGTTTAGGGGATCTCGTTTTTACCTCGTGTATATCCCCTGACCCTTGATTGGTTGGATTTATTTCTTTCCATTGATATTTTTGTGTCTTCTCATGTTTATATCTTGTTTCAGTTATTATATTGGCTTGTTTACAAACTTTTCTGCAAAATAAGTTTTGCGGGTATGCTTATTTGAATATAAAGTGATGTTTTCCAAAGGGTACTTGGAAATATTTTGAAATGATGAAGGAAATGAAATGGTTTTTCTCAAATATATAAAAGTCATATTTTTTAAATTTGAAATAATTTTTAAAGGAAAACATGGAAATGGTGTTCGGATTTCAGAAGCATGGTTTTAGGTTAGATGAGCCTTGAATGATTTTTAAGGTTTTACCTTATTTTTTAGAAATAAAAGGGGTGAGGGATAATATTTTGTTTTCTTATAATCACTCATGTGGAAAACATAATTTTATAAAATTATGTTCAAACTATAACTTATGGAATGTATTATGAAAGGAACTCTATAGACTGTGGTGGAATCCTCCTAGGAATGTTTGGTTCACACCCTACATATACACCAGTTTATGTGTGTGTATGCAGATCTTATGTATTTTATCAAGTTACTAGTATTCTTTTTGTTCATTGGATATTTGTTGGGTTCATGTTCAGGTGTGTTGGGATATGGTGAGTGACTGAGGTTTCATTTGATTTGTTCAGGCTTCTGTTTTATTTTTTGACATCCTTATTGTATCATCCATTTTGGCCAAGAGTAAGTTATTTTAAATTCTCATTGTATTTGCTTCCTCTATATTTTATAAAATCATATTGGATGTTTATTATTGCTTTGGTTAGTTCTTTTATCTATAACTGCTTATTATTTTATCATGGGTGTCCAATATATGGACAGGTAATGGAGATTTTCAGTAGTTTCCACTGTTTGTTTATATGCTTGTATGAGGGTGAAACCATTCCCAAGTGTGCTTCCTTGAGACCCAGACACTAGTTATCAGCTCATGGGGAACAGGAACACCCTTCAGGCCGAGTGGTGAGCCAGGTTAGGTGACATGTCGGGTCATCCCAAACCGATTCATTATAACTCGACTCCTCATAGAACACAAAAAAATCAAGGAAACCAGTGAACTAGAATCAAAAGAAAATTAGAACTTGAATGTAACCAAATCTTTCCACCTTAACACTAAATGATATGATTATCAAATCTATTACCAAGACGAATCCAATGCCACCAATGGATAGAAAATCTTAGTTGAAATGAAGGAGAAATTGTTCCTTGAAGTCACAAGATGAATGGAAGTGATTATGGTTGTTCAAGATTTGCAAAAAAATGACCCCTAACATAAGGAATTTGTGATTAAAGGATAAAATCTGTGATAACACAAAAATATAATTCCCATCTTTAAAAAAACAGCGAACTATTGGGTACTCGATCACCCACCACTGGGTGCATAGTCGCAGCTCAAGTGTTTCACCCCACCTCCACTATGTACCTGGTACCCGATATCGAATACTCGATGGTACCCACAACTAAGATTCCAATAGGTTCCACCTTTAAACCCTCTTCCTTATCCATTGTTCACTTCCATCAAAGTCATTTTATTATATTTTTTAATAAACCCACTATTCTGGTTAAGTGGGAACCCTACAAACAACCACCACAATCCAAACATCCATTGATTCAAAAGGGAAAAAATTCAAAATAAGTTCAAAACGTAAAATACAAAATTCAAATTAGGCTATCTGGAAGACAACCAAATCACCAAGCAGGGAGCCTGATGACGATAGGTGACCTCGAGCACCGCACTAGGCGACAACAGAGGCCACACTGTTCGAAGTCAATCATGCAATTGTCATCATTGTCGACACCATTACTGTCGCAACAACCATCTCTGTCAAAAACAAGAACTTCGTAGGAACATCACTGAAACAAAACATCCCGGAATAATACCATTGAAGAACATCAAGAAACCATAGAAACACCTTAGAATCAAACAAACCCTCATGTGTCATTGGCAGCACAAATACCAAACCACCAGATCGAAAAAAAAGAATTCAGAAGAAATTTCACCAGGAAACATCTTTAATATAACAATCCAAGGACACCTTCAGAACATATGATAGATAGACAGAAAACCATAGATGAAGGAGTTAATGTTGAGACCAAACACTAGGAAGATTTACCAAAAACAACAAAGCATCAGCTATGCCATTGGCGCCTTGAACACCATCAACAAGTCAGACGAACAACATTATGATCCACCACAAACAAAACCACTTTCAAAACAACCAAGAAAAACAAGTCATGACAATAATGTCCTGACCCGAACGCCACTAATCCTGTGCTCTGAGCCAGTTTGTTATGAGTCCTCAAGCGCACCTCTCCATATCCTAGAGGCTTCCGACTAGCAGTGAGGGGCTAGGGTGTGTCCGTGTAGAGGTTATTCTCTCATATTAGAGTAAAAAAATAGTGTAAATAACTAGATATAATCCAATCAATAATATACATAGTGACAAAGCAGTAAATAAACTAAAATATAACATGGTTTAATAATAAATTAAATGTTATAAAATACCAAGCAGTCATTTCATACAACACTGGTCACCCACTAGGCCGACTATACATGCAGGAGTAGATAAAGGAAATTGAAATAAAAGTACAAGGCTCTACAACTAACTCCGAGACATACCACATACTCGGTCTCCAGACACTATAAAATTGCATCATCCCATAAGAATCCACACGAGTGTCTCTACTCGATCATGCAACTCTGGGCCTCAGCCCTATCTACCATGAATCTGTGCTCAACCAGAAAAGCAGACATAAGGTCTCCACGCACACTGAGGTGCACGTATAGGGGTGAGAATATAATCTCAGTAGGTCACCCCAATTATGAGCCTATAAATCTACTGTCATAAGTGCATGCTCATGCAATATTCTCAGCATAGTCGAGACACTACTAGAAAGATAAATAAATTAAATAAATAACATGAAACCATAGTCGATCCCAAGGTCTGTGATCCTGGTCAAATAGGCAATTTGTTGTCATGTATATCCATATTTATATGCATATATATATATATATATATATTCCCATACATATACATAAATACATAAATATGAATATACATGAGTAAGGTGAAAGAAATAACATAAATCAACAGCAGTCGATCCTTGGGTTCGTAATACCGATCGCCTGGACATCCTCTACAAAGGGTATTGAGCTAGATGTCATTACGCTCAAGCCTTGTATCATTAAGTCAATCTTTGGGTCCATAATCCCAATTGAAAATACATGTTTTGGCAAGTTCCAGAATGTCTCTAAGCAAGCTACGTCACCATAGGGGGATACTCGTCCCAACTCTGGGTTCACCCGCACTCACCTCCAATCACTATAATAATGGATTCCAGGGAAGTACATATAGAAATCCTATAAATGGTCACTAAGATGAATGCTATTCCACACATGCCATATAAATCAAGTCCAATGTTTGAGCCCTAGATCCCAGTCCATAGGCAGTCATGGAATTACGACTCAAATGAACCCTAAGGGTATGACCCTTAGGCAAACTGTAAGGAGAGCTCATTGGTGAGACGTCGTGGCCACCCCTCGAGGTCTCTAATTAGGGAGAGAAAAATTATACCTATCACTCGGGAGAGTGTAATCATCCACGAGTATCCAACGATGTGAAATTCCATGTCCAACATTGTGGTCTAGTAATTGACTAGGGAGAGCGTAATCATCCTTATCGCTCGGGAGAGCTTAATCATCCACAAGTATAATATGATCGAGGAGAGCGTAATCATCCTTATAGCATATCAATCATAGGAGAGCCAAATCATCCTCATAACTGGGTAAAGCGTAATCATCCATGAGTATTATTACTAGGGATTCCATGCCCGTATATCATAATCATAGGCTCGAAGGTCGAATCCCAGGAAGCACCTCTAGAAATACCAATAATATATTAGTCAGATATAGAGACTAAACAGCCAGATCTCAGGTAGTACCTCTGGGTATGAAAATAAATATAAGAAAAACATGGCTCAGAAGCCGAATACCTGGAAGAACATATGGGCATCCCAAGAATGAATAAGATGGATCCCAAGAAGAGCGTTAGGGCATCCCAAAGATAAAGAAAAACACATCATGTCAGGCTCATCAGCCACCAACTAGGAATCACCTCTGGTAATCATCGTTGCATCAGCAATAAACAAGTGAAAGTATAAATAAAAGAGTGAGGGTGGTCGAACACCTAAACCCACCACTATTACCATAGCCTCTCAAGCTTAAAAGTTTGGCATGGGTTCTAAGGTGACACTTGGTACCATATTGTTGGACTGGTGTAGCCTGATCCGGTTGGGCCGAATGCTTGTGGTCAACTGTAGTAGTGCGGACTTCGGGGGTCAACTGTAGTAGCGGAGCTGACCGACGGACACCGACAGGCACTGTAGTAGTGCGGACTTCAGGGTCAACTGTACTGTAGCACTTTTGACTTCCAGCCGGCAACCACTGTACCTCTTTTGACAAAGTTGGCCGCCTTTCACTGTTGCAATGCGGACTTACTTTTCGAAATAGTGATCGTCTTCTCCATTTTATAGCCCATTTTCAGGCAAGGGTTACTACTGAAGAAACTCTGTATTTTGTGCTCCCGAATTAGTGAAGTTTTTCCTCTCCGTGGACGTAGGGTTATTCCCGAACCACATAAATATGTGTGTCCTGTGTCTATTTTTTTCTTTCTGCATTCTTCTTTAGTTTCTCATTCCTGACGATTTCGCAACAACTGGTATCAGAGGGTGAGTTCGAAATTCTCCAACAATGGATTTGAATGAAGGCAAAGTGAAGATCGATCGCTTCGATGGAACTGATTTCAGTTTCTGGAGGATGCAAATCGAGGACTATCTTTATCAAAAAAAGATGCACTTGCCGCTTCTGGGACTGAAGCCAACGGACATGGAGCAGTCGGAGTGGGAGCTGCTGGATCAACAGGTTCTGGGTGTTGTGCGCCTGACGTTGGCCAAAAATGTGGCGTTCAACATCAGAGAGGAGAAGACGACGGTGGACCGGATGAAAGCTCTCACGAATATGTACGAGAAGTCTTATGCGGAAAACAAGGTGCACTTGATGCGACGATTGTTCAACCTGAAAATAGAAGAAGGGAGAATCGTTGCAGACCACATCAACGAATTCAACACCATCATCAGTCAGCTGACATCGGTAAAGATTGATCTTGGTGACGAGGTATGTGCACTGGTCTTACTTTCCTCTTTACCTAACAGTTGGGAAGCAACTGTAATAGCTGTGAGTAGTACCTCGGGGAATACCAAACTGGTTCTGAAAGATATACGGGACCTAATCCTTAGTGAGGATGTTTGAAGAAGAGAATCAGTTAGATTCTCTGGTTCTTCTCTGAACGTCGAAGGAAGAGGAAGATACCCACAACGAGACATTCGTAGAGGGCGGTCAAGGTCAAGAGGGAAAAGTCGAGACAAGGCAAAGGGGGCTGGTCCTACCTGCTGGACATGCGGGAAGAAAGGACATGTCAAAAAGGAGTGTAGAGACAAACAGAAGGGACCTGAAACCAGTGGAGCAAACACAGCGGTTGAAGGAACTGATGATGTGCTGCTGTTGAGCGTGGAAAACCCAATGGAGTCTTGGATTTTAGACTCTGGGGCGTCTTTCCATTCTACATAGAAGAAGGTATTTCAGGAAAATTACATTTCTGGAAATTTCGGCAAGGTACATCTTGCTGATGATGAGCCCTTGAAGATTATGGGAAAAGGCGATGCACGAATCAAGACCAACAGTGGGAGCTTGCTGGTTCTGGAAAACGTGAGGTACATCTCTGGTTTAAGAAGAAATCTCATTTCTGTGGGACAGCTTGATGATGTAGGGTTGAGTACCACATTCAGTGGTGGTGCATGGAAGATCACCCGAGGAGCTATGGTCATAGCTCGGGGAGAAAAGAATGGTACCTTATACAACATGACAGAAACTTGCATAGACATGGATGCATCACTCGAAGCTGTAGGAGATTCAAAACTGTGGCACAACAGGCTAAGCCACATGAGTGAAAAGGGGATGAAGGTGCTGGCAACAAAAGGGCTGCTACCGGAGCTGAAGTCAGTGAAAGTTGGACTATGTGAAGATTGTATCTTCAGAAAGCAGAAGAAGGTGTCTTTTACAAAAGGAGACAGAACGTCAAAGGATGGGAAGCTGGACCTGGTACACACTGATGTTTGGGGGCCTGCACCGGTACATTCCCTTGGAGGGTCACAATACTATGTGACATTCATCGATGACTCAACAAGAAAGGTATAGGTTTACTTTCTGAAAAGTAAATCTGATGTGTTTAAAATGTTTCAGAAGTGGAAGGTCATGGTGGAGAATGAGTCAGGAGCTAAGCTGAAATGCTTGAGGTCTGACAACGGTGGAGAGTATGGCAGTCAAGAATTCATAGAATTTTGTTTCGATAATGGAATTCGGTGGGAGAAGACTATCCCAAGAACACCACAACAGAATGGTGTGGCAGAGAGGGTGAATAGAACGTTGAATGAACTTGCTAGAAGTATGAGGTTACACTCAGGGTTGCACAAAACCTTCTGGGCTGATGCAGTGAACATGGCAGCATATCTGATCAATAGGAGTCCATCTGTGCCAATGGGAGAACGTCTACCCGAGGAGCTCTAGTCTGGCAAGGAGGTAAAACTCTCACATTTAAGAGTCTTTGGCAGTTTGGCTTATGTACACATTGATTCTAAATCAAGGGACAAGCTTGATGCTAAGTCCAAGCCATGTTTCTTTATTGGCTATGGGGCTGATGAGTTTGGTTATCGCTTTTAGGATGATCACAAGAAGATGGTCATCAGGAGCTAGAACGTGGTATTTAATGAAGGTGTCATGTACAAAGGTCGTCATGTAGCTGAAGATGAAAATGGGAACATTGAATCAGAGTGAAAAGAGCAAGTGGAGCTTGAAGGTGTATCTGAGCATGAGAGATCAGAACCGGTGGAACCTACTACTTCAGTAGAGTTGAGGAGATCAATGAGGGTGAGAAGGCATGTGCAGAGGTATTCATCATCCCTGTACTATCTATTATTGACTGACGGTGGAGAACCAGAATGCCTTGAAGAGGCAATGCAACTGAAGGAGTCGAGCAAGTGGGAACTGGCTATGAAGGAGGAGATTTCCTCATTGCATGACAACAACACTTGGGAGATAACACCTTTACCAACAGGAAAGAAAGCATTGCAGAACAAGTGGGTCTACCGGGTGAAGAAAGAACATGATGGCAAGAGGAGGTTCAAGGCAAGGCTGGTGGTGAAAGGCTTCTAACAGAAGGAGAGAGTGGATTTCACGGAAATATTCTCACCAGTAGTGAAGCTTACCACCATCCTGGTGGTTCTCAGCATTGTGGTGTCAGAGGACTTACACCTTGAGCAGCTTGATGTTAAGACTGCTTTCCTTCATGAAGATTTGGAGGAAGATATCTACATGCACCATCCAGAGGGATATGTAGAGTCTAGGAAGGAAGACCTGGTGTGCAAACTCCAGAAGAGCTTATATGGATTGAAGCAGGCACCAAGACAGTGGAACAAGAAGTTTGATTCATTTATGTCTAAAAATGAATATAAACGATGTGGCATGGATCAATGTTGCTACATCAAGTCCTTTAGTGATGAATACATTATATTGCTTCTGTATGTGAATGACATGCTGATTGCAGGATCATGTATGCAGAGAATTAATGAGCTAAAAGGGCAGTTGGTTGAGGAGTTTGAAATGAAAGATCTTGGAGTAACTGGCAAGATTCTGGGGATGAAGATCAAGAGAGACCGCACAGCTGGAACATTCATGTTGTCACAGGCTAATTACATTGGGATGGTCTTGAGAAGATTCAATATGATGGAAGCAAAGGCAGTCTCTATTCCCCTGGCGAGCCATTTCAAACTATCAAAGGAGCAATTACCGAAGACAGCAAAATAGGTGGAGTACATGGAAAAGGTTCTATATGCATCAGCTGTTGGAAGCCTAATGTATGTCATGGTCTGTACTCGACCTGACATCGCTCATGCAGTGGGAGTTGTGAGCAGGTATATGGCTAACCCTGGAAAACAACATTGGGAAGCTGTGAAGTGGATACTGAGGTATTTGAAGGGCAGCAAGGAGGTATCTCTGAGTTTTGGGAAAGGAAATTCATTACAAGGGTATGTGAATGCTGACCTTGGAGGCAATGTCGACAGCAAGAGTACCATGGGTTATGTGTTTACCTGTGGAGGAACTGTGGAGGAACTGTGGTAAGTTGGATATCACAATTGCAGAAGGTAGTGGCTTTATCCACCACAGAGGCATAATACATTGTTGTAACAGAAGGTGGGAAAAAGATGGTTTGGCTGAAAAAATTCTTGGATGAATTGGGAAGAAAGCAAGAGGAGAATGTATTGCACTGTGACAATTAGAGTGTTATACATCTTGCAAAGAACCCAGTGTTTCATGCCCGGATGAAGCACATTCAGTTGAAATATCATTTCATCGGAGGTTTGATACAGGATGGGTTGCTGACTTTGCAGAAGATCTGTGGAACCAACAATCCGGCAGACATGTTGACAAAGCCTATGGTGATACAGAAGTTGAGGCACTGTTGTGCCTCTGTTGGTCTCCACTGATGAACGGAGGATGGGAGGCAGAATAATGGAGTACTTGATGGGAGCACAAGAGGAAAACAGTTTGTATTTCATGAATCTGTGAATGGAAATCACACCACTGGTGAGTGAAGAATAGAAAGAACTTAGATTAAGTAAGTTGTCTTCATCAGTTACATCGAAGCATAGGAGTGCAGTGGATCAGGCTCCAAGTGGGAGATTGTTGGACTGGTGTAGCCCGATCCGGTTGGGCCGAATGCTTGTTGTAACGACCCAAACTTTTTGAATAGTATATTAATTTACTCTTAACGATTTAATAGAGATATTAATGGTTAATGCAAAAAAGAAGAGTCGATGGCTTCATCCAGTAGACTCGAACCATATGAATCCCACTTATCAGAGCTTGGGAAGGAGGTGGCATCTTTGAGCTTCGCTTTGGACCAAGCCCAAACCGAACTCCAGCGTGTCAAGCTTGAACGGAATAGCCTACGGGAGAATTTCAAGTAACTCGAGTTTACTACTAGGGCAATGTTATCCGAGCCTCCCTCAGATTCTCTCACCTTAGCACACCTTACCCTTAGGTCCTATGCTGGGGTTATAAGGGGCTATGTAACGAGATCATAGCTAGTATGTGTAATCCTTTGAGATAAATAAAATTTTGATTTCTTCCTTTGGTGAAGTTGTGAATTTTCAGATGTCCGGATAAAAATAGGATGTATCTTATGGATGAATTTTGAAAAAAAAAAGATATTTTAAAATATTTAGGTAAACCTTAAATAATTAATGATGTGTAAGGATTTTCAAAAAATGGTCTTCTGCAAATGTGTTCAGTAAGAAATTTAGAGTCTAACAAGATCAACTTAATTTTTGGTGAATAGTAAATTATGAATAGTAATTTTACGCTTAGGATTAGTAATGTGATCAAATGGATTAGTAATCTCACTTAAAAAAAGTATTAATATAATTTAGGCACCTTGATTAAGTAATTTGATTCAATAAAATAGGTAAATAACTGTTTCAGAAATTATTACTTAAGTATTAGTTTTTTCGGGCGAATAGTGTTTTTTATTTAAAAATTAAATTAAAAATATTTAGAAAATTATTTTTATAAAATAGAGCTCATTTTTAAATTTAGATCATCGATATTATGTTAAGGTGAATTTTGGGGATTTTTCTGAAAAAGTTGAATTTTCGATGAATAGTGAATTTTCAGTTTAGAGTTCCGGGCATTTAATGACATCATTAAGGATGTAATAATTATGTAATAATTCTGGTCGACTTATGAATAGTAAGATAAGGTATGAGGTTTCCCAAGTGGCCAATACCATGGGCAAATACCATGGGCAAGCCCATGGTTTTGCCAATACAACCAATGAGGTGTCCCTTGGCCATTAATGTCTTGTCCCCTCACTTCCCTTATAAATACCAAGTCATTCTCTCATCCTTTTCACTCTCAACTCCCCCTTAATGAAGCTCTGGTCTCATTACTTCCCAAGGAGTCCTCCCAAGGTGTCCTCAAGCCTCCAAGGTCCCGACCTTTGAGTTTTAGGACTTACGTTTTAAGGTAAGGGGTCCTACCTCTCTCTTTCTTTTCATGTATTCTCCTTTATGTCATTTATTTTAAGTTTCATGTTCTTATGTTGGGGATGTTCTTTTATATTCATCCCACTGTCCTTTTTATGTTCATATGATAAAAGACCCCATCTTGCTCTCATCAATTCATTTTAAGAATGTTTAAGTGGCGTCGTTAGGCTGCTGAATTTTTGTAAGGGATTCTTTCTCCCTTCTCATTTTCAAGTTCTATTTTCATGTCAAGTATTTCAAGTTCTTTTTTATTATGTTGGGGTATGATTTCTATATCCATCATATTATTCCTTTATGTTCATATGATGAGAGACCCTATTTGATCTCATCAAATCATTTTTTGAAGTTTAAGTGATGTCGTTAGGCTGTCGAATTTTCATAAGAGAAATCTTATTTTTGTCTTCCTTCCATGTTTTTCATTTTATATGGTATGTCTTTCAAATTTCATTACCATGTTCTTATATCCTTTACATTATATCTCCCTACTGTTTTATGGATCATTTATGAGTGGGTGACCCATGTCCCCTCTCTTTTCAATGTTTTCTAAAACCCTGCAACATAGCCGTTATGCTGCCGAATTTTCGTCTCAAAATGTCTCTCTCTTTTTCTCAAGTTCTTTTATTTTATTAAGTGAATACTCAAAGCACTTTCTTCTATAGGGGTATTCACATATATATCAAAATGTTCTATTTTTATGGGATTTACATACACGAAACTCGCTTTCCTTTTTCATGGGTTTAAAATGACATAAAGATCATGTCTTAAAAGCAGTTTTTAAAATGTTATGATTATAAAATGAAACTCATTTCTTTTATGCTATATGGGTTATTTATGAAATGTTTGATGATGATATATGTGATTCACATGATAATAAAGACAAATTAAGGGTACGTCTTGATAGCGCTCTAATGCATTGGGTAAAGACTTAATCTCTAGAGATGACTATTTTAACGATACCTTGGTGAATAACCTTGGTAATTTTTTAATGACACATTGGGGGTGGACCTTGGTGATACGGAAATGATTGTCTAAGTTAAATGTTCTAGCCACATCTTCAAATTATGAAACACGTTATTTTTATTATGATATGCCTCATGATCTCTTTCGCATGCCTTAAAGTTATTTATCATGACTTTATTAATGTATCTCAAGTTCACATGTAAAATGTTTCTCTTGTTTTCCTTACTGGGTCTTCTGCTCACTCTTTCCTTTGATGTATGTCCTCAGGTTATGAGATGCGGTAATGAACCTAGGATGAACATAAGGAGAAGCCTTTCAAGTGTTTAAGAAGAATGTTTTATGTTTTCATGTATTAAGTTCCTGGTTTCCAAGACACTAAACCTTAAAGATCCTCGCGGTTTTGTATAATGTAATGAAAGTTAATGTGATAAAAAGGTGGGATGATATAGTTGGTATTAGAGGACGGTTTAGTTATTTATGAAAATTATGATATGAAAACTTTAGGAAGAACCCTATAGAAAAGTTTAAATATAGAAAATATTCCTGGTATTTTGGTGAGTATTGAGTAAGTGGTTTATCAAACAAATACATCCTTGTCTGGATACGAGCAGGTAGAGGTGGCTCTGGCACAGATGTACATAGGGGTAAAACCCGAAAACACCGCTTTGAGCTAGACTCGAACGGGAACTAGTGCACGACAACGGGCCTTGCTGCACTCTTGGTTACGACACTCCCGGAGGATATGTTTGGTTAATCGCATGCTTTTTATGAATCATTATGAAAGAATTATAGAGAAATATAATTGTTTAAGAATGAAGTTTTAAGATGTAGAATCCTTTATAGTTAAAATATTCGTAAATGAAACAAGCTTCTCACTAAGATTTTATTCTTTTAGAAAATGGAGGGCAATAGGAGGAACCGTGAAAATGGTGACCGCAATGGACCATGAGCTGGCGGCCCTCCGATGGAAGCTGGAATGGAAACATTCATGCGAATGATGAACCAACTGACTCAAGTTATGATTAATAACTTGAATCAAGCTGAGAGGCTGATCTCACCATGAAGGGAACAACATTCTGTTGAGTCCTTTATGCGCCAACAACCGCCAACCTTCAGTGGATCGACTGACCCATTGATTGTTGAGCAATGGATCAGCTCTATAGAGAAGATCTTTTTTGTACTTCATTGTTCGAAACAAGAAAAAGTCACCCTTGCTGTTTATCGCCTAGAGGGGGAAGCTGATCAGTGGTGGTCACTGATCAAAAACATGAAGCCAAGAGGAGAGATGGAAGCTATGGAGTTGGAAGAGTTCAGGGGAATATTCTTCAATAAGTATTTCTCACGTTCGATGAGAACAAGAATGGAGAAAGAATTTCTCAAGTTGAAGCAGAAGAAGAATGAATCTGTTGGAATCTACGAGATGAAATTCACAAGGATTTCCCGTTATACCTCAAGCTTTGTTATGGACCCTAATGGGAAGGTTGATAGATTCTTTGGTGGAGTACGACCTCATCTGCAGAAGAATCTTGCCAACAGGGACTATGATAGCTACGAAGAAATAGTTCGAAGTGTTATGAAAGTCGAACTGGAGTTTGGTGAGATGCAGTGGTCTCACAAATCTAATGAGAAGAAGAGAGCTCTATAACCAAGCCTAGGAAGAATCTTTGATCAGGAAAGAGGTGGAAAGAAAATGCAACTTGCCACATGTAATAAATGTGGGAAGAAGTATTCAGGGCACTGCTTGAAGGAGAAGGGGTTTATCCGACCGAGTGTGTCTCTTTGGAATATCTTCCTTCTTCACCCTCAGTTGATGATAACCAGATCGAAGGTCAATCTTGAAGAAGAATTGAGCCCCACGAATGGTTGTAGAGGAGTGGCATCAACCCACAACAGTAACTGAGATTTGTAGTTTCCTTGGTTTAGCAGGATATTATAGGAGGTTTGTGAAAAACTTTTCACGGATTTCTAATCCACTAACCAAGTTGACTCGAAAAGGGGTTAAGTTCATTTGGGAAAAGGAATGCGAGGAAAGTTTCCAAGAGCTGAAGAATAGATTGGTTACTGCACCTGTGTTAACACTACCCTCTATCGGAGAAGGATTCGTTATTTTTAGTGATGCATCTCTGAAAGGGCTTGGGTGCGTCCTCATGCAAAATGACGAGGTAATTGCTTATGCATCTCGTCAGCTGAAGCAACATGAGCAGAATTATCCTACGCATGATCTAGAGCTGGCGGCAGTTGTTTTTGCTCTAAAGATATGGAGGCACTGTCTTTATGGGGAGAAATGTGATATATATACCGACCACCAAAGTTTAAAGTATATTTTCACGCAGAAAGAATTGAACATGAGACAAAGGAGATGGTTGGAGCTTATTAAAGACTATGATTGTTCAATTCATTATCACCCTAGAAGAGAAAACAAAGTCGTGGATGCGTTAAGCAGGAAAGACCCTATTGTTCTGGCAACAATGAGGATCCTAGGAGATCCCTTGATTAAGGATCTAGTAAAACTGGACATGGGAATTGTAAGGGAAGGGACATCATCAACCCTATCCCAAATGATTTCTCAACCTTCATTACTAGAGAAGATCAAGAAGCCTCAAAAAGAAGATCTTTTGTTGCAGGAGAAGTTTGAGGTTGTGAAGGATGGGAAGTTTCCTGATTTCAATATTGATCAAGAATGCGTATTGAAATTTCGTACAAGACTATGCGTTCCATCTATTCCGGAGATAAAGAAAGAACTGATGGATGAAGCTCATAGCTCTACTTTCTCTATACATCCTGGAAGCACTAAAATGTATAGAGACCTTCGTGATCATTATTGGTGGGATAACATGAAGAGGGAGATTGCTGATTACACTACAAGGTGCCTGGTATGTCAACAAGTCAAGGCAAAATGACAACTTCCTAAGGGGGTATTACAACTGCTACCCATACCAGCATGGAAGCGGGATAATATCACTATGGACTTTGTCACTGGTCTCCCAAAAACATCCAAAGGGAACAATGTGATATGAGTTATAGTGGACCGTCTCACCAAGACTGCTCATTTTATCTCTTTTCGGGAAGATTTCTCTCTGGATCAACTTGCCAAGATATATGTAAAGGAAGTGGTAAGTCTGCATGGGGCACCACTATCCATCGTATCTGATCGTGATCCAAGATTCACATCAAAATTCTGGAGAAGTCTTCAACATGCTCTGAATACTGAATTGAATTTTAGTACGGCCTATCATCCTCAAACTGATGGTCAATCTGAAAGGACTATTCAGACACTTGAGGACATGCTGAGATGATGCTCAATGGAATTTAAAGGTGGATGGGATCAACACCTCTCATTAGTTGAGTTCTCATACAACAACAGTTTCCATTCGAGTATTCAGATGGCACCCTGTGAAGCTCTATATGGAAAGCGATGTAGAACTCCTACTTGTTGGGATGAAGCGGGTGAGAGAAAGCTTCTTGGGTCTGATCTTGTGCAAGAGATGACAGAAAAGGTTCATGTTATCCAACAACACATAAAGGCTGCTCAGAGTCGGCAGAAGAGTTATGCTGACAACCGTCGAAGGGACTTGGAGTTTGGTGTTGGCGACAAAGTCTTCCTTCGAATTTCTCTATGGAAGAGAGTCATGCGGTTTGGGAAAAAAGGGAAGCTCAGCCCTAGGTACATTGGCCCCTATGAAATCCTTGATCACATAGGAGCAGTGGCCTATCGTCTAGCACTTCCACCGAACCTTGCTCGAGTTCACGATGTCTTCCATGTATCTCTCTTGAGGGAGTACATATCCGACCCTTCGCATGTACTGAACCCAAAGGTGGTACAGCTGGAACATAACCTCTCTTATGAGGAGCAGTCAGTGGAGATCTTAGACCGTAGAGACAAGGTTCTACACAACAAGACTACCCACCTTATGAAAGTGTTGTGGAGGAATCATAAGTATGAAGAAGTAACGTGGGAGCCTGAGGAAACAATGAAGCAAAAGTACCCTCACCTTTTCAACTAGGCCTTTGGTTTAAAAATTCGTGGACAAAATTTCTTAAGGGGGGAAGAATGTAACGACCCAAACTTTTTGAATAGTATATTAATTTACTCTTAACAATTTAATAGAGATGTTAATGATTAATGCAGAAAGAAGAGTCGATGGCTTCATCCAGTAGACTCGAACCTTATGAAGCTCACTTATCAGAGCTTGGGAAGGAGGTGGCATCTTTGGGCTTCGCTTTGGACCAAGCCCAAGCCGAACTCCAGTGTGTCAAGCTTGAACAGAATAGCCTACGGGAGAAGTTCAAGTTACTGGAGTTTACTAATAGGGTAATGTTATCCGAGCCTCCCTCAGATTCTATCACCTTAGCACACATTACCCTTAATCCTATGCTGTGGTTATAAGGGGCTATGTAACGAGACTATAGCTACTATGTGTAATCCTTTGAGATAAATAAAATTGTGATTTCTTCCTTTGGTGAAGTTGTGAATTTTCAGATGTCCGGATAAAAATAGGATGTATCTTATGGATGAATTTTGAAAAAAAAGGATATTTTAAAATATTTATGTAAACCTTAAATAATTAATGATGTGTAAGGATTTTCAAAAAATGGTCTTCTGCAAATGTGTTCAGTAAGAAATTTAGAATCTAATAAGATCAACTTAATTTTTGGTGAATAGTAAATTATGAATAGTGATTTTACGCTTAGGATTAGTAATGTGACCAAATGGATTAGTAATCTCACTTCAAAAAAAAGTATTAATATAATTTAGGCACCTTGATTAAGTAATGTGATTCAATAAAATAGGTAAATAACTATTTCAAAAATTATTAGTTAAGTATTAGTTTTTTCGGGTGAATAGTGTTTTTTATTTAAAAATAAAAATAAAAATATTTAGAAAATTATTTTTATAAAATGGAGTTCATTTTTGAATTCAGAGCATCGATATTATGTTAAGGTGAATTTTGGGGATTTTTTTGAAAAAGTTGAATTTTCAGTGAATAGTGAATTTTCAGTGTAGAGTTCCAGGTGTTTAATGACATCATTAAGGATGTAATAATTATGTAATAATTCTGGTCGACTTATGAATAGTAAGATAAGGTATGAGGTTTCCCAAGTGGCTAATACCATGGGAAAATACCATGGGCAAACCCATGGTTTTGCCAATACCACCAATGAGGTGTCCCTTGGCCATTAATGTCTTGTCCCCTCACTTCCCCTATAAATACCAAGTCATTCTCTCATCTTTTTCACTCCCAACTCTCCCTCAACGAAGCTCTGGTCTCATTACTTCCAAAGGATTCCTCCCAAGGTGTCCTCAAGCCTCCAAGGTCCCGACCTTTGAGTTTTAGGACTTACGTTTTAAGGTAAGGGATCTTACCTCTCTCTTTCTTTTCATGTATTCTCCTTTATGTCATTTATTTTAAGCTCCATGTTCTTATGTTGGGGATGTTATTTTATATTCATCCTACTATCCTTTTTATGTTCATATGATAAGAGACTCTCTCTTGCTCTCATCAATTCATTTTAAGAATGTTTATGTGGCGCTGTTAGGCTGCCGAATTTTTGTAAGGGATTCTTTCTCCCTTCTCATTTTCAAGTTCTATTTTCATGTCAAGTCTTTCAAGTTCCTTTTTATTATGTTGGGGTATGATCTCTATATCTATCATACTGTTCTTTTATGTTCATATGATGAGAGACCCTATTTGATCTCATCAAATCATTTTTTGAAGTTTAAGTGACGTCATTAGGCTGTCAAATTTTCATAAGGGAAATCTTATTTTTGCCTTCCTTCCATGTTTTTCATTTCATATGGTATGTCTTTCAAATTTCATTACCATGTTCTTATATCCTTTACATTCGGTCTCCCTACTGTTTTATGGATCATTTATGAGTGGATGACCCATGTCCCCTCTCTTTTCAATGTTTTCTAAAACCCTGCAACATAGCTGTTATGCTGCCGAATTTTCGTCTCAAAATGTCTCTCTTTTTCTCAAGTTCTTTTATTTTATTAAGTGAATACTCAAAGCACTTTCTTCTATATGGGTATTCACATATATATCAAAATGTTCTATTTTTCTGGGATTTACATACACGAAACCCGCTTTCCTTTTTCGTGGGTTTAAAATGACATAAAGATCATGTCTTAAAAGCAGTTTTTAAAATGTTATGATTATGAAATTAAACCCATTTCTTTTATGATATATGGGTTATTTATGAAATGTTTGACGATGATATATGTGGCTCGCATGATAATAGAGACAAATTAAGGGTGCGCTTTGATAGTGCTCTAATGCATTGGGTAAAGACTTAATCTCTAGAGATGACTATTTTAACGATACCTTGGTGAATAATCTTGGTAATTTTTTAATGACACCTTGGGGATGGACCTTGGTGATAAGGAAATGATTGTCTAAGTTAAATGTTGTAGCCACATCTTCAAGTTATGAAACATGTTATTTTTATTATGATATGCCTCATGATCTCTTTCTCATGCCTTAAAGTTATTTATCATGACTTTATTGATGTATCTCAAGTTCACATCTAAAATGTTTCTCTTGTTTCCCTTACTGAATCTTCTGGTCACCCTTTCCTTTGATGTATGTCCTCAGGTTATAAGATGTGGTAATGAACCTAGGATGAACATAAGGATAAGCCTTTCAAGTGTTTAAGAAGAATGTTTTATGTTTTCATGTATTAAGTTCCTGGTTTCCAAGACACTAAACCTTAAAGATCCTCGGTTTTGTATAATGTAATGAAAGTTAATGTGATAAAAAGGCGGGATGCTATACTTGTGGTCAACTATAGTAGTGCAGACTTCAGGGGTCAACTGTAGTAGCGAAGCTGACCGACCAACACCGATACGCACTGTAGTAGTGCGGACTTCGGGGTCAACTGTATTGTAGCACTTTTGACTTCCAGCTGGCAACCACTGTAGCGCTTTTGACAAAGTTGGTCACCTTTCACTGTTGCAACGTGGACTTACTTTTCAGAACAGTGATCGTCTTCTCCATTTTATAGCCCATTTTCAGGCAAGGGTTACTACTGAGAAAACTCTGTATTTTGTGCTCCCGAATTAGTGAAGTTCTGTCTCTCCGTGGACGTAGGGTTATTCCCGAACCACGTAAATTTGTGTGTCCCGTGCCTATTTTTTTCTTTCTGCATTCTTCTTTCATTTCTCGTTCCTGTCGTTGCGACTCCCGACGATTACGCAACACATATCTACCCAAACTCGATGTACTAGATCAGGTTCAGTCAAATATCGGGGCACCCACTAGGTCCCTCGAGTCATAACACAAGGGAGGAATCCTACTCGGGATCCTTAGAATAGTACATAAGAAGGGTTGTCCAATAGAGGACCCTCAAAACAAAGTACGTAGGCAGAGGAATCCTACATGGGATCCTCAGAAAGGTATACAAGTGAAGGGGTCCTACTAGGGATTCCCTAAGTCAGCATTAAGTGAAGGCATCCATCAAGGGACCCTTGGTAATAGGAAGAAGATAAAGGCATCCTACACGGGATCCTCTAGGTTGAAATGTAAGTAGAGAAATCCTATAGGGGATCCTCGAAAGCAACTATCATCACGACCTCCTGAGCCAGGAGGACACATCTCGCAAGGGAGACAACCTCAAGGGAAAAGCTAAAAAATCATATCTCAAGAGAGATAGCTCATGGCTCATCCCAGATCAAGCTCTCACTCTCAAGAGACAACTGGATTCGATTATCAGAGGGAGAACCTCTCTATCTAGGAAAAAGTCTGAAACACCACCTAGGAGTCCTTAAACACCTCAAGGGTTTTACCATCATGATCTATGTGAAAAGATACTCAGAATAGACTACTCATGAGTCCAATTATGACTCTTAGGTGTAAAGATATGAAAAACATTAAAACCCCTAAAAAGGGTAACAAAGGAGGAGTACACGGCATGTCAGCCTTGGTACACGGTGTGTACCCTCATGGCCCCACCTGGGCGTGTACTCCAGCCGAACATGGTGTGTCAAAGCCCATATAAAGAGCGTGTTTATCATGTACACGATGTGTACCCTACACGGGGTACCTTCCTGTGTACATCACATGGCATAACCATGTACTTTGCCTGGTCGTGTACCTTTACACGGCGTGAAACCCACACAGGGTCTGGTCGTGTAATCTACATGGTCATGTGCCCCTACACAGGTTGTTTGGTCGGATACTCGGATACACAGCCCAGTCCCAGTGCACGGCGTGTATACCCCATACATGGTGTGTACCTCTAAAAGATCGTATTCCCAAAACATAAAGAACACATGGTGTGTGTTCCCTGAACAATACGTTGTGTGATCAGGATTTCTGAATGGGAAACCCCTCAAATCACCCGAAACCCTCATTTCCCCCCCAAAAACAACAGATCGGCCCACTAGGGGTCCTAAGAAAGTATAATAGGGGTTTAAAACTAGAAAATGGAAAATCTACAGGGATTTATGGAAAAAAATTAAAAAAGGGATACCTTTGGATGGAATTTGTCGAAGATTTGCCTTTTTTTGTGATCCACGGTTGTCCCACGACGATCCATCGTATCTCAAGCTTCATGGTGGTACCACTACTTCTCCCTCTCTTTCTCTCCTTATCCCTTTATCTCTCGGTTGTGCGGAAAAGGAAGAGCCCCCTAGGGGCATACACAAGTATCTAGGGAAGTAAAAGAATAAAAGAAAAGAAAAGAAGGAAAAAAAAGAAAAGGAAAAGAAAAGAAAATCAACAGGAAAATAAAAAGAAAAGGGGGCATGGCCCGACTCTGATGCCCAAACTGAGTTTATACCCCGCCTAAGCAAAAATCCTCATTCTGGACTCAACGGTGGAGATGAAATATCAATCTGACACTCCATTCAAAAGATACGGTTGAACGAACATGCGCAAATAAATTAATAATTAATTAATTAATTGTTCAATATTAATTATTCTACTAAAATTCAAATGGCTTGAGATTCTACCAAACTTATGTCTTAGGGTAAACACCCAATTTCAGGACCAACAGAGTGGTCATAAAAATTATTCGAGATCGTCTGATAGGTAAAAATTACCATTTTATCCCTTACAAGCATCTGAAAGAAAAAATTCTAATTTCTGCTCAAAATTCAAATTTGAAAAAACACAAGATGTTACAATCTCCCCACCATAGACCTTATCATCCTCGAGAATCCTTGGTGGAAAAACACAACGATGTTCTCAACCCAAGAATCTAAACAACAACGCCATCTCAACTTCCCAACAACCAGCCTCACAGCGTCAATAATTTTCTCCTACACGGGATATTCTTAACTGTGACTGATCAGGTACTCTCCACCATAGGAATACCCTTATTGTCGTCTCACAACCAAACTCCAAGCTCAAAGGCTCATGGAGACACCAAATTTCAACTAAAAATGAGGTTCACCACCCCCAAACGGTCAATGGTGCACACCCCACCATAAGACTTACCTTATATCACTCCTTGAGCATAGCCTTAACATGTTCTTTCACCAACTGGGAATGATATTTAAAAGAAAAGAAGTTTGTTGTAGAGTTGACGCTCTCTCATCGTACTCAAGATGATGTAAAGATAGAGAATGATTGTATCTAATTAGGAGTACACTAAGATTTCTATTAAAAGGCATGTACAACTCTCTTTAAGCCACACTCACATCAAACAAGGATATACTTGCCTTTAACCAACACCTGACACCATGTCTCCCAACAATGCATGTCCAGGTCCAGCCATGGGTCAACTGTCGTACGGTACCCAATTCATTTCCAATGTCACCTCTACCATGGAGGGGCATTCCTCCTTTAACCATAACTCCTGAGAAACTATTCCCATAGAAATTCTTGAAAACATTGGTCCTCAGCTCGCATATGACCACTCACCAATTTACGATTAAACGATACCACATGTAACCGGAGTGTACCTTTATCACCTGAATCATACTCCATCGAGCCGTCTGCTATTAAAACCAAGTTGACCATGCTACACAGCACATCATCCCAAACAAGCCAGAAGCTCCCTTGGAACTTCTCTTCAAAATCAGGCACCTCACTCATGCTAAAATTTATTCCACGGCCTCCCGTCACCCAACGTTGTTCTAGTTACAAGTGTCAAACCGTGCTCTGACTACATTAGCAACAGCAAAAGCACTGATCGACCAGCCTAGACACCCAAACATTCCTTTCCTTCAAAGCCAGTATTGATACCAAAGCACCCTAGGTGCTTCGTCAAAATCCAAAGGCATCAACATGCCTATATTGAAAAACTCGAGCACCTGCTATGCATCGATCTCAAAAACAAGTGTATAACCTAGATCACTACCCTAAAAGTCATCCATAAACCCCATTCCAACCTCTCACACAAGTTTCCCTTGACCAAAATGAAACATTGACCTAAAAGGGTCTAAGTCAAAACTAAGGGCCTTTAAGTCTCCCACCTAGCCCTACGAATCAAGTCTCACCACTTGGTCACAATGTCTAACCACCTAGCTCAAAGATAAAACCTCTCAAAGGGAGGTAAAGATAAAACTGACCTACGAGGGTCAAAACTATCAACACAGCCTACAAGGGCCTTAATCCTATCTGAGCATCCTCATAAGGAACTTCTCCCTAGAGGTCATGATACCAACGTAGAATAGATATTGAGTTGACACTCACCGGACATCCATATACGATAATACCCCCTTGAGGTCCAGTTCACGAGGAACTTCCTGGTACCTATCAACATCTTACTCAACGATCCGACTAGATAACCACAAAAGAGGTCGGATAAGTAAAATATCATTCCAATCTATACAGGAAAACATTTTATAGATTGTTATTGACACTTTAAATAATCAAACCTGAGAAACATCACCCTATAAGGGGTCCAACATTTGGGCATAATGTGTCATATCAACCTACTAGGTTCATTGCACCTCTCGTGCATGAGGATTGAGTCATCAAACTCACAATCAAACGTCTCAACTTAGATCCACATTACCTGACATCAGAATGAAATATATATGTGTTGGGAAAAAATCCCTCAAGGCGTCGTCTTGGTGTTTTTAGGGTGATTGTGTTTATTGACAAATTCAGATGATCGTGTTCCAGTATGGTTGATGTTGTTGAAGAAAATGTATTTAAGGTGGTGAAGTTTCCCAGTGTTTTCCAAAAAATTTAGCCTCAAAATTGGGAGTTTGTTTTATGGAAAATGAAGGTTTTCCACAAAGGAGTTTGTGGACCGTAGTTTACGGACCGCGAAGCATGGAGTTTGCGGACTTCATAGTAGAGCAGCTGCACTATGCGGACCGTAAAGGAGATATGCAGAACCACGAAGGAAGTCGTCGTTTTGCGGATGGAGGTGGTGAATTAATCATGCCGCAAAGGGATCTGCACTATGCGAACTGTGAAGAGCGTTGCGCGAACTGCATAGCAAGATCAGTTTGTGGGAGGCTCATCATTCACAGGAGGCTCATCATTTATTGCTGAAGGCATTGATTTAAAGCTTCTACAAAGGGTTTTGATTTGTGGATGACATCATCCACCGCAAAGTATAAGGGCGTTATCCGGATCGCATAACAAGTTTGCGTTGAAGGTTGTACCGCATCGAAGTTTTGGGTAATTATGATTAGTGGGTTTTGAAGATCTATTTGCCTATATAAAGACCCCTAATCACATCATTAGGGAGAGGAAAATTCATTAGAGAAGATTGTTACTGGAAGAATCCGACGAAGTCTGAAGTAGTTCATGAGGGAACAATTCTGCGAAGGAAGTGGTTCACGAGGGAGTGATTCCATAAAGAAGAAAGAGGTTCGTGAGGGAAAATTCTGCAAAAGAGAAAGAGGTTCACGAGGGAGGATTTTGTGAAGGCATAATCTGTGAAGCGAAAGCAGATCACAAAGCATAGGCTATCTGTGGAGAGAAGGCGTTATCCGTCTGTGAAGAAAAGTTCATCCGTGAAACAGAGGCGGCTTGCGAAGAACCCACACTACATGGTGTAAGGTGGTTCACGAAGTAGGTATTTTACGAAGTCGGTGGTTCGAGAAGGAGGTTTCCTCAAAGGGAAATGGAAGTTTGCAAAAGGACTCTCCGCAAGGCAATTAGTACGTGAAGAAGTTTATTTCATCTGCAAGGTGAAAAGAGGAATTCATGGCACACTTACATGTGAAACTATTTTTAGTGTCTAACGCAAGGAGTTGCATTATAGGATTATCCAATGAACAGTATTGTTATCATATCTAAAGAAGAAGAAGAAGAAGATAGAGGATATGCACCATCACACTATTTTCAGGAGTTTATTTACTACTACATTCAAGATAGTGAAAGGAAGACTTGGAATCTCTTGAAGATCTTTCTAGAGCCAAACAAGAGGTAATCGATGTGTCTACAGTAAAGAGAAGTCTGTTACAGTTATCTGGAAAGTGGAAGTGATGCATCTAGGTGTTTTCAAAGAAGTGAAGGAGAATCATGGAAAGAACTTCAACGAAGCATCTACCTACAATTGAGGATGCATTCATTATTGATAATGAAGGGACCTACATGTCCATAAACTATGTGTGGATCCTTTCTGGAGCAGTGAGAAAAGGAAGAGGAAGAAGGTGATCCTTTCCACCGGTAATGATCCATTGAAGGAGAGATTGAGGGAGTGACCCTTGGGAAGCAGTGAGCTATCCCTAAACATTGTAAAGGAAGTGAACCTAGGCGTAGAATTGATCTATCCCAAACCATGTATTGGCAGTGAGCCTTGGTGGATTTGGTACACCGGAACGTTGTCGATTGTATACTCCTTGGATGTAGCCAGTGAGGGTGAACCAAGTAAAAAGTTATGTGTCCTTGTGCTTTCTTTTCTGCTTTACTTTCTATGCATCATCATCAGATAAAGTTGGAAACGATAAGAGAAATATAAACACTAAAGAGAAAAAAAGTGACCCTTATAATAAAGAGGTTAAGATCCAGTGGAAAGGAAGAATTGGAAAAGAATATTCATACCCTGATTCATCCCCCCCCCCTCTTAGGGTATTTAGGCCCCTTTTGGCCTAACAATTGGTATCAGATAATTGGTTTCTTTTATCAGATTTGTTTTCTCGAACTTGGTTCTGTCAATTGTTGAAATTAAAGTTTTAGTTTTCCCTTATCTCGATGTGCCATGGGAAAGGTAAGAATTTAAAAGAAGCAGAAGTATGGTGGTATTCCTCGATTTAGAAGTATCTATGGAAAGAGTGCGATTCAGTTGAAAGAAACAAATAATGTAATGAAGAATTGTTTGGATGAATCATATAGTGAAGATATTTACTCATTCAATGATGTTTCAAGAATGGGTGGTTAACCTGGTACTCTAAGTGATGATGGAACTGCTGATGATGAAGAAATTTCAAGAAGGCCAAAAGTGGAAGTTGTCCACAAAACAAATTAATTGGATCAGAAATTGGCTGAAGAAAATAAATCTAAACATATTCATATCCAATTGTAAGAAATTGAAGTCAACAAGTTGAAAGGTTTAAATAAAAGACTTGTCGAAGTGGCCACAGATCTAAGGGAAAATAATGAGTCTCCAGATGAAGAATTGCAAAAGATTTCCATAGAGATAGAAAAACTAAAAGGTCGTGAAAAGGGAAAAAACCCAAACTCAAAATAAATTAAAAAGTTGGTAGCAAAAATAATAATCTGGATACACATCAGTCAGAACTAGTACACGAGAATCAAAGGCTACAACAAGAGAATCAGTGTTTCAAATACTTTGTTACACAGATGAATTTTAAAATAAATAAGAAGAGTGACATGTTGGATAAGATCACACAAGAATTGGAATATGAGATGAGTAGTGGGAAAATATCAAGATAGAACTTAATGATCAACTTGAATCAAGTTATATGAAGATTCAACAATTGGGATAAGAACTAGAATCAGTCAAGAATGAAGTGGAGAAATATAATGCCAAAGGTCATCCAAAATTGAAGGATGCATTGCATTTATTATTTGAATGTCCTTCGTATGGCAATAATGAAATGAAAAGAAAATATGCAATTTCAGTGGAAAAAAATGAAATGATTGTCTCATCCCAAAGGCCATCTAGTTTGGGAAAAATCAGTATTGGATATGATGAACCTTCTCCTATGCACGATAGAAAGAGAGTTATGCACAATTCCATAAATTGGAAAAATCATGTAGGTGCTAAAGACATACCTAAAAAGGCTTTTACAGGAAGTAATGACAACATGTGCTATTTTTGTGGGATTCATGGTCATACTTCAACTTTTTGTGTTGAGGCTTTGGAATATATTTCATGTTGTGAAGATAGAAATATTTCTAAATCAAAGAATAAACAGAAACATCTTGAGAAATATGAAAGAAGTGTCTCTCAGAAGAAACTAGACATAAAATTCTATTATTGTGGAAGACAGGGACACACCATGAGTATGTGTCAAGAATCCATAAGGGGTCAATATCAAAAGAACTCTGGATGCATCAACATCTCAGCCGAGGAATGATGAAACGAGGTATGGCTTTAATGGAATGTGTTTTATATGTGCTAATCAAGGGAATTTGGAAAGACATTGTAGTAAGAAGAAAGAAGGGAAGGAAAAGGAACCCAGAAGGAGATCCCCAACACCAGCAGTGTATAACAAAAAATTCTATATTGAAAGACAACATGATGAGTTGAAGAATAGATTTATAGCTTTAGGGGAATCATAAGGAGCTCAATGAAAGGAATATTAATCACCTACTCTATTACACTCACATCAAATCTCTTGGAAAGAATGTAAACAAACATGGAAGAAAAAGGGAGGAGATGATCCAGTTGTGATTAAGAAGAATGTAAATTTAGAGGAAGACTCAACCCCAACAAGAAAGGGTGACGTGACTCGGATAACTGATAAAAAAATTAATAAAAAATGCCTTGAAAAAATCACATTTCATGCCACATGGAGAGAAGTGAAGGAAAGAGAAAGAGCCTCCAATGGAGGAAGAAGAAAGAGCAGACGACCAGTGGAAAGATTCCTACTCAAAGAAAGAGTCATGAAAATGGCATATTGGTGGAGCATCAAAAAGGGAAATTTCTACTAAAGGGTTTAAAGCCTACAGAATCTAAATATTAGAAGAAGACTCAGTATGTGGGTAAAGAATTTTTAGTCATATGGTCAGAACAGTTGAAGTTGACTAGGCAGTTAGAACAAGCACAAAATAGTACAGTGCTTTGCAAGAAAGTATTAAAGGGTTGATCTATCAGGACCGACCACAATCCTCTTCTGGAGGATTCCAGAGGTACCCATCTTGCTATATGTTAAATGTTTCTCATATATGTTGGATGTTGTGTAAGACTATGGGGGAGATATGATCCAAGGGGTGTGTGTGCTTAAAGGGAACGAGTGCATAAGTTGAATGAGATACATGCAAGAGGAAGAATCTAAACTCTTGAAATCCACATATGATATTAGATTCAACAAGTGGTGTTACGCAACAAATCTATTTTTCAAATCTATATCTGAAGGTTGTGTGTTGTGGAAAAAAGAGATTATATGATGAAGAGCCTAATATGAAACTACAGAGCTAACAAAGCTATACTTGAATGATCTAGTGGTTCCAAGTTTTATTGAATATTCCATCATTGGTATCATGCCTCGGTTCATAGTGTTATTTTTCCATCGATAGAAGATGGATTGGGGGAGAAGTAAGGTTTTCAAGGAGATATTATGACAAGAAGACTAGGTGATATAGCCTCATCTGACAAGAGAGTCATCTGAAGAATTGAGGGAATTTGTGATGCTGGAATTTGTGGAAGTAAGTGAGTGACATGGACAACATTGACGTTTATCAGCTTAAACTCTTATTTCTTACAAAGAGTTCATACTTAGTAGTCTTAGAGGATCTGTCAATGACTTAGTTCCAAGTGGTAATTTCACTTGCTAAATATCATACAATAGTGTGTATCTATAAAAGAAGAATATGACTCAAATCTTAAAAATTGCTAAAAGAATCAATGTTTCATTTCCAAGTTGATAAATGGAGTCAAAGGTGAAATTGCATATAGTTGACATAGCCTTGTGGTGTTCGATTTCAACCTATGGTATCCCATGAGCTATGAAGAAGTGCATGAACAAATAGGGAGAGTAATTTCTCTTTATCTGTATTTCAGAAGATAAAAGAATAATGTGTGCCACTCATGATTTTGTAGATTATTGAAAATCTAATGAACAAAGATCATTGACTAAGGGTGGGTAAATTTTTAATTAAAGGAATCCCCTATTAAATTCTATGAGAAAGGGGGAGATTAAAGTGAAGTCTATGATTGGTATTTATTGTGATAATTCAAATGCTATAAATCTTAGAAAAAATCCAATCCATCACTCAAGGACAAAGCACATTGAAATTAAATATCACATCATCAAGATGAATGTGGAGCATGGGCTTGAAAAGTTGGAGTATGGGCCTACAAAACTACAAGTTGTGGACATTATGACGAAGGTCTTTCCTAAAGAGGTGTTTGAGCAGCATCGACAGGATCTTAGAGTTCAATCGATTCCCCATACTTAGAGTGTGTGGATGTGGGACCTCCTCTCCCTAAGGTATGATGTGTTTTTTCTACTATATTGGTATTTGTTCTTTACTCTGTTGCAGACCACAATGAAGTGACCTTCAGGTTCGTTGACAAAGAGGGGAAATTGTGGCTATAAAATGGGAGAAAAATGTCTTAATCAAGATATAGGGAGAAGATGATGGGGGGCAGCGAATTAGGGGGAGTTTTAAATCTGATGATGCTAAAGATTATTGATCAAATGTTATATATCACGACAGATGAGGTTCATGATGAAAGCAGTTGAGTGGATTTGGAATAAAGTGATTCATTGACAAAATTTTCATGATACTCTTGTTTCTCATGTCGGTCATGGCTCATGTGGGCTTAGAGTGTGTGTTGAGTAAATATTTGATCGCAATATGAATTGCATGAAGTGGATTTTGGTTGAAGATGGAAGAAGATTTAATAATGTATCGAGTTGTGAAGTGTTTTCAACAAACCCAAAGGGGGGATTGTTGGGAAAAAAATCTCTCAAGGTTTCATCTCGGTGTTTTTGAGGTGATTGTGTTCATTGAAAAAGCCATATGACCATGTTCCATTATGGTTGGTGTTGTCGAAGCAGATGTGTTTAAGGTGACGCAGTTTCTTAGTGTTTGCCAAAAATTTTGGCCTTAAAATCAGGAGTTTGTTTTATGGAAAAGAAAGGTTTTCCACAAAGGAGTTCACGGATCATGAAGCATGGAGTTCGCGGACAGCATAGTAGCGCAGCTGCGCTATGCGGACCGCAAAGGAGGTATGCGTAACCACAAAGGAAGTCATCATTTTACGGATGAAGGTGGTGAATTAATCCTGCCTCAAAGGGCTCTACACTATGCGAACCACGAAGCGCTCTACACGAACCGCATAGCAAGATCAGTTTGTGGGAGGCTCATCATTCATGGGAGGCTCGTCATTTGTGGCTAGAGGTGGTGATTTATGGCTTCTGCAAAGGGTTCTCATTTGTGGATGACATCGACCACCGCAAAGGATAAGGGCACTATGTGAACCGCATAGCAAGCTCGTGATGAAGGTTGCACCGCATCAAAGTTTTGGGTAATTATGATTAGTGGGTTTTTTGGATCTATTTGCCTATATAAAGACTTCTAATCACATCATTAGGGAGAGAAAAATTCATTAGAGAAGATCGTTGTTGGAAGAATTCTGTGAAGTCCAAAGTGATTCGTGAAGGAACAATTCTGCAAAGGAAGAGCGAAGGAAGATCATAAAGCACGGGTCATCCATGGAGCGAAGGCATTATCTATCCACGAAGCAACTCACTACGTGGTGTAAGGTGGTTCGCGAAGCAGGTGGTTCGCGAAGCAGGTGGTTCGCGAAGCAGGTGGTTCGCGAAGCAGGTGGTTCGCGAAGCAGGTGGTTTGTGAAGGAGGTTTCCATAAAGGGAAAAGGCAGTTCGCAAAAGGACTCTCTACAAGGTGAAAACATGAATTCATGGCACACTTACATGTGAAACTATTTTGAGGGTCTCGCGCAAGGAGATACATGCCACGATTACCCAATGAATAGTATCGTTGTCATATCTGAATTCTGAAGAATAAGAAGAAGAAGATAGAAGATTTGTACCATCATACTATATTTGCATAAGGAGTTTATTATTCAGGACAGTGAAAGGAAGACTTGGCATCTCTTGAAGATCTTTATAAAGCTAAAGAAGAAGTAATTTTTGTGTCTATAGTAAAGATAAGTTTGTTCCGGTTATCTAGAAAGTGGAAGTACTGCATCCATGTGTTTTCACAGAAGTGAAGGAGCAGTCCAGAAAGAACTTCAACAGAGCATCTACCTACAATTGAGGATTCATTCATTATTAATAATGAAGAGACCTGCATGTCCATAAACCGTGTGAGGATTTTTCCGAAACTGTTAGTAAAGGAAGAGGAAGAATGTGATCCTTTCCACCTAGAGTGAGCCACTGAAGGAAAGATTGATGGAGTGACCCTTGGGAAGCAGTGAGTTGTCCCTAAACTTTGTGAAGGCAGTGATCATGGGCATAAAAGTGATCTAGCCTGAACCATGTATTGGCAGTGAGCCTTAGTGGATCTGGTACATCGGCACATTTTCAATTGTATGTTCCTTGGATGTAGCCTAGTGAGGGTGAACCAAGTAAAAATTTGTGTGTCCTTATGCTTGTTTTCCTGCTTTACTTTCTATGCATCATCATCAAATAAAGTTGTAAAGGATAAGAGAAATATAAACACTAAAGAGAAAATAAAGTGACCCTTATAATAAAAAGGTCAAGATCCAGTGTGTCATGAAAAATTTTGAAAAGAATATTCATACCCTGATTCACCCCCCCCCCCTCAGGGTATCTAGACCCCTTTTGGACCTAATAATATGCATTTATGCTCAATTGAGTAGAATAACACCAAAAACCTACCCCCTTTTGGACCTAATAATATGCATTTATGCTCAATTGAGTAGAATAACACCAAAAACCTACATGGAGAAACACAATTTAGGTTTTTTTTACCCTTTGGAATCTGTCGTCAGTAAAATCACACACTAGCAGACCTATAACATGTGAATCCTACATACTAAATATGATGCATGAGACTCCACTTGCCTTTGCTGACCAAGATTCAAAATCAATCATTGGACTCTTGCCAATGGCCAAGAGCCATAAATCCAGAATAAATCATAACATCCACACAACATGTGCATCGCTCAAAGCGAAAATCATATACAATTGTAACATCGCAGGTCAGAACAACAATCTCATAACCCTAGAAACTAGGACTTCTTATCGGAACAAGTGTTCTCGATGCACCAGTTCGATATCCATCATAGGTTCTGACGCATTCTTAACACTCATGTCTACCATATTCAAAATAGTAATATAACAGGAAAAGAAACACATTTGATACCACTTTGTATCATCCCAACCCGAATGCAACTAATCTAGTGCTCTGAGTTGATTTGTTACGAGGCCTAAAGCACGCCTCTCCATATAACAAAGGTTGTCAACTAGCAACGGGGGTCTAGAGTGTGTCTGTGGAGAAACTATGCTCTCATATTAGAGTAAACAACAACATAAATAACTAGATATCATCCAAGAAGTAATAAACTGAGTGTGGAAACAGTAAATAAATTGAAATAAAACATACTGTAATAATAAATGAAATGTTATAAAAGCTCGAACAGCCATGTCATACAACACTGGTCACCCACTAGGCCGACTGTACATACAGAAGTACATAAAAAACTAAAATAAAAGTGCAAGGATCTACAAATAACTCCAAGCCTAAGCACATACCCGGTCTCCACACACGATCGAACTACATCAACCCGATCACAAGAATCCACACGAGAAGCTCCGCTTGGTCATGCAACACTGGGTCTCAGCCCTATCTACCATGCATGTGTGCTCAACCTGAAAAAGCATACACAAGATCTGCACGCACACCGAGGTGCACATACAAGGGTGAGAATATAATCTCAGTAGGTCGCCCCAATGATGAACCTATAAATATGTTATCATAAGTGCATGCCCATGCAATATGATCATCCTAACCAAGACACAACTGGAAAGATAGATAAATAATGTGAAACCACAGTTGATCCTTGGGTTTGTGATCTCAATCAATTGGGCAAGGTGTTGTCATGTATATCCATATTTATATGCATATATATATATATATATTCTTAAACATATACATATATACATAAATATGAAAATACATGAGTAAGGTGAATGAAATAAAATAAATCAACAGCAGTCAATCTCTGGGTTCGTAATCCTGATCGTCTGGACATTCTGTGCAAAGGGTATTAAGTTGGATGTCATACCACTCAAGTCATGTATCATTAAGTCGATCTATGGGTCCATAATCCCAATCGACAATACATGATTCGACTAGCGCTAGAATTTCTCTGAGAAAGCTATGTCACCACAGGGGGATACTCGTCCTAACCCTGGGTTCACCCATACTCACCTCCAATCACTCTAATAATAGATTCCAAGGAAGTGCATCTAGACATCCTATAAATGGTCACTAAGTTGGACTCCATGCCACTCATGCCATGTAAATTTAGTCCAATTTTTTAGCCCTAGGTCACGGTCCGTAGGCGGCCACGACATTGCGGCTCGAATGAACCCTAAGGGTCTGGCCCTTAGGTGAACTGTAAGGAGAGCTTATCAATGAGATGTCATGGCCACCCCTCGAGGTCTCTAATCAGAGAGAGAATAATCATCCCTATCACTTGGGAGAGTGTAATCAACCACGAGTATCCAATGATGTGAAATGCTATGTCCAACACCATGGTCTAGTAATCGATCAGGGAGAGTATAATCATCCCTATCGCTCGAGAGAGTGTAATTATCCATGAGTATAATCAGATCGAGGAGAGCGTAATCATCCTCATCCCATGTCAATCAGAGGAGAGAGGAATCATCCTCATCACTCAGGTGAGAGTAATCATCCACGAGTATTATTACTAGGGACGTCATGCTCCTATATCATAATCATAGACTCAAAGGTCGGATCCCAGGAAGCACCTCTGGAAATCCCAATAATATAATAGTCTAATATATAGGCTCAACAGTTAGATCTCAGGTAGAACCTCTAGGTATGAAATTAAATATAAGAATAACATGGATCGGAATCCGGATCCTAGAAAGAATATTTGGGCATCCCAAAAAAGAAAAAGATGAATCCCATAAAGAACATATGGGCATCCCAAAGAGAAAGAAAAATGCATCGTGTTAGGCTCATTAGCCACCAACCAGGAAGCACCTTGGGTAATCATCATTGCATCAGTAATAAACAAGTGAAGGTATAAATAAGAGTGAGGGTGGCCGAATGCGTAAACCCACCACTACTGACATAGCCTCTCAGACTTACAAGTTCAACACAGGTTCTAAGGTGAAACCTACTACTATCTCTACCCAAACTTGACGTACTAGCTTAGGTTCAGTCAAACATCGGAGCACCCACCGGGTCCCTCAAGTCATGACACAAGGGAGGAATCCTACTCGGGATCCTCAGTAATGAAGGTAAAAGGAGGGATCCAACATTGGATCCTTAAAGGTATGTAAACAGAGGCATCCTACTCGGGATCCTCAGAACGGTACATAAGAAGGGGCATCCTACAGGGGACCCTCACAACAGAGTACGTAGGCAGAGGCATCCTACATGAGATCCTCATAACGGTATACAGGTAAAGGGATCTTACTAGGGATTCCCTAAGTTAGCATTAAGTCGAGGCATCCCTCATGGGACCCTTAGTAATAGGAAGAAGATAGAGGCATCCTACACAGGATCCTCTAGGTTGAAACATAAGCAGAGAAATCCTGCAGGGGATCCTCGGAAGTAACTAACCTCATAGCCTCCTGGACCAGAAGGGCACATCTCGCAAGGGAGACGCCCACAAGGGAAAAGATACAAAATCATCTATCAAGAGAGATAACTCATGGATCATCTCAGATCAAGGTCTCACTCTCAGGAGACAACTCGATTCGATTATCGGAGGGAGAACCTCTCCATTTAGGGAAAAGCCTGAAACGCCACTTAGGAATTCTTAAAGCACGTCAAGGGTTTTATCATCATGATCTATGCAAAAAGATACTCAGAATGGACTACTCATGGGTCCAGTAACAACGCCTATGCATAAAGATACGAAAAACGAGAAAATACCTAAAAAGGTAACAAAGGAGTGCACGGCGTGTCAGTCCTGGCACACGGCGTGTACCCTCACGGCCCCACCTGGGCGTGTACTCCAGCCAAACATGGCATGTCAAAACCCATGTACACGGTGTGTTTATCATGTACACGGCATGTACCCTACACGGGGTACCTGCCTGTGTACCTCACAAGGTCTAGTCATGTACTTTGTCTGGTCGTGTACCTTTACACGGCGTGCAACCCACACGAGGTCTAAACGTGTAATCTAAATGGCTATTTTCCCCTACATAGACTGTTTGGCTAGATACTCGGCTACACGGTCGAGTCCCATCACATGACATGTTACTCCATACACGGTGTGTACCTCTAAAAGATCGTCTTCCCCGAACAGGAAGAACACACGGTGTGTGTTCCCTGAACTACATGTCATGTGATCAGGATTTCTGAACGAGAAACCCCTCAAATCGCTCAAAACCCTCATCCCCCTCCCCCAAAAAAACAATAAATCGACTCACTAGCGGTCCTAAGCAAGAATAATAGGGGTTTAAAACTAGAAAATGACAAATCTTTGGGAATTTACGACAAAACATAAAAAAGTCCTACCTTTGGGAAGAATCCGTTGAAGCTTCACCCATTTCTGCGATCCACGGTTGTCGCGTGATGATCTGGCACATCCCGAGCTTCGTAGCGGTGCCACTCTTTCTCCATCTCTCTTTCTCTCTCTCTCTCTCCCTTTATCTCTCAGTTGTGTGACCATGGAGGAGCCCCCTGGGGGCGTACGTGGGAATCCAGGGAAGGAAAAGAAGAGAAGACAAGAAAAGGAAGAAAAAGTAAAAGAAAAAAAGAAAAATAAAAGAAAACAAAAATAGGGTCTGGCCTGGCCCCGACGCCCACACTGAGTTTATGCCCTGCCTGGGCAAAACATCTCATTACGGACTCAATGGCAGAGACAGAATGTCACGACCCCATCCCTCCAAAGATGCCCCTCCTGAGCTGGTAATGAAGGAAGGGAGATAATGATCCTCAAGTCCCGCCTCCAGTAGACCCCAGGGTGGCGACTGGCACCATAGGTATAAAATTCTCACAAATGGGAGGTATTACACTTTTTATAGTAACCAAGATTAGGAGATAAGATGTATCAACCACAAGAAAACTCCAGGACATATATATAAAAGAAGCCAAAATCCATCACACATGCATGTTTAAAGTAAAACTCCTAGAAAAAAAGTCTCTAAAGTAAATACCAAAAGAACAAAGCTAAACGGCGATGCAACAACTCTCCCCACATCTGAGCTAGTAATGCCCAGAACAGTCCACGTAGTCCTCCTGGAAACCTTAAAGCGATTTTATATATGTAGGGTGAGCATACAAGTATACTCAGTAGGGAAAAATCAAAGTCTCTTGTACACAAATGGAGAAACATACTAATGCCCCTGTGAGAAAACAGTAGAAACCAATAGCACCTAACAAGGTATACTAACCACCCCAACCTCACCAAAGTCACACTCACCAAATAACACAAGTCGAGTAAAGTAATATAGTAAGCACGTCGATGATAGGGTATCCTGCACAACTTTCCCACTGATTAGCCGCTCTCACACCCTAACGGCAGACGTCTTGGCGCTCCCATATCTTCCGAACATACCAAACCACAACCCGCCCATAGACACTTCGGCCCCACATCCACATCTCATCCCGCCCGCAAACACCTGGGCCACAAACTACACCACATCCCAAAGACAGTTGGGAACCACAACATATCTCATCCTGAAGACACCTGGGAAGCACAACTTGCCCACACACACACCTGGGCCTCACAAACCACTACCTGCCCGAGGAGTTTTGGGATATCGTCGCCTCGAAGAGGGAGCAAGGAAGAACGGGTGGCTAGTCATCCATCCTCCCACCGGGATGTTTGGAAAAGACACCATCCCCCATAAAAATGGGGGTGTTCGTAACATAATACTCAATTAGGGTTGGGTGCGTATAGAAATCACAAGTAAATACATGTATATATATATATATAGGTAGTAAAAACTCATCCCAACCTATGGGGTTCCAAACAACAACCAGCCCACAAAACTACATTTGTTGCTACCTCTAAATGCATGTATCAGGATGAATGACGGTCACTTCCAAAGTTTATAAAAGAAAAACGTTTAACACCCAATTATTTTGACGTTATTAAGCATTTACCAGTTATTTCATCCCTACCCAAGCATCTAACAACCACAACACACAACCAACCTCACAACCAATCCAAACAGAGGAAGAAAACTATGATAAAACACCCCACTTCACACTTCCTCCCCACTTAGCACCCAAGCCAACCACTACCATTATAATTCTTTAAGTAATGTCACCATGTCCTTCCTCTCAACAAGAAAACCCCCAACTTACTATCAAACCTCGCAGCACACCTCATCACAACCAACCTGACAGCTATGTTGTATAACAACACCACACCCATCAACATAAACATAGCACAACCCAAACCTGCAACCCCGCTGCTCAAACACTGCCCATCCTTACAAAATCAATCTCTCAACCTGAGATTCCATTACACCATCAAACCATCCACACACACTGTCATGCTCTCAACAGCACCACCACACAACCCATACAAAGCACAAGACATAAAAGATCCACGCACATCTCACAGCCACACTGAACAAGGCAAGGTGTATTCAGATTTAACGCACTCATTCTTTAATTCCACTTTGATAATTCGGGGGTTATCATAGAACAAGTTTAATCTTGGGGCATCCATTAATTTAACCAGATATACGTGATTAATCAATTTTTCATGTTCACAGTCGTTCGACAAAAGATTAACAACAAGTATTCATGAGTGAGGTGCACAAACAGAGACCACCAACGACCATGATTTTCCGAAGGCATACAGCCAACACAATTCACAATATGGATCAAAGATAACAGATAAAAACAAAACAAACATCGGCATCATATTCCCCACCACTCATTTATTAATAAAGTAATAGGTTTGATTATCTTTGTTATCATAATCTTCCGCCCCTCATTTATTACTTCGTTTAAAATGGATCCAACTGTATTCACAAGCATACATCAGTATACCCACCCCGCATGATACATCATTAAAAGAGAGACGAAGGAATACCTACCTCGAGAAACAGAAGATCGAAAATTCCTCCTTGTACCCAGAATAGGGGGTGCGCCCTTCTAGGGAAAACACGATCCAGGGGTGCAACACCGACTCGCGACTCCTCGGGGAAGAAAATTTTTGGGCACCTCGGTATCAAGAGAAAGGGAAGGGCGCGAGAAAGGAAGGGTCTCGGCTTTAGAAAGGCCATATCCTAAATCTATGGAAGGGAGACTATTTCAAAGTACTTAAAAATCGGGTCGTGGCCAAGACCACGCGGCTTGGTCGTTTCAAAGTCTCAGGGGAGTTAGGATATTAAAAATCTAATTAATATCCTTTGAAAGTGCTTCAGAAATGGTCGATTTACGTCAAATAAAACGTAAGAGGGGCGAAATTGGAAAAGCTGGAGAAAACTGGAATTTTGACAAACTGTTGGAAATGAATCATCGTTGGGTGAGTCACCGACGTGAGTCACCGATGGCGAGTCACCGACGCCACCCACCGATGCCACCTACCGACGCCACTCACCAATACCGCTCACCGACGCCACCTACCGACGCCACTCACCAACGCCTCTCATGGACGCCGCCTACGGATGCCACTCACTGACACCACTCACTGACGCCACCTATCGACACCACTCATCGGTGCCACCTACCAACGCAACTCACTGACGCCACTCACCGACACCACCTTCTGATTCCACTCACTGATGCCACCTACCGACGTCACTCACCGATGCAACCTACCGACAGTGAGTCACTGACGCAACCCACATGGGTTTAATCACATCCTCATTAATGTGTCTCGATTAGGAATCAGGTCCTCCCCTCTTTGTATTTCAAGATTTTATCACACATTAAGGAATAAGGAAACAACTCATTTCATATCAAACAATGTTCAAGCATCACATCATAAAGCAAGACATAACAAGGGAAAACTATGAACAACTCTAGGTATTGGGCGCGCATCTGCATTTCTCGCTCCCAAGTACTCTCCTTCGGGCCACCATGCCTCCACAACACACAAACCATAGGAATAGTTCATCCGCACAACACCTTCTCTCGACGATCCTGGATCCCCACTAGCCGCTCCACGAACGTTGTGTCGTCCTTGATATCCAACTCTCCTCAGTCAATGACATGGGAATCATCGTGAAGATACCGATGAAGCTGAGAGACATGAAAGACGTCGTGGACCTTCTCCAGCTGGGGCGGCAACACCAACTAATATGCCACCTCACCAACTCGCTCCAACACCTTGAAGGGTCTGATGAACCTGGGAGAAAGCTTACTCCTTCAGCCAAACCTCTGTTGCCCACGTCGAGGGGATACCTTCAAGAACATGTGGTCCCCAACCTTGAACTCCAAGGGCCTCCTCCGGCGATCGGCATACGACTCCTACTGGTCATGTGCTGACTTCATCCTCTCACGAACAAGCTGAATCTTCTCTGTTGTGGTATGCACCACCTCGGGACCAAGAATAGTTGTCTCCCCAACCTTTGTCCAGTACAAGGCTAAACGACACGGTCTTCTATACAAATCTTTGAATGGATCCATGCTAATGGAAGATTGATAGCTATTATTGTAAGTGAACTCCGCCAAGGGAAAGTGTCGTACCCAAGATCCACTGAACTCCAAGACGCATGCCCGCAACATGTCCTCCAAAGTCTGGATGATCCGCTCTGTCTGTCCATCTGTCTAAGGGTGGAAGGTAGTGCTAAGGCATAACTGAGTGTCAAAAACATGTAGCAATCCCCTCCAGACTCGTGAGGTAAATCATGTATCCCGGTCCGAGACAATGGATCTCGGAACTCCATGTAGCCGCACCACCTCATCCACATACCTCCTGGCCAAGACATCCATTATGCCCGACTCCTTGATTGCCGAGAAGTGTGTCGATTTCTTCAGCCAATCCACTACTGCCCAGATAGCATTGCAGCCTCCCTGAGCCCTGGGTAACCCTGTGATGAAATCCATTGATATGTCATCACACTTCCACTCGGGGACATCTAAGGGCTACAACAAACCACCAGGTACATGGTGCTCAGCTTTCACCCACTGGCACACTAAAAACTTCGCCACAAACTCTGCTACCGCCCGTTTCATCCCGGGCCACAAAAACTTCTCCCTCAAGCCACAGTACATCTTGGAAACCCCTGGATGCACTGTTAAATGTGAGCTATGAAACTCACGGAGAACTCCCTCGCGCATTGCCACCGTAACAAACAGCTTCCCATGAAACTGCATCTGATTTTGACCCTCATATGACTATCCTTCTAGAGTGCCACCCTGGTCAACGTGATCACACATCACCTCTGCCTCCAAGTCTCCCCACTAAGACTCCTCCACCTGTCGCATCAGAGACGAATTCACTGTCATCTAAAACAGAAAACCTCCATCACTATCAATTTCTGCATCTAAGTGCAAGGTGGCCAACTCCTCCATCGGCTTCCAAGCATCTGAAGATTCCCAAACTACCTCTCTCTGCGACTTCATACTCAAAGAATCAACCACGACGTTCCCTTTTCCTAAGGTGTAGAAGATATCGAAGTCGTAATCCTGGAAAAACTTCATCCACCTTCGCTATCATAAGTTCAGATCTCACTGGGAAAAGATATACCTCAAACTCGTGTGGTCCGTGAAGACCACAAAGCGCTCCCAAATGAGGTAATCCCTCCACAACTTTAGCGTAAACACGACTGCTGCTAGCTCCAGATCATAGGTGGCATAGTTACGTTCATAGGGACATAACTGCCTAGACCCATAAGAGATCACTCCCCATTGTTGCATCAGCACACACCCCAATACTAGACGGGAAGCATCGCAAAACACCTCAAACATCACCCCTTCCTCTAGAAACCGGAGCACTGGAGCACTAACCAACTTCTCCTTCAGGTGGCTGAAAGCTGCCTGAAACTGTTCACTCCACACAAAGGCTTGGTCCTTTCTGGTCAGAGCTGTCAATAGAGCTGTAACTCAAGAGAAATCGAGTACAAATCTCCAGTAATATCCTGGTAGACCAAGGAAAATGCGAACCTCTGCCATGTTCTTAGGTGTTACCAAAGAAACAACCGACAAGACCTTTGACGGGTCCACTGCTACGCCCTACTGAGACACCATATGCCCAAGGAAGTGCACATATCTCATCCAGAACTTGCACTTGGACAACTTCTCATAGAGTCGGTGGCGTCGAAGAACCTCCAAGATAGTCTTGAGATTCTCTGTATGCTCCTCCTCTAACTTCGAGTATATTAGAATTTCATCGATGAATATGACAACAAACTGGTCTAGGAACTCACAAAAGATGGAGTTCATAAGTCCCATGAACACAGCTAGTGCATTCGTAACACCGAACGGCATAACCACAAACTCAAAGTTCCCATACCTGTACCTGAAAGTAGTCTTCGGGATGTCACTCTCTTTCACCCTCAGCTGGTGGTACCCAGACCGTAAATCAATCTTAGAAAACCAACTTTCTCCCATGTTAGTGATATGTCTACTCGGTGCTAATCATCAGCACCTAACCTATTGGAGGCGGGCTTGGGGAGTCGCGGCGCGGGCCCCACTGGGACGAGTCGTGATAAAGTGGTATCAGATGTGGTCGGTTCTACTTTAGGATCGGGAATCTGTGAGATTGGTTTGGGGCAACAATGTTAAGTGTTTCAAGTTCGGCTTTCAGGTCAGGGACTCCAGTGTTGTTGCAGCGGTCGACGTATCCATACACCAGAACTCTGATAACCTTCTTTTCGACTCGGTACACGAGAACATTGGTTGCAGAGAAAATAATGGTACATGCATCATATAGAAATGGGTTGTGGTTTCATGTCCTTCTTGAGTAAGCTCTCCAGATATACACATTAACCGAGGTACGTCATGTTTTCTTATAGGATGCCCCTGAGATGCATATCAGTTAGGATTCGACAGCTTGATCGCGATGATGACCCCCTCAATGACGAGGTTTCGATACAGGGACCAGTTCCCAAGATGTTACCTCCAGGTGGTGCACTAGCTATATCATCACCTGTGGAGCAGCACGTGGTACCCGCAGTACTAGCAGACGAGGAGTGCAGGCTGAGCGTGCTTCACAAGTTTCAGAGACAGAGACCCCTCAGGTTCTGAGGCGAGTCCAACCCACAGGCGGCTGATGACTGGCTTGAGGTGGTGACCCGAGTTTTCTGTCTAGTCAGGACACCAACGGATCAAATAGTGGTCCCGGCGGTGAGCCTTATACAGGTTTCGACAGGGCGATAGTGGAGTTTGGCTATCCAGACTCACGACGATGTGACTCTTTCGTGGACAGAGTTCGAGTGCCTCTTCAAAGAAGAGCTCTCACCAGTTATGCTGAGAGTTGTGCGTATACAAGAGCTTCTTCAGCTCTAACAGAGTAGCATGACAGTGGCTGATTATTCATCGAAATTCACCAACCTTTCCAGATACTCGATGGATATGGTTAGAGATCAGTACTTCAGGGCTCAGACCTTCGAGCGAGGTCTACGTAGAGACATCTGAGCCAGCGTTATCCCTCTATGCATTCTGACGTATGTTGGGGTGTTTGAGCGAGCTTTGGTGGTCGAAAGCTTCTTGGCTAAGCAGATACAGTCGGTGTTAGTCAGCAGTGGACGAGCAGGTGCAGAGACCTCGCCAGTAGGGAGCCAACGTCAGTCTCAGGGACCTGGACGTGGGATACGTTTTAGGAGGAAATCCCCGAACAGAGGATCTGTAGTTCAGGGCTCACAGGGTGGGTCCAGTCAGCCTAGGGATAGGTGGTACTATTCACGTGGCGGTAGGGGGCATCTCGCTCGAGATTGTCTGAATCATCGTGCTGCTGACAGGGAGACAATGAATGGACCACCCAGGGAGAGGCAGCGATAGGTGCAGGCAGATCTGCAGGGCGGCAGACGTGACAAAGGAGCTAGAAGAGCAGTAGAAGATGGTCGACGTTTCAACTTATTACCACCACCACCCTCAGGAGGTCCACGCCAGGCACAGGGAGCTGGAGGACAGGGGAGGGGGCAGCTGCATGCGGTCGAGGCATACGACCCAGGGGCTCCGGGAATGATTCGAGGTACAATCTGTGTCTTTTCCACTTTAGTTGCAGTACTGATAAACACAGGTGTTATTCATTCATTTCTCGTCGCATATCTTGTTCGAGACCTAAAGATTCTGGTTGAACTGTTGACTCGACCCTTAATCTTAGAGACACCTACTAGAGAAGACTCATGATCACACATTTATGCCGACGGTGTGGCTTGACCTTTGGAGGCGAGAGTTTTGGTTGGAACCTCTTGGTGGCAGCGTTGAGGCCTTACGACGACATTCTTGGTATGGATTGGTTATCTACAGCTCATGCCCAAAATGATTGTTTTAGGCGAAGGGTGTGGTGTGTCCGCAGCGATGGAATGAGGTTTTCCTTTGTCGGTGAAAACAAAACTCAGGCAGCACAGGATAGACTCATGCATAGGAGGGTGCAGCCAATTATTCATCAATTGACTAGCATGACCCTTGGTACAGTGGATGTTATGAGTTACCAGTTTCCTACAGTGGTGGTGGAGTACGAGGACGTCTTCCCTGAAGATGTTTCAGGATTACCTCCCCACCGGGAGATAAACTTCTGCATTGATTTACACCCCGGGACAACACTGATATCTGCACCAGCATATCGGATGATTCTTGCAGAGCTTCACGAGCTGAGGGTGCAGTTGGAGGACTTGCAGAAGAAGGGCTTTGTGAGACCCAGTGTTTCACCCTAAGCGGCCCCAGTTTTGTTTGCCAAATGGAAAACGGGAGCTTGAGGTTGTGTGTGGACTACCGACGCTTGAACCAGGTGACTGTAAAGAACAAGTATTCACTGTCGAGAATCAATGACCTCTTTGATCAGTTGAGAAGGGCACAATGGTTCTCAAAGGTTGACCTTCGATCAGGATATCACCAACTGCGAGTACGGGATGAAGATATACTGAAGACGGCTTTCAGATGTCGTTACGGTCAATATGAGTACTTGGTGATGCCCTTTGGCGTGACGAACACCCCAGCAATGTTCATGGGACTCATGAACCAGATCTTCCAGCCTTACTTAGACCGGTTCGTAGTAGTCTTCATCGATGATATCCTTGTGTACTCTGTGTCTAAGGAGGAGCACGTGAGACACTTAATGATGGTTCTGGACGTACTCTGAAAGCACTAGCTTTATGGAAAACTCTCGAAGTGCAAGTTATGGATTCAGGCGGTCCACTTTCTGGGACATGTTATCTCAGCGGATGAAGTGGTTATGGACCCGGCCAAGGTTGAGGCGGTGTTAGCATGGGAGCCACCTAGGAGTGTGACGGAGGTGCAGAGCTTCCTTGGGCTAGCAGGCTATTATCGGAGATTCATACCTGATTTCTCCAGGATATCAGCACCTATGACAGCTTTAACTCGAAAGGGGCAGTTTTTTGTGTGGACAGAGAAGTGTCAGCAGACTTTTTAGCAGTTGAGGCAGAGTTTGACGAGCGCTCCGATCTTGAGATTGCCAGATGAGGGTGTCGAGTACGTAGTGTTATACGATGCATCAGGAACCGGGCTTGGTTGTGTCCTGATGCAGAAGCAAGCAGCGATTGTCTATGGTTCACACCAGTTGAGACCACATGAGCAGAACTACGCGACCCATGATCTTGAGTTGGCAGCGGTGGTCTTCGCTTTGAAGATGTGGCGACACTACCTGATCGGAAAACGGTTTATCGTCTACTATGATCACAAGATTCTCAAGTATATCTTCTCTCAGAATGATCTAAACTTGAGACAGAGGCGATGGTCAGAGTTCCTCCAGGACTATGACTTTGAAATTGTCTATACTCCTGGGAAGGGGAATGTGGTGGTTGATGCTCTCAATAGGAGATCTAGTTCAAGTTGTTGAACGAGGCATCAAAGCAGTTAGCCACGTTACAATTATCCTTAGTGGATGAAGATTGAGCAGTTTACCTCTAGTCGATGATTGTTACCCCTCTAGTCTTACAGCGAGTCGGGGGGCACAACTTGGGGATGCTGATTGCGAGACCATGCGTGCTCAGATGTCCACAGGGCATGCTCCTGATGGATATTTGAAAGGTGGGGAGCACGTCGTCCTTTTCAGAGGACGTAGAGTAGTACCAGTGGCGTTGCGGGAGGAGGTTCTACGGGAGTTTCATACGTCCCCTTTGGTTGTATATCCAGGTGTGGCGAAGATGTATCAGGACCTCTGCCGTCAATTTTGATGGTTAGGGATGAAGAAAGGAGTTGCGGAGTTTGTTTCTCGATGCCTTGTCAGCAAGTGAAGGCTAAGCACCAGGTTTTAGCGAGTTTAGCTCAACCCCTTGAGGTGCCGAAATGAAAGTGGGATGGGATATCAATGGACTTCGTGATGGGTTTACCACGTACGTCCAGGGGACACGATGTCATCTGGGTGATCGTTGACTGACTCACCAAGTCGGCTCACTTCCTAGTTATCCGAGAGCAAAGTCCACAAGAGAGCTTGGGACACCTCTACGTTCAGGAGATAGTTCGACTTCATGGAGTTCCATCGACGGTTTCAAATTATGATGCTCGTTTTACATCCTGGTTGTGGAAGGGATTACAGGAGGCGTTTGGGACCCAGTTACGCTTGAGCACAGTGTTTCACCCACAGACGGACGGCCAAACGGAGAGGACCATTCAGGTTCTGGAGGACATGTTACAGGCTTGCATGTTGGACTTCAGCCGTAGTTGGGAGGATTATCTACCACTAGTGGAGTTTGCGTACAACAACAGTTACCATTCCACCGTTGATATGGCACCATTCGAGGCTTTGTACGAGCAACCCTGCAGGTCACCACTTTGCTGGACTGACCCAGGAAAGTCAGCACTTATAGGCCCGGAGTTGGTGCGAGCTACTACAGAGAAGGTGCAGATCATCCAGAAGCGGATGAAGACTGCCCAGAGTCGTCAGAAGTCTTATGATGACAAGCGGCGGAGGCCTTTGGAGTTCGAGGAAGGAGACAATGTATTCTTACAGGTTTCACCTCGACGGGGATTACATAGATTTGGCTGGGGTGACAAGTTATCTTCGAGGTTTATCGGCCCTTTGCAGATATTGCATAGAGTTGGTGAGGTGGTGTATCGCTTAGCTCTACCTCCGCAGTTAGATCGGGTACACAATGTCTTCCGCGTGTCGCAGCTGAGGAGGTACGTGCATGACTCATCGCACGTCATTGACTGGGGCAAGCTGGACATTGAGGATGAAGCGACTTTTGTTGAGTACCTGATGGAGATCAAGGATCGGCAGTAGAGGATTTTTCGTGGGCGAGCAATTCCTTTAGCGCATGTCTGGTGGCAACACGGAATCTCCAGGAGAGCACTTGAGAGTGAGAGGCTCAGATTCGTGCTCAATACCCTCATCTTTTTTAATAGCCTTTGTTTTGGCTTTTCATGGACGTAAAGCCCCAAGGTGGGGAGAATGTAATGTTCTGGATTTTTCCGTGTATTATTTTTAAATATTATATGGATTAATTTTGAGACCAAGTGCTGAGACGGCGTGTGATTCTGAGGTCTGATATGCCCGAAACAATTGGTTGAAAAATATTAAACTTTTAATAACACATGCGCAGTTTTCCTGAAAAAAGTGAACTCTTAAACGAATGCCCGAATCAAAAATCTGATGGCACTATTGAGTTCAGAGTAGTGGCTTTACCCTAAGCGCGACATAACTTTAGTCGGTGCGGGTCTTCTGTAGAAAACCCCAAAAAGGACGTGATCGTTATTAAATAATTTAAATAAAAATTATTTTGTTGAAGCAACGATTTCTTTTAAAAATATACTTATGCAAAAATTTCAGGGTTAGCCGCATAACCCTGGGAACACCAGAGAATCACTAGGGAGGGCTTTGGAGAAACCTCTCAAGCCAATGACGGCAGAATCACATATCAACGATCGACAAACGCCATTCTTGACGGATCTCGCCAACGATATCGACGCAGCGACCGATCTTCGTCAGTGAGCGATTCAAATCAAAGGTAGGATGCATTATTTTGGATTTATTTCCTCGTTCTTAGATTCAACAACGAACGAGGACCAACCAACAAACAGGTTGCTCCACGGTTCGATCGTTCCTTACGGGATGGGTTATACTTTACGAGATTTACGGGGCTTGACTGTTGAGAATTGATTTTGATTTGTTGATCGTTCTTATGGAAATGGATCGAGGCTGAAACAAACGGTCAAAGTTCGTTCCTCGGATTTGTTCCTTGTGTTTTCTCTCCCCTATTTTCTATGTGTGTTCTTCGTTCTTTGGCGCGTTTATGAACGAACAATCGTTGCACCTTCGTTTCTTAGCGCAACGATCTAAAAATTGAAGATCCAACCTCAGGATGACCTGACTGAGGTGCGGCAACAACGGCAACGAACAAATCAAAGTGAATCGAAAGAAACCATTCTTCGAGCGGTTTGCATCGGAATCGATTTAAACGTTTTTCTGAGCTGATTGAAGGCCTAAAACACCTCGATTCGGTGTTAAGGTGATGAAACGGGCCTAGATCCGAAGTTTCAAGACGAACGGACCACAAAATCGGAACCCGAGAGATTGGATGAAGCATGCGGAAGAAGAACCAGACTTTCTAGAAAATCCCAATGAACACGACGTGTAACCCGGGGTTACATGGCGTGTGGCCCCCACTGAACGGCGGTAAGGATTTCGGGAGATAGTTAAATGTCACACGGTGTGTGACCCTGTCATACAGTGTATAGGCCCTTCCCAAAGACTCGGCGTGTATCTCGGGAGATACACGGACACGGGGTGGAGTACACGGGTTGCCTACACGGCGTGTACCCCACCACACGACTTGGCCTGGACCAAGTACACGGACTACCACGTGTACTAGTACATGGGCAGAGAGACACACAGGTTGACACCCTGTACGGGCACACGGATGGAGTACATGGGTGGACCGCAAATGGAAGGACACGGCGTGTGACTTCTTCTACACGTCGTGTACCCATCTTTTACACGACACGCTGTGGAATGACACGGGTCATTGTACACAGGCAGTACTCAAGGTCAAGGAACACAGCGTGTGACCCTACTACACTTTGTGTATACCTTTCTACATGGCTTGATTCTCTTGTCCTCCATATCTTGGACAAGTTTTGTTAGGGTTTGTTCCCTTATCGCTTCCTTGAAGGTGAATACGAATCATTTCCTACTCATAGGACCATGATCCTCTCAGCATGACTTCTTGGATAGAGTTGTTGGAATCCCCCCCCCCCGACAGGCCTAGAGCAGGATCCTCGATTCATTCTTCGTGCCCTGGGTAGAGTCTTCGGTATTGATGTGACCAACTTCGTCGGGCGTCGATCCTCTACTTAGCAAGTTAATCCAGATGGAGTTGTTGGTATCACCTCATGGCTCTAGCTGTGATCCTCATATGTGGTATCGTATTCTCTTCAGATCTATCAGTGTATCTCTCTCTCATGACGGTTCCCGACAAACAATATTTCTCGAACGGATGTCATCATTGTTATCGGACTCATGAGTGTGTTCTCCCGGATGAGTGCTTCGTGGAATCTTCAAGCCGGATCCCTAGTGTTGGTATGTGGTAGTTGTGACTTACCTCTAGACTGCATGTCTTGGATTGAGTATATCAAGATATTGTTATATGTGTTGTGGACATATATTGTGTAGAGCTGATTGTACTTTCCTTTGTGTATTGCTTTGTGGTTTCGGGGTGTCCTACTGAGTATTGTTATACTCACTCTTGCACGAGTTTTGCCTGCACATGTCATGTCTTGTGCAGACAAGCAACCTTTTGATAGAGTTCTAAGCGGACCAGGACCAGACGGTGCTTTGTGAGATCAGGCAGGCGGAGGTGTTCCTACAGCTACAGACAGCAGTCCCAGTACCTCTTTTTACAGGTTGGACTTGCGGTTACAGACTTCTTTTTTGTGGGCTTGTATTTGACTCAGTTTCACTTTACTTTTTTGTCATACTCTATTGGTTGGGATATAGTGGTATGCATGCATTGTTTTCTTAGTGGTTTTTACATTTCAGCATTTTGTGAGCTTGGAGATGTGTGTGTGCGTACAGGTACATAGGCAATGTCTCTCATGTTAGTGATATATCTACTCGGTGATAGTCATCAGCCCCTGGCCTATTGGAGGTGGGTTTGGGGAGTCGCAGCACGGGCCCCACTAGGACGGGTCGTGACGCCCGACCTCAGAGCAGTGTGATAATAGCGCTGAAGATGTCTCATCTGATTGCAATTGTGGCATTCTCTAGGTTGTGCCATACACTCTCGCTTCATGTAGTCCAAAGAACCACATTGAAAGCATCCTGGCTTGCTCTTGGGTCGTGGAGGAAGATTTACCGATCCAGCCGTCAAATTATGAGTCATACTCTCATCTTGGAAATAAGTGTTCATTTTCTGCTTGCTCCCAGTATTAAAGTTCTCACTGTTTTCCATAGGTATCAACATACTCCCTCCTGTTGCAGATCCTAAGATCTCTCTTTCTGCCATCATCGCTCTATTGATCATCTATGTATAATTCGTAATATAGAGCACAACAATCTGTGAGTGAATCTCATGCTTCAGCCCCGATTCAAAGATCTGTGTCTTCAAGGATGCACTAGTAACAACTTTGGGCGCAAAGCGGACTAAATTCATGAATTTAGCCGCATATCTTGTCACAATGAGGCTCTTCTACTTCAAGCTGAAGAAGTATGTTCTTGCAATTTTGAACGTATGAGGATAGAATTGTTTGTTAAACAATTCTTCAAAATCCTCCCAACCAATGCTTGGGTCTAATTTAGTTTGAACAGCAAAATCTCACCATTGGCGTGCAAGATCTTCCAGCATATACGTCGTCGGTTTGACTTTCAACTCCACTGGTGTGCCAAGAAAATCGAAGATTTGATTCATCCTATTAAGTCACGCCTCTGCCTTCTCTGGTTCCGAATAACCCCGAAAGATGGGTGAATTCTGCTTCTGGAATTGAATGATCCACATGTCTTGGGTCATCCCTTCGGTTCCCTCTATTCACAGTCTGGAAGGCTTGTATTATACTCTAAACCAGCTGTGGGTTCACCTGTGGCTCAGGTGCAACCACGTTCTTAGCAACTTCTTTCGGTTGGTTCCTACGATGCTTACCGGGTGTCATTTTCTAAAAACACAATTGTCATAAGTCTCACTCTCTAACAACTGAAGGTTTAATGAATTTCAAATTCTATCACATCATACTATCACAACATTGCTTTCCAAAATTCAACATTTACCGCAGTCAACCATTTTTTAAAATTTCACCATACTTTTGAAAATCAAGCAATTTTCAAAATACCACAATTATGCTGTTTTTCAAAATCTCACATTTGAAAACAACTTTAACATTTTTTTCAAAAATCAACTCTTTTACATCAAATCATAAATCATTACTCAAAATGATGTATAGACTCCTAGTGGGGAGTCATTTCTATAATGCATGTCAAGCTCGTCTCATTGGCTAAACTCAGACAATGAGATTCCAAATCCTATAAGTGGCTCTGAAACACTTATGTACCCAACTCCCTGGTAACTTGAAATTCGGCATAAAAAGGTTAGCTACGTCTTTTTATGCTCTACATTTCAAGTTTTGACAATCCTACTCCTTTCTACGACCCCAACTCAAGAAATAACCTGAATGAATTGTCAAACTCCAAAACCGACAACCAATACCCAATCAAAGACCAACCAAGACAAATAGCACTTGTTCCATAAAGATATTTGGAAGGACAAAGTTGATATCACTCATAACATCTCGTCCCTCCTCATAGGCTTAAGTCGAGGCGGAATAGCTACTTGACCTTAAACGACATTTCCAAGACGCCAAAGGCTGACAATAAATGTCGAAGGGCTTCAATACACGTGGGGAACAATTTGCCCTTTAATAATAAAACTAAACCAACCACACCATAACCAAAACTACTACCTAATGCATGATAACAATGTAACTCAAAATACTACCATTGATATCAAAACCAAGCCAACCAAAGTACCGCAACAAAATACTGCAAATATCAAAGTACACGGCAGAAGACAAAACCAATAAAACCAAAGACTCCAAAACACTACTCCACAACCCCCAACAAGGCTACATGCTCTAACTCCACCAAATCAACCCAAGTATCACAAAGCACCACTAAACAAGTGTGATACTTTACCGTTTTTGTGTCCCGATGAACAATATATGCAAAAGCACCAAAGTGTCAAAACAGATGTGAGTAATGAAACTTAGTAGGTTTTCCCCAAATGACTTCTCTACTAACGCCACTAAGATAGAACATGTTAGCACATTTATATAAAACAATTTATATAAAACAATTTAAAATGGTTTATCAAAGCCAAGTCGTTTCAAAGTAAAACAGTTTTCACACAAACAGTTTTCCAAACTAATGTCGTATCCAAGGAAAGAAACCAAACAAGTCATTAATCATTTCCCAATTTCCATGTTGGCATAACTCATTCCATTTCACATAACCACACACACCCATTTAACCACACAACCATGCAAGTTTGGTGTTACCTTTGACGGTGGAACTTCACGTCTATAACTCATCCCTTTGATGGTGGTACTTCACGACCAATATTCATCTCATTTCACACACGCTTAACCATTTAAGTCAACCACATGCCAAAATCATATTTGCCAAAACATTTCAATAAAACCATCCTTTTATTGAAAACATTTTTCCATGCATCAAAACCAAACAATCATTTTTAAATCGTCATTTAAAAATCATGTTACCAATTCCACTTTTTACCAAAAATACCTAATTTGCACAATTTCCATAAACTTTCACCAAAGAGGATTTCCAACAACTATTGCACAACAATTTCACAATCAATTTTACATAAAACAACCAATTTAAAATCAAGGCTTCTAGTTCTTGCAAGATGAGTCGAGAGTGAAGTCACTTGCCTCAGAAATTTATGACGATAGCGAAGAACAGCACGAAAACGTCCACGAAACCAGCTTGTAACTCCAAAAACTCATCTTAAATCTCTTCCTCTAATATCAACAAGGCCAAAACTAACCATAGATGGCATTAACACTCTTAGGTTTATCCACAGCGGAAGCAGATCTAAAAAACCGAGAGAGAGAGAGAGAGAGAGACGTATATTTGAGGAAAACCAAGCAAAACTACCATAAACGATGACTCACCGCGAGAATCTGACTTCAACGCACCAAGAAAAGCCTTCGGATCGCTTCCAGATCGATACGAGAAACCTTTATTGCCTTTGGGAGGAGCAAATCTCGAGTTAGGGACATTTTGGGACAAAAAAGGGTTAATTCTTAATCTCGACCAAGATCTACAATTTGTGGATCTTGTTTTTAAACCGTGCACGGTTAGTCGTACGATTAGGCAAACCTTGGGCTAATTGTGCATCAGTTTCTGCCTCAAGGGGGGCCTCGCACGGTTAGACAAATTGTGTGTTAACCGTGCAAAAGTTTATTGTCCCACTTTGCACGGTTTCTCTTTGACGACAGCACAGTTTGGACAAACTGTGTGTCTGCCCATACACCTTTTTAGCCCTGGTCTCATTGTGTACAGTTTCCTGTAGGAGTTTCACGGTTTTCAATAACCGTGCACCAGTCATGCATCTTTAGAAAAGCCCCAAAAATATACCAAAAGTCTTCCAAACCCTACCAAACTCCACTCATATACTTTACATACTTCAAAAGCATAAAGAAATGATTAATTACTTGAAACCGGAGATGCTACAATGAAAGAGCTCGAACAATAAGCACAAATGTTCAAAAGCCAACTTTTCATAATTTTTAGCTCATGGATCCAAACCTCGAAGTTTAAATTCACCTTGATACACCTTATATTGATATCCATAATAAGCAATGTTTTGACCACTTGTTTACTCTAATCAACTATTTTAGCAAATTCAGCATAATATTATTGAAACGCATGCCTTCTATTACATAAAATTTCAAGATCATGGAGTTGTGTGGAGCCATTATTTTATTTTAAGGTTTATCCCAACTCTCCACAACACTCACAAGCAAGTTTAAGAATTCTTAAAATAGGTTTTAGAGCTCATTTAGAAGAACATGACAACAACTAGACATTTATAAGTCAAATTTTGTAACGTGGAAACCTTAATAAAAAAGATGCTACAATTACCTTCAACAACAATACTATATCAATTAGACCATAAAACAAATGGAGCACGCTATTTAAAAAATATGCATCAGACACAAACCTCAATTACTTACAATCTTCGCATCATTTTCCACCATTCGAAGCCTACCATTCCAAGCCTGCCCTTTCCGCCTTTCAAAATGCAAGTTGGTGGGGGGGAGGGGGGATGGGCATGGAGCTCCGATGAGTGTTATGCATTCTCATTCCCAAGCATGTCGTGCTTCTATGGTCAATTATGTTTGATTTTCAGAGCCTTTTAGAAACTGTACGAGAAACAAAAGAAAATTAAAATAAAAAAGATTACAGAATCAAGTACGAGTCTTAAATAAAGAATTTCATTGCTAAAACACAATTAAAGTCATGATTTCTATACAAAATCTTACCATGAATATTGACAGCAAGCTTTGCCCCTTTCTCAACAAGCTCAAACCTCGCAGAGTCTCCTATTTTTAAGAGATTTGCAATGATTAATTCATGCAAGCCTGCAATGCGAACTCTCCAACCGTTGCAGAGTGATTGATATCTTTGCTGCTTGCATATCAGTTGTACAGGCCATGTCCTTTCCATGTCGTCTCTAAGAATCATCTCACGTGACTTTTTGTATAGACCGTTTTCCTTCACAAATTTACGTGGTGGATACTGAAGGAAGAAATAAACATTCAAAGTGTAACCCAAACTCATGGGTATGATTTGTAAAGATGCAACTATTTCAAATCATATACTTACAAGAATTGACCACTTGATGTCACTGGGAGTAAATACATGTTCAAAACTAGGATGTTTGGGCTGGCTTGAGAAGGATGTAGCTACTGCTTGTTGTCGAATACTGTCTTCCTGTTCATTTCTTCCCCTTTCAAACACTTCAAAAAAAAACACATGTTCAAAATCTGTAGATTTGACATTCTGCAAGTTTGGAGCACTTGTCAAAGAGTTTTCATTAGAAGCATTGTTTTATGTAAGTTGCAATTATCTTGTTTGTGACTTCCAATTCAATAAAGAATTTCATTGACAAACAACACAATTATATTTTAAAGAGTCAGTGAATTATAAACAAAACGCTTACCATAAATATCAGCAACAGGCTTTTCCCCATTCTTAACAAGCTGAAATCTCAACAAAACATATAGATGTAAGAATTTCAAGTCATATACTTACAAATTTTGATTCTCAATATCCATACAACTCAAAATGCGTACAAAACTAGGATGATTGGCATGGCTTGGGAAAGCTGAAGCTGCTACTTTGGGCCGAATTATGCATTCATGCTTCTTCATTATCTGTTGGGGCACTTCAATAGGAAAAAGAAAGTTTAATGAGCATAATGAGCATCAAAATTAAAATATTTGATGTTCCGACAGTTCAGAATGCCTGGTAAAAGGGTTTTCATTGCATTTAGAGGTTATCTTATATGTTGTTATCTTCATGTAAAGTTCAAGTATTCTATAAAATTTATTAGGGTAAAACAGTGTGTGGAGAGAGTTATTTCTACCATGTTTGTCATTTAATAGATGCTAGGGATGCGAGATATAATTGTGAATGTCATCAGAGAACATGATTACTGAAATATGAAGCATTGAAACTAACAATATGGTTTAGATTACAAAAAAAATGAAAAATGGTAATTCGTGAAACTAAACAAATTACCAATTTACAAAAAAAATAACTGCATTACAATGGCAGCAGCACGCATTAAAATAGTGAAAATTCTCAGAGTTAATTGTGGTATAATTTGCATTTGAACCTCCTAAAGCATTTGTCTGATTAGACTTGGGAAGAAATAAATGTTTTCTGTTATGGACTGAACCACTGCCAGGTTCGCCCCTCCCTTCGAGGCTCTTTTAGACCCGTTAAAGGGAAAATAGCAGATACAGAAATCCCAACAAAGGTTGAAACTGACTAATCAACAGGAACGACATGCGGGGTAAAGGAATGCGAGCACGGGGCACTGAACATAGTTTACCAGAAAAAGCACCACTGCCCATGGGCTCCGCATCTGAATCGTCTTCCACCTTAATCGCCTGAAACTGATGCCCGGCTTCTTCCCCTTTATCCCCAGAGCGCGGATATACACGCTGGCAAGCACTAAGGTCATACACCCTGACATCAAACACCAGACCCCCTTCGTGCCCGAACACCACGAAATCCCCAACGTGCAACTCGTGCTCCGTCGCGAACTCCGGCCACCCGGCCTCCAGGCGCCGCCCGTTTATGGCTACCTGAAAGGGCTTCCCGGAGGAGCTACGCAGCACTCCGATCTTGCATTGATCCTGGCGATCGGGGTCGCCCCCCAAGTATTGCGTGAAGAAATCGATCGGAATCAACTGCAATCACAAACGTAGATGAGTGATTGAAGTTAGTAGAAAGGAAGATAAAGAAAAGGGGGGAGAGATGGAGGGAAAGAGGGAATGAGGGAGGGTTACGAAATCATGGAGAAAACCAGGAAGGAGGGGCTTGAAGAAGTGGGGTTTGGTGGGAGGCCTCTCCGGGACGCTCGTCATTCTTGTGCATACGAAGATGGCCGTCCGTCTGTACGCATGGGCAGGATTTCCATAGTACCAAACATTAGAAAATTGGCCGGGAATGGCTTCACCGAAAAAGAACGGGAGAAGGTTAACTCGTGGAATTATGTGGATTAGGGATTTAAATATTTAGACCCGTAAAACTTCAATACACGAACCGGCAAACATTTCTATTCATCATTGTTCACCGATCAAAAAAATATTATAATATATTGTTTTATTTTAGTCCTCGGTTGACCCGTTAATTCGTAGGATCAGACCTTTATTTTTTAACCCGGTATTATTTATGAACCGAGTCATACTGTTCAATAAAATACGTGATCCGCCCCATGATCTTACCTGCCCCGCCCCGTTAACACCTCTAGTAAAAAGGCAATCGACAATCTGTTGGAAGCTCGAAGAGATTTGGTGAAATTGAATGTGGATTTGGTGTCATGAAGAACGGCATCACCAATTGGTATCAACGCTAAATTGAACACAGTGATGACACTGATGAAATTCGAAATCAAAAAAGGAAAATGGTCTTTTGTGGCATATTATGTTGCATACATTTTATGTTCAGTTAGGTCATGTTTATCTCTTTATGATTTTAATTTAAATTGCTTTCTATTTTTGTTGATGGACAAAGGTTTTTGTCTTGCATTATTTCCCTTGCTTGATACCATATAAAGATCTAAGCAATGGACTTGAGTGTTGTATTATATAGATTCTTGGAGTTTGAGGGTGAAGGGATTAATGTGAGGTTTGGTCGGGACAGAGAGATGTGAGAAAGCGATAGTGGGAGAGCGGGTGGAGTCGGTCTGGATAATGCATTTTCAAGTTCTTTCTAGTATTCCTTTAAGATTAGTTTTTGTTGGGACCGAAAATGATTGGTCCACCGGTGTAGCAATAATCACGAAATAAAATAAAGTACAAAATGCAGAAATAAATGGACACAGGATTTAATGTGAAAAAACGCTCAAGTGAAAGGGGTAAAAAACCACAGACGAATAGAAGGATCATTATAGGTAAAAGTGAGTACACACTACCTCACTATTACATAGAGAAAACTCTCGTAAATATATCTCTTAAATATGTGGGGGAAACACCTTACAAAATACCATACTCAAATGAGACATGCTAACGATGAGATTGTCGATGAAGCCGATGTTGGAACCGCTGGGAGAGAGCCCCATTTATAAGCTTCCTCTCCCCTTCTGCTGCCATCTTTGCTGGTTGGTTTGGTGGGGTTGACCACCAACCACACACCTACCTCATCTGTCACCCACCTGCCCCCATTTGACAAACTGGGGGCGGCCACCATCTGTGGAAAAATGTTGTCAACACATCTCCCACTTGGAGATTGATTGAGAACCAATCACATCTTCACATATCCTTTTCTATCTGTCAAATCATGATGCTCATGTCTCTACAAGGTCACTCGAGGATCTACACCATCTTAACTTATCAGAGTCAATCGCATTCGTCAAGAAAATCTGCCAGATTTTCTTTAGTGTAAATTTTCTGCATGTCCACACTTTCTTCCTCCACCACAACTCAGACAAAGTGATATTGTAACTCAATGTGCTTCGTCCTGGAATGAAAAAGATGGATTACTTGCAATGTGCAATGCACTTTGACTGTCACAAGACAATGAAATAAGCACCTGTCTGTGCCCGAGCTCCTTCAACAACATTCTCATCCAAATCGCCTCTTTGCAAGACTGTGTACCTGCCATGTACTCTGCCTCTGTCGTGGATAACGTCACAACTGACTGTAACTTTAAAATCTAGCTCAAAACTCATGCAAGAGTAAACACATAACCAATAATGAAGTTCCTCTGGTCAGAATCACCTGCAAAATATGAATCAACATATCCATTGATAGTGGAATTTGATCCTCCATAACATAATGCAGCATCTGATGTTTCCATGATGTATCTCAGGATCCTCTTCATTGTGCTTCAATGCTCTCATCCTGGATTCACCATGTACCAACTAATTTCTCTCATTGCATGTGCAATGTTTGGTTTAGTACAAACCATAGCGAACATTAGAATCCCCACTACCGATGCATATGATACTCGAGACATCTCCATCCTTCCTGCTTCACTGTCAGGACTCATCGTCGAGGATAACTTGAAATTAACAGGAAGTGGGGTGGAGTTTGACTTACAATCTTGCATGTTGAATTGTTTCAAAACTTTCTATAAGTAATTCTTTTATATAGCCAAATCTTCTCATTATTTATGTCTCAGTAATCTGCATTCAAAGAATCTTGTTTGTTGGTCCCAAGTCCTTCATATCAAACTCCCTAGCCAACCATGTCTTTGTCTCCTGAATCGGGTCATTGTTGAGGCTTGCAACCAACATTTCATCCACATATAATAGAAGAATGATGAATTCATTACCATCTGAACCCCTGAAATATGCACAAGGATCTGAATGAAGTCTGTTGTATCCAAGAATCATGATATAGAAATCAAATCTCTTATAACAACAGCTTGACACTTGCTTGAGACCGTACAAAGTTTGTTTCAACCTGCAAAACAAGTTCTGTTTGCCTTCTTCTGCAAAACCTTCTAGCTAGAGCATATAAATATCTTCATCCAGACCACCATAGAGAAAATCAGTCTTCACAACCAACTACTCTAGATGTAAACTGTATGTAGCACACATCGCCCGAACTATCCGAGCAGTCATCAGTCTAACAACAGGAAAAAATATTTTATTGAAATCAATACCTTTCTTCTGAGCATATCATTTAACCACCAGTCTTGCATAATATATTTCCATCAGGTCCTTTCTATCCCACTTGATCTTAACGACCCATTTGTTTCCAAAATTCTTCCTTCCATGAGGTAATGGAACAAAATCCCAAATCTTGTTCTTGTGCAGGGCTTCAAGTTCATCCTACATCGCCATCATCCATGAGGATAAATCTGGACCCTGGGTCACCTCCACAAAAGAAGATGACTCTCCATCCTCCGTCAATAAGTAGTACGCAATATTACTCTCAGTTACATAGTCTGAGTGTCATATCGGTTCTCTTTTATCCCAAGTTGGTCATCGTGGTCCAGACTCAACCGGTACTTGATTATCATGCTCTGGTAATGCCTCAGAGGAAACTAGTTCTTCCTTGGATTTGTCCTCAACCTTGACTGTTGTAGTTTCTATATTCTCTTTCTTCATGTCTCTATCAATTGTCATTTTCACTTTGTCTTCTGTAAAAATGACATCTTTGTTGATGATTATTTTTCTAACAGTGGGGTCCCACAAACAATACCCCTTCACACCATCAACAAACCTCAAGAAGATACATTTCCTAGATCTTGAATCCAACTTTAATCTTTCCTGGTCATTAATCAATGCATATACAGGACTTCCAAAAGTATGTAACTATGAATAGTCAACGAGTTTACCAGTTCACATCTTCATCAGTGCCTTTATATCAATCGCCATTGAAGAAGATCGATTGATCACATTATAGGCGGTATTCACTGATTTTTCCCAAAAAGTTTTGGCAATTCCTGCAATCTTCAACATCACCCTTGTTTTATCCAACATGGTTCTGTTCATCTGCTCTACCACTCTATTCTGTTGAGGTTTGTATACCACCGTGAACTATCTCTTGATGTCTTTCTGTTGAAAAAAAGTATCAAACTCCTCGCTTTTATATTCTCCACCATTGTTAGTCCTCAAACACTTTCCAGATTCAAGTTCCTTCCACGCTTTGAATGTTTTGAAGAATTCAAAAACATTTATCTTACTCTTGATTGGATACACCCAATATCTCATTGAATAACCATCAATGAAGGATACAAAGTTCTTTGCTCCTCCCAAGGATATAACTAGTTCTTGCCAAACGTCGGAATAGATCAACTCTAAGATCTCCTTGCTTCTTGATGTTGATGTCCTGAACCTTAACCTATATTTCTTGCTCAAAACACAATGCTCACAAAATGGTATGAATACCTTTTTAAGCCTATACAACAACATTGATCCGCAAGAATCTCTAGTTCTCATTCTGACATATGACTAAGCTTCTGGTGTCATAACGCCATCAACGCTTTCTTCAAGGCAGTTGATGCACCAATTTTCTCTGCCTCCTTGTATGTTTTACCCATAAGCACGTACAATTTCTTTAAGATCTTCCCCACCTTCATTACCACAAGGGTGCCCTTCATAATTCTCATCACTCCATTCTCGGTGCGAGTCTTACATCTGATATCATCAAATTGTCTCAAAGACAATATGTTCTTCTTCAAGACCTTCACATAGCATACTCCTTGAATGGTTCAAACAATACCATCATGCATCTTCAATTTGATGGTACCAACTCCAACGATCTTCAGCGTATGATTGTTCCCCATGTACACAAGTCCCTCTGAGATAGTCTCATACTGATCAAACCATTCCCATCGAGATGTCATGTGTCATGTTGCTCATGAGTCGATTATCCATGAGTCGTTGAGATATTGTCTGCTTCTAGAAGTCGCCGCTGCTTCACTAACTAGTATATATCCATTCCCAGAAGTACTCACCACATTTTTGTCCATGTCATAATTCTGGATCCCACTGGAACCAAACTTCATCATCATATCTATTGGTATTTAGTCAATTACCAGTCAACAATTATCCTTCCGCAACACTACTTGCATCTTCATTTCCTAAAATGGAAAATCATTCCTGTTGAATTTCTTGATCTCGAATTTCACTTCCATCTGAACACACTAATACAAAATATATTTTTCACACCGGCTTTATAATGTTGGTTATTTATAACTATCATGAAAAATCTATCTGTATAGATTTTTCACGTTAGTTCTCTAATAACCGATGTGAAAGAGCAGATTTACCATGTCGATTATTGTATAACTGATGTGATAAAGCATTGAGATTTTCTTTATCACATCGGTTATTTTTTAAACGATGTGTTAACTCTATTTTTTCACATCGATTATTGTATAACCAATGTGAAAAACACAGAAAAAATACTTTATCATGTCAGTTATATAATAACTAATGTGATAAACCTTTTAAAATTTTATAATTTCGTGAGTCGATTTAAATCTATGTTATTCAATCACACAAAAGCAAGCTCGTCTCTCTCTCACATGGAAACCCTAAGCTCGTTTTATCGATCTAGTGGACTAAAATCTTAGTTTTCCTTCATTATACATCCTTGCATTTCATCAGGTCATTGTCTACATTAAATTTTCTCATCTCTCAACTCTCAAGTAAGTCTCACACTTCAATTCTTTCTCGATTTCGGTTGTTCAAAGTCGCGGGCACCCAATCTCTCTCTTTTTCTGATTACATTTACTCAAATCTCTCATTACTACTCATGTTTCATTGGCCTCATCATTGCATGTTTGTATATAGATCATCTCATCACTAATCTCATATTACCATCTTCATATACCTTATTTATCCGTTTATTTAAGTGGAAAGGTGTGAATTTCATTACATTTTAATGTTATATGTTGGATCACAAATTTCAACATTATATCTTAATGTTCTAGTGTTTCTACTATATGGAAGAGTGTTTGTACTGAATTTTTTGACAAACGATTATTGAAATTTGATGCAGTATTAAATCACACCTACATATAAGAAACCTTGTTTGTAGTTTAATGTAATGTAAGTTCTTTTCAACCCCTTCGCTAATTATATTAATTTTCATTTTGAATGTGTATTGTTAAGAAATATTACAAATCCCTTTTATTGGTTGCCTCATATAACCATGCCTAACATGGTTGCAGATATACTCTTGTATTTATTTTTATTTATATGTTACAAATAGACTAAATTATTTTCCTCAACATATAATATCATGGGAATGTAAGTCTTGATGATGTATTATATAATGATATGTGTGTCTCATTAATCATCTTACTTGTGGACTAATATACAACATAGAACAACTTGGGGGGAAATGTTAGTGAGTAATCGTACATCATATATTTAATGGAACATTTGGTTATCTACATTAATTTTGTATAATTACTATTATATATGAATGTCCATGATTTATTAAATAACAACTCATTAAGTATTCATAATTCTCCTAAAAGCCTTATTATATGTTATATAATTAATTAGAGTCACTTTGATATTTGTCTATGTTTTTATTAGTGGTTTACATCCTATTTATCAATTATATTTAAAATTATATTAGATTATTGTCTAAAATTTATAATTATACTTTTCAAATACACACACACACACACACATTTGTTTAAATTTCAAAGCTTTGTTACTTTCAAATAATGTCATCTTTGATATAAATATAAATCTGGTTTGACTTGATTAATTTATTCTCACTTTTATCACCACCATATTCTTTAGACAGATTTTTTTTATTATTTTCTCTAGATAATAATGAGTCAAAGTTGGATTACGACACTTCGAATAAGTGATGAATATGATGAAGGTATTGATGCTTTTTTGGAATTTTCTAAACGAAATGTTCCAAACAACGACATTTTTTTCATCCTTGAAATGTTTAAATATGAATAAGTTGAAAGATATAGAGATCAAAGATCATTTAATTTTTCATGGTTTTAATCCAAGTTACAACCCTTGGATTTGGCATGGTGAAACTGAGTAAAATTTTAGATCTAATGATGATGATGCTTTGAAAGATGACAACTCTGATGGAATTGGATAAATGATTCATGATATTTAAGTAGAGGTAATTAAGAAAGAACTAATAATTGAGCATCTATATGGTGATTCTGAAAAACCATTGTATACGGGTTGTATGGAATTTATGGTTTTATCATTGGCTTTAAGATTGATTAACTTGAAGGAAAAACATGGTTGGAGTGACAAGAGTTTTAATGATTTACTATAACTATTGAAAGATATTCTTCCTAAAGACAATGATCTTCCTGATTAACATTATAAAGCGAAGAAAATAATATGTCTAATGGGATTAGGGTATAAAAAAATACATGCCTTCCTGAATGATTGTGTTCTATATATGAAGGAATATGAATTTCTATTGAAGTGTTCTAAATGTGGGACGTCACGATATAAGTTGAAAGAAAATTTATATGTTGAATTAGCAGTTACAAATACCCCTGCCAAGACATTTTGGTATCTTCTTATAATTTCTTGTTTGAAACATTTATTTTCAAATTCACATGATGCAAAATGGTTAAGATGAAATATAGATGAACAAATATGTGATGAAAAATTACGACATCCAATTGATTGTCCACAGTGGAAGAAAATTGATCATTAATTTCTTACATTTGGAAATGAAGTTAGAAATATCAAAATTAGACTATGCATAGATAAAATGAATCCATATCGAAACCTGAGTATCAAACATAGTTCATGGCCTGTTTTATTGGTAATTTACAACTTATTTTCTATATTTTTTTATGAAGAACATATATTTCATGTTGAGTTTAACGATCTCAAGACCAAAACAACATGAAAATTATATTGATGTTTTCTTGACACCATTAATTGATAATTTGAAACTCTCATGGGAGGATGGTGTTAGGGTGTATGATTCTTATAAAATGGAATATTTTCAACTATATGCAATGATTATGTTCCATATAAATGAATTCACAGTGTATGGAAACTTGTCTGGATACAATGTTAAGGGGCATAAAGCATGTCCAATTTTTGAACAAAAGACTTCATATTATCAACTTCATCATGGGAGAAAACAATATACACGGGTCATCAAAAGTTTTTGTCTATATATCACTCTTATAGAATATTAAAATAGGCATTCAATGGATCACAAGAATTTTATATTTATACAAAATCTTTATCCACTGATTAGTATTTTGAGACGGTGAAAAACCTTGATGTGGCATTTGGGAAGACACATAAATTTGGTAATGATAGAAATATTTGGAAGAAATGGTCAATATTTTTTGAGCTACCATATTGAAGATATAATGAGGTGAAACATAACATTGATGTCATGCATGTGGAGAAGAATATCTGTGATGACTTGATTGGAACATTGATAGATATTAAAGGAAAGAATAAAGATGGGTTGAATGTAAGATTGGACTTACTGTCAATGAGAATACATTTGGAGTTAGCTATCACTCCTTATGAAAGATAGACATTCCTTCCCTCGTATTGTCATACATTATCCAAGAGGGAGAAAATTAACTTTTTTCAGTGTCTTCATGATATAAAAGTTACATAGGGTTATTCATAAAATGTTAAAAATTTTGTGTATTTAAAGTATTTGAAGTTGATAGTTATGAAATCTCATGATTGTCATGTCATGATGCAACAAATTATACCAGTTGAATTGCGTGGAATATTACCTATCTATGCTATAATGACTATCATGAAGGTGTGTTATTTTTTAAATTCAATTTGTAATAAGGTGTTTGATCTGAGTGCTTTCATGGTTTTGGAAAATGAAGCAATTTCTATACTTTGTCAATTGAAAATGCATTTTCCTTCATCTTTTTTTGATATAATGGTGCATTTAATGGTTCATTTGGTTTGAGAAATAAATTTGTTCGGACCTGTATATCTATGTTGGATGTATCCTTTTAAAAGATATATAAAGATATTGAAGGGGTATGTTAAGAATCCATATCAACCCGAGGCCTCTATTTTTGAAAATTATATTTCTTAGGAGGTTGTAGAGTTTTGTACAAGTTACTTGTATGTAGTGAAGCACATTGGTTTTCCTCCATCTCACCATTAATGGGTTAATTATATAGGGAAGGGGATTCATGGTTTGAAAGTCAAGTCTTTTTCAGGTGAACAGATACAAAAGGTAAATTTATACATCTTGAATAACATAAATTATGCTCAACCATATATAACATTTCATATTAATGTGTTGAAACAATTTAATCCAAATAAGAAAGATATTTAGATTTTGAATGAGCATAAAAAAACTTTTTTCTATGGTTTAAAAATATCGTGCTTGGTAGATCAGATGCATCAGAAACATTAAGATGGTTGGTAGGTGGTCCAAGTTTAAATGTGATAACGTGGTCTAGGTATGACATAACGGTTATACATTTCATATGAAATATTAGGATAACATAAGTGTTGTTTGGAATAGTAGTGTAATGGTGTTTATAGAAGAAATTCATTTTTCGAGTTCTAAAGAAAAAAAACCAATTTATGAATCAAGTGAATATTGTGGAGTCATTGAAGAAATATGGTAGGATGATTACATTAAATTTAAAGTTCTAGTGTTTAACTAAAAATGGTTTATCTATAACAATAGTTTCATACATGATGAATTTGGAATGATACTTGTTAATATGAATATATTGGAATACATAACAAATCCTTTTATAATGGAAACACATGCAAAACAAATTTTCTATGTTCTGATCAATCCGATATGTAGTGGTCTATTGTTTTACAAGGAAAAAAACTATATGTTGGTGATGATCAACTTGACGAAGATGATGATTTATGTGAGATCCCTACTTTCATATAAATATTAATAGATAATAATGATGAGCACATTGTAGACATGGTTTTTTCCATATGGAACAATCTTGACAAAGGAATTTGGGAAAACAATCCTTTAGTACATTCCTAATATTACAGGCAACATATGGTTATTTCTTATTTACTTTTATAAATTTCATAAAATGTTAGATATATTAATTTTATTTTCTTTATTAAAACACGTATTAAAACTAATAAGTTAAAATGTTTGTTTATAGTAGTGTAGTTTTTTTAGTTTAACATATTTACCCTTATGTAACTTATCTATTTATTGGTTTTGTTGAAATACAATTAATTTAAATCCAATATGTTAAATAAAAACAAAAAAAAAATTATAAGGGTATATCAAAAAAATATTCCTTTTGTGTAAAAAATGATTTATTAGGTTGGACCATTTTTAATATTAATTCACCATTTTTAGATTTGTTTTCATTCATTTACATGAAATTTCATATATCATTACTATTATTAGAATTTTAGTTAACTATAACAAATATAAATAATAATGTGTTAAGTTTACTTTAGTTGACTTTTTTGCTTCATAATTTTTCATTTTTATTTAAATTAGTTTTGTAATAGTTGAATTTGTATATTTGTGTACTAATTTATTGTTGCTTTGATTTTAAGGATAATAAAAAATCAATCAACTGATCAAACACATATTTATAGAGATGAGTGTACTCATACCTCTGGGTATGAATGTGCACATTCTTCTCTTGATGATCCCCATCCTTCTTTACAAGAAACATATACTCCCAAAAATTCAAATAAGAGTTTGAGGGTTAGAAATGTGGAAACATACATTTACCAAAATCATCAATTGCTCGTAGTCAGGACCATAGTATAGTGGTAGAATTTGATGATAATGATATTCCAATAGGTACTAATTCAAAACAATTCAAGAGTTTTGTATCAGTTCAGGGTAAATGAAAAGTCAGTATATTGATTAATGATTGGATAAGTGTTGACAAAGTAACACTATCTCAGTTGTGGGAGACCATTTTGGTAAGCTCTTTTTTTATTGTTTTACTAATCTTGAAATTTTTATAGTAATATACATTTCCCCTATTCTTATCAGATGACATATGATATACATGACACTGGAGGAGTTAGTAATAAATGTTTATCATTGGATTCTAAGAGATGAATAGATTTCAAATCAACCTTCAAATTTGATTTCATTTTTTGGCATAGAAAACATCATAATCCATGTGATATATATCCTTTTACAGATGAAGACACATGGAAACAATTTGTTGAAAGTGTGGGAGTTGGTTCCCTAGAACCAACTTCTTTTTACTTTATGATAAACTTATATTCATTATTTTGAATATTAATAAACTAATTATCACATCATTATTGTTCTTCTGCATGACATTATATGTGATAATGTCCTAAGAGTAGTTGTCACGCTAAAAGATAATAGCAGTTCCCCACTATGATGAGAACTCGAATGTGCTATGACACTATTCTTGAATATATGTTCTATAGTCGGATGATATCATTTGAGGGACCCAAAAGATACAGACTATTAGGGGTGGAGACTCATAGAACTTTGAGGCACCTTCTCATGGTGTATGTTCTTGGTAATATCTAGTATGGATATTATAAGAACGAGACCCGATAGTAGGAGATCCACATCTCTATCATTGGATGTTCCTATCTATGAACATGTGTATTGGTCCTTAGACTTTAAGATTATTATTAATGATTATTATGAGTTGCGCACTTAGATGTATTGACAAAAACTATGATGATAGATGTTTGCGGTGAGGTAGGATACATTGGGTGCATCATGAGTAATATTGAATTAATTAATAATGATAGAAAGGATGTATCCCTTCTATTCTTTAATGGAAGTTAATAGCTTAGGCCCTTTTATGGAAATGATATAGCCTAAATAAATTAATATCCATGGCATTCTATAGGAAAGTTCAATTTTCAAAAAGTCAAAGAAAGATATATCGAGCATATAGGTTGATGAAACTGACATGAAACATGCTCTATTTGAGATATCGTGATAAAAAAATTATATTACACAATAAGCATTCATATGAGGTGACATTTCATCGTGGAATTAACTTCTTTCTCTATGGGTTCCTTGGTGTGTTTCTAGATGTTAACCTTGGACTTTAGGCAGCTTCGCCCAATGCCACTGAAAAAGAGGCCTAGAGGGTCACACACTAAGTGTATCCAGAATCTCAGTTAAATAATATATTATTTATTATTTAACAAGTTGAATAAATATTATTCCTAATTGTGGTTTAATAATTATTCATGTATTCCTGATCATATTTATTTCATCACTAGTTATTCAAGAGAATATATTGTGAGCGTAATATTTAATAAATATTTATTTTCTATTTAGTGAATATAATATTTATTTATTTATTAGTGAATAATGAAGTGATATTTATTTGATAAATAGACATTATTCAAGGTCTGATAAATATTGTGGAGGAATGGCGGACCGAGTTTAATGGTCCGGTGAGAAATAATAAATATTGAATATTATTTAATTAAATAATATTTAATTATAATTCACAAGTTATGAACATGTCAAGAAATAATAATATTACATTTATTATTTGATATGGGTTCTTCTAGGATAAAATAATAATTAAGGGAATTTGTGCAATTATATTATTTTAACCCTAGCAATACAAATACCCAATTATGTTATTTTCTCATAAGCCAATTCAGTTGTGCACAATAGATTTGGAGAAAACCTCTCAAGCCTAGAGAGATCTATTCTCCAAGAATGATCTTAAGAACAAAGAGAAATCCTCCTCTATCATATCTAGTAGAATGCTTTGGAAGCGGTTCTCAAGGCGATCAAAGGCATATGACGCAAACACAAGGATCTTTCATGCTAAAACCCGGAGACTCCTTCAGTGACGTCCAAAGATTCATGGAACACATGTGGATCATTGCTAGAGGAAATTTATGCTCAGTTTCTATAATGAAATGACGGTGCACTGCATATATTTCTTCGGACACATCAACGAAGAAATAATCCCTTAGAGGTAATTATTTATCTAATTAAATTAATTATAAACAATATGTGTTGATCTCCTCTCTCTCTGGTTTTGGAATGATTTATATTTTCTATCTTTGATTCAATTCCATTGATCATGATGATTAAACATCATATAGATCTTGGATTGATAATTAATTATGGAAAAAAGAAAAGATGGGAACCACCCATCACATGCTTCTGCTACACTCGGAACCTACAAGTGGTATCAGAGAGGGCACATAATTGTTTATAATTATTTAAATATCACTGGTGATTTACGAATTTTAATTTAGTTTTTCAATTCAAGTTTAATCGTTCTTTTAATCTGAATTACGAGATCTGTTTCTTCCTCCATCGTTTCTCACAGATCTAATGTAAACGATTAATTTTATGATTAAAATAAAATTGTGGAACTCATTCGGAGGTGCCAAGGATTCTGGAAAGATAATACAATAGTACACTCCATGTAATCATAATTACACGTCGTGTACTCATGGTAAATTCACCAGGAGTTAATTCAGAAATTAATCAAACCGTGTACATTGATGACACACAATGTATTTAATTCTTACACCACGTGTTGACAGGGACTGACTTACACATGGTCAGCTGGAGTACATGTTGTGTATCCCTTTTACATGACGTGTATTCCATTTATATCAGATATGATTCCTGTATTCCATACACAACCTACCTGACTAGTGACCGTGTAACACAGAGTCAACACGACATGTGGCCCATTGGACACATCGTGTACTCCAATTTTTTTGAGGAACAAACAATGCACCAAGTTCCTATACGTGTGCCTTGGATAGACATTGAGAGGTGTACATTCCATGTAGATCGTATCTATATGTCGTATACTTATACCAATTTACTCAAATTTAAAATTTATTAATTTTACTATGCAAACCTTGAGACATGTATTTGTGTGTGGTCGTAAAGATAGTGCATTCCATGTGATAGGTTTTAATATACATAAATATTTAAATGTTTAATTAATATATGCGTAATGTTCAAATATTCATATCATGTACGAGTCGTATTACAAGATTGTTACTATACGTTCATTGAAGCATAACATGTGACTAAAAAATCTTGTAATTTGTGTAGTCATCTGTGAAGTACACATTGTGAAAGTGTGTGATAAGTCGTGTATGCCATATGTCACAAGAGTAAAATAGTATACGAGTATAATACATATTGGGTAGATTTAGACGGCTATTCACCATATTACCTCCAAGGTACATTTATGTACAAGGTTAATTTTAAATGAATTTATTTAATTTTTTTAAAATTATAATGGATGATAATCTCAAGTAAATTCAAATAAGGACTAAGATAAAATGATTAATTAATTAAATATAATAATTAATCGATTCGAGTTCAATTTATCTTAAATAAGAATGATTAAGAATTGAATGCTAGTTTTATTAAATTTGTAATTCATTGCATGCATGTGGATAATTATGAGCTAGAACATACCTTTTTTATGTGATTAGTTTCATTTAATTTATTATTAAATTAAATTGTTAGTCTATGTGACTTCTCTCCTCATTATTATGTAGGGCCTATGTGCCCATAATTTCTTTTATGTAAACCCCCTTTACCCCTCACCTATGTGTGAGTAAAATGCATATTTAATGGATGGAGCTCCCAAGATAGTGGAGGCTATTCAAGTAAAAAGATGAGGTGAAACAAATCCAAGGAGATTCAAAGGCGGATATATGGGAAGCTATAAACACGAACCTCAATTGGTTCAAGGTGTTTCTCCCCTAGGAAAACAGTTAGTTTATCAACTGCTAGATAAACTAACCATTAGTATAAGCTAATGATCACACCCTTTATTTTATTTCTGTTAGTTGCATGGTTATTTCATTATGGATGTATTATCATGATCACATAATTAATGAATTAACAAGTATGCAAGATATAATTAAAATAAACTGTATTATGCATAAATATTATCTAAGACATGGTTAATCACTCAAGTAATCCCACTTAATATTAAAAATCATGTAATAATGATAATAATTGGAAATTTACGCATAAAGGACAAAATCCCTCAATAAAATATTAAGTCGGTATAGCCTTCTATCACTTTGGTTAGAATTGAACCATAGTTTAAAGTGCTTGACCAGCCAAAGTTGGGGTTCTATAAATGTAATGGCCCAGACCTCTCCGGTCCATTAATTTATGAAAATCTGGTGTTCGAAGTGTTTTGGGTGGTCACAATGACTTATTTAAACACTTTGTAAAATTTCAATTTTTTTAGGTTCTCCAATGGTAGGTCGTTGGCGGTGAGTCACAACGGTGACTCACGATAGTGACTCGTGATGATGATTTGTGATAGTGAGTCGTGATGGTGACTTGCGACGATAGCTCACCAAATGGTAGATCATCCAACGGTGAGTCATCCGACGGTAGGTCATTCCAATGGTGAGTCATGAATAGTGTTTCCAGCTTCCTACAGTTTTGTCCCTTTAAAGTTTTCTTTGACGTAAAATGAGTTTAATACCATATTTAATGGTTTTTAGATCCATTTTGAATCATATCTATCTTCTAAAAACTTGAATATTCCTTTGACTTCCAAACAACATGGTTTTGGTCAAGATCCCCCTTATAATGGATTTTAAAAACCATTTCTCCCATTTATTTAGGATCTAGCCTTTCTAAAGTTGAGATCTTCTCTTCCTTGTGTTCTTCCCTTTATCTTGGTGTGAGACACCCCTAACCTTTCTCCCCCTGAGGAGTTGTGAATTTTTTTTTAACCTTTGGACCGTGTTTTCCCTGGAGGCTCTTCCTGGTGCATTCATGCCTCTACTTTGGTGAAACCAGGAAGTATCAATAGTCTCTTCTTCTAGGTAGGTTTTCCTTCGTTTATCTCATTTGTATATCATGCAGGGTGGGTGTATGAATTTATCCCTTGTGAATATACTAGAATACCAAATTAATAAAGATAATTTAATTGGATTGAGATCAATATGCGGGGCTGAGAAAAAGTGATGTATGATTTGCTTGTTATTTGTTTCTAGTTGTTGTTGTGAATTATACAGGCTAAACGCCCCACTGAAAATCATGATCATTGGGGGTCTTTTTCTGCGCATTGGATGGCATGTGGAATGAATTTTATTTGTTTGTTTTTTGTTAAACAATTGTATATGAAATTTTCTAACCACATATACCTGACTAATAAATGGATTCCCCAGGATCATACCTTCTATGATAACCCCGGAAGTTAACAAGTGGAATTAAATAATGGATGACTTGTTAAATATGAATATTTTTTTCTTGGTTTATGTGGTGGTATGGTTGTGAGCACTGTTATGTGTTGTGGGGTGGTTTGGGTGGTGTAATGCGATCTCAGGTTGAGAGATTGATTGATTGTGAAATGGATGGGAAGTGTAGTACAATAGGGCTGTGATCGGGTTGTGTGGTTATGTGTTGCTGGGTGCGGTTGTGAGTTGGGGGTTTGCTTTGGTGAGAGGAAGAATTAGGCGGAATGACTTTGAATAATGATGATGAGAGTGGTTGGTATGGGTGCTTTGACATTAATAATATGTAGAAAGATTTCTTGTATCTCGAGATCAGTATGTTATTTCATGAATGGATGTTAAATGGAGAGGAATGTCAAGTGGGTTAATTTACCATGGTTCTTCTTCCTCTGTGTGACTTTTTTTGTATGGATTATTGTGTGTTGTGCCAAGTAGTTTCTTGGGTATTGACGGAATGAATAAATGAATTGTTAATAAAGAATGGGAATTGGTTAAATGACTTAGATGGGGGTATGATTTGAGTTTGTGCCTGGTTATGTGATTGTGTATTTAGAGGTAGAATCAAAGGAGGTATTGTGAGCTAGTTTCTTGTTTGAGAACCCATAGGATAGGTAGGATTTTTTGGTATTATATATATGTATACATATATCTCCTTTTTGATTTCTATATGCACCCCACCTTAGTTGAGTACTATATGCCTAACACCCCCATCATCATGGGGGAGGGTGTCTTTCCCAAAAATCTCGGTGGGAGGATGGATGGTTGGCCACCCGTTCTTCCCTAATCCTTCCAGGAGGTGGTATCCCAAGATTCTTTAGGATAATTGTGGTTGGTGAGGCCCAGGTGTATGCGAGTGAGTTGTGCTTTCCCAGGTGTCTTCAGGAGATGTGATGTGATTTCCTAGGTGTTTTTAAGATATGATGTGGTTTGTGGCCCAGGTTTCCGCGGGCGGGATGTGGTGTGGTTTGTGAGGTCCCAGGTGTGTGTGGGTAGGATGTGATGTGGTTGTGGCCCAGGTGTCTGCAGACAGGATGTGATGTGGCTCGGGGCTCAGGTGATGGGATGAGATGTGGTTTGTGGGGTCCAGGTATGTGCGAGTGGGTTGTGATGTGGTTCTTTCAGAAGATGTGGGAATTTGAGGATGTTTTCCGTTAAGCAAGAGCGACTAAACTAGTGGGAAGTTGTGTGCTTTCACACTCAGATTTTCAATTTCATGCTTTGTTTCAAATCCTCTTTTGGTTCTTAGCTTTCTCTTGGTTTCCGGGTGTTCCAGGTTTGAAATTTTGGTGTCTCTTTTGTTCTTGATCTATGAACTTGGTATTGGTGTTATTGTATGGTACTTGGCCTCCTCTTTTTTCAAAGGTATGGAATGAGGTTGTGGTGTTTTGGAGTTGGATTAGTAACACTCCTAGTGGAACCACTTGTGGGGTAAGTTGTTGAGGTGGTTTGTACCCATGAGTTGGATGAGTTTTGGGGTGAAAAGGATGGTTTATTTTGGGAATTTTTCTCCCCTATACTTGGCCTATCTTTCCCCGTTGGTTTCCCCCTTGAACCCCCATGAAATTGGAGGAGAATGTCATGGTTTTAGGTGACCATCACAGGCCGCACATTTTGGCCACACGGTTTACTAAACCGTGCAGCCAAACCGTGCAAGGGTGTCCAGGTCATTAAAAATCTTTGGTAATTCCCATTTTTCCCTTCCGAAATAAACCCAAACCCACCCCATTCTTCCCCATTTTATTCCCTACGTCCATGGATAGCCTCCATGGTCTCCCTCCCTCCCTTGTAACTCATTTTTTTAAGAGAGATTTGATGGGGGAAACATCAAAATCATGCAAGTAAGTATTTCTATTTTTGATTTATTCCCTTTTCTTAGGGTTTCTTTCACCCTTTTATGAGTTCTAAAATGTCCATAAGTTAGGGTTCATACCTAGGGTTTAACTTCTTGTTTTTTGGGCGAAATCTGGAGGTTTTAGGTTGCTTTTCACTTCCTTGAGGTGTGGCGGTGGTGCGGTTGATGTTTCACACCAATATTTGAGGGTTTCAACACTTTAGGTAGGTGATTCCATGTGTAAGAAATTATTTATGAGTTAACTTTCTTGATTTATTAATTTATCATGTTTCTAATATGTTTTTTGTGGTGCGAAAACCATTTTTTGTAGCATTAGAAAAACATTTAGTATTAAATTTACATTTTGGTTTGAAGTTGTGTACTTTTCAAATGTAACTCATGTGATATATTTGGTGGTAGTTTTGTAAAATATGAAGGTGATTTATTATTTGTTGAAAGGGGATGCCAATTCTATTTTGTTAATGCTTTAGTGTCAAGTGGGCCTAAAAAGGGGGTTCTTGAATGAGTTTTATGTGTAAAACCTTGTTATATTTCTTGAAGGTGTTTTATGAAAATGTGTGTTTTTCATGTGTATCTTTTGTGGAATTATTCATAGTAATTTTATAACACTTTAGAGTGGTTTGATAAATGTTTATAGATATGAAAATTCTGTTTTATATTGGTATTGGTTTGATTTTGGCCTGGAAAGAGGGTTTTGAAATGGGTTTTGTGTGAAAAACATAGTTATACCCTTTGGGATTTTTTTTATAAAAATTGTAAATGATTTATTGGGTTAAACAAAGTGGGAAAAGGAAGTACATGTACTGTTTTGGTGAGTGTGTTTACTCAAGATGGGTTTTCGAATGGTAAAGTGGTGATTTAATATGTCAAACATTTTTAGAATGTTTTTATAAATTTTTGAAATGTTTTATCAAATGAAAAGAAAGGCGGGAAAACACATTTGTGGGCTGATTTGTGTGAGTGTGATGTGAAAAATGGATTTTGTTTATGAAATAAGTGCTATGTGATATATGTGTGTTCTGTTATGTGAATTGGACTATCTTGGAAATGTTTTATAAAAATGTTTAAAGGATTTATTGAAGTGTTAAAGTGATGTAAAAAGTGTTGTGGGATATTTTGGTGCGAGTATGATTTTAAAATGTATTTGAATGAAAAAGGGGATTATGTGACTTGTGTGATGTACATGAGGGGTGTTTGGTGGATGTGTAATGTGTAATTGGTATTTTCATGTAAAAATTATATTTTATGGCTTGTTGAATTTTTTTGAGCAACAAGATGGAAACCCAGGTATCTAGGTGGGTGGACGTGTACTAGTATGCTAGTGATCCCATGGGGTTTGGCCTCAGTTTCACGTAGAAAGTTTGACGATGACAACACTAACTGAACTATTATGATGATGATGATGTTGGGGAATCACTAGGTTATGGTTATGCTCCCTACTAGTGGCTCGTGTGCACGAGAATGGATATTGTGATGGTTACTTTCACCGAGATACAAGGTACCTGGGACCCACAACGAGCTAGTGCCTAAGGGTTATTTCCCATTGCTTGTGCTCATTAGATGATTTATGATTACCGTCAGCATACGATATATTTGGATGGAAAATTTAGTAGCTTTGGTATTTTATTTAAAAGTGTTGATTCTTAAAACAACCCACTTAAAAACTATTTTTATTTAAAGTTGTATCTTTTAGAAATTGTTACTAGCATTCCATGTTTATGAAAACTTGCAAGATTTTCATCTTTGAATGTTTATCACATGAAATCTCTTAGTGGTGGTATTCTACTGGGCTTTGGATCACACCCTACTTGCACCTTTGGGTGTAAGTATACTTGGTTATTTTTGTTGCAGGTTTGGGTACAACTTTTGGGCCAATGGTTTGTGTTTTTAGCAGTCCATCGTGATGCAGTGTTGTGGAGATGGCTTAAGGGTGGTGCCTCTTTCCATGTGAAGGTTCTTGGGATATCTTTTTTTGGTTTTGTACCTTTTTAATGGTCTTTAAACATTGTTTTAAATTGTGTAACTCAATTATGAAATTTTGTAAAAGATGGTTTGGTTTGAAAAATCCAGATTTGGTTTATTGGTTTTGTTTGTTGTTGTATGTTTATAAACTAGGGTAAATCATTCCCAAACTTCATTATATGATACTCGATCACTTGTTCTAGCCCTTGGGGGTCGATAACGCCCTTTGGGTCTTATTACGGGTTGGGTATGGTGTCGGTTTTGATGGCGACCAGATTCGGTTCGTGAAAAAATGGTATCAAAGGAGGTTCGCTCTCTTTGGGTTATGTTATCCGGGGAAGATTCCGGATAATATGAAGCTAGGATTGTTGGGAATTGACATTCTGGTCATGTGTAGTGTTCCTGGTCAGTACACCTCATGACAGAATTCGAGTTTCTATGGGAATTCAGTATTTATTTGAGTCCTTTGGTTTTCTTAGTTTGATGATGATTAGGGGAAATGAAAAGAGAGTTGGGTTAATGGTCTCAGTGAGCTCACAGGGCCTGGAAAGACATGTGTATCCAGAGATATTTCCTTAGAAAACTCTCTGTGACGGTGAAGTGATTGGCATATGGCCACCAACCATATGTCCAAGTCACCCACCGAAGATAGTTTCCTCTCACACTGTCTTGTTTCCTTTAGTTTTGGGATATTGGAAGTTTGGTTTTAAAGAAAAAATGACTTGGTTTTAAGAAGTGTAAAGTTTTTTTTGAAATTATTTTATAATAAATATGGAATGGTTTGATTTTTTAAATGGTGGAACTAAATTTTCAGAATTGTTTTGAAATGGTAAATGGTGTATTTAAACTCTTTTGAAAGTATAAATTACGTCAAAGTTGATTTTGAAAATATTTTTCAAATAGAACTTTATGAATTATTGAAAATGTGTTTTGAATGGAATAAAGTGGTTTTGAATTTGTGTGTGGAGTTTATAAATGGATTTGTGATTTGGTAACTTTTGAGAATTCTAAAATCTTTACGAATCATTGGATTTTTTTTAATAAGAAGAGATGAGTTTTCAAAGGAATGGGGGTTGATGAAAATGAGTTTTCATAAAATTGAGAGTGTTTGGAAATGGGATGAGATGTTTTGAAATTAATGCATTTGACTTGAAATTGAGTTCTTATTTGAATTATTGTGCCTTTTTGAAAATTTTTGTAAGATTTAAATTGGGATTTTGATCTCGTGGATAGCGGTATTGAGAAAAAGGATGTATTTGTTGATTGTTTTGGTTTTGAAAAGTGGAAAGAATTTTTGTTTTAACCTTTGGTATCTCCATGAGCGACCACATGCCTGGGGTTATATGGGATGATTGATGGTTAATGGAACGATTGGATGAGTGCTGGGATGGATATGAGGAGGGTGTCTGGAGTGGCATGGAAACATGTATGTGTGAGGCCCATGAGGTACCATTGGTGGATACGCTAACCGCTGAACCGTTTATTTTCAAAGATATGATTTTAAAGGAAAACATGATGACTGGTTTAGGATGGTGTGTGTTATGTGTTTTTTAAAATTTTGATGTTATGGGATGTTTTGAGTCCATGAACCCCTCTTGTTTGAACTGTGTTTTGGAATTTTGTTTGGTCGGTAAGTTGGATTGAAGGACTGGTTAGTGGTCTCTTCTGAGAAAAGTTTGGGAAGCCTTTACGGTGGTTCACCTCATGTGTTCAGTTCTGGTTTGTGTCATTTTTTGACCAATGGACCATCTTGTTTGGTTCCTTGGGTTCTCTCTTCAGATAAGGTATGCCATCATTAAGGGTTAGTGCACAACTAAAGTGAAACCCGGTTTGTTTCTCCGTTGGAAGATCCTCTAGTTGATCAATATAAGGAATATTTTTCTCGAGATTTGGATATTGAGTTTACACCTTTTACTTTCTTGGTTTTTTAGATCCTCTTGTAGTGGGAGAGTGCTCATGGAAGGTTGAAAGAGACCTTAGTTTCTTAAGATACCTGATCCGTTGAAGATGGAAGTAGTTGGGGTTGTTAGTGTGGCTGGTGTCTAAGAGGGCCTTTGGGTCCTTTGTAGTCTCTTCGAATTAGGAGTTCACATTAAACCACCAGTGTGGTAAATCTGGTCATGAGAGGCTATTATGTACACTTTATAGAATTTTGTGTTGTTTGGGGACTTGGCATAAGGTCCCTTTCCATTTATTGTTTCTATCAGTCGCAATGGTCATGTTCGGTGATGCCTTGTGATGTTGTGTGCTCATTTGACTGTAAAGGTGAAGGTTATGCAATCCTCTAAGAGTCTCAGTTATGTTGGGAGTATTTCTCCCTTGAAAAAACTTCAAAATTCTCTATTTTCGAGGAAGGTGTTTATATGAGTCCTTTAATTATGTTGTTTCTCACCCGAAGAAACAAGGTGTGATGTGTGCGTATCTTCTCGGCCCTTGTTTTAGTGAAATTTCAGGTTAGGGTAAAGTGAGTTTTGGAGTGTGTTATGTATTGGTAAACCCATCGGTGTTTGCGGTGTATTTGTTTGTAGCACCGGAAGAAGAAGTTCCATTCGGGGGTTTCCAAAGCCTAACTGCGAGGCCAAAGATGCTTCAATTGTTTGAGCTCCAACCATAGGTCCCAGAGAGAAGCTGGCACATAGTCAGAGGAAATCCCAGGGTCATGTTGGTTCTTATGGTGGGGAGACCCACCATGGGTCTTATGTAAGTTATTTTGGAAAGGTCTAATGGAAGTCTACCCCTTGTGTTGGGGAGTCCGTTCGGGCCTCCTCCTGTTAGTGTCCTGATTCTGTCTCAGGAAAAATTTAAGTTGTATCTTATGGCGGGGAGCCCATTTGTGTCTCCCCATACAAGTAACTCAGATTTTTCCTTGATCTTGGATTGGCAGTAGGTATCCTTGTTCGGAGCTATCTAACTACCTACATCTTCCTTGGGTAAACACTAGGATTGGAGAGCACCTAACGGTTTAGTTAAAGCAAGGTAATTGTAACCTTGTTCATTGTTGTTGTTCATTTGGGTAAATTGCTTGAGTATTGTTCAGATAGTGTTTGAGGTGTTTCATTTTGGGACGAATTCAGAATGTGATTGATTGTTTTAAGAAAGTGGTGTAAGTTTTGGTTTGTGAGAGTATTCCTTCCTTAATTGATCACTGGAGGAGTTTGGGCCTTTGGGGTGAAGCTTGGAAAATGAGTACATATTGGTTTCTCAATTGGGTTTGGTTGTTTCTTTGGCCTTGTTGTGGATTTTTAGGGGTGTAAAGATTTATGGTGGGGAGAATTGTCACACCTGGATTTTCAATTCCATGCTTTGTTTCAAATCCTCTTTTGGTTCTCAGCTTTCTATTGGTTTCTGGGTGTTCCAGGTTCAAAATTTTGGTGTCTCTTGTGTTATTGGTCTATGAACTTGGTCTTGGTGGTATTGTATGGTACTTGGACTCATATTTTGTCAAAGGTATTGTGTGAGGTTGTGGTGTTTTGGATTTGTATTAGTGACACTCCTAGTGGCACCACTTGTGGGGTAAGTTGTTGTGGTGGTTTGTACCCATGAGTTGGATGAGTTTTGGGGTGAAAAGGGTGGTTTCTTTTGGGAATTTTTATCCCCTATACTTGGCCTATCTTCCCCCTTTGGTTTTACCCTTGAACCCTCCTAAAATTGGAGGAGAATGGCATGGTTTCGGGTGGCCAGAACAGACCGTACGGTTTGGCCGCACAGTTTACTAAACCATGCATCCAAACCGTGCAAGGGTGTCCAGGTCATTAAAAATCTTTGGTAATTCCCATTTTCCCTTCCAGAATAAACCCAAACCCACCTAATTCTTCTCCATTTCATGACCTACTTTCACGACCCGACCCTACCGGGGCTCGAGCCGCAACTACCCCAAGCCCGCCTCCATAGGCCAGGGGCTGGCGACCAGCGCCGAAGGCACAACAACTCGGGGAGGCCTTTGCCTAAGTACCTGTACACACACATATGCAACACACTCAATGCAAAAGTGCAGAGTAAAAGAAAAGACAAGTAGATTAAAGTTCAACTGCTATATATATATAAACTAAAAAAGTGCATCGACCTCTAACAGTACAAAGCAAGAGCTGAAGGTAAACTAAAAAGTAAAGGGGAAAAACATGTGCCCAACCAGAAAAGTGACACAACCCGGCAACAGGTAAACAAAAAAAACACCTGGGAGAGTCCCACACCTGGAACCCGACTACGACCACCACATGCGGTCCAAGCTCCCAAACTCCCAATCTCCGCTGAAGTCACGACCAACCTGTTCGTCGTCTGCAAGGTCACACCAAGTGCGGGCAAAGCCCAAGCATGGGTGAGTATAAAAATACTCATTATGATACCCCGAAGGCTCGAGGGAGAAACAAAGGAGGTACTGAAGGGTGAGTAGTATATTGAACAGGGGAAAGTAAAGGAGTATAACCAAAAGTGTAGTAAGGAGTACAACAAGGAGTGCAGTAAAGAGTAACAACAGAGAGTCCAGCTCAACCCAACAAGAGAAAGGAGGTAGACTCATCCAGACACAAGGAGCTGTAAACGGTGAGAAGATGAACTTCTCGTCGAGTTTTCGCTACCTATAACAGGAGAGTAGACTCATCCAACCACGAGAAGCTAGACATGGAAAGCACGTGGCATACCCCACGCGTCTTCGCCTTTCCTGGATGGAGAGTAACCAAACCCAAGGAGTGGGTACTGGAACAAGGTATATACATATCCATATGCTCAATCAAGAATCCCGAACAAGATCATAAGGGGATCTCCATCCCATAACTCATCCCAAGAAAGTGAGTAGCCAACAGTCCCAGAAGTAAACACCATTGATGCCCAGCATCCCGTACGTCTGCCCCGAACTGCAAGTCAAGGGGATCAAATCACCACACCTTGACACTATCCACTTTGGGCGGCACTGACTCGCCCACAAGGTTTTAGGTCGCGTCGCAAGGACACGTCTCGGTGGGGAAAGTGCCCCTCGTACTTGAGATTTCTGGGAGAACGTCCGGCCACACCTCGTCATTGACCCGCAGTTGAGAGGTCTCCTCAAAGTCGACAGGAAACCCCCTGCCCAGCCCCGCTGGAGGGTAATCCCTGGAAGTTGACGGGTTCCCACTGGAGGGAGACCCGTCAAGAGTCGACGGGTGCCACACTGCCCAGTCCCGTAAAAGGGTAATCCACTGGAGGGCGACCTGACTAAAGTCGTCGATGAGTCCCAATGCCCAGTCCTGTAAAAGGGTACTCCACTGGAGGGAGGCTCGGAACCGTCATCGGGGACCACTTCCCAGCCCAACTGGAGGTAAACCTGATATCGGGGACCACTTCCCAGCCCCGCTGGAGGTAAACCCTGAACCGCTCTGGCCATCCCTGCTGGATAGTACTGCTCAGTGAACACCATTGTTCTAGCCATCCCTGCTGGATGGTAACCCACTAGCCATCCCTGCTGGATGGTACCGCTCTGGCCACCCCTACTGGGTGGTACCACACTAGCCAGCCCTACTGAAAACAAACTCCTGGCCAGCCCTACTGGAAACAACCTCCTAGGTAGAGGATCGGTGCCCGCGTAATGTGTTGGTCACACCGAAACCACAAGAACTCTACCAGGGAACACGAATCACCTCTGCCGGCCAAACCAACGAGAACAGAATCAGGGGAAAACCACTCAACCCTGCTGGTCGAAACCATCATGAACAAGACCAGGGAAAAACTCAACCCTGCCAGTCAACAAATGAGAATGGAACTAGGGAAAAAATCAACCCTGCTGGTCAACAAACTAGAACAGAACCAGGGGAAGACTCAACCCTATTGGTCAATAGTCGAGAACCGAGGAACCCTCTACGCCGTGAGAGGTCAAAAGTACATAAAACAGAACACGACATGCACATGGGGCTTACACGACGTGTGACTCCAAGTCAACCCCAACCAAGCGCACAAAAATTCTCAGGTACCAACATCCACATGCACCTCCAAGCATTCCCGTATACTCTCAGAGTATACCACGTCTCTATCCCAAAGGCTATCAAGAACACGACACCCAACGTCAAAAGAAGGGCATAAATGTAACAACTCCAACTTTCCACCTCATTGGACCAGGCACAACCAACTACATATCTTCAAGCATTTACTTCACTCACACAGGAGTGCATGCGTTCACACGCCAAGGGCACGCTACAAACATGGTAGGACGAACCACCAACGGAGCACCTCACTTACTTCCGAACTTAATAAGATCACGTAAGAGGCTCCACTCGCCTTAACAGATTACACCATTGTAATCCTCGCGGAAAAACATGCGAGATAGGCTATCTACTCACCTCAAAAGAATATCCGACGGAAAAGTCACCAACACTGCCTTACACCTGAAAGGTGTCCCGTGGTCCCAAGCCTCGGCCCCAAAAATAGTCGGGCTCATTGCACCATTGTGATCCCCTTGGGAAAACACGTCAAAAGCACTGCTCACTTGAGTGCAACGGATATCCAGAGAAAAAGATGCATTCCGGTGCACCGCACACGAGCGGTGCTACGCGAGACCCGCATCCCGGTTCTGAATCACAATGAACAGATCACACCGTTTCGATCCTCTCGAAAAATTGCACAAGTTCGACTAATCACTTGTCCAAAACGGACACCCGGTGATAAAGCTGAAAAAATCACCGTCAACTCCCAAAACGGCCCTCATGGGGCCCGCACGATCGTGTAGAATTAAAGTGGGTGGATTGTTCCATTACAATGCCCTCGGAAAAACACCCATAATTGACAACTCGCACGCCTCAAACGGACACCCGATGAAAAAGTTATAAAGCGGTGCGTACAGCTCGAAAGACGGCCCGTGGGGCCCACGCCTTAACTCTGGTTTCAACGCCCGGAACCATACTCGAAAACTTTGCCTCAACGCTAGGGTCCCAACACCGGTGACGGTGCCTAATTTGGACATCAGATGTGTCTGCGCCGTCCAAAATAAGAACTCCCGGAAAACGCCAACTTACCTAACGCACGTGTCGTGCCACTGAACCCCTCGTCTTGGGAATTAAAAATTCCTAAGACCATCTCAAAAAGTTTGTATCTGTTTAAGGAACGTGTCGCCACTGACGGCGTGTGAATCCGACACCCGGACTGCATTTTATGTGTGTTTTAGTGTGGATGGGCCGAAACGGGGTGGGCCGGGCCAGTTCGGCCAACCCACCCACTCCCTGGACCGGCGGTCCGCGATTCACTGCGCGGACTGCCCGTCCACGTCTAGACCGGCTCGATTGATCTGGTTTTTTCTGACACGAACCCGCACTTTGCGGGTCCGCTCCACCCTGGGGTCGCGCGGCGACCCCGGTTCCCGCGTCCTGCCAGCCAGCTCGGCCGGCCGGCCTCTCTCCCGTGACGCCCCCTGAGGAGCGCCCACCTGAGGAGACGTCTGCCACCGTCCCGGAGCCACGGAAGCCCGCACCTCCTCCTGAAGCCGTCTCCTCGCGCCGCCTGCATTCCGCAGCCACTGCCACCGCCGACCCGGCCTCCAGCTCACCCGGCCACCGTGAACCCTCGCCGGACCGCTGGAACCCGCCGGGAAACACCACCAAAACCCGCAAACTTCGCCGAACAACTGCGGCATCCTCCAAACTCAGATTTACAAACCGAAAATTGCGTTGGAAAGGCCATAATTTATACTACACGACCAAGGGATTTTTTTGAGGATCAAACAACAATTTTATGCATATAATCGAACTCAAAGTAGGTGCGGGAAAAGAAACGAAAACGACAAATCCTACCTCATTGGGCGTTGCTCGACGCTTCGCGTAGGGTCCGCCGCCGCGCTGCTCCCTTTCTGGAGGGGAGGATGAGAGGAGGAGCTTCCTCCTTCGTCGTTGGGAGCTGTTGGCTCCAGGGAAAAGGGGGAGAGGAGAGGGTGGGTTAAGTATTTAAATAGAAAACACTTAACCACCCGCCCGTCGGCCCGAACTCGAACTTCCGACAGGGTTGAGATTAAGCCTCCCCTGGGGTAAACGCCACATTCTGAGCGCAATGGCGGTCTCGGACCCATTCAAAAGTTATAAAACTGAACGCTCGAAGCTGCTAAATTACGAAAATGCCCCCGAGGCCATTTTTCACTCACAACCCGCGCCCGCAAAACTTATACCCCTCCTAGGGTAAACAACACGTTGTAGTCTCAATGGTGCCCTCAGTTTCCCAATCCAATCCACTATTTAAGAGATACTTGAGTTAAGCTGTTAAACGAATAAATTAATTATTTAATTTATTCGTTTCACATTCCGAAAGCGGGCGAGGGGTCCAAACGTCCCACGCCGACATGTTTTATGTCGTTCTTAGGGTAAACACCTCATTACGGACACATCTGTGCACTCAGATCTCTGATCCAAAACTTAGTTTAGGATTTATCCCATTTATTTGGCGTTCTCAGTGTGAACGCACTGAAAATTTAATTCCGGCCACACCGGGGCTCGGAATCGCACGCCTTCTGAAGGCACTACTCTGAAATAATATCAAGAATATTCCAAAATCTTTTGCAGCAAAAACCAGGTTCTTACATAATTCCCACCTTCAATATTTTAATCCCTGAAAATCAAAACCAGGGAAAAAATCAGGGTACTAAGCCCACACCTGGCTCTTCCGTACCCAGAAGAACTCTTACACCATCCTAAATCACCACACACGGACCAAAGGATTTGATTTGTTCAAGAGAGGTCAGCCCTTGCCGATGACGTGCATAAAGGCATGCACACATCTTCTTAGGAAAGTCACGTGGGAGACATCGTGCACCCACTCTAGACTTTGGTGTTAGGGCAAGATGGTAGGGAACCTCGCCATCCCTTCGCACGTTCTCAAATGGTCCAAAGGACCTCGAGGGTAGCTCAACTCCCCGATCAAACCTCTATGTCGCATGCCGCGACTGGAATCACCGCCCGTACCTGGAACAAGGCCCGATGATTACCTCCTTCAGAATATCCATATGGTAAAACACCCAAGGATATCTGGTCACGCAAGATTTCATAGTCTATGTCTCATGACCGAAACTCTCTTACATGCTCGGAGAGAGAAGGAGTTGACACCATTGACTAAAGAAAAGGTACTACGCCTTTCACCTTTCCGACACAGGGTTACATTGACGCCCTGCGTCACCCTAACAACAACTCAAGCAAAGAGCAGGGAGAAAAATCATTTCACACACATAGTCTAACAATTATACTGCAAAAAGTAGAAGAGCTATAGAGCGTACCTCTTATCACCTCATTCTCTGCAGGATTGTAGACATCCAAATCTTGCAGCTGTCCGCGGTCCCAACCATCAGCTCCCGGAGCCTGACGTGGATCGCCTTAGTGGTGATGGGAAGACCTCGTGAGGTCGTCCTCCACTTCCAGATCCTCCCTCTCCCCTGAAAGCACCACCTCTCTGGGTACTACTCCGATCATGGCGCTACCTCCGTCGTGGTGGTGCACCTGCTGCATGCCCGATGTCCTCAGCGTGCCTGGTCGGGCAGTCTCGTACCAAGTGACCTTGCCCATCACAACCATAGAATCAGCGCTCTTCAGGCTGCCCTGGTGCCCTCCAGAGCCACTGTGGTGTACGACCACGCCCATGAGTCCGGTTATCAGAAGGACACATGCGTCGAGGTTCTGTCACCCGATGCCTGCTAGCTGTGGCAGACGTCTCAGCTCTATCGAGCCTGCTGCCACCACCAACTGTAGAACGTGACAGGAATCTCTCTGTCACCAGCGCCTACTCTAGCACCCCGACATAAGTGGGAATGCCCAAAGGTACTATGAAAACACAAATCTCTCTGCGGAGACTCTGCTCAAACTTTTGCACTCGACTGTTGTCGTCATGGACCAAGTTCGGGTAAAAGCGTGCACGGTCTGTGAAACTAGCAGCGTACTCGGCCACCGTCATCCCTCCCTATTGAAACTGCAGGAGATCCTGAATCCAAATGGAGCGCAAGCAGGAGGGGAAAAACTCATCACAAAACAACAACTGAAAGTCTCCCCACGAAAGCAACGACTCGTCAAGAAACTGAGTCACCAGACTCCACCAACGCTAAGCTGCTCCGCGGAAAAGGTTGGCGGCCAAAGCCACCATAAGATCTGCCGGTGTCTACACAAGCCTAAAAAGGCGAACCACTGTCTCTAACCAAACCTCTGCTGCCTGAGGGTCTGGATCACCACTGAACCTCAGCAGTCTCTGTCACTGGAACTCGCAGAGCGCGCTCAACCTGCGCTCAATCTCAGCCTACTCTGCTAAAGCTGTCTACTACTCAACAGGTGGGGGTGCTGCTACTGGCCCACTCGGAGGAAGGGGATCGCATGATGGGTCCTGGACTGTGGCCTCATATCTCACAGGGTTTTCGTCACGAACCAAAGCTGGTATCCTGGCTGGCTGTCTTCGTGGAGACATCCTAAATATCATCAAGGAGTGTCGTGGTCTGATGAGCATATGTGTATATAACAGTCACAACAATGGGAAGATAACTCAAAAAGGACAGTCAAAGACTCAATCCTATGTGATGCACAAACCAATTTTCCCTTCAACAAGTGTCTCAGCATGCCGAGTCGACAAGCGGGTTATCAGGGTCCTGGTGAATGGATACGTCGGCCGCCGCACCATCACTAGACTCCCTGGCCTGAGAGCCGCTCTCGAGACACGGTAACACTATTGCCCTAAATCCCAACCAATTCCTTTTTAGGGATGTCCGAACAACGTCCCAAGGAACGAACCACCTTTGATACCACTTTGTCACGACCCGACCCTACCCGGTCTCGAGCCGCAACTACCCCAAGCCCGCCTCCAGAGGCCAGGGGCTGGCGACTAGTGATGAAGGCACAACAACTCGGGGAGGTCTTTGCCTAAGTACCTGTACACACACACGAAACACACTCAATGAAAAAGTGCAGAGTAAAAGAAAAGACAAGCAGAGTAAAGTGAAACTGCTATAAATATATAAACCACAAAAGTGAATCGACCTTTAATAGTACAAAGTAGGAGTTGAAGGTAAACTAAAAAGTAAAGGGGCAAAACATGCGCCCAACCAGAAAAGTGACACAACCCAGCAACAGGTAAACAAAAACAAACACTTGGGAGAGTCCCACATCTGGAACCCGACTATGACCACCACACGCGGTCCAAGATCCCGAACTCCCAAGATCCATTGAATTCATGACCAACTTGTTCATCGTCTGAAAGAGCACACCAAGTGCGAGCAAAGCCCAAGCAGGGGTGAGTATAAAAATAATCAGTAGGATACCCCGAAGGATTGAGGGAGAAATGAAGGAGGTACCGAAGGGTGAGCAGTAGATCGAACATGGGAAAGTAAAGGAGTACAACCGAAAGTGTAGTAAGGAGTACAACAATGAGTGCAGTAAAGAGTAACAACAGAGAGTCCAGCTCAACCTAACAAGAGAAAGGAGGTAGACTCGTCCAGACACAAGGAGTTGGAAACGGTGAGAAGATGAACTTCTCATCAAGTCTTCGATACCTATAGCAGGAGAGTAGACTCGTCCAACCATGAGAAGCTAGACACGAAAGCTAGACACGGAAAGCATGTGGCATACCCCGTGCGTCTTCGCCTCTCCTGGAAGGAGAGTAACCAAACCCAAGGAGTGGGTACTGGAACAAGGTATATACATATCCATATGCTCAATAAAGAAGCCCGAACAAGATCGTAAGGGGATCTCCATACCGTAGCTCAACCCAAGAAAGTGAGTAGCCAACAGTCCCAGAAGTAAACACCATCGATGCCCAGTATCCCGCACGTCTACCCCGAACTACAAGTTAAGGGGCTCAAATCACCACACCTTGACACTATCCGCTTTGGGCGACACTGACTCGCCTGCACAGTTTTAGGTCGCGTTGCAAGGATGCGTCTCGGTGGGGAAAGCGCCCCTCATACTTGAGAGTTTTGGGGGAACGTCCAGCCACACATCGTCACTACCCCGCAGTCGAGAGGTCTCCTCAAAGTTGACAGGAGACCCCCTGCCCAGCCCCACTGGAGGGTAATCCCTGGAAGTCGACAGTTTCCCACTAGAGGGAGACACGACAAGAGTCGATGGGGGCCACACTACCCAGTCCCGTAAAAGGGTAATCCAATGGAGGGTGACCCGACTAAAGTCGTCAACGAGTCCTAATGCCCAGTCCCGTAAAAGGGTACTCCACTGGAGGGAGGCTCGGAACCGTCATCGGGGACCACTTCCCAGCCCAGCTGGAGGTAAACCCGGCATCGGGGACCACTTCCTAGCCCCACTGGAGGTAAACTTGGAACCGTTCTGGCCATACCTGCTGGATGGTACTGCTTAGTGAACACCGCTGTTCTGGCCATCCCTGCTGGATGGTAACCCACTGGCCATCCCTGCTGGATGGTACCACTCTGGCCACCCTTACTGGGTGGTACCACACTGGCCATCCCTGCTGGAAACAAAATCCTGGCCAGCCCTGCTGGAAACAACCTCCTCGGTAGAGGATCGGTGCCCACGTAATGTGTTGGTCACACCAAAACCATAAGAAATCTACCAGGGAACACGAAGCACCTTTTCCGGCCAAACCAACGAGAACAGAATTAGGGGAAAACCACTCAACCCTGCTGGACTAAACCATCGTGAACAAGACCAGGGGGAAAATAAACCCTGCTGGTCAACAAATGAGAACGAAACCAGGGGAAAACTCAACCCTGCTGGTCAACAAGCTAGAACAGAATCAGGGGAAGACTCAACCATGCTGGTCAATAGTTGAGAACCGAGGAACCCTCTATGTCGCGAGAGGTCAAAAGTACGTAAAGCAGAACATGGCACGCACATGGGGCCTACACGACGTGTGACCCCAAGTCAACCCCAGCCAAGCGCACAAACATTCTCAGGTACCAACATCCACATGTACCTCCCAAAATTCTCGTATACTCCCAGAGTATACCACGTCTCCAGCCCAAAGGCTATAAAGCACACGACATCCAACGTCAACACGAAGGGCATAAACGTAACAACTCTAACTTGCCACCTCATTGGCCCAGGCACGGACAACTACATCTCTTCAAGCATTTAGTTCACTCACACGGGAGTGCATGTGTTCACACGCCAAGGGTCCGCTACAAACATGGTAGGACAAACCACCAATAGAGCACCTTACTTGCTTCTGCATTTAATAAGATCACGTAAGAGGCTCCGCTCGCCTGAAAAAATTACGCCGTTGTAATCCTCAAAAAAAAATGCGAGATAGGCTATCTACTCGCCTCAAACGGATATCCGACAGAAAATTCTCCAACACCGCCTTACGCCCGAAAGGCGTCCCGTGGTCTCAAGCCTTGGCCCCGAAAACAGTCGGGCGCATCGCACCATTGCGATCCCCTCAGGAAAACACGTCAAAAGCACTGTTCACTTAAGTGCAATAGATATCTGGAGAAAAAGATGCATTACGGCGCACTGCACATGAGCGGTGCTACACGAGACCCACATCTCAGTCCCGAATCACAACGAACGGATCACACCATTGCGATCCTCTCGAAAAAGTACACAAGTTCGACAATCATTTGTCCAAAACAGACACCCAGTTATAAAGCTGGAAAAATCACCATCAACTCCCAAAACGGACCTCATGGGGCCCGCACCATCATGAAGAATTAAAGCGGGTGGATTGCGCCATTGCAATGCCCTCAGAAAAACACCCAGAATCGATGACTCGCATGCCCCGAACGGACGCCCGATGAAAAATTTACAAAGCGCTGTGTACAGCTCGAAAGACGGCCCGTGGGGCCCATGCCTCAACTCCGTTTTCGATGCCTGAAACCATACTGGTAAACTACGCCTCAATGCTAGGGTCCCAATGCTACTGACGATGCTCAATTCGGACATTGGATGTGTCTGCGCCGTCCAAAACAAGAACTCCTAGAAAATGCCAACTTACCTAACGCACGTGTCATGTCACCGAACCCATTGTCTCGGGAATTTAAAATTCCCAAGACCATCTCAAAAAGTTTGTATCTATTTAAGGAACGCATTGCCACTGATGGATCATGAATCTGACACCCGGAATGCATTTTATGGGTGTTTTAGTGTGGATGGGCCGAAATGGGGTGGGCCGGGCCGGTTCGGCCGGCCCACCCACTCCCTGGACTAGCGGTCCGCGGTTCACTGCGCGGACCACCCATCCACGTCCGGATCGGCTCAGCCGGTCCGGATTTTCCCGACATGGACCCGCACTTTTCGTGTCCGCTCCACACCCCGGGGTCGCGCGGCGACCCCGGTTCCCACGTCCTGCCGGCCGGCTCGACCGGCCGACCTCTCTCCCGTGACGCCACCTGAGGAGCGCCCGCCTGAGGAGACGCCTGCCGCCGTCCCGAAGCCGCGGAAGCCCGCACCTCCACCTGAAGCCGCCGCCTTGTGCCGCCTACGAGCCGTGGCCACTGCCACCGCTGACCCGGCCTCCAGCTCACCCGGCCACCGTGAACCCTCGCTGGACCGCCGGAACCCGCCGGGAAACACCACCAAAACCCGCAAACTTCGCCGAACAACTGCGGCCTCCTCCGAACTCGGATTTACAAACTGAAAATTGCATTGGAAAGGGAAGAATTTATATTACACAACCATTGGATTTTTTCAAGGATCAAACAACAATTTGATACATATAATCGAACTCAAAGTAGGTCCGGGAAAAGAAACGAAAACGACAAATCCTACCTCATTGGGCGTTGCCAGACGCTTCGCGTAGGGTCCGCCGCCGCGCCGCTGCCTAGGAGAAGGGGAGGAGGAGAGGCAGAGCTTCCTCCTTCTTCATTGGGAGCTATTGGCGCCAGTGAAAAAGGGGGAGAGGAGAGGGGTGGGTTAAGTGTTTAAATAGAAAACACTTAACCACCCGCCCGTTAGCCCGAACCCGAACTTCTGACAGGGTCGAGATTAAGCCTCCCCTGGGGTAAACGCCACGTTCTGAGTGCAATGGTGGTCTCGAAATTTTAATCAGAGGCCCCGTTCAATAGTTATAAAACTCAACGCCCGAAGCTTCCAAATTACGAAAACGCCCCTGAGACCATTTTTCACTGACGGCCCGCGCCCACAAAACTTATACCCCTCCTAGGGTAAAAGGCACGTTACAGTCTCAACGGTGCCCTCGGTTTTCCAATCCGAGCCACCGTTTAAGAGATACTTGAGTTAAGCCATTAAACAAATAAATTAATTATTTAATTTATCCACTTCACATTCCGAAAGCGGGCGAGGGGTCCAAACGTCCTGCGCCGACATATTTTATGTCATTCTTAGGGTAAAAACCCCATTCCGAACCCATCAGTGCACTCAGATCTCTGATCCAAAACTCCATTTAGGAGTTATCCCATTTATTTGACGTTATCAGTGTGAACGCACTAAAAATTTAATTCCGGCCACACCGGGGCTCAGAATCGCACGCCGTCTGAAGGCGCTGCTCTGGAATAATATCAAGAATATTTCAAAGTCTTTTGTAGAAAAAACCGGGTTCTTACACTTAACTCTATGGAAAACCTAAAAGGTATCTCACCCTCCCTTGGAACTCATTTTTGAAGGGAGATTTTATGGAGGAAACATCAAAATCATGCAAGTAAGTATTTCTCTCTTTGATTTCTTCCACTTCCTTAGGGTTTCTTTCACCCTTTCATGAGTTCTAAAATGTCCCTAAGTTAGGGTTCGTACCTAGGGTTTAAATTATTGTATTTTGGGTGAAATCTTGAGTATTTAGGTTTCTTTTTCACGTCCTTGAGGTGCGGTGATGGTGCAGTTGATGTTTCGCACCAAGATTTTAGGGTTTAGACACTTTATGTAGGTGATTCCATGTGTAAGAAATTATTGATGAGTTAGTTTTCTTGATTTATTAATTTAGAATGTTACTAATATGTTTTTTGTGGTGTGAAAACTATTTTTGGTAGCATTATCAAAGCATTTAGTATTAAAGTTACATTTTGGTTTGAAGTTGTGTACTTTTCAAATGTAACTCATGTGATATATTTGGTGGTAATTTTGTAAAATATTAAGGTTATTTATTAGTTGTTGAAAGGGGCTGACACTTCTGGTTTTTTAATGCTTTAGTGTCATGTGGTCCTAAAAAGGGGGTTCTTGAATGGGTTTTACATGTAAAACCTTGTTATATTTCTTGAAGGTGTTTTATGAAAATGTGCATTTTTCATGTGCATCCTTTGTGTCATTATTTGTGGTAATTTTATAACACTTGAGAGTGGTTTGATAAATGTTTCTAGGGATTCCAATTCTGTTTTGGATTTGTATTGGTGTGATTTTGGCCTGGAAAGAGGGCTTTAAAATGGGTTTTGTGTGCAAAACATAGTTATTCCCTTTGGGATTGTTTTATGAAAATTGTAAATGATTTATTGGTTTAAAAAAGTGGGAAAAGGATGTACATGTATTGTTTTTGTGAGTGTGTTCACTCAATATGGGTTTTTAATGGTAAATTAGTGATTTAGTATGTCAAATATTTTTATAATTTTTTTATAAATTGCTGAAATGTTTTATCAAATGGAAAGAAAGGTGAAAAAACACATTTGTGGGATGTTTTGCATGAGTGTGATATGAAAAATGGATTTTATTTATGAAAGAAGTACTATGTGATATGTGTATGGGCTATTATGTGAATTGGACTATCTTTGAAAGGTTTTATAAAAAAATTTAAAAGATTTTTTGAAGTGTTAAAGAGATGTGAAAAGTGTTGTGGGCTATTTTTCTGTGAGTATGGTTTCAAAATGTATTTGAATGAAAAAGGGTATTATGTGACTTATTTGATATACATGTGGGATATTTGGTGGATGTGTGGTGTGGAAGTGTTATTTTAATGTGAAAATTATATTTTATGGCTTGTTGAACTTGTTTGAGCATAAGAGGGAAACCCGGGTATCTAGGTGGGTGGACGTGTACTAGTTTGCTAGTGATCCCGTGGGGTTTGGCCTCAGTTTCACATAGAAAGTTTGACACTGAAAACACCAACTAAACTATGATGATGATGATGATGCTGGGGAACCACTATGTTATGAGTATTCTCTCTACTAGTGGCTCATGGGCACGAGAACGAATATTGTGATGGTTACTTTCATTGAGATACGAGGTACCTAGGACCCACAGTGAGCTAGTGCCTAGGGGTTATTTCCCGTTGCTTGTGTTCATTAGATTATTTATGATTAACGTCGGCATACTGTATGTTTGGCTGGAAAATTCATTAGATTTGGTATTTTATTTAAAAGTGTTGATTCTTAAAATATCCCACTTGAAAACTATTTTTATTTAAAGTTGCATCTTTTAGAAATTGTTACTAGGATTCCATGTTTAGGAAAACTTGCAAGTTGTTAATCTTTGAATGTTTATCACATGGCATATCTTAGTAGTGGTATCCTACTGGGATTTGGATCACACCCTACTTGCACCTTTGGGTGTAAGTAGACTTGGTTATTTTTGTCGCAGGTTTGGGTGCAGCTTTTGTGCCAATGGTTCGGGTTTTTAGTGGTCCATCGTGATGCGGTGTTGTAGAGATGGATTGGGGGCGGTGTCTCTTTCCATGTGGAGGTTCTTGGGATATATTTTTTTGGTTTTGTACCTTTATAATGGTATTTGAACATTGTTTTAAATTGTGTAACTCAATTCTAAAATTTTGTAAAAGATGGTTTGGTTCGAAAAATCTAGATTTGGTTTTTTTTTTGTTTTTTTTTGTATGTTTATAAAATCCGGTAAATTGTTCCCAAACTTCATTATATGATGCCTGGGAACTTGTTCCAGCCCGTGGAGATTGAGAATTCCCTTCGGGCCTTGTCACTAGCTGGGTATGGTGCCAGTTTTGATGGTGACCATATTCGGTTCGTGACATGTGGGGTACCCAAATCATCGATGTGATTAGTATATTACTTTACTTGACTTGAGTTACTGGGTGAGTGTGCCTTGGTGAGGTTGGTATAGATATTATACCTTGTTAGGTGTCGTTGGGTTCTTTTGTTTTCTCACGAGAGCATTAGTATGCTTCTCTCACTTGTGCATAAGAGACTTTGGTTTTCCTACTGAGTATACATGTATGCTCACCCTATGTATATAAACTACTTTAAGGTTTCCAGGAGGATTACGTGGACCGTGTTGGACCTTCATATCTTGAACTTTTGGACAACTACTATGTCGCTGCTTAATTTTAATTTGGGTACTTACTTTGGATTTTTATTGCATTTTTAATAGTTTTATTTTAAACATGCATGTGGGATGGATTTTGAATTTATTTTATATATGTATGGAGTTGTTTGAGGTTGATACATCTTATCTCCTGATATTTTTTTTTCAAAATAAAAAAAGAAATTCATCCCAAGTTGTGAGAATATATATATACCCTTAGTGCTAGTTTCCACCTTAGGGCCTACTAGAGACGAGACTTGGGGGTTATTATCTCCCTTTATTCATTGATAGACCAAGAGGGGAATCTTTGGAGGGAGGGGGTTGTGACAGAATGGTATCAGAGGTTATGGTTGAGAGATAAGATGGAGTTTGGAGTTAGGAACAATGATAATTACATGGGTTGGTAGGGAAATAGTGTTAAGTGATCTTGGTGTGTGGCATAGGCCAAGGAAGACTAGTTAGAACATGGGATTTTATGGCCCCTTGTAATCTGATGCAAGGAATCTGAGCCTACTAAACGATCAAGTGAGGCTACACCGTTTGTAGGGTAGATAACCTAGGAAAGGTATATGCATCATAATGACTTGTGTTCTTATCTAAATTGGGTTGTTTTGGGGAAATTGAAATAGATAAAAAACGATTTAAATGTGTTAAAATGAATCTTAAATAAAATTCCATACCACTCAGGCTTAGGAATTATTTGTTTACCTTTTTCAGATATGGAAATCGATCATCATCCACATGTGTCTTGGGAAGTTGAGGCTCATTAGGCCGATTTTATTGATTCGTGGAGGGTTGATCCAGTTTAGGAGGACAAGTGGTATAGAATGTTATGTTATTTCTAGTGGAAGGCCTTGGGAAAGTATGAGGGCAGTGTTTCAAACATGGAGATGAAGAGCTGGCTCAAGGAGCTTGAGATCACCTTCAGTTTGATCCGAGCTTTGATGGAGTACTAGGTTTCTTTAGCAGTGATCCAGATGCAAGGAGTTGCGCTTTGGTGATGGACATTGTACCTGGGGAGAGGAAGAAGTATGACATTCTGTGGGTTGATTTCGAGAACGAGTTATGAGTAGAATTTCTTTCATTTACCATGAAGGATGAGAAGAGGCATGAGTTAATCTCCCTCCAGTAGGGGAGTATATTGGTATGGGAGATGGGGATTAAGTTCAAGTATCTCCTTCTTTTTTCCCTAGATCTATTTTTGGATGAGGAGTCTCATGTGAGATGTCTATAAGAGGCACTTTTTCCTTTTATCCAGTACACAGTTACTCCCTTTACATTGTTAACATACTTGTAGGTTCAGAAGAATGTGGAAGTGATTGAGTGGATGCACTCATGATGAGGTCTACTGCAAGAGGGGAGCCAGTAGGGTTCTTTGAGAGGTAGGGTTACCAACAGCAGGTCTCAGGCGCCAGGGACTTCAAGATTTCGACCAGTGGGGAGTTGGCCTCAACAGTTTCTATTTCAACTTTCTAGTCCTCATGCCTTTCCTGTGAACTTGGGGCCAAGGTGTTTCATCCATGGAGTCCATGTCCATCTTTAGAATCAGTGTCCGATGGCTGTTCGATCTCAGTATGGTAGAGGTGGATAAGTTCAGCACCGACCTCCGTAGTAGTTTCTAGCTAGTCCATTTCAATAGTAGGGACAACATGATCATGCTCCACCGAGGGGAGATAGAGTAGGTAGAGTTCAACCTTAGGATATTCCTTAGGGACCTTGACTCGGGTGTGGTTGTGGAGGTGGTTGTCAGCGGAGGGGTAGAGGAGCTGGGCGTAGTCAGTTGCACGCTGCAGAAGAAGTAGTTTCAGTAGGTCCAGAGATTGTCAAAGGTATGATTGGTTTTTTTAGTACCCTTTCCCGAGCTTTATTTGATTCAGTAGATTCAAAATCCTTTGTTGCACCCAATCTATCCCATGCTCTGGGAATAGATGTAGAGAGGCTTCACATGCCTCTGGTGTTGAGTACGCCAGTTGAAGGCCAAACCATCTTGTTTGATGTGTGTCAGGGATGTAGACTGATGATGGGGCTGTATCAATACCATGGGGATCTCTTCTTACTATAGATGCAACTATACAATGTCATTCATGAAATCAACTGGTTATATTCTATGCGTGATGTTATTGACTGCTTCCACATAAGAATCGTGTTTTTAGACATGGATGATCATCATGTGGATTTAATTGGCGAATGGAGTTTTCAAGTGGGAAGTTAGTATGTGGAGTCCCTTCTCTCTTTGTTGGATGAGCTATCAATGGAATCAATAGATACTGATATGGTGGAGGCTCTCAAGTTGGTTGAGTAATTCTTGGATATTTTCCCTAAGGAGGTTGTGACTCTACCCCCTCAATGTGACGTTGAGTTTGGGATAGACTTACAACCCAATGCTTGTCTGATTTCAATGGATCCTTATCAGATGACACATTCTGATTTATGGGAGTTGAGCATTCAGATTGATGATCTATTTAAGAAGGGATTTATTCGAACAAGCATGTCATTGTGCGGTGATCCAATGTTGTTCGTAAAGAAGGTAGATGGTGGTCTGAGTTTGTTTATAGACTACAGGAGGTAGAATCAGGTGACAGTCAAGAACAATTACCCTCTTCCAAGGACAGATAGTCTTATCGACCAACTAATAGGGGAAATTTGTTTTTCTAAGATCGATTTGTGGTCTGGATATCACTAGTTTAGGATTAAGGAGGGTGATATATTGAATACTGATTTCAAATGCTGGTATGGGAACTTCAATTTTGTGGTAATTTTGTTCGGCGTTACAAACAAACCAGCCGTGTTCATGGGACTTATGAACTCCATATTTCATGAGTTCATGGACTAGTTCATCATCATATTCATTGATGATATCCTAATCTACTCAAATTCAGAGGAGGAGCATGTCGAGCATCTCATAATCGTCCTATAGGTTCTTCGACGCCACCATCTCTACAGAAAGTTTTCCAAGTGCAAGTTCTGGACACAAGAGGTGCATTTCCTTGGGCATGTTGTGTCTCAAATGGGTATGGAAGTAGACTTGTTGAAGGTTTAAGTAGTTATTTATTGGAAAACACCAAATAATGTGGCATAGGTTCATAGTTTTCTTGGTCTCGTAAGCTATTACTGGAGGTTTGTACCCGATTTCTCTCGATTTGTAGCTTTGTTGACTACTCTATCCAGAAAATACCAAGATTTTATGTGGATCGAGCAGTTCTAGGAATCATTCATCTATCTGAAGGGGAAGTTTGTCAGTGCTCCAGTGCTCCAATTTCTAGAATAAGGGTTAATGTTTGAGGTGTTTTGTGATGCTTCCTATCTGGGATTGAGATGCGTCTTGATGTAGCAATGGGTAGTGATCTCTTATGGATCTAGGTAGTTATGTCCCCAAAAACGAACTATGCCACCCATTATCTGGAGCTATCATCAGTCGTGTTTTCACTGAAGTTGTGGTGGAATTACCTCATTGGGGAGCACTTTGTGGTCATCACAGATCACAAGAGTTTGAGGTATATCTTCTCCCAGTGAGATCTGAACTTGCAATAGCGGAGGTGGATGGATTTTCTTCAGGATTATGATTTTGAGATCTCCTAAACCTTAGAAAATGGGAATGTCCCAGCCAATGCTTTGAGTAGTAAGTCATAGAATGAGGTTGTTCAGAAATATGTGAACACTTTTAAGGCAATAGAGGAGTTGGTAGCCTTTCACTTGGATGTAAGGTTGGACAACAGTAGAGGCTATTTGTTTTAGATTACAATGCAATCTTATCTAATGTAGTAGGTGGAGGAGTCTCATTGGGGATACTTAGAGTCAAAGTTGATGTGTAGTCATATTGGCCATGGTGATGCTTCAGATGGATGGTCATAGGATGATCAAAATTAGATAATGTTTCATAGGAAGTTGTTTGTTCCAGTGGAAATGTGTGAGGGAGTCCTCAATGAGTTTCATAAATCACCCTTAGTGATACACCCAGAAGTTTCCAAGATGTACCATGAATTGAGGATGATGTTTTGGTGGCCTGGGATGAACTGGATAGTGATGGAGTTTATGAAAAAATTCTTAGTGTGCCATCAGGTGAAGGATGAGCACCATGTTCCCATTGGTTTATTGCATCTCTTAGATGTACCCAAGTGGAAGTGGGATGACATCTCAATGGATTTTTTCATAGGGTTACCCAGATATTAGGGATGTTACAATGTTATATGGGTAGTATTGGATCAGTTGATGAAATAGGCTCACTTATTAGCAATCAAGGAGTCGGGTGCAGTGGATGACTTGGCAAAGAGGTATGTGGATGAGGTGGTGTGACTAAATGGAGTTTTAAGATCCATTGTATTGGATCAGGATACACATTTTACCTTATGAGTCTAGAGGGGATTGCAACATTCTTTTGGAATTCAGTTATGCCTTAGCACTGCCTTCTACCCTTAGACAGATGGGTAGACTGAATAGAATATCCATACACTGAAAGATATTTTGTGAGCATGCATCTTAGACCTTGGAAAATCTTGGGTAAAACAACTTCCCTTGGTGGAGTTTGCTTATAATAATAGATATCACTATTCCATTGGCATAACACCATTTGAGGGGTTTTAAGGGAGACCATGTTGTTCTCTGTTGTGCTGGACAGAGGTTGGGGAGATAGTTTTTCTTGGTCCTAAGGTAGTATAGAGCATGGCAGAGAAGGTTCATCTTGTTTGTGATGGGATTAAAGAGGTTCAGGACTGGAATAAGTTTTATGTTGATCATAGGAGGAGTCCCCTGGAGTTCGAGGTTGGGGACCACATGTTATTGAAGGTTTCCCCTCGACGTGGGCATCATAGGTTTGGCAAAGGGAGAAATCTTTCTCCCAGGTTTTTTGGACCCTTCTAGGTGTTGGGGAAAGTTTGCGAGGTGGCATACCAGTTGGCACTGCCACCGTAGTTGGAGAGGATCCACAACGTATTTCATGTCTCTCAACTCCGTCGATATCTTCATGATGACTCCCATGTCATTGACTGGGGAGAGTTGGATATCAAAGACGACACGACATATGTGGAGCGGCCAGTAGAGATCCTGGATCATTAAGAGAAGGTGCTTCATGAGCATACCATTACTTTGATTCTTGTGTTGTGGAGGCATGGTGGCCTAGAGGAGAGTACTTGATAATGATAAATGCAGATGTGTTCCCTATACCCAGAGTTATTTTGAGTTTTTCCTTATTTTGTCTTGCCTTGTGATGTAATGTTTGAACTTTGTTTTACGAAATAAGTTGTTTTCCATTAGTTTGAAATGTGTATGATGCAATGTGTGATGAAATAATGACATGTGAAAATGGTGGGACTAGATTACTAATCAATACACATTAACTGTAATGCAATTAAACCTATGTGAGCGAGTCAGTTCCACCTAGAGTGGATAGTATATTGACATGGAAGATAGAATTCCCTGATTCTTGTGTTTGGTATGGAATGGTTTTTGTACTTGTGTGGTGTATTTTGTGATCATTTAGGTTGGTGTGTTCAGCTAGTGGTAGTTCTTGAGGAGTGATGAGAGTTTGAGAGGTATCTCACAGGGTGGTGTTCAGACCCCTTTTCCCTTCTGGGTTTGGTTTTGAATTATCAAGGGAAAGAATAGTTTGAGAGGTATCTGGTGTAAAGTTTTGGACCTCTTCGGTCTATTACTTTTTGAAAATAAGGTGTTTGAAGTGTTTTGGGAGGTCACAACGACTTATTTCAACACTTTTCAAAATTTACAGTTTTCAGGTTCTCCAACGGTAGGTCACTGACGGTAGGTCGCAATGGTGAATTGTGACGGTGACTCACAATAATGACTCACAATATTATCTCATCGAATGATATCTCATCCAATGGTAGCTCATCCAATGGTGATTCATCTGACGGTAGGTCATTCCAATAGTGAGTCATGAACAATGTTTCTAGATTCCTACAGTTTCACTCCTTTAACATTTTCTTTGATGTAAAATGAGTTTAATACCATATTTAATGGTTTTTGGATCCATTTAGAACCATATCTATCTTATAAAAATCTAAATCTTCCTTTGAATTCCAAACATCATGGTATTGGTCAGGATATTCCTTTAATAGATTTTAAAAACTGTTTCTCCAATATATTTAGGATTTGGCCTTTCTAAATCTGAGATCTTATCTTCCTTGTGTGCTTCCATTTCTCTTGGTGCAATACACCTTGAACCTTTCTTCCCCCCTGAGGATTCATGAATTTTTTTTGTAGCCTTGGGATCGTGTTTTCCCCGAAGGCTCTTCCTGTTGCATGCGCGCCCAATGCTTTAGTGCAACCAGGAAGTGTCAATCATCTCTTCTTCCAGGTAGGTTTTACTTCATTTCTATCATCTGTGTATCATGCAGGGTGGGTGTATGAATGTCTCCCTTGTGAATATAGCAGAATACAAAATTAATAAAGATAATTTAATTGGTTTGAGATCAATATGCGAGGCTGGGGAAAAGTGACATATGATCTTCTTGTTATTTGTTTCTGGTTGTTGTTGTTAATTATATGGGCTAAATACCCCGTTGAAAATCATGGTCATTGGGGGTCTTTGTCCTCGTATGGGATGGTCTATGGAATGATTTTTGTTTTTTGTTTTTCGTTGAACAATTATATATGGAATTTTCTAACCACATATACCCGACTAATAAATGGATTCCCTAGGATCATACCTTCTATAATAACCCCAGAATTCAATAAGTGGAATTAAAGAACAAATTACTTGTTAAATATGAATATATTTTGTTTGGTTTGTGTGGTGGTAAAGTTCTGAGCACTGTTATGTGTTGTGGGGTGGTTTGGGTGGTGTAATGGAATATCAGGTTGAGATATTGATTTATTGTGGAATGGATGTGAAGTGTTGTACAATAGGGTTGTGATTGGGTTGTGCAGTTATGTTTTGTTGGGTACAACTATGAGTTGGGGGTTTTCTTTGGTGAGAGGATGGATTGGGAGAAATAACTTTGAATAATGATGATGGTAGTGATTGGAATGGGTGATTTTTCATTAATAACCTGTAGAAATTTTTTTTTATCTTGGCATCAGTATGTTATGTCATGAATGGGTGTTAAATAGAGAGGAATGTGAAGTGGGTTAATTTACCATGGTCCTTATTCCTCTGTGTGATTTTTGTTGTGTGGATTATTGTGTGTTGTGCCTAGTAGTTTCCCGGGTAGTTATGGAATGAATAAATTAATTGTTAATAAAGAATGAGAATTGGTTAAATGAATTGACTGGGGGTATGATTTGAGTTTGTGTCTAGTTGTGTGGTTGTGCATTTAGAGGTAGTAGCACAGGTGGTATTATGAGCTGGTTGCTTGTTTAAGAACCCATAGGTTGGGTAGGAGTTTTTGGTATTATATCCATGTATACATGTATTTCCTTTGTGATTTCTATACGCACCCCACCCTAGTTGATCACTATGTGTCAAACACTCCTATAATCATAGGGGAGAGTGTCTTTCTCAAACATCATGCGGGGAGGATGGATGGCTGACCACCTATTCCTCCCTGCTTCTTCTTCCAGGCGGTGGTAGCCGAAGATTCTTCGGGCGGATTGTGGTTGGTGAGGCCCATGTGTGTGTGGGAAATTTGTGATTTCCTAGGTGTCTTTGGGATGAGATGAGATGTGTTATGCTTTCCTATGTGTTTTCTGGATATGATGTGGTTTGTGGCCCAGGTGTCTGCGGGCAGGATGTGGTGTGGTTTGTGAGGGACCAGGTGTGTGCAGGCAGGATATGATGTGGTTGTTTCCCAGGTGTATATGAGTGGGATGTGATATGGCTCAGGGATTAAGTGATGGGAAAAGATGTGGTTTGTGGGGCCCAGGTGTGTGTAGGCGGGTTGTGACATGCTTCTTTCAGAAGAGGTGGGAGTGCAAGGACGTTTTTCATTAGGCAAGAGTGTCTAAACTAGTGGGAAGTGGTGTGGGGTACCCAAATAATTGATATGATTACTATATTACTTTACTTAATTTGTGTTACTTGGTGAGTGTGCCTTGGTGAGGTTGGGATGACTAGTATACCTTGTTTGGTGTTGTTGGGTTATGTTGTTTTCTCACGAGAGCATTAGTATGATTCTCTCACTTGTGCACAAGAGACTTTGGTTTTCCTACTGAGTATACTTGTATGCTCACCCTATGTATATAAACTGCTTTAAGGTTTCCAGGAGAATTATGTGGATCATTTTGGACCTTACTAGCTTAGACTTTTGGATAACTGCTATGCCACTGCTTAGTTTTACTTTGGGTACTTACTTTGGAGTTTAATTGCATTTGTAACAATTTTATTTTAAACATGAATGTGGGATGGATTTTGTATTTCTTTTATATATGTCTTGAAGTTATTTTTAGGTTGATACATATTATATCCTGATCTTTTTTTTTTCAAAATTAAAAGGGCAATGCCTCCAATTTTTTTGAGAATATATATATACCCTTGGTGCTAGTCGCCACCCCGGGGCCTACTAAAGGTGGGACTCAAGAGTCATTATATCTCTTTCTTCATTTCCATCCTAGGAGGGGAATCTTTTCAAGGATGGGGTCGTAATATTCAATTGTCAGGAAATTCTAACATGAGGTTTTGGGTTGAATTAACTTGGTTCACATTAAGGGTTAACTGCCAAAGCATGACTTAGTGTAATTGGGAGGAAAATGTTGAAGAAATATAAATTAATTATTTCAGGATTGGGGAGTCCACTCAGAAGATCAAAGAATTTTGAGTTAATATAGTTGGAATTTGGAATGCCTACCTAAAACCATTCGAGTTGTTTGACCAACCAAAGTTGGGGTAATGAGAAGGGGAATATGGATCCTTACCACTTGAATGTCCAAGAAATAGGATATTCCAAAGCCAATGGTGAGGGCTATTGGGTTTCGATAAAATAGTGGGAGAATAATAAATATAGTATTTATTTATTTGTCTAAATTTTATCAGATAAAGTACTAAAATTCTGCTTATCTTATTTTGTAGAAACCGTAATAAAATGACATCAAACATATCATTATGATCCATACTTGAGAAGGAAATCCTTCTCACCAGCACCAATTTCTAGGAGTGGAAAAGGATCATGTGTTTCATCCTTAGACATGAAAGGAAATTTTATGTGATGAAAGAACCTATACCAGTTGCTCCTGGAAATGAGGCAAGTGATAAAGAACAATCTCTCTATGAGAAACATATAAATGATGCTACAAATGTTTAGTGCTTCATGCTATCATCCATGTCCAATGAGATTTATAAGAAACATGAGGATATGGATGCCAATATCATGATGTCATACCTTCAGGATCTCTATCTAGAGAAGGTGAGATAAGAGAGGTACAAGATCTCCAATGCTTTGTTCACAACCAATCTTGAAGAGTTTGTTCTAGCTGGGCCTTATGTAGTCAAGATTATTGGATATATTGAATTCCTGGACATCTTAGAGATTAAATTCATTGATGAGTTTCATACATATCCCATACTTTCATCACTACCCAATACCTTTTCTAGATTTATTGTGAATTATAATATGATAAATAATGAGAAGAGTCTTTTAAAACTTATGAACTTGATTCTCTAAGTGGATAAGGACATGAGGAATGACAAAACCACAATCCTTATGGTGAAAAAGAAAAGGAAGAACAAGAAAAAGGGGCCCAAGACCTATAAACAGTCTAAAACTCCCAAGAACCATCCTTCCAAGAAGGGGAAGATCTAGAGGTAGGGTAAGGAAAAGGAGTCAGTATGTTTTGCAAGTGGCAACCCAGGCCACTGGAAGAAGAACTATATCCAAAAGCATCGGGAATCTAAAGGTGTGTTTGTTATCGAGTGCGATATTTCCATATCTAGAAATTGGGTATTAGATATAGCTTGTGGTTCTTGTATCTGTATCCAAATACAGGAACCAAGTGAATTTTGAAATATTTCTAGAGGATAGGTGGATTTGTGAGGTGCCAATGGTGTGAGGAAAGCTGCTCTACCCATTGGTGACTACCACCTTTCATTTACAACAAGAATGATTTTGGTTTTAAGAGATTGTTATTATGTACCTAAAGTTACCAAGAACATAATTTATGTGTCATGTTTAGATAAAAAATGGATTTATTTTCAAATTTGTAAATAATTTTTTTTATAAGGAAAACATATGTTATGGTATGACAGATTTAAATAATGGTCTTTATGTATTAAATTATAAAAAACAAGTGTTGGTAATCAATAAAAAATCATGTTCACACAACTCATATAACACCCAACTATGGCATCACCATCTTGGTCATGTAAATGAGAAGTGTTTGACAAAGATCTATTAAGATGGTTATTTAGACTCTTCTGAGCTAAAACCACTTGATAGATGTCATGATTATTTACAAGGAAAAATGAACAAACTACCATTTGGTGGACAAGGTGAAAGTGCCACAAAACTTCTAGGATTGGTACACACTGATGTGTGTGGACCATTTCTAGCAGAAGTTAGAGGTGGATATTATTACTTCATAACTTTTACTAATAACTTGAGTAGATATGAATGTATCTACTTGATGAGGTATAAGTCTGAGTCCTTTGATAAATTCAAGGAATTCAATAATGAAGTAGAGAATCAGGTTGATAATAAGATAAAGAAGTTTCAATTGGATCGAGGTGGTGAATATCTTAACCAAGAGTTCATTGACTTTCTATGAGAGTTTGGGATTCTATCTCAACTCACTCTACCTTATACACTACAGTGGAATGGTGTTAGTGAATGGAGGAACTGTACCTTGTTAGAAATGGTAAGGCCGATGATGAGTCATGCAGATCTTCTATTATCCTTTTGGGGATATGAATTACAAACTAAGTCATACAAATTAAACTGAGTACCAACTAAAGTGGAAAATGGGATTCCCTTTGAGCTATGGAGTGGAAATAAACCCATTTTATCATATACACATGTATGGGGTTGCGAGGAGTTTGTTAAGGCCTTATTAGGAAACAAACTAGCCCCTAGGGCGTGAAGTGTATCTTTGTAGGGTATACCAAGGAAACAAAGGGATAATAACTATACGACCCCTTGGATAAGAAAGTGAATGTCACCAGAAAAGACATCTTTTTGAGAGGGATAACATCCTCAAAAATGATAGTGGGAGAAAGATTGACTTCGATGAAGCTGATGCTCAAGATACACAAGAGTTGGAATAGGAACAGATTCCACAAGTCCTCATGGAAGAATTAGTTCCTGAAACATAAGTACTACATAGAAGCATAAGAGATGTAAAAGAACTAAATAGATATGTTTTTCTATTCACCAAGGATGGTGAATCATTATTGGTTGAAAATGATGAAATTGTCTCCTACAAGGAGGCAGTAGATAGCTCAGAATCTACAAGATGGCTATAAACTATGAATTCTGAGATGAATTCCATGTATTAGAACCAAGTTTGGGTTCTGGTCGATGTATTTCTTAATAAATATTATTGGATTCAAATGGGTATTCAAGAAGAAACTAGACATGAAAGGTAAAGTAAGTACCTATAAAGAAAGGCTAGTGGATAAAGGTTTTAAATAGCATTAAGGAATTGACTACAATTTTTTTTTTCTAGTTTCCATGTTTAAATCCATTAGAATCATACTTGTTATATTAGCTTACCATGACTATGTGATTTGGAAGATGGATTTCAAAACTGAATTCCTTAATGAGAACCTTTAGGAAGATGTTTATATGACACAACCAGAAGGGTTTTTAACTCCAGGTGATGCCAAGAGGATTTTCAAGTTATAGAGATCCATTTATGGATTGAAACAAGCATCCAGGTCAGGGAATATTCATTTTGATGAAGCCATAAAAAAATTTGGTTTCATTAATAATGAATATGAGCCATTTTTTTACAAGAGGTTTAATGGGAATGCGGTCATTATCCTAGTAGTATATGTTGATGTCATATCAGTTATTGGAAACAACATACCAGTCTTACAATCTATTAAGGACTGGTTGAACAAGTATTTCTCCATGAAGGACTTAGGTGAAACAACCTACATTCTAGGGATCAAGATCATATGTGATAGATCCAAGAGGCTTCTTGGACTAATTCAAAGTACATATATTGACCAGATATTAAATAGATTTAGTATGGAATAGTCCAAGAGGGGATTGGTTTCAATATCACATGGTTTACATCTTTCTAAGAAAATGTATCCCTAGACACAACAAGATAAAGAGAGAATAAGCAAGATCTCATACACTACAGTGATAGGATCAATAATGTATACCATGTTATGTACTAGACTTGATGTTGCCTATGCACTGATCATGGTAAGTATATATCAAGATGATCCAGGAGAACATCATTGGACTGTTGTTAAGACTATACTTAAGTATCTAAGAAGAACTAAGGATATGTTCCTGGTGTATAGAGGATACGAGGAGCTGGTCATCATGGGTTATACTAATGCTGGTTTTTAGAAAGATCAAAATGATTTGAAGTCACAATCAAGATATGTTTTCTGTCTCAACAAAGGAGTTTTGAGATGAAAGAGCTCAAAGCAGCCAGTTTTTGCTGATTCTACAGTGGAGTCTGAGTATATAGCAGCTTATGATGTAGCTAAGGAAGTCGTTTGGATTTTGAAATTTTTCCAGGATCTTGATGTGGTACCTAGAAGTAAAGACCATATCACATTGTATTATGATAATACTACAGTGGTGGATCTTGTAAAAGAGCCATGATTACACCAATGGATAAAGTATATACTATAAAAGTATCACCTATTGAGGAATTTCTATCAGAGGGGTGAATTTTCAATAAGCAGAGTACCCATGTAAGAGAATGTGTCAGACCCCTTTACTAAAGGCCTATCTCATTAGAAGCATGAGTATCATGTGAGAGCTAGAATACTGAAGGTTATTAGCAGTTGGCTCTAGTGCAAGTGAGAGTCTGTTGGAGTTGTTTCCCTAGAACCAAATTCTTTGTAATTTATGATAAAATTATACTCATTGTTTTCAATATTGATAAACTAATTATCATATCATAATTGTTCTTCTATGTGACATTTTATGTGATAATTTCCTAAGAGTAGTTGTCACACTAAAAGGGCATAGAAGCTCCCCGCTATGATGAGAACCCAGATGTACTAAGACACTATTTTTTAATATATGTTCTATAGCCAGATGATATCATTTTAGGGACATAAATGATATAGGCTATCAGGGGTGGAGACTCATAGGAATTTGAGGCACCTTCTCATGCTGTACTCCCTTGGTAATATCGAGTATGGATATTATGAGAATGAGACCTGCCTGTAGGAAATCCACATCTCTATATGTCATTTAATGTTCCTATTTGCGGATGTGTGTATTGGTCCTTAGACTTTAAGATTATTATTAATTAGTATTATGAGTTGTGCACTTAGATTTATTGATAAAAATCATGACAACACATGTTCGCGGTGAGTTAGGATACGTTGGGTGCATCACGAGTAATATTGAATTAATGAATAATGTGAGGAAGGATTTATCTCTTCTATTCTTTAATGAAAGTTAATATCTCAGGACCTTTGATGGAAATGATATAGCCTAAATAAATCCATGTCCATGGTGTTCTATAGGCAAGTTCAATTTTTGGAAAGTCAAAGAAAGAGATATTGAGCATATAGGTTGATGGCACTGGCACGAAACCTGCTTGATTTGAGATATTGTGATAAAGGGATTATATTACACAATAAGTTTTCATATGAGGTGACATGTCATTGTAGAATTAACTTCTTTCTCTATGGGTTCCTTGACATATTTCTAGACACTAACCTTGGACTTTAGGCTGCTTCGCCTAATGCCACTGGCATAGAGGACAAGAGGGTCACACAGTAAGTGTATCCAGAATCTCAGTTAAATAATATATAATTTATTATTTAACAAGTTTAATAAATATTATTCCTGGTTGTGGTTTAATAATTATTCATGTAGGCCTAATATCATTTATTTCATAACTAGTTACTCAAGAGAATATATTGTGAGCAAAATATTTAATAGATATTTATTTGTTATTTAGTGAATATAATATTTATTTATTTATTGGAGAATAATGTAGTGATATCTATTTAATAAATAGACATTATTCAAGGACCGATAAAAATTGTGGAGGAATGGAGGACTGAGTTTAATGGACCGATGAGAAATAATAAATATTGAATATTATTTGATTAAATAATATTTAATTATAATTCACAAGTTAAGCGCATGTCGAGAAGTAATAATATTACAATTATTATTTGACATGGGATTTTTTTTAGGAATAAATAATAATTAAGGTAATTTGTGCAATTATATTATTTTAACCCTAGAAATACAAATACCCAATTATATTATTTTCTCATAATCCAATTCAGTTGTGCACAACAAATTTGGATAAAACCTCTCAAGCCTAGAGAGCTCTATTCTCCAAGAATGCTATCAAGAATGGAGAGAAATTTGTTGGGGTTCATCCCGCACATGGTATCTTTTAGATTTTAAGATGTTTTTTTAATTCAATATCCTTCCATTGTGTATGTGTCAGCATGAGATACAGGTGATATCACATACTATCTTTTTTTTTGAGATATTTTCACATATCTATTTTAAAAAAGATATGTGGCATATGGGAGCCTATAAAAGGGGAAGCGGCTGATGGAGAATATAGAGGGAGATTCTCAAGATGTATTCCACTGAGAGTAATAAGGGGGCTACTGCGCCGGAGGTAGAATATGCGGTGCATTGGCATTAAACATGTGCGTGGTAGCAGTGACATGGTCAATGATCAGGGTCATTTATTGATAGTCTTCTTGATTTCGGTGATCAAGCAGCATGTATTGATTAAAGATCGACGGTACATCATGATGGAGAGATCGTGAAAGAGAAATCCTTTGGGTGTCATAATATGGTGCGAGGCTGGCGCATATTCAGATGAAGATCTTCGAGGTAGTGATGTTTCATCGATAGAAGGGTGAGGTTTTTTCACAGATGGATCTTTCAATACATGGCATCGGTGAGATGTTTATTAGAGAGAAGCCAAAGGCATATCTGGGTGTGGTTTTCACACAAATTTTCTACACTATCTCACTTGTAATTCAAGTTTAGGCATTACTTGGATTCTTTGTATTCTTTGATTCATAGTGGATATTTGAAAATTTCCCCGTGGTTTTTTAATCCTCAGCATCAGAGGGTTTTTTTCACATTAAAAATATTGTGTGTTGGTTTATTTATTCTGCTTGATATCACTTTCATATTTCATTAGGTTTATCATAAATTTGTTTGAAAGCATTTTTATCTTGAGTTCGGGATTCTCCCCCAACAAGTGGTACTAAAGGTGATGGTTCAGGCTTAAAATTTGTGGTGAGAATTTTGGATGTTTTCGAGAGGATCGATGGAGCATGTGTGAGGCAGAATAAGATTTGTAAAGCAGGTTGAGAAAGTTGTTCTAGATTATGTGGTGATCACAATTATGGGGGAGCCAGATATTGTTGGTTTTGACCTTGTTTGATAGGGCGGTGAAAATTCAAATATGATGAATACTTCAGTGTTTGGATTTCTTTTAGAGGGGGAGCAGTTATATTTCTTCCATATTTGTAAAAGGGAGTCGTCATTTTTTTATAGAGGATGGTGGTTAGTGCGATGCTGATAGGTTTTCGATCCGACTGAGTATGTTGGATGGTATATTCATTTACGGGATGAAGGGGGATATTTTTGGGGTTTATCCCACACGTGGTATCTTTTATATTTGAAGATATGTTTTTTTGTAAATTCAAGATCCTTCCATTGTGTATCTGTCAACATGAGATACAGGTGACATATCATGATATCTTTTTTTGATATATTTTCATATATCTATTTTAAACAAGATATGTGGAATATGGGATCCTATAAAAGGGGAAATGACTAGTGGTGAATATAGAGGGAGATGCTCAATATGTAGTCCACTAAGAGCAAGAAGGGGGATACCGTGCTGATGGTAGCATGTGCGTCACATCGGTGTTAAACATGTGCGTAGTAGCAGTGACATGATCAATGATCGGGGCCATGTATCGAGAGTCTTATTGATTGCGGTGATCAAGAGGCATGTCCCGATTGTAGATCAGTGGTACATAATGATGGAAAGATCATGAAAGAGAAATTCTTCGGGTGTCTCAAGATGGTGCGAGGCTGGTACATGTTCAAATGAAGATCTCTGAGGTAGTGATGTTTTGTCAACATAAGGGTTATGTTTTTTCATAGATGGATATTTTGATACATGTAATTGGAAAGATTTTTATTAGATAGAAGGTATATGTGTATTAGGGTGTGGTTTTGACACAGGTTTTCTACACTATCTCATTTGTAATTTAAGTTCGAACATTACTTGGATGATTTGTATTCCATGATTCATAATAGATATTTGGGAATTTCCCTATGGATTTTTAATCCTCTGAATCATACTACTAGAAAGTTATTCTATACCAACAGTTTTAAACTGTTGGTAAAGGATAGACAACCATTGGTATAACCTATACCAATGGTTGTCCAAACTGTTGGCTGGTGAGGCATTGGGATAGCCATATACCAACGGTTATTGAATAACCATTGATATATGGATTCAAAATTCACATTATACCAATGGTTTCTTGTAACTATTGGTATAAATTTTTACCAATGGTTTAAAACTGTTGTGAAAGTTGAAATACCATTTATACTCCAATGGTTTGAAAATAATTGGAATATACTTTTACCAACAGTTTTAGTAAACCATTGGTAAAGATTGAATTCATAGGTCTATACCAATGGTTTACAAACCATTGGTATATACTTTTACCAACATTTTCATGTAATTCATTGGTATAGAGTAGGTTTTCACACATATACAAATTGTTCTAAACCATTGGTATAGCCTTCATGCAATTCTAACAGCAGGAATCAGCCTGCCTCCCCCCTTTGCAATTACCTTCATGTATACACATAAAAAATTTAGAAATTACTTGAAAGTATAACACAAAATTAGATTCATAATTCAATTCAAGTATAACACATAATTCAAAAGGTAATTAAATACCTACAAAATTGACTTCAGAATTCAATTCAGAATTCAGAAGTCAATTACCCTGTGCAATACAGAATTAAGAATTGAATTCTAAACTGAATACATACAGAATTGTATTATGAATTATAAATACAATACATACAGAATTGAATACATAATTATGTATTTTTTATACAAAATTATGAATACATGCATAATTCTGAATTATGTACAGTGTATTCAATTCAGAATTTAATACATACAGAATTGAATTCATAATTTAGAAGGTAATTACCCTGTGCGATTGCAATACACTGTACATAATTCAGTGGTGTATGTCAATGTTACTCATTAACACTATGATAGGTGGGTGGATTTGATCAATGTCATGTGCTTGTCCAAGAATAATTTATGGAATTGAGAACTAGTAAAATACATTAGGATTGGACTAGGATTCATGATTCTTAGTTTCCCAATATCCTGGAGTTGTCTCAATGAAATTCATTGGAATGAGCTTATAGACCTTTTTCAATATCAATGGGATAGGTGGAACCATGTAAAAATGTGAATTAGGGAAGGTATTACCCTCAAGTGAGGAGTAGGCAATCAAGGGAATTACAATACATCCTATGGGGTAGTGTGGTTCTATAGTGGGAAGTGGTATGGGGCCTTGGTGATGAACTTTTGATAGTATGGGGTAGAAGAAGTTTGGGATATCATGAAGTTTAGACCCAATTATAGACTTTGGGATGAATCTATGAGTATTAAATTAGAATATTTAATGGGTGAAAATGCTTGGGTGATGATAGACATCTATACTGGTTGGTGCTCAAGGATATTTGGTGAGTGTAGTTAAATTTTAGGGATCACACCATAAACTGATAAAGTGTATGACTCATGGTTTAGAATAGATGTGGTGAACATTGATTTGGGTATGGTTGATAGATAAAACCAAATAATTATTGTGGTTTTATGTTATTTTATGAGTCATCATAGGTGATTCGTGCTAGGATAATAAATTTAGAATCATACTAGATGAAAATTCTAGAAATTTGATAGGGTTTGTGAACCATACCAATGGGGAATGAGATGAGGATGATCATAGATTGATCTGTGTTATTAAATGAACAATTTTTTATTTATACCTTAGAGTATGGTTCTTGGGATAGTTATCACATGATACTTCAGGCATGTATATGGAATGCTGATCTTCATGGGTTATCAAATATTTGAGTATGACCCTAATTTCATATAAGTGGTGATGAATGTGTAGATTGACCTGTCTAGCTAACCCAACCAGTGAGTGATTATAGTTTTGATGTTGGAGATTGATGTGGAAAGGATGGGTCATATCTAATTCATTGAAAATAATAAATTTTATGATTCATCTATGGTAATTGGATACAATATGTGTTCTACGGTGACTAGTGAGGTATAAATTTTAATTAATGGATCAAGTACGGATCAAGATTTAGATATAAATGTTCCAAAAAAATAATATAAAATATGGTCATTAATAGAGGTATTATATAGATGTTAAAATAAATCATTATAACCCCTATATAAGGAAATCATGTTTCGGGTTTTGAATATGGCATTTTTGTTCATAGGATTGGGTGATTTTTGATGAATTCAGTGTGATTGAAGATTGACTAATACTTTATACATGTAATTAGATATAAAAAAGAATAAATGACTTCAAAAATTTCATTTTCAAAAATGGTGGATTCATAATGGGGATTGAATATGGAATTTTCATTGAAAAAATAGTTTAATGGGATTGATTTTGCTGATAAACCAATTATCCCTCATTTACAATCAAGATAAAATGATGGTATTGGATTTTAGTAGATGGGATAGATATTGAGATATTATTATACATGATTCTCAAGGATTAGATATTGTATGGTTAATATTTTGTTACTACTCACCCCCTCCACCTGCACACCCCCTCCCCACCTACACAACCCCCCTCCCCACTAGCACACCCCCACCTCACCCCCAGTAGCCTCCCCCTGCACATCCCCCTCCCCCTGCACACCCCTCCCCCACCTGTACATCCCCCCACCTACCTGCACACCCCCACCCACCCCCACCCCTCCACCTGCACCCCCTCCCCACCTGCACCCCCCTTCCCACCCACGTGCACACCCCTCCCCACCTGCACCCCCTACCTACATAGCCCCCTCCCCACCAATATAGCACCCCACTCCCCACCCCACCCCCAGCAGCCTCCCCCTGCACAACCCCATCCCCCTGCACACCCCCTCCCCCACCCACCTGCACACCCCCACCCCCCTCCACCTGCACACCCCCTCCCCACCTACACACCCCCACTCCCCGCCTCACCCCCAACAGCCTCCCCCTACACAGCCCCCCCTGCACACCCCCTCCCCCACCTGAACACCCCCTCCCCACCTTCACAACCCACCCACCCCCACCCGCCTAAGAAATTTCAAAAATCACAAACCCATTAAAATTTCTAAAAAATCACATTATTTTATTTAATGAAAATATCCATGTAATTAACATTTTATAGGATGAATCATTCTTCAAATTGAAACATGCATTTTGAAATACAAATATTAATATCACAGAAGAGTCATTAAATTCAAAACTCATCTCCCAAACATCTGTATAAACAATTTTATAATGGAACCAAACCAAACACACATGTGTCAACCATAAAAAAGATGGAACCACTATGTCATAAAGTATTAAACATATAGACAAAATATAGGTGATTTGTAACAAAATAATAAATGAGGACAACATGGAAGTCCATTTGGATAGTTCCTAATATCTGTCTTTATCCATTAAATCCTCCATGATTAAGGGTGATTTTAGTGGTGTGTATATGGAATTTTTAGGTATGATTCATCCTCACCTCCCTCAATTTTACCCTCCCCCAACTTACCTTTGATTTAGTGGTTGTGGATTTAGGAACTATATGAACATTCCACCACAACATAGTGAAATCAATAAAAGAGGATGGGGATTTTTTTGGAGATTGATATTGGAAGCATGAAGATGATGAATACTCAAGGTTTATTAATTCTTTGGATAGAGTAAATACCTCAAGTGACATATAGTGGGTTGATAGTGATGATATCATTACTCTATGGGTAGTTTCAAAGGATTTTATAAGGTAATTTATAAACATATGGATCTATTTTCAAGTGAATGGACTAGGGCCTAAGGGAATAGTGGTGAGTAAGGATCCTGGTGTGACCTTCTAGACCTTGGGAATATTTTACCATGAAGTAAGATATGATATTATCTTGGTGGATGGGATTTCTTGATTCCAATGTAAAACATTGATTTAAGAAAACCTATGGGTTACAGAATATAACATAAAGGGGTTTAAATTATTTTGAGGTGAAATGATATATATTTCAATCTATTGGTACAATCATGGGTGAGGTATTTTGGTGATGTGACCTACATGAAGGTGACCTATAAAAAATATAATTGATAAATAAGGTCTTAGGAGGACAATATAGATTCACATGGTTTGGATTCCTTGAGAGAATTGTGATAGTTATTAGGTTTAACTTTTATGATTGATAAATAAGTGGTGGGGTTTTTCATATATTCCCAGAGTGGTGTGATGAGTGATGGGGTTAAGATTTAAATAGAAAATGTTGTGGTAGCGATGACTAGATCTAGTTACGTGATATATTTGGCTACATGAAATTCCTATGTATTGGAAATTATTACACTAATCTATAAAATTATAGATTTCACTCAAATTCACTCATATCCTCTCCAGATTACTTCCAACCGACCTCAAAAACACTTTCTAGGATCATGAAACATCATACCATGATGTATTCATACAAACCAGATCAAGAAGATTCATAATTTATCAGCAAATAAAAATATTTTTGGTAAGAAATACAACAACACAAAGTATTAAGTGAAACATGATCTATTAATGAGATTATATAAAAAATGGTGTCCCATAATGTAAAGCATAAAAAGACAATGAATCAAAGAAATATGTCTAAGAAGTGGTATAATGAAAATGAATAAGCTCAAGTTCTTCAGCCAAGAGTATGAGTGTATATAAAAAGAGAATTGTGAAATATCTTTGATACCATGTAAAAAGAGAATTCATAGAATCCATACCTCATATCAAGTCAAGTTTTATTATTTATAGATAAAGAAATAAAGATAATATAACCTACCTAATCACACATATATCCAGTCATAACAAATCATCAAACATCAAATGTTAGTAATATCGGTCAAAAATTAAATAGATCAATCTGTCCCTCATCACCATCACTATCATCATCATCATCATCAGCTTTATCCTCGTCCTCATCCATGCCCCCATAATCATCCCTGACCTCATACCCTCCATCATCCTTTTCCTTATCCCTGGCATCCTCCTCACCCTCCTCCTCGCCCCCTCATCCTCAGCCTCTTCCTCTCCATCATCATCGACAGGAATGACATCGTATCGACCACCACTAGAACTGCCACCTGGTGCAATATATATTGAACGCATCGATGACATATATTCATTAAAAGTTGTGTCGACCTCTAGTGGAAGTGCTGGACATAAAACTTTCATCAGTTTCATAAATTCAGTGTTTTCCCTAGTAGACCGATGTTCCACCTGTGTGGCCCTTTTTTCAGATTTTTCTTCCCACGCCTTAACCTATTAGAACTTTGGGGCACTATAACTGGTACCTGAAAAGGGATGATACCTCATCAGAACTATACTCTTCCCAGGTCGGTAGCGTACTCTGCTGGGGTGCTCATCTCTCAACACCTGATGTAAGTGATCATTTGGCCTAAAATTGTCAGGTTCCTAGGCATCAAGGGCCTCTAAAGCAGTCTGTTACAAATATAAATAGATTATTAAGTTAAAACATAGATATTAAAATTTAAAATCAATAAAGTAAAACTTACAATATGCTACTATGTCGGTTTGTTAACCGTAGTTCCATATTTTTTCCTTATACTTGAGCAAAACAGTTTTACTCGAGGCACACGTCCTTCAATATTCAATTCTTGCCTCTACAATGACATTGAATGTAGGAAACCATAATTAAAAATAGGTTACCAATAATAAATTTCATAACTAAAATTATATTAAAACTTTAGAAATCGAATAAATTATGGAGGAAACAATAGAAAGGAAAGGTTTAAAGAAAAATTATAAACAAATATCGTACATGCTTCCTCTCATGTTCTGACATCATAGTATGTCCCAATGTGTAGAGGTATTTTTTATAATCAATGTTTTTTTTCCATATGATTCCTAAATAAAATTAAACAATACAAAAGATAGTATTAATGAAAAACATGAAAATTTTAATTTAAATACCTCAAATGTGATTAATACCTTAAACTTGATAATCGTCCAATGAGTAATCATTTGTCGATACTATTCTATCAGACAATCATCCACGATAGGTACCACCTCTAACTCTATGTCAGCTCTATCACTCCATCCAATATACAACTCATGCTTATAGGCTCTCCAAATCTCACTTAACTCCTTTAGATGTGTTGGCCATGCACCCTCACCATCAGGGAAATTAAACCGAAGTTGAAACCAAAATATTAATTCATATAAATTCAAAAATAATATATTACATTAAATAAAATAGATTTTTTTACCCATATTTATGCCCAAACATTATCCTTGACTTTTTTTGGAAACTGTCTCCATGAGAGCGAGCTGACGGGAATGATGTTAGATTATTTGGAAAGTGCCACCAAAACACTCCGACATTGCTGCCCTGTTTTTTCAATCATTTGATTGTCTTCATTGTAGTCTACCATCAACTGCGTGCAGCGGTTCCACACCACACACATACATGTATGCCCCCACCCCCGCCTCCTATCAGTAAATGTATCTGTTATGAAATAAAAACAAATATTATATCAATACATGTTATAATGAAAATAAATAATGGTATAAAAATTTGTTAGGGTTCTGCAAATATACCTGCAATAGTCTGATCAATGGGCACTGCTGGATCCCCAGAAAATGAAGGATCACCCTATACAGGTGGACTGAGTCCCAGTGTATGCTCCGCAGGCACAGACTATGGTAGAGTAGGAGTCGAAGAAGATGGAATATAGAAGCTCAGAGAGAAGGAAGTATGAGTAAAAGAAGATGGCTGACCAAATGCATGATATGGATGATGAGTGAGAATCATCATCAGATATGGTATAGAAGGGTGAGAAGGATCAAATGAAAAGGGTGGTGAAAACATGGGAGGCCTAAATATCCTGTGTGTCCCTAACAACACACCAGGATCGAAATGTAGGATAGATGGTATGTTAGTGGGAGGGGCAGGGTTTAATAGGGTATACCAACTAGATCGCCTATCTCTCATACCACCGGCCTGAGTACTAGGACCACTACTAGGCTGCTCATCAAATAATTGTCGCCTTAGTGGTGGATCCTTCAAAAATGTTTAATCCAAAATTAATCACATGACATTATATGTTATTTAAATATATATATTTGAAATAAAATACTCATAATAAGCACTAGTGGAGGAACGCCCATCTCAGTCATGCGACGATTGTTGTCTGTCATCCTTTTTCATTGCATCTCTACAATAGGTTTCATTTCCTACATTTGAAAAGAAATATAGAAGTAATTAGAAAAGGATAACTAATTTTTAACCCAAAAAACAAAATATATGATAGGGGATATGGGGATTCATGGGTTTTCGGTTCAAGCATCCATGGTCAATAAAGCATTGAAATGGTAAAGGGGGGTCTTAGAGTTATAATAATTTTATACATGGTCAATAAAGCATTGAAATTTTCACCAAGTTAGAAATTTTGGTTTTGTAGGTTTGAATACAGTTCAAGTCAGATACAACATATTTTTAATCAATATTAAATCAATTTGAATAGTACCAACCTTAACAACCCAAGTCGAGATAAACCAAAAAAAAATGAGAACATGGATGGATGATTCTATATATTTCCCACAACAACTTCAGGTTCACAATCAACTCTGACAATTGAGCTATTATATTCATCATAAATAATAAATGGATTGGTTCCAATGGAAGTAGGGATGGTGTCAATTCCATCATCACAATCATGAAAAACATGTCTTGAAATTACTTCAATAATGACACCAAATTTAGGTCAAATATGATCTTTGACATAAAAAACTTTTTTCTTCATTGATGTCAATACATATGGTTCATCAGTAGAAAGAGTGCGAGTCATGTCAATAACTCAAAATCCACAATTATAAATAAAGGTACCCTGCCTCATCATCGAATCAAACCACTGACATTTCATCATCGTGACTCGACCATGAGAGTAATAATCCAATATTATTATTTCTCAACGACTCCATAATAAGCTTTATTTTCAAAATGAGGTCTAATATTCGATGCACTGGCATAACAGTCTGTTGTGGCAGTTAGCATAACACCATCATGTTTTGTTCTCATGTTCTTTGCTCATTCAGTGATAATAAATTTGTACCCATTGATCACAATTGATTTACATTCACAACCATGGTATTAGGACCAAAATACAAAGCTCTTATTTCCTCAGAAACAGAGTCCACAGGCAAACTCAATACCTGAAATATAAAAAAAATATTAAATTTAATTAAATATTTTATTTATTTATTTATTACATCAATACTTATACCTTCAATTTCAACCAAGTAGAAAACTCTTTGTTATGAAAAGTCTCTATCCTTCTTAAAGATAAAGAACGATGCTTTATATTTATCATTTCTTTATGTTACCTATAGATAAAAATATAAATAGTTTACAAATATGTAAAATTACAAGAGAGGAGATAAGATATACATGTTCAATTTACTTACTTGATATAGTCATCAAACAAATCATAGTTTAACAACACTATGTGATGTGTCATCTCCCGCTCTTCATGGCTTAATGTCGTCAATGTATATGATCCAAGAATTCCTCCTATTTGAGAAAGTGATGGAAAACTGGGTTCAATTTGATCATATTGTTCTTCTTCATTTCTCATTGGTCTGTTCATTCTCATAGTAAGACCAGACAAATACATTGAGCATAAATCCATACATTATTGAGCCAAGTAACCATTCATGACTGAACCTTCAGGATGATTCCTATTCTGGACATAAGATTTCAATGTGTACATATTTATTTCAGTTGGATACATCCAAAGGAAAGAAACAGGTCCTCCAAGAAGTATTTCGGTTGGAATATGAACAGTTAGATGCAATATGCATGTGAAAAATGACGGAAGAAATATTTTCTCTAACTCACACAAAATTAATGGTGTCTCTGCCAGCATTTTTTTTCAAGAAAGACTTGGACAACTTCTTAGCACAGAGACCTCTAAACTGTTGTACCCCACACTCTTTGATTTTCATGATCACAATCACTTTCATATGTGTTTAACATTGTTTTAAGTGTTTTTGTTTTATAGGCAAAAGATTTCCAAGGAAATGGGCCATGAAGCACATCAAGTGGACTGAAATTCAGTCCACCGGCCAACCGGTGTGATAGCACCGGCCAGCCGGTGGACCTGGCAGAGGCATTGCCCACTGCCAGGTTCCACCGGTTAGCCGGTGGCTCTGTCACCGGCCAGCCGGTGGCAACCTGATGAAACAGTGCTAGCTACTGTCTGCCCACCGGCCAGCCGGTGGCTCTGGCACCGGTCAGCCGGTGCTGCCTGGGCAGAAGGCCTTCTCAACATCCAAGGCACCGGCCAGCCGGTGGAGCTGTACCGGCCAGCCGGTGGAGCCAGTCAAACTAGCCGTTGCAGTTTGACCAGGCTGGCCCACTTGGCTCCCAACGGCTCTTTAAGCCTCTCCAACGGCTCCGAAGACTTAAAAAGGGTTCCATGCCTATAAATAAAGGCCAAGGAAGCCCCGGACACCTACCGGAACTATACGGAAGCCCACGGACACCTTGTTGATCATTTGGCATACCTCCGGCGCATTCCTCCAAGGGAACCCCAATAGCTCCAACACTTTTCCACATCCAAGGATCTCCATTCAAGAAGCTTGGGAGTGCACGTCTTCAACTCCAATCATCCATTGGCGCCCAAGGCTTCTCCAAATACGGTTTTTATTGTTTTATTTATTTTGAGCTTTAAATTTGGGTTTGTGTCTACAAACCACTCTATTTCTCATTCCCTCTTTCTTTTGGGTTTCACATCACCACTAAGGTGTGAAGAGGTTTCTTCAAGCCTTTCCTTTTAAAAGGCTTGTGTCATAGGTGAGCTAGCCTTCACCTGTAAGAAGGCTAGTGGGTTCTTGCTAAACCATTAAAATCAAGTGGGTTCTTGCTTAACCACCAAAAGCAAGCTGTAATAGGTCCTAGTGCTACCTCAAAGCCTAGTGGGTTTCTTGCTAAAACCATTGAAAAGCAAGTGGTAGGAATCTCTCAACGGTTGAGTTGGGAGCGGAGACGTAGGCCGGGTTTTGGCCGAACTCCGTTATCAATTTCTTGTGTCTTGCCTCTTTACTTTCCGCTGCATTTCAACTTTGATTTTAATTTGTTAATCATTTTTTAAAAGGAAATTCACCCCCCCTCTTGCCATCCTTCCCGTTTTTCTCCGCCCAACATTTGGTATCAAAGGCAAAATTTGAGTAATACCCTAACCGGTTTCAAATTTAAAGATCCTATTTTTTTTGATGGCTTCTACCGCTTCTTCCTCTCAATCCCCCGAAGGACATTCTTTGGATCGTGCTCCATTCTTTGATGGAGCCGATTATAGTTTTTGGAAAACCCGCATGACCACATTTCTTAAAAGCATTAGCTATCCAATTTATAAAATTGTTATGCAAGGATTTTCCCTCTCCTCTCCCGATGAGTCTAAATGGACCCCCAATGACATTGCTTATTTTGAGCTTGATGGCAAAGCCATGAACGCTCTTCATTGTGGTCTTGACCGTAATGTTTTTAATTGCATTTCTACTTGCTCTACTTCACATGATATTTGGAAATATTTAGAGCTAACCCATGAAGGTACTAGCATGGCTCAAAAGCAAGAACCCGCTCAAAAGCAAGAACCCGTTGCAAAATCCGTACCCGCTTGCCCACTTCACAAGAAAAGGGCCAAGAAAAAGAAGGAAAAGAAGAAGGCTTCAAAGGCAACATGGAGTGATAGCTCCTCCTTCTCCTCCTTCTCCTCAAGCGACAATGGTAATAATTGCCTAATGGCAAAACATGAGGTATCTTCCTCCTCTTCCTCCTCTAGTTCTTCTAATTCATTTAACCATCTATCTTATGAAGAACTCTCACACGCTAGAGACCAACTAGAAAAAGGTTTTCATGAGCTTTCTTCAAAATTCGTTGCTTTGAAAAAGAATTTCAAAAAACTTTCCTCCGAAAAAGAACAACTTCTCAAAGAGAAGGAGGAACTCTCCCTAAAAATCCAAAATTTCCCAAATGTTGATTCTTTGGAATCAACCATCAAGGACCTTAGAGAATCTATTGCTAAATTCACCAACGGGGAACAAAATATGACCAAACTCTTAGGTTCCCAACGAATTTCAAGAACCACCCAAGGGCTAGGATATACCAATGTAGCTTCCTCCTCCCATGCACCCACTGTTTTTGTAAGGGGGAGCTCTAGTTTTAAATTTTGCAACTATTGTAAGAAACCCGGGCACCTCATTTACAAGTGTGATTACAAAAATGCCCGGTACGGCCAACCCAAGTCTATTTTCTATTCCGATGAGTTCTATAGGAGAAGACCCGCTATGAGACAAGTTTGGATTGAAAAATCCCTTCTTGCGAGTCTCTCCGGGCCAAAATTTATTTCCTTTCCCCGGTGATTCATTGTTTTTATTTAGGGGGAGTATTTTCAAAACCTTGTCTTAGGTTCAAACTTTCAATTTCAACACTTGGTATCAAATTTTTTCAATTCAAAATTTTCTATTAAATTTTCATTTCAAATTTTTCAACTCTTGGTATCGAATTTTTATTTCCAAAATTTCAATTGATTTTCAAATTTCAAATCTTGTTTTTCAAATCTCTTTTCCCTCAATCAAATTTTTATGCCCCACGCTATTTTGATAATCACAAAGGGGGAGAAATTTCTTGATTGATTGGGGGAGAATCTTTTCTCTCATGCTTAGTATTTATTTTCAATTTATCATTTAAAGCATGCCTTTCATTTAAGTTTTTACATTGCTTAGATAAGTGATTGTGATCATCAAAATAGGGTGAGATTGTTGTACCCCACACTCTTTGATTTTCATGATCACAATCACTTTCATATGTGTTTAACATTGTTTTAAGTGTTTTTGTTTTATAGGCAAAAGATTGCCAAGGAAATGGGCCATGAAGCACATCAAGTGGACTGAAATTCAGTCCACCGGCCAACCGGTGTGATAGCACCGGCCAGCCGGTGGACCTGGCAGAGGCATTGCCCACTGCCAGGTTCCACCGGTCAGCCGGTGGCTCTGTCACCGGCCAGCCGGTGGCAACCTGATGAAACAGTGCCAGCTACTGTCTGCCCACCGGCCAGCCGGTGGCTCTGGCACCGGTCAGCCGGTGCTGCCTGGGCAGAAGGCCTTCTCAACATCCAAGGCACCGACCAGCCGGTGGAGCTGTACCGGCCAGCCGGTGGAGCCAGTCAAACTAGCCGTTGCAGTTTGACCAGGCTGGCCCACTTGGCTCCCAACGGCTCTTTAAGCCTCTCCAACAGTTCCGAAGACTTAAAAAGGGTTCCATGACTATAAATAAAGGCCAAGGAAGCCCCGGACACCTACCGGAACTATACGGAAGCCCACAGACACCTTGTTGATCATTTGACGTACCTCCGGCGCATTCCTCCAAGGGAACCCCAATAGCTCCAACACTTTTCCACATCCAAGGAGCTCCATTCAAGAAGCTTGGGAGTGCACGTCTTCAACTCCAATCATCCATTGGAGCCCAAGGCTTCTCCAAATACGGTTTTTATTGTTTTATTTATTTTGAGCTTTAAATTTGGGTTTATGTCTACAAACCACTCTATTTCTCATTCCCTCTTTCTTTTGGGTTTCACATCACCACTAAGGTGTGAAGAGGTTTCTTCAAGCCTTTCCTTTTAAAAGGCTTGTGTCATAGGTGAGCTAGCCTTCACCTGTAAGAAGGCTAGTGGGTTCTTGCTAAACCATTAAAAGCAAGTGGGTTCTTGCTTAACCACCAAAAGCAAGCTGTAATAGGTCCTAGTGCTACCTCAAAGCCTAGTGGGTTTCTTGCTAAAACCATTGAAAAGCAAGCGGTAGGAATCTCTCAACGGTTGATTTGGGAGCGGAGACGTAGGCCGGGTTTTGGCCGAACTCCGTTATCAATTTCTTGTGTCTTGCCTCTTTACTTTCCGCTGCATTTCAACTTTAATTTTAATTTGTTAATCATTTTTTAAAAGGCAATTCACCCCCCCTCTTGCCATCCTTCCCGTTTTTCTCCGCCCAACATAAAAAAATGGCACAACCGAATAACTGACACCCTTATATTATTGGAAAAAATACGATGGATTTCTATTGGAATCAACTCATGAAGAAGGACATGATAATCATGAGTCTTCAAAGATTTCAGCTTAAACTCTCTTCCGTTGACCTATTTTGATATATTGCTTGAATAGCCATCAGGAACTTTAATAGTATCTAGTATTTCTAGAAATTGATTTTTTATGCAGGTGTCGTCACATAAGAAGCACATGGAACTTTCCATTTATTTTCATTGATACACACAAGATGTAATTTTGGTCTGATTCCCCAATCCACCAAGTCACACCGATATTGTAAATCATCCTTTTTATTTCCCTTGACATTTAGAAGAATCAAAAGCAACATTTCACATATATTCTTTTTCAATGTGGATTACATCTAAGCAATGACGTAAAAAATTGGTTGAAAAATAAGACTACTCAAAGAAGATAGTCCTCTTCTTCTAATTGTAACAAGTATCATTGAAAACATTCTTTCTCTTTCTAGATTTCATTTGACCCTTCCAGAATGAAAAACTGAAATATTTCAATTCATTAAGCACATCAGTTCCAAATATACTCTGAGGTGGATCATCAGAATCCATGGTATTGTCAAATCTTCGACGATTGTTTCTATATGGATGGTTCATTGGAAAGAATCATCGATATCCCATAAAACTAAAACTATGGTGATATTTTAGTCTTTTGGATCGAGTGTTCTTCATACAAACAGGACATGATAGTTTTCCCTTCATGCTCTATCCATACATTATTGCATAAGTAGGAAAATCATTGATCATCCACATAAGCGCAACACGCATATGAAATATGTCTTTTGAACATGCATCATATGTGTGCACACTCACATCACAAAGAAGTTTCAAATCTTTTATTAAAGGTTTCATGTATACATCTATATCATTTTCGGGATCAAAAGGGCCAGATATAAGTATACTCATGAAAGTGAAAGGTTTTTTCATACACAACCATAGGGGGAGGTTATAAATATGTATGAAAACTGGCCATGTGTTGTGCGAAGTAAGCATCTACCCAAATGGATTAAAACTATCACATGAAAGTCCCAACCTCACATTACACACATCAGTTTCAAAATCAGGATATCGAGCATCAAATATCTACCATGAAAAACCATCTGCAAGGTGAACCAACTCTTCATTATTCTTATTTCTCTCAGTATAATTCCATTGAATTTTTATTGATATTTCATCAGACATGAAAAGATTCTAGAGTCTCAGGATCAATGGAAAGTTAAAAATTACTTTCTATGGCACACGGGATGGTGTTCCATTAGCTTTTGGCTTCCATCGGGATGTTCCACATTTGATAAAATCATTTCTTTTGGCGATTTCCTCCCAGAATAAGCTGCAATCTTTTAGGCAATCATGAATTTTGTTTTTTGAAAATCCAAGTTCTTCAACTAATTTCCATGCCATATAGTGGTTTGAGGGAATATCTGCATAATTTGGAAGTAATTCCTTCAAGAAGGTAAGAATGTAATCGATGGAGGTATTAGAAATCCCATACATGGTTTTCCCATGAAACAATCGAATTAAAAATTTTAGATTTTTCATTTTACCACATTGTTGATATACTGGAGTCATTACATCATCATTCAATTTTTTCACTTTGTCAAAATCATCATTTTCATTGGACACATCATGTGTGCCCGTATCAAAGTCTTCTTGGGTCGACATCCTTTCCTTCTCATGATGAAGAATAAACATAAACCAGTTATATATCAAATTCTCCAATCCAGTCCTCTCATTTAGATCATCATCATTTTGAGATTCCATTTTCTCTCCATTGTGATACCATACATAATAGTTTGTTTGAAACCCATATTTGGTTATATGGTAGCTAACTTCTTCACGGCTCAACCAAGGTATTATAACACAATTATAACATGGGCCATGTATGTGACCACTGTCTGAAGCATTGTCAAATATAAAATCTAAAAATATCTCCAAATTGTTTTGAAAATTTCTTGAGATCTGATCACTTTAATACATCCAACTTCTCTCTATTCTGTAAAAAATTGTAATCAGTCATTTCGTGAAAGCAATTCAATAAGATTGAAGTTCAATTGAAAATATATTTAAGTAAATGAGAATTGTTCACTTTATATAAAACCATAACTAACACAATATGTAGATTCATATTGAAACATAGAATTGAAAATTATAGTATTGTATCAACATCGATTTGAGACTATGTAAGAGAAAACAAAATGACACATAGTGGAATTAAAAAAACATGAGGTTTAGTTCCAATATAGAACATAGTCCTCTCTAAATGATAGAAACCCACAACTAAGCACATTTATTTAAAAATAAATAAAATGAACCATAACATGAATTAGGTTTTACACGAAATAACTACACACTAGGAAGTCCAGGATACAACTGGCCTATATTGTAGTTATTCATGTGAAAAGTATGTAAAAATAAGGAACAAGGAGTATCTGGGTAAAACATTTTAAAGAATAAGATAAGTGATAAGTAAATATACATTAAACATAGACACAACTCAAATGAAAAATGAAACATAGAGGGTGAATAGTGTATTGAGTTTTTGATGCAACTCAGTATTAGATCAACTTTGGTTGATGAATAATCTTTAAATATACACCTCATATAATATTAAATGATCCAATTAATCTTTATCTTAGGTGTGGTAGTAAATATCAAAAAACAAAGTGTTATGTGGAGACGTAAGTAACATAGTATCCTCATATGTTCCATACACCCATTTCATTTGAGGCTTTATCAAATTTATACTCAACTACTGAAAAATTATCCACCGAGGAATAATTATAATTAATTAATCATATTGATAATCTTTTTTTAAAGTATTAAATGGTAAGATATTCATTAATCATATTGAAAATCTTTTGGTGTAGCATGCAATGCAAGCCACCAATGAATTTTAATTTATTCAAAAATAATAATAATTCATTAAAACTCAAGGTGTTACAAACCTAATGAGTGTACACTTCCATATCACCCGATCACACCGCCAAGATCGTTCTCTAATGAGTCACATGCCATAAAACCTAGGCTCATTCAACTAAAAAGTGACCATGATTCTCATCCATGTCAAGTTTATCTAGAAAAAACCACCCTTGATGCTTCCTTCCCAACAATACTAAGGAATCACACTCATTCCATGGATTAATAAATGATCACTAGTCACTCAATAATTACTACAAAACCATAAAGAACATATGCATTCTCTATCCATCCTAGATCCAACCATATCAGATCATAATCAATTGTCTCATCAAAAACCACACCCAAAACCAATAGGTATAGGTATCTAATAAATCATTCCCTCTTCATATAATCATGATTCCTAAATTACATCAAGTAATTTAAATTAAAAGGATAGAAATAATTCTACATTTCTTCACTTTCACCATCACAAGTGTATCAAAATAATGAAGGTGAATCATTCCCATCATGGAACATCTTTTTATGATTACCTTTAATACTTTAAAAAATTACAAATCTATAAAATTATTAAATGAACCCCCAAGTGTTAAAATACATCCATTGCACCAATGTAATTTATTTACATCATCAGAGAACATCCCAAAATAAGATCCACATGTTTTTTCCTCAAAAAACACAGTGGTTTGGGTGGGTATAATTCCACTAACAAGTTATATAAGAAACCAATATAAAACTCATTATAGACACTTTATACAACTAAACCCTATGTCATTAAAAAATTTAGTCACACATAAGAATATAAATGTCATGTGAATCCTACATTCCACATATTATGAATGTACACGATCCTCTTTCCTGTATGGCCCAAGTGTCAAAATCACAAATTACAATATCAAATTAACGCATTATACTTGATTAAATATCTCAACAGTAACATTGATAATCAAGAAGCACAATTTCATAACCCTATTAACCTATAATTACCACTGGAGATGGTTTCATGACTCACCTGTTTTAGGACTATCACAAGTCCAACACATTCCTATCACCATATAATTATCCACAAATAGTAAGAAAAATAAAACACTCTAATATTGATTTATAATGCCCAGAATAAAATAAAAACAATAGAATCCAAGTAGGTTCACAACAACACCTCAGGTTCACCTCCACATACCTCAAATTCTATCAACTAGCAGTGAATAATTACATGCACCTGACCATGCTATTTTGTTTGGTGAGATATATATCAAAGAGTAAATAATGTGTAGGAATAAACAACATTGGTGAGTTCTATGATGGTTCTACCCCTTTATTATAGGTGGCTTCCTAGGATAGAAAATCATATAAATTCCTTTATAATGCTTTATAACTACCTAAGAAAATTGTGACATGAATTCCTAACACTCATTTTGAATTTCAAAAAATACAACCTTACAAGTGTATGACCGAACCGCTTGATGGAGTAGGACTAAATGATCATGTAATAGAGTAAATCTTGGTTCTATCACCATTCACACATGAAAATGACCCCAAACCCACTCTAGTGGTTCAGGTGGAAGCACCACTTCATTGAACGACTTATAGTGAGGGTATAATCATATTAAAGTTAGAGTGTGATATTTCAAAGACAACATTTAGGGGTATATTCATAATGCATGAGTATATTTTCGTTTCTCTTGGGATAAAAAATTATATAACTGTATTTATGTCTAACCAACGAAATCATGTCAATAAAACTTAAATTTAAAACAAACAAAGGATAAAATAACTCAGGATCATATTGAACTCTTCAATATCAATCAAAATTATTCTATAAAGATAAATCACAATAAAACCACAACCTAAAATGATATATGGATTGTGTTTATAAGGGATCATAATACATAGTACATTACAGTGAAACCGAAAAAAAAAATCTAAAATAAATGATGGAAGACGTACCTATTTAAAATGGAAGAAAAAAAATTGAATCAAAGAGAGATGGACGGTTGGAAAGTAGAGTTATCACCCTCAAGATCCGGTTGGGAAGTAGGGTTCTTGTTGATCCCACGTTTAGGGAAAAATGTTAGAGATGGTATGGGTTCTGGAGGCCTGTTGTCCATGTTGTATTTAAGTATTTTCTATCCCAATGGTTTAGAAAAACCGTTGGTAAAACTGAATCTATGCCAATGGTTTCATTAAACTGTCGGAAAACCCACCTAGACTACTTTATCCCAATGGTTTGATGAAACCATTGAAAAAACCAATCATTGACAGGATTATACCAATGGTTATAGAGAAATGTTGGTATAGTATAATTTTCCCAACGTTTTTTTTAAACCATTGGGAGAAATGCGTTGGTATAGGTGGGATTTCCACCCGTTTCAGAGGGTTTTTCCACATTAAAAATCTTGTGTGCTGGTTTATTTATTCTGCTTAATATAGCTTCCATATTTCATTGGGTTTCTCACAAATTGGTTTGTAAGTGTTTTTATCCTGAGGTCGGGATTCTCCCCCAACACAATCCTCCTCCACCAGATCAAGGAGAATGCATTGGAAGCGGGAGATGATCAAAGACAGATGATTCAAGTGCAAAGATCTTCCATGCTAGTGCCCAGAGACTCCTTTGGTGATGGATGGAGATTCATGGAACACGTGTTGATCACTGCTAGAGTAAATCTACGCTTGATTTCTACAACGCAATGATAGAGAACTACAGATATATCACCAGCCACATCAACAAAGAAAGAATTCATTAGAGGTAATCCTTTATCTAATTAAATTATTTATAAACAATAAGTTTTGTTCTCCTCTCTCTCTAGTTATAACATGAGTTATATTGCCTATCTTTGATTCAATTTCATTGATCACATTAATTAAACATCCTATAGATCTTGGATTGATAATTAATTATGTAAAAAAGAAAAGTTGGGCACCACCCATCACAAGCTTCCTCTGCGCCCAGAACATACAGAAAGTAGAAGAAAAGAAGCATTTTTGGTAAGTACAATGTAAAATTTTATAAGTTTTCTTATATTAATGATCTTATTAATGATTTATTATTCTTAATTTACAACAATCGAGGATATCTCATCAGGAGATCCAATCTAGAAACGTATACTCTCATACTTTATCTCGGGGAGGATATACTTTATTGGAAGAACAAATGATGGCTGAAAATTTTCAAAAACTAAGAGCTGAGTCTTTAGGATCTAGAGAGGTTTCCCCTCCACCCCCTGCTTGACATGAAAAATGAAAGCGGGTTCAGATGAGAAAAAAGGGAAATATCTTATGGAATAATAGAGGGTTGTAGTTAAGAGGATTGTAAAATGTTTACTTTATTTATTTAGGTTAATTCAATTCTTTATATATTTTGAATCATTACATAATTTTTCAAATAATTCATACATGATTTTCTTGAGGAGAAGAGAACACAGGGGGTCTTTTTAGCTGAGGGGAGGTATGATATTTTATCTACAGCATTGGGAAATCCCGAACACCTGGGTCATGTATGAGGATACCCTACAGCTGTATCATTGAGAAAAGTATTACCATGTTCTTCAGCTTCTACAATGGAGGGTATTTATAAAAAATAGAATCTTTAGTGGCTAAAGTTCAAAATATTAATGTGAAAATGGAGGATAATATCAGAGCATCAGTACAATCCATGTTTGCAGACATGCAAAGACAATTTCAGACTGCATCTCCCACTCCTCCACCTCCGTCTGCAGAACCCACTTTTTATCCTACTCTTACACCCCCTCCTCTACAACTTTCTCAATATTGTATGTTATATGTTGATGATATGCATTATCATATTATTGCATATGGGATGATATATTATATTGGAGATATCATTCATCATCAATAGTTAGAGATAGAGAATCATAGAGTCATTGTACATGATATTATAGATATATCAGCTGGAGTATTTTTACCTACAGATGGGGTGAGGATAGTTGAACAAAGTATCAACCACTTTTTAGTTTGATCATCTAGACTTCTACGACATATTAACATAGATGTATGTGTGTATTTTATCTTTTATTTCATTTTTTTATTAAATTTGTTTTAACATTTGAAAGTTTATATATTTATCTATTTATTTACAAAAATACTTTAAAGGTAAAGAAATGTTTTATAGACAACAACAATTACAAAGGGCTATGACTTCATATACAGATTCTAGTAGTCTTAACAGATTGTCAAGATATTCAAATTTTTTATCGAGTGTCTATGAGATTCAAATGGAATCTAATGTATGTGGGCATGCAATGACTGTGGGGATTTTGTAAAATGATATCATGGGGTTTGTAACTAGAGATAAGGTGGGCATCAACACGATGCAAGTTTTTTATATGTAAGTATTAACATAAATATTTCCTTGCATTAAATTTATTGAAAATTTATACTTATGTCTATTTTGTATTAGATATATTTATAACATGTGTGAGGATAATGAAAAGATAGATGTATATGGATTTATGGACCCGCGGTTCATTTCACCTGAAGCGCGAACAATGACTGAAGAAGAAAGAACAATTTATATTGCTGAAATATTTGAACAAAATATAATTACTCAGTATTGGGTGTTTCCTTATCTTGAGAGGTATGAAACATATATCTCACAAAGTGTTATTTAACTTTTAACATAATAACCACTAACATTAAATTTTCTTTTATATCAGTGACCATTGGATGTGAGGTGTCTTTTGTCCAAGGGAGAAGACACTTTACTGGATATGCTCTATCCATGGAGATACGCGAGGAAATTTTAAGAACGTATTGGAACTATAAGTTTTAATTTCTTAATATTTGTTTATATTATAATGAATTTTAAATTTATTTCATTTATATTATTTTCTAACAAGGGAAATAATTTCTTCCGAGAGACCACAAAGAAAAAGAGTGTCAAAATCAAATATGTAAAAGTAAAGGTGAATTTTCATTTATATTTAGTACATTTTGGATATATTACTTAAAAATGTTATTTTGAATTGAAAAACTCATTTAAACAGTATTTTCACAAACAAGAAGGTGTCAAAGAATGCATATATTATGTGTTAAGATTTATGTATGAAATAATTACAATTGGAACAGTTACAAAGTTCAATCAGGTTAGATTTCTTTATAAACTATTCTTTAATATTTCATTTGTTTTATTCATTATAAATGTTAAATACTTTCCTTTTTAATTTGTATATTTTTTATGACTCTCACCCTTATAGTGCACAAGATCCCACACACTTACAAGTGGAATGAGAAAATCATTTTACAGGTTTGATTAGATTTTAGTTCCTTTTTAGTTAATATTATAATTTTGAATGTTGTAATTGTAAATGTGTATTTGATAATTGTTTTGGTTGGATTTTAATTTGTTTTTAGCTAATATTGTAATTTTGAATGTGTAGTTGTAAATGTGTATTTTCTAGTTGTTTTTATATTGTTTCTACTTCTGCTTGTTTATGTTTGTTTTTCATTTTAGTCGGTAGTGGAGAGGAAGGTTTAAATGAAATATTTTTTTTAAAAAAAATTCACGTCGGTTATTTTATAAACGACCTAAAAAACCCTTCATCTCGAAGCTTTTCCATGCCAGTTATGTAGGAAATGATGTGGAATAGGGTTTTTTAGGTCAGTTATAAAATAACTGACGTAAACAACCCTTCATCTCGAAGCTTTTCCACATCGGTTATGTAGGAACCGACGTGGAATAGGGTTTTTTATGCCGGTTATTAAATAACCAACATAAAAAACCCTTCACGTCGAAGCTTTTTCACATCGGTCATGTAGAAACTGACGTGGAAGTTGCTTTTTTTACATTTGTTATTAAATAATCGACGTAAAAAAACCTTATCATGGTGGTTTATTACATCAGTTCCTAGAAAACTGACGTGATAACCAGTTCCATGATACATTTACAACAGTCATTTTTTAACTGACATTAAAAACATATTTACAATGTCTCCTCTAATAACAACGTCTAATAACCGACGTAAAAAAGAAAAAAATGGCATTAAAAATCATTTCTGCACTAGTGACACGTCGTTAATCCAAAACCTCCTCTGTTTCACAACGGTGTATTTAATAATCTCAATATTTTTTTTGATGTTAAAGATCAGCTGGAGTCTCAATCACAGAGCATATTCAAATTAATGAGAATTATTAAAACCCAAAAAAAGTGAACAACATCGGTCCATAACCAACCTCTGATACCACTTGCTGGGAAAAAAAATGATTTTTCAACTGGTGTAGCGATAACCATGAGATAAAATAAAGTGAAAAATGCGGAAATAAATGGACATTAGATGTAACATGAAAAAACCTCTAAAATGAAAGGGGTAAAAACCCACAGGCAAATAGAAGGATCACGATGGGTAAAAGTGGGTACACTCTCTCTTACTATTACAAGGAGAAAACCCTCATAAATATCTCTCTTGAATATGTGGGGAAAATTCCTTACAAAATACCACACTCAAATGAGATCTACTAATAATGATATTGTTGATGAAGCCAGTGCTGGAACCACTGGGAGAGAAACCCATTTATAGGCTCTCTCTCCCCTCCTATTGCCTTCTTTGCTGGTGGGTTTGGTGGGGTTGGTCACCCACCACACACATACCTCATCTTCCACTTGCCTGCCCCCATTTGAAAAATTGTGAGTGGCCACCATCCATGGAAAAATGATTCTGACAATTTTGAGTATTGAACTCTATTTTTGTTCCACATTTCATCCCAGGAGGGATAGATTTTCAGGATATGACTAGAAGTTAGATGAAGGTGATAATTTTAATGTTCTTGATTCAATCAACCGAAACAATTCCCAAGCTAGGTCACTACATGACCTCACGTGCACCACCCTGTATGTGAAATGATGCCAATTAGTGGAAAGTGCCTGTAAATAATGGGGGATAATATACCCTCTATTAGATAACCATAAGTAATAGAGAAATAATAATAAACCATCGTCCATAAAACTACAACATAATATAGATATTACAACAATAAACTAACCATAATCAAACATATCACATGATATAACAAGAGATGAACCCAATGTAAATTCCATAAAGTCATACATCAGATGTAGGATCACTTGATGAGTTGATCATATAAAATATAGTCAAAAAATGAAAAAGGTATGGGGATAAAAAAACATAAATAAGGTATGAGGCTTTTCTCAGTCCTGTTTCTCAGTCCCTGTTATCCATCCTGTTCAATCGTCGATCATCAAGTATTTTCCCTCAACTACATCTCTGACCATGAAGTCTGCATGTCCATCAAGGTGCATGTGAAGGGTGTGGGCAATATAATTAGCATGTCATCAGGTACTCATAAGCCACCCGGATGAGTGACCCCACTATCTTCAGTCAATGTCAATGAAGAGTTTGAACATGTCATAGATAACCATGGTGGGATAGTGAAACATCTTCCCACAAGCATATAATCTTGCAACCTAAAGATCTAGGTTGGCATAGTTCCCAACTAATCCATAACCATAAAAAGGATCACTAAGTTGTTATTACGTCCAACCTCCCATAACTGAATTTCTCCATATACTCAGTTGGAAATAGATAACAAGCTTGGAAATAGTGTTTGGATTTCAAAAGCAAGGTTTTATGCCAAATGTGCCTTGATTGTTTTTTTCAAGGTTTTACCATGTTATTTGGAATGAAAAGGGGCGAGGGGTGATATTTTGTTTTCTTATACCTACCCATGTGGAAAACCTACTTTTATAAAATTATGTTCAAACTATCATTTATGGAGTGTGTGTGTAACTCTTATGTATTTTCTTAGGTTCCCAATATTTACTTCTATTCATTAGATGGTTGTTGGGTCCATGGCTGGATGTGTTGGGATATGATGAGTGGTTATGGGTCATGTGTAGGTTTAATTTGAGTTTTTCAGGCTTCTGTTTTATTTTTTGACATCCATGTTGTATTGACCATTTTGGACAAGCATGACTTATTTTAGATTCTCATTGTATTTGCTTCCACTGTATTTTATAAAAGCATGTTGGATGTTTATTGTTGCTTATGCCTTGTTTGGTTAGTTATTTTATCTAGAACTTATTATTTTTTCATGGATGTCCAATATATGGATAGGTCATATAGATTTTTGGTTGTTTTCTCTATTTGTTTAAATGCTTTTATGGGGGTGAAACCATTCCCAAGTGTACTTTCTTGAGACCCGGATACTAGTTACCAGCCCATAAGGACGAAGAACACCCTTTGGGCCGAGTGGCGAGTCATGTTGGGTGACGCGTCAGGTCATCTTGGGCCGATTTGTTACAACACAACTCCTCCTAGAACACAAAAAAAATCAAGGAAACCATTGAACTAAAATCAAAAGAGGAGAATTAGAACTTGACTACAACCAAATATTTCCACCTTCACACTAAAAGATAGGATTATCGATGTAATGACCCGCCAATTCTCATTGATTTGAGAGCTCAACGAGTCATTACTTGGCCTTAAGTGACATCCCCAAGGCGCCAAAGGCTGGCAATAAATGCCGAAGGGTTTCAAAACACATGGGGGACAATTTACCCTTAAAATGAAGACAACCAACAAACCATGCAAACTAAATTAAAAATCTCCAAGAAACCACTATATGATTCATGATTTAAACCCAAGATAGTTCAACCATTTATTTCATAATAAACCAGCCAAAGTGAAACAATGGAAACAAAAAAAAAATCAGAGTAAACAACGGAAAGAAAACTGACAAGACTCAAAGACAATGAAGACTCCAAGGCTCCACAAGCTCTATGATCCACAAGCTCCACGCTCCAACATCACGAACCAGCCCAAGCATCACAAAGTAGTGCTATAAACATGTGACACTTTACCCTTGCCAACATCCTGGTATATGACATCTGCAAAAGCACCATCGTGCCAAATTAGGGGGTGAGTAATGAAACTCAGTAGGTTTTCCCCGATGACTTCCCAACCCATTCCTCTAGGATAAAACATGTTAGCACATTTATATAAAACAATTTATATAAAAAAATTCCAAAACGGTTCACAATATAGCAAGTTCCAAATCAAAAACATTTTTCAACCAACCCAATCTTCCACCCAAAACCATCTTTTCCAAGAAAAACAACCAAACCAAGTTTCCAAATCAAAACCACATTTCCACTTTGGCATAACCATTCCATTCCACATAACCACATCATTGCCCATGCATGCATCATTATGAAAGTTCCATACTCATGAGAGGTCTCTTGTCTATCTACCAAGTCGTCACAAGGTAATTATTCCCCATGTTCCATTACACTTTTGACACATAGCACAAGGTCATATTTCAACCAAGCCTCGTAAATGCAATATGAACACACACAACAAGTATGCCCAAAAACCACACCATTTCAACCATGCCAAAACCATTTCAATAAAACAACCCTTTCTATTGAAAACATTTCTCCTCAAACCATTTTCCAAATCCAGCGAATCCATATTTTAAAATCAAGAAAACAAAACACTTTGTACAAACCATTCATTCAATTTCCACAATTTCATCAAAAACCATAAATCAACACTAAAGAAGATTTATAACATGCTTTGCACCAAAATTTCACAATCAAAACCAAGAAATTAAATCAATTTGAACTAAGCCTTCAATTTATAATAAAGAGGAATCGAGAGTGAAGCCACCTACCTCAACAAATTAGGAAAAACCAAACAACAGATGAAGAGCGCTCAAGAACACCGGGTTGATTCTCCAAGAACTCGACTTAGATTACTTCTCCTATCACCAAAAAGACCAAAACCCGATTTAGAATTCATACACTACCTTAGATCTACCCACCTAGGGCATAAATCTAAGGATCCAACAAGAGGGAAGAAGGAGATCTAAGAAAACAAGACAAGAATGAGACTTACCGCGATCAACCGGCCTCTAAACGCCAAGGCAACCCTCCGGATCGCTTCCAAAATGCCTGGTAAGTGTTCTCCCACCTTCCCCAGAGAGAAATCCTGAGTTAGGGCCGTCTGGGAGAAAAAACGAGTGGGTTAAAAGATAAACTGGATTATATCCTAATAAATAGGATCTAAGTTGACTTCGTGCACGGTTAGTCCGCACGGTTAGTTAAACCGTGCACTAACCATGCGGTGGTCACTGCCAGAGAGGGGCTCTCCGAACGGCCTCCTCGCACGGTTTTCCCAAACCGTGCACACACCGTGCAGTCTCCTCTGTCCAAAAGACCACCACCTGCACGGCTTCCACACGGTTTGGAAAACCGTGCGCAGCCCATGTGTCCCCACATTTTTCCCTTTTTACGCTTTAAAAGTCTCCCAAACTTTCCCCAATCATCTCCCATATACTTAATGCACTTGAAAAGCATAAAACAAGGGTTACTTACCAGAAACCGGGGGTACTACATTCTCCCCACCATTGGCCTTTCCGTCCCCGGAAAGTAGAAAAGCATCGCTTTCTTGAAAGAGTTTTGTCCACTGCTCTTTCATTTCTTTCTCGCGTTCCCAAGTCTCTTCCTGGATCTGACTATGGTGCCATAAAACCCGCACTAGACCGATGCTCTTTCCACGCAAGAATTTATCTTTCCTATCCACAATCCGCACAGGGATATGTACCAACGAAGCATTCGTCTCTAGGTCAACATGATCCCATCTGATCACATGGTCAGGATCGGGCTGATACTTCTTCAACTGAGATACATGGAACACATTATGCACTGCACTAAACCGTGGTGGTAATGCCAACCGATATTCCACCTCGCCAACTCGTTCCAGTATCTCAAAAGGGCCTAAATATCGAGGAGATAACTTGACCTGATTCCCAAAACGACAATGTCCAAGTCTTGGAGAGATCCTCAAGAAGACATGATCACCCACAACGAACGCCAACAGTCTACGACGGTGATCTGCATAAGATTTATGATGACTTTGAGCCGTCTCCATCCTCTTTCTAATCAACTGAATCTTCTCCGTTGTTTCTTGGACAAGGCTCGGCCCAACTAGTGAAGTTTCATCCTTTTCCACCCAACATAGTGGATAATGACACAGACGCCTATACAATGCTTCAAACGGAGCCATGCATATCGAAGATTGATAGCTGTTATTGTATGAGAACTCCACTAAGGGTATATGATCCTCCCATGAGCCACCAAAATCCATTACACAAGCCCACAACATGTCTTCCAATGTCTGTATTGTCCTTTCAGATTGTCCATCTGTTTGAGGATGATACGCCCTACTCATATTCAACTAAGTTCTCAGGGCTTGTTGTAAGGATTTCCAGAAACGAGATGTGAACCTCAGATCTCTATCTGAGACGATAGACACTGGTACACCATGTCTCTTTACCACTTCCCGGATAAAGATTTTTGAAATATCTTCCACCGTATGAGTTTCACGAATAGGGATGAAATGGACCGAATTGGTCAGACGATCCACTATCACCCAGATGGCATCGTGTTTCCGGACCGTTCTTAGAAGACCTGTAACAAAATCCATTTCTATCTGCTCCCATTTCCACACTGGGATAGGTAAAACTGTAACATACCAGCTGGTCTCTGATGCTCTGCTTTAACCTGCTGACAAGTTAAGCATCGCGAGACGAACTCGACCACCTTCCTTTTCATGCCGCTCCACCAAAAATGCATCTTCAACGCCTTATACATATTTTTTGTACCCGAATGTACAGCCCATCTCGAATGGTGGTAAGCATGAAAAAGTTGTTCCTAAGCAGTTAAAGGTACATCTATCCGATCTCGAAACCGCAGAACTGAACTCCCAATGTATCCAACTTCGCCATGAATTGTTATCATCATGGTTTAAAAAATACATCTAAGTACGCGATTTGTAACATAGATTAATAATAATATTAAAGTATAAGGACTATCACACACACTCATAGATAGGAATATTCGATGAAACCAAAACATGCAAAATTCCTACTGGTGGGTCTGTTCTCATAATATTTCACCTTGGAGATTACCAAGTGCAAACTTCATGTGAAGAAGCCTCATATAATTATGAGTACTTAAACCTGAAATTATATATACAATGTGTCCCATCATAGTATGTTATCCAACCATAGAACATTATTTGAGAATATCATCATAATACATCAAGGTACTCATTATAGCGGGGAACTGTTATGATCTTATCAATGTGACATATACTCTAAGATATTATTACATTAGATTCATGAATAACAACAAACAATATATAATAATAAGTTTTATTAATATTCAATACATTGAATATACATGTAATAAAATTATAAACAGTTGGTCCTAGGACACCAACTTCAACAAAATCCCACTTAGACTAGAGCTAACTTCCTACGACCTTCAGTTCACTAGACCTCACATGATAGTCATGTTTCTGTTGAGTCGAGGATTTAGTCAAGGGGCCCACTATATTTTCTTATATGAAAATACCACTCACTACAACTTCACCTATCTGAGAAAAATCCCTCAAGAGATGATACTTCTAAAGTATGTGCTTCATCCATTGATGTAACCTTGTCTCTTTTACAAGATCCACCACTACAGTATTATCACAATATATTATGATAGAATCTCTAATTCTAGATACGGCATCAAGATCTTGGATGAAGTTACAAATCCATACTATTTCTTTAGCTACCTTAGAGCTATAATATACCCTGAATCTACTGTAGAATCTGCAACCGCATCCTTATTTGATATCTTTCAGCTCACAACACCTCTATTAAAAGTGAAGATGTATCCTTTTTGCAACTTCATGTCATATTTACTGGTTTTAAAATAAGCATATGAATATCCTCTGATGACTAGTTCCTTACTCCTTCATAAACTAGGAACATATCCTTAGTATGCCTCTGATACTTAAGGATAGTCTTGAATGCCATCCAATGGTGGTCACCTGGATCAGCTTGATATATTCCCACTACACTTAATGCATAGGAAAAATCTATCCTAGTACATAGCATAACATACATGAATGAAACAACCACTAATTCATATGGAATCCTTTTCATTCTATTTATTTCCTCATGTGTCTAAGGACACATTTTCCTAGAAAGTTGAATGCCATGTGATGTTGGAAATAATCCCCTCTTGGATTATTCTATAATGAATCTCTTCAGTATCTTGTAAATGTATGTACTTTGACTTCGGCCGAGAAAACTCTTGGATCTATCATGATGGATCTTGATCCCAAGAATATATACTGCCTCGCCCAAGTCCTTCATAAAGAAGAATTTATTTAACCATGCCTTAATAGACTATAAGATTGGTATTTTGTTTCAAATGAGTAATATGTCATCAATATATACTATTAAGAAAATGAATGTACTCCCACTAAAAAAATTATAGAAACATGGACTGTATTCATTCTTTATAAAACCAAATTTCATTATTACCTCATCAAAACAAATGTTACATGACCTAGATGCTTACTTTAATACATAAATGGATCTTTAAAACTTTCATGCCTTGTTAGCATCCTTTAGAGTCAGAAACCCTTCAGGCTATGTCATATAGAAATATTATTGAAGGTTACTATTAAGGAAGGTTGTTTTGAAATCCATTTTCAAAATCTCATAATCATGGAAAGATGTAATGGAAAATATAATTCTGATGTATTTTAGCATTGTAACTGGTGAAAAGGTTTCTTCATAGTCAATGCCTTGATGTTTTTAAACCCTTTTGCAACTAGTCATGCCTTATAGGTACATACTTATCCTTCCACGTTCAGTTTCTTCTTGAATACCCATTTGTAATCAATGGAATTTACATCTACTGGAGTGTCTACAAAAACCCATACTTAGTTTTGGTACATGGAATCCATTTCATAATTCATGGATTCTTTCCAATTAGAAGCATATGTTCCACTTACTACTTCCTTATAGGTTAAAGGATCATTATTATCAACTAATAATGAGTGTCCATCCTCAGTGACTAGAAAACTATATCATTCTAGTAATCTAACCTCTCTAGTACTTCTATATAGTAATTGCATATCTGGAATAATTTCTTCTTCCATGGGGCTTTGTGGAATTTGTTCCTATGGAAACTCTTGTGTATCTTGAGCCTGAACTTCATCGAAGTCTATCTCGCTCCCACTATCTCTTTTAGAAATAATATCCCCCTCAAGAAATGTGGGATGTCTGTCAACCACAACCTTTTTTCTTGAAGGATTTTATAGGCAGTATCCCTTTGTTTCTTTGAGATATCCTATAAAGATACACTTTGTGCCTATGGGTGTAAGATTATTACTTGAATAGGCCTTAACAAATGCTTCAAAATCCCACACATGTAAGACAACACAGGTTTCTTTCCATTCCATAATTGGTATTTTATACCATCTGTTGCTTTAATTGGAACTCAATTTAGTTAGTATGATTATGTTTATAATGCATATCCCCAAAAGGATAATGGAAGACTCACCCGACTCATCATTGATCTCACTATGTCCAACAAGGTGTAGTTTCTCCTTTCGCTTACACTATTCCATTGAGGCGTATAAGGAGGAGTGAGTTGAAATAAAATACCAAACTACCTTAAATAATCAATGAAGTATTGATTAAGATATTCTCCACCATGGTTTGTGTGAAGTTTCTTAATCTTCTTACCAAGATGGTTCTCAACTTCATTCTTGCATTCTTTGAATTTATCAAATGAGTCTAACTTATACCTCATTAAATAGAAATATCCATATCTACTAAAATCATCAGAAAAATTTATGAAGTATGAGTACCCACCACTTTCTTCAACAGGATATGGTCCACACACATCAGTATGAACTAATTTAAGAATCTATATATCCCTTTCATGTTTCCCACTAAATGGGGATTTGGTCATTTTTCCTTGTAAAAATTTGTGACATACACCAAGTGGTTTTAGTTCAAAAGAATATAAATATCCATCTTGATTTAATTTAGTCAGGTGATTTTCATTTATATGACCTATTCGATGATTCCAAATTTGGTTGTGGTGTGAGTGATGTGAAGTAACTTCATTATCGATTTCCATTATTTGGTTTGTGTAATCCAAAACATAAAGATAGTTATTTAAATGAACCTTATCATAATAAATTCTATCTTTATAAAAGAAGAAACATTTATTCCCAAATTTTAAAATAAATCCAACCATATGAAGTCTGGATACATAAATAATGTTTTTGTTAACTTAAGAAAAATAATAAAAACCCTTTAAAACCAATATAATTCCAGTCAGAAATGTGAGGTGGTAGTCCTTGGTAGCTACAACAACAAGTTTAGCTCCATTGTCTACTTGAAGATCTACATATCCTTGTTTAATCTTTTTGAATCTAATTTTTTCATGTATTTGAATACATATAAGAGAACCACAAGCTATATCTAATACCCAATTTTTGGAAATAGATAAATTGAACTCGATAACAAACTCACCTGAAGCTTCCCCTTAATTCTTTGGTTGAGTGTAGTTTTTCTTCTAGCAACCCTTATTTCCACATACGAAACAGAAAAAATCTTATTCCCTGGTTCGTCCCTCGATCTTCCTCTTCTTGTAAGGGTGTGAAGAATCTTTGGTCTAAAAGATCTTTGCTTTCCTTTTATATTTTTTCACCATAAGGATGGAAGGTTTTTCACTTTTCATATCCTTATCTACTTAGATAATAAGATTAAGAAGATATGGAAGAATATTCTCAATGTTGTTCATATTAAAATTCACAAAAAGACGAAGAATCTCTGAGGGAGTGATGCCAAAATGAGGTTGGTGCCCAGTTTTTCAGGGAGTTTAAACCCTAAAACCTCTAAGAGATCAATGTTTCCAATAATCTTGACTATATGAGGCCCAAATGGGTTACCCTCTCTAAGACTTGTATGAAAAAGTGAATTGGAAATCTCAAACCATTCCTGTCTAGCTCTCTCATAGTAAATACCACGAACGTGCTCAAGCATGCAATGCACATCCATGTTTTTGTGAGACTTTATTAGTTAACTAGAAATTAATGAAAGAATCAAACATTGAAGTTCAATCTCATCGGTCAAATATTTTTCATAGACAAGGAAGTCTTCATCACTCACCTCTTTAGCAGGCAGATCAAGCATTGAGAATTCTAGCATATAAGATTTTTGTTAATGGCATAACACAACCCGAAGACGTCTAAACCACTCCTAGAAGTTACTGCCAGTTAGGATGTTATATTTATCTAATATTTATCATAGGGATAGTGTGGATGATGAAATTTTCATTTTATTCTACAATTAAAAAGATTATATTATTATTACTTTACTTGATTAAAAAATAAGTAAGATATAATAAATTAAATGTTTATTTATTTATTTATTATATCTGCCACTATTTTATCAAGTCTCAATATCCCTCACTATAAAAATTGGAATGTCTGGTTGCTTTAACATTCTAGTGGCAATGATCCCCATTACTTTTCTTAATGATACAGACTTTGGCAATGAAAACCATAATAAAGTAATTAGGTAAGCGATCTTTCCAACTGTGGACTTGTATCTCCTTGATCCGTAGTGGATTCCCTTATCTCGAAATCCTGACTTGGATTTCCTCAACAATTGCCTCGAAATTTGTATTGAACATACTTTGGCCATTAAACTCAATACAATTTGGTTAATTCTACCCAAAACTCTCATGATAACTCCCTAATAAAAGTAAGTGTCTAGAATTTGACCATGCACTACACTTAGTTCCATGGTTTCATTCCCAATTAAGTAATGGAATGCTTAGACGAACTTAATATTTAATTGAGGGATTTTAGTTTATTATTCATAAATTCTATCTTTTTTTATCCTTTAAATGTCTTGTTAATATTAAGTGGATGTTACTTAATTAATTAACCATGTTGGATAAAAAATTTAAACATTAATTCATTTATTTATGTGATCGTGACCTTGAATCCATAAAATAAATAATTACATAGAAAGAAAGAATTAATTAATTAAATTACTTGTTCATGAGTTTTATCTAAAGGTTGATTTAATGCACAGACATTAAATCAACCTTTGACCTAGGGGAAATGAATCTTATTTCTAGTCTTGGCATGAGTTAAAAAATTCCATCTATCCACCTATGTATCACCTGAGTTGGAATTATTATGGTTCTGTCTTGAACCACCTCCACCAACATTGGGATGCTCCATTAATTACAAATATTTATTACTCACACACAGGTGAGGGGAACTAAAAGATTTGTTAAAGGGGATTACATAAATATCATTGGAAACTCAGGTTCTACATAATAATAGAGGGAGCGATGACTCAAAAACCATCATTTAATTTAATAGTAAACAATTGTAAACTCATGTAATAAATTAAATTAAATTAAAACATCCAACACATACACAGGTCTTGGTCAAGATCATGAATAGTAATACATGCAATGAATTCACAAAAGTAAATGGATAATATCCATTTATTTATTAGTTATTTTATTATTTAAGATAAACACACTTTAATTAATTAATTAATACCCTTTCATATTTAATGATCATCTGATCTTATTTAGAGATACTCATTATTAATGTAATTCATGGAAAATAAATGGCAGAACCAATAATAACATATTAATTACAATAAATTAATCAAGCATTTAAAATTATTTAAAACCATTATTAAATTTTCAAACACACAAAGGTGTGATAATCAATAAAATATGGTTTTAATGCTATAATTTTTGTAATTTAATGTAATTTTAATTTTTTCCATTAATGGGATACTACACGGCATATACATGCAGCTATATGCCATGTACCTCAGTTTTCGTATATCCAAGTCACATGCCTGGGGCTTTGGCGTGTTAACTTAGATGATGTAACACCTTGAACCCAGTTACCCAGAGCTGGTGCATTATTTTAATATATTGGAATGATTATAAGGAATCAAATCCTGAAGGACCGATTAGTTTAGCAGTCTTGGAAAATAGATTACACACATGAACATTACATTACAATTTCTAACATAAAACAAAACATAGATAATCCTTTGAGAATTCCATTATTTTCCTAGATTAACCCTGCGTATCAATCATAAAACACTTCTTAGAATCCTGGGAGAATAAAACATAAGAAAGGAGTGAGATTAGATGCTCAGTAAGGATAAACAATGTAGCAGAATCTATCACAAATAAGCATAAACTTTTAAGTCAAGGTACAAAAATAAAACACAAGCCTTTTAAAATACTATCTTCAGAATAATATGGAATGAATAAATCAAATAATTCAATTTAAACATTCACATAGTTATTATACTAGTTGAATAATCATATGTAAAATCAATAACTAATCTCATAATGAGGTAATGCACAATGAAGGACATCTTAAACACACCGTCAAGGCTTCAGGCAAGACACTATACCTAATTGGGTAAGACATTATCCAAAACCCAAACATAATTGTCTCATGAGACTACCGATGCATTGAGGGGCTATAGCAGGCCCCACCCGACACTTAAAAAGTATAATGCATTCCTCTTATTAAAGGGGTAAAACATAACCAATATAAACATTCATATTAAAACTAGCATATGAAATGACAATACTTAAGCCACAAGTTATGAATGACAGCAAAATAGCACATCCACAGTCAAACATATCATAAAACCTTTAATACAATAGGGAAAATTGTATCATAATATATTAACCTTAATTAATCATAAAATCCAACAAAGGATGTTGACATAGATAAAATTGATCTAACAAAATCATTAAAACTTTTTTTAGAAATATCCCTTTTTTTACTTTGAAATCATTTGAAAGCCTACGTAATTATAAAAGAAAACATTTCATTTGAAAATAACATAGTAATATTGTAAGGGAAGCTTCAAAATGTTAAGGTGTCATAACAACGTAAAATAGCTGCTCGTGTTGTGTAAGTTAAAAAAACATTCTTTTCTTAATTTTTCGAAAAGGTCCTATAGTACCTCATTTGGGAAACAACAAAAAGATTCCTTTCAAAACATTTTATAAAAAATCAAACATAGATATAAATGACTTTCAAAAATAGTTTAAGAATAAAAATATTATTTTTAAATACATTTATAAGAAAAATGTATGTGGATGATAAATATGTCCCTGTAGGTACTTATGTATAAACAATCTTGTATAATAATGATATTGTGAAATTAACCCTTACCTTATAATTTCCTTTAGTAGAGGGTGAGTTATCCTCCTGTATAATGGTTAAAAAAATATATTATTAAATTATACTAGGACCATATTCATATTTATGATATCATATATGATTCATTTATGACTTTATATTACCCTTTTATTAATAATTTCCAAGTTAAAGCAACGTTTCACGTAATAATCACTTTCTTTATCATACGTGTTTTGACTTGTTATTTTTGATCGTATTACATAGATAATAATTTAATTACTTAAATAATGTAAAACATGATTTATATATCATATATATTATGTATATAAATATATATAATAGATAGATAAATAAAATGTAACTCACCGTTCATGGAGACGGTATGCCGTACGTACGCATGGACGCTGTTTTCGTTTTCTTATCGTATTGAATGGAAGTAAGTGAATGAAATATATGTATATATATATATATCATCTCTGTAGAATTATTATGTCATATATTTCATACTTATTAATAATATTTATTCTTATAATCATTCTTGGATGGTGAACATGGAAGATGAGTCTCATCGCGTCGTGGAGACAGTAAGTTGTACATACGCACGAGTGACAATATCATTTCCTTAATGGTTAAATGGTATGGAATTGGATGGAATATGAATTTTATATAAAAATATAATATTATATTTTTTATTTACATCCATTATATTCATCGTTATACCCATAGAAATAAAGTGTACATGAAAAACAATTTACACCACGACGTGGAGACGGTAAGCCACACACACACATGATGATATTGTTTTTAGTAGGATGGGTAAAAGGAATAATATGATTGTACCATAATTATAATAACATATCAACATTTATAAGGTATTGGAGTTATTTTTTTAGTATTGAAACAACAGAGAAAGAGTTATTAGAATAAGAAAAGAACTGTGAAACAGGTGATAAAACAATTACCTCTTTTTGGATGTCTCCTTTTGATTTGCACAAAAAGTCTCCATAGGATGGATTTATTCCCATAGTGTGGCCTCTATTATGAATTAAGAGATGTTTGGAGAAGAAATGGTTAGGGTTTTGAAAAAACCAAAGGCTTTAGAGGTGTGAATTAAATAGAAGGAGAAGTGCCCTTTTATAAGAGAGGTGAGGGTCACTTTAGGAAAAACTTGAAATATTAATTTATTAAAAATTTATTTTAGGTTTCTAATAGCTTAAAAGAGATTTAATTAGAGGATAATATTATTATGGGTCTAAATCCTCTCAAAAAATAGGTTTTAGACAAGTTTAGGTCACAAATTTAACTTTATCTTTTGGCTTTAACCCTTAGTTAAATAAGTTAACTCCTACCATGTCTTCTTGTATTTTTATACTATATGGTTAATATAGTTAGTATAAAATACCAAGAGAACCTCAAGTGGATAATTAATGAAAATTTTAACACTATATAAGTAATTTTTCTGAATCTTATATTTTTATGACTATTATATCATTTAATAAAATAGTGTTTGTTTTAAAAACTCATTTATGTCAATTTTGACACTATTTAGCAATTGTTTTTTGTTAAATTCATAAAAAAATTATTCCTTAAAAAAGCATTAAATCATCCCTTAAATTTCAATGTTATAAAAAAAATCATGTATGGCGTCAAAAATCCCAAATTACATTTATTTTAATATTTATAGTATCATTTATTTCAATCATTAATTAATAAGGTAATCACTGCATCATTATTGTGTCACAAATAAATTTAATTATTTAATGTTTAAAAATTATAAATAAATTATCATGATATAGATAAATTTCTTATATTTAAAATTAATACTTATATTCTAATTTATCTTATGTATAACCCTATATTAAAAATGATTTAGGTATTAAAATTTGAATATGACACTTTTAACTATTCTTTAAATAAAATATAATAAATGTATTAATCTAACACAAGTGGCTTAAAAAGGATCATATTTTTAAATTAAGGTTTATTTTGGTCGAAATATACTTATCCAATCAAATTAGGACAAGTTTTAGGGTAATTTTATATTATTATAATATTATTTTTACCATTAATTACCCTATTTACCTTTAACCGTGGTAAATAAAATTCAAAAGTTACTATTCACAAAAAAATATTTTGATCCTATTAGACCAAATTTTTCATCTTTATTATAACCATGTTTTTCATATTTTTGAAATTCAATTCATAAAAGTGGTAAAATTACGTTTAATGTTAATCTTCTAATGTGGCTAGAAGGCGGGTAAAAAGACGTTAAAAATGATCAATGATTTTTTATATCTAATTATATTATAAAAATGATTCAAATAATATAAATTGGGTTAATATATACATTATTTATCTATTTTTACTTTAAAACAAATATAAATTTAAATAATTATTTAAATGAAAAATTCAAATTTTTAACAATAATGCAGTGTTTTCTCTATTCATCATAAATTGAAAGTTTTTAAAAAAATACCAAAAATTCACTCTTAAGCTAATTTTAATGTTATGAATTCAAAAATGAAGTATATTTACCAAATTAAATTTCTTTGAGTTCTTAAAATTAATTTTATTATTGTTCACAAAAGGATATAAAAAGTTGTTCCTTTAAGAAAATAGTATTTCTAAACATATAACTATTTTACCGAAACTTATACATTTCATTATAAATATGTTTTATTTAAGTGAAAACATTATAAATAACATTTAAACTTTATTTATTACTATTCATATCACTATATTTAATGGATATTTTATAAATATATCATTTAAATAATTACAACACTAAAGTGTTGTTTCGTAGAAACTCAATCTTGCGTGTTATGCAAGCCAAGTCAGTGTTGCGTGCAATAAAAACTATTGAAGATAATATACCGTAAAATATTGGAGTGTTACATCTAGACTACATAGTGTGTACATGCCAAATACACACCATGTATCAGCTTTTCGCATTCCAGGTTGGCCTGATCAACATGCGGTGTGCAATAAAAGCATAATGTGTAATTAATTGCTCGATGCATCCAGATACAATGTTCATGGGTATACGACGTATGCTTCAGATTCACGTCATGTAACTCAGTTTTACTGGCCAAAGATTTTAGCACTTCTCTATGGAATCTCTGGTCGTTCTTCTTTTTTTCTTAAACCTTCAAGAAAATGAAACACTAAACAAACATGATTATTACGTAGATAACATGTTAATTCAAATAGGATTAAAGAACTAATAAATTGAAATCTAAACAAAATTGAATTTGGATAAAAAATAAAATAAATAATTATAAATTTAAACGTGACTGCTCTGATACCACTTGGTGGTTTCTGGTGTAGCAAAAGTGTGTAGAGGTGGGTGATATATTGAAATTTATTTTAATAATTTTTCCCAAAACCAAGAGAGAGGATCTTGAATGAAAAATTTATATATTTTTTTATATTTGAAAAAATAAATACCTAGGCTTAGGAACTTTCTTTATTGGTTAATATTGATCATATGAAAAGACCCTTTCAGATTACCTTTATTGTGCTGTGAGGATCCAAGGATAGAATCCATCTAGAGGTGATCCACACGTGCTCCTATAATCTCTGAGCAATGCTACTCGATCTTCAGGTGCAAGCATGATGAGTCAAATGTCTTGCGTTATTCATTCTTGATCACTCATTCTTTGGTCTTAAAGAAATATCTCTCACACTTCTCATTCATGAGAGGGGTAGAGAAGGAGTTGTTGAGATATAATTCATTGTGTGCAATAATTATCTATTCTCAATTTTGGATGCTCTACATAATAGACATAACCACATATTTATAGAGTTGGGATTTAAGTTAAAATGTAAAGAACCAGACCCCAGTTTTCCAAAGTCAATGCCTTAATTTATTTAATTGGAATAATAAACAAAGAAGTCATATCCCTAAGGAATAAATAGTTTAGTATAATTTGGAAACAAGATACATATATAAGTTCAACATTACTACTTGAAATGAAGTACAACATAACAACTATATTGGAAACACCCATAAAATTCTATATTATCCTTGAAAGTCATTCATAATATACATATTTTCATCCTAGAAAAAAATAAACATAAGAAAGAGGTGATATAAGATGCTCAGTAAGAGTAATTAATACATCGGAAGCATAAATATAAAGCATGGTGAATAAATAAAAGTACACACGCCATTAAAACATAATCTTGATCATAAAATGGTAGGAATTAAAATTTAATTAAATAAATCCATAATAAAACATAACCATAGATATTATACTATCCAAATAATCACATGGAAAATCAATTACTACTTTTATAATGAGATAATTCATAATTCAGGACATCATAAACATACCATCAAGGCCTTATGCCAAGACCATACATAAACGGGTAAAAACCCAAATAAGTTTGTCTCATGAGACCTGCCGATGCACCAAGAGGCTATAGAAAGACCCACACGACACTTAATAAGTCCAATTAATTCCTCATATGAAAGGGGTAAAACATAATCAAAATATACATTCATATTGAAACTAACATGTGAAGTGTAAATAACTTTCCCCAATTAGTAAACATAATCACGAACCATTCAAAATAGTATGGTGAATGGTACCAAGATAGAACATCCACAATCAAACTAATCATAAACCATTCAATAAAACATATCAGATGATATCATAAAATATTAATCCCAATTAAACATAAGAATCAACAAGGGTGTTTAAAATAGATGAAAATACTCTTATAAAATCATCGAGTAATTCTTGAGAGAAATACTCTTTTTTTACTTTGAAAAAAAGAGTTCTTTTAAAAAAATATTTTCATAAAACAAAAAATAAACTAAGTTAGTTTTTCCATAATAAAATGAGTGATTTTAGAAAAACAATGGTTTCTTAAAACAGAATATAGAGTGCACTTAAAAATTAGTAAGAAATTGAGACTTTCCCTATAATCAGGCTTGTGTATTGGGAAGAAATGAGAAGAGAACCTTGTAAAAAATTTATTATTCAATCAAATAATGATGAACTGATTTGGATATATGATTTTGGAATATATATATATATAATTTATAATAATTATATAAAAATAATGAATAATTATATTGGTGTATAGAGGAAGAAAGAATAACCTCAATGAAAATGGAGGTTCGGGAAGAAAACCCTTACCTTATGACCAAATGTGTTCTGCACTTGACCTTAATATCATAGATAATAAAATTAAATCCATTAATTAATTAATTACAAACCTTTTATACATTAATCTTATTTATAATAATTTTTAAGTTATTTTATTTAATTTTTGATGAGTTATAAGATACAATTTTATTGCTCAGGAGCGCTCACTTCCTTGGGTTTCATGATCGATATACTTGTATATGAGTATGGAAGTTCATGCAGAATGGGTATAATTCTCTAGAATTTAATTTATATGATATTAATGAACATTCATAAGTTTAAATGGTTATATATATCATTTGGTTATATGGTACAAGGATGAATAATTAGATAAGACATTTAGTGATAATCGTTTACATTATTACGACGATTATTGATCATAACGAACTCATTTTGTTTTATCATTTAGTATTAAGTAAATTTGTTAATTACAGAACATAATAAAGGTTCTAATATATATATATATATATATATATATATATATTATAGTCTGGTTTAAGCATAAAAATGGTTTTGAAACTATCCTTGAAGGGGAAATTGAATAATGAAAATCCGTCATCCATGAAGGTTGTAAGTTGGCACCTTACAGATGATGATTTCGTTTTTAAAATAAAAGAGAGATATAAAAGATTTTAGTGAAAGATATCCCATTAACATGATATAATTATAGTATGTATATGATAATGTAATTATCATGATCATTTTTATATAGGAGGTGAGGTGAGAATAATAAAAGTAAAGAACTTGAAATGAAATTAAAAGGAAAAGGAAGATGATTTTACCTCTTGAATACTCCTCCTTGAGAACCTCCTTAAGGGGATTGGTTTTAGTTTCTTGATGAGACCAAGAGCTCCTGGATGTGGGGGAGAGTCTTGGGGAGAATATTGGGTAGAAATTTGACAAGGATCAAATCTTTTAAGGTCTGAGGAGAAGAGACGGTGATGGGTGGTATTTATAGTGGAGGAGAGAGGTGATTTCTCATTACTTTATTATTTTGCTCAAGACAAACAATAGTGTTGATTCTTGTGAATAATTAAAGTAACAAGTACATTTGAGTTCTAACCAAGGGTGATTAAATCATCCAAACATCACCCATGACTCAATAAATCATGTATTTATCATTTATCGTAAATTTTCATATTTTATTATTCACAAAAAATTCAAGTATTTTAGAAAATGCCAAAAATTTACCCCAACCATTTTTTGATGAGTATAATTAAAAAATAAACTCCATTTTATGAAAATAATTTTCTTAATATGAGAAATTTAATTTTTTATTAAAACCATCATTTACTTGAAAAATATAAATTTTAAATCTATAACTGATTTTATAACACTTTCAAAAATTAGCTAAGGTCTCATAAAATTATCCTAAAATCATAAGAAAACAAAATATTGATTTATGAATACATTTTATGATTTTTTTTCTTTTAAATCATTTTATTAATTATAAAATTGTAATTAAATATTTATGACTCACAAAAATACCAACACTTAATTAATAATTTTTAAAATAGTCATTTACATATACTATGATATAATTATATCATACTTTCATTTATAATATGCATAAATTTTATTTATAAAAAAATGGGTGAGGTTACAATTCATTCGGACAATGTACTATTCATAGGGGTTATATTACTATTCTTAAGGTCAAGTTACTATTTCATTGATATAGGTTTATTAACTTCTATAAACACATCTAATTTCATTCATTATTTATTTATGATGTTTTTATTCTATTCTATAAGTGATTTTATGTGATCTATACTATATGAAATAAACATAAGAAGGTAAATTTCATCGATAGAGTTCTGGGTCATTACATTATCCCCTCCTATAAAAATTTCATCCTTGAAATTTCTAGATTTTCACCACCTAAAAGATTTGGGTAGTTCTTCATCATATTCTCCTCAGACTCCCACATCACCCCTTCAATTTTATGATTTTTTAAAAGTACCTTTACCTATCGAGTCATCTGATTCCTTAACACCTATTCTTTAGTGTCCAGAATCTAGATAGACTCTTCATAGTAATATAATCCAGATTCCAATTATATTCCTTCAGAAGTGAGTACATGTGTTGGTTCTAATATGTACTTCCTTAACAAGGAGATGTAGAACATATTTTGTACCTTAGAAAGGCTAAGAGACATTTCCAAATGATAAGACACAACTCCAATTCTCTCCATAATTTCAAAAGGACCAATGTGCCTAGGGCTCAGTTTCTATTTCTTCCCAAATATTATAACTCCCTTCCATGGAGACACTTTCAAGAAAACGTGATCTCCCACTTGAAATTATAAATCCTTAATTCGATTATCGAAATAGATATTTTTCCTACTTTGAGCTGATTTGATATGGATTTAAATAGTCTTTACCTTTCCTGTTATTTCATCCACAAGCTCTGGTCCCACATTCTTCCTTTCACCAACTTCATCCCAACAAGTTGGTGTGTGAAATCTCTTTCCATACAATGCTTCATATTGTGCCATTTGAATACTAGAATGGAAACTATTATTGTACGCAAACTCCACCAAAGGTAAATACTGATCCCACATACATTGAAAATCAACTGAGCATGATCTTAACATGTCTTATGAAGTTTGGATCGTTCTTTCTGAATTCCCATCAGTTTGAGGGTGATAAGAAATACTCAAATGAAGCTCAATATCCAAATATTTCTAGATACTTTTCAAAAATTTTAATGTAAATCATGGATAAAAATTAAACACAATTGAGATAGGTTCTCTATGAAGTCTTAAAACTTCATTAATATAGAGTTGTGCAAGAAACTATAGTGGGAAATCCTCCCTTATAGTAAGGAAATGTGCATATTTGGTTAGTAGATCAACAATCACCCATATTATATCATTCTTTCTTAGCGTTTTTTGTAATCCAGTGACAAAATCCATAGTTATGTCATCCCTTTTTTATATAGGAATATGAATGGGTTACATTAGACCTTTAGGATGTTGTCTTTCATCCTTCACCTATTAATATACTAAACATCTTGATACATAATCAACAATTTTCCACTTCATATTATCCCACCATAAATGTTCCTTCAGATCTCTATACATCTTAGTTCTACTAGGGTGTATAGAGAAATTCAAGTTATGATAATCATATAATAACTCCATTTTTAGCTCAGGTATAGAGGGAACACATAACCTCCTCCCAAATTTCATAATTCCATCCTCAAACACGAAGTCTACCAACTTCCCATCATTCATAACTTTAATTTTCTTTTGAATATTCTCATCATTACCCTGATAAATTTTTGTTATTTTCAATAAAGATGGTTGGGAAAACAGTTGAAAAAGTAATGATGTTTCACCTTCCTAGATAATTCCCATATCTATCTTTGTTAGATCCATATACACAAGATCTTTTTCAATCCTCATTTTGTTCAAAACTCCATTATCCTTCCTACTCAAAGCATCTGATACCTTATTTTCCTTCCCTGGATGGTAGTGTATTGAAAAATAATAATCCTTGAGTAGCTCGATCTATCGCCTTTGACTCATGTTGAGTTATTTCTGTGAGAAGATATATTTCAAACTCTTGTGATCCATATATATCTCATATCTTTAACCATATAGATAGTGTCTCTATATCTTCAGGGAAAAGATTACCGCTACCAACTTAAGATCATGAGTTGGATAGTTCTATTCATGATTTTTTAATTGCCTTGATGCATAGACAATAACTCTTTCATTCTGGACAAGGACACAACCAAGTCCTTTCTTTGATACATAACTATAAATCACAAACCCACCATTTCCCAATGGTAGAGTTAGGATTAGAGCATTCACCAATCTCCTCTTTAATTTTTAAAACATTCTTCACATTCTTTTATCCATACCAACTTAACCCCTTTACAAGTAAGCTTGGTTAATGGGTTAGCTAATCAGGCGAAGTTCTAAATGAAATGCCGATAATGAATTTATAAACCAATAAAACTATGTACCTCAGTTATGTTCATTAGTGTAGGTCATTTATGAACCACATTTGTCTTCATAGGATCAACTAAGATTCCATCCTTAGAGACAATATGGCCAATAGAAGAAACTATTTGAATCCAGAATTCACACTTGCTAAACTTTCTATATAACTCATTTCTTCTAAGAGTCTTCAAAATAATGAGCAATTTATTCTCATGACCTTAATAGATTTTGGTGTATACTAAGATATCATCAATAAATACCACAAAAGATTCATCAATATATTCCTTAAATCCATGAAAATAGAGGGTACATTAGTCAATACAAATTACATTACTGTAAACTCGTAATAACTATACCTGGTTCAAAATACTATCTTTGGAATATATTCCTTCCTCACACACAACTGATGATATCCAGATCGAAGGTCAGTATTCAAAAAAAATATTGGGCTTCATGAAGTTGATCAAATAAATCATCAATGTGATGAATATGATACTTTTTCTTTATCGTAATAACATTGATTTACATATAGTCAATACGTAGCCTCATAGATCCATCTTTTTTCTTGACAAAGAGAATATGGGATCCCCATGGAGAAACACTAGGGAAAATTAATACTTTATCACCCAATTACTCTTTTTGTTTCTTTATCTCCACTAATTCCAATGTGGAGATTCTATAAGAAGTCTTTGATATAGGTCTTTCACTAGGAATTAAATCAATTGAAAACTCAATTTCCTTCTTTGGAGAATGTATAGGTAAATCCCATGGAAATACATCAATGTATTCTTGTATAATAGGTACATCCTCAATTTGAAGATTTCTTTCCACACCCATAGATACTATTTTCTCTACCTCCTCAAGAATTTCATTCAGAAGAGCCACTAGGGGTGGATCTAGATAAAAATTAGATGGAGAGGTTTCTGCTCTAAATATAAGGGACTCTACATCATTCTAAAAAATTGTAACTTCCTTCTTCTTGGAATATATTTTTACATCATAATTTGAAATACAATCTATAATAAGAATTATATCAAATTAAATCATAGGTATGATGATAAGATCATAAACTAAAACACGTTTATGTGTCATAAAGGGGACTGATTGACACATCTTTATTGCAGTGATACTCACCTTAGAAGTTTTGACTGATAACTCATTTATTAAATCAAATTCGAAATGTATAATTTTCTTGGAAAACTGGGAAGATATAAAAGAATGTGATGATCTGAAATCAAACAAAGCATTGGATATGTTTGAGGAAATGATTAAAGTACCTGCCACAATATCATTAAGAACTTCAAACTCAGCAGTTGTGACCACATAATCTCGACCTTTCTCCCTTGGCCTTTTTTTTGGAAAGTTTACTTAACATCTAGGACATTCATGTGCATAATGTCCCATCTCTTTAAAATTATAGCATTGAACATTTCCAAATTATTTCTTTACCTTGCAATCATGGGTGTGGTGTCATTTTTCTCCACACTTGTAACAAACTTTCATTCCCTTCAAAAAAGTACCAGGGCATTTATTCCCACAATTACTATAGGGTGGAAAGTAAACTCTTCACTTCTTCCACATTTCCTTATTTCCTTTTCCAGAGTGTTTAGTAGTACTCTTCTTCTCTTGATTTACTTTGAAGTTATATGACTTAGAGAATTTCTTTTATATCTTGATATCACATGATACTATATCTTCATATGATGAGAAATTTTAGGAGACCAATGACCTTCAGATGAATGGTTTTAAACTATAAAAGAATCAATCAATATTTCTCCTTGGATTATGTATGTAGTCTGTGAAATTCCTTTCTAACCTTGTAAATTTTTCTTCATACTTTGCAACATTTTCATCCTCTTTTTGTCTTAGACTCAATAATTTCTTCTCTATATCTGATCGCTGTTTGTGAGGAAAATATTTTTCAGGAAAATTTCCTTAAAATCCCTTCATTCCATATTTTTGATTTATTCCTCTTCCTTTGTGTTTTGAATTAGTGACCACCATTGATCCGAATATCCCGATAGATGATAAACTTTCATGACAACCTTCTCCCTTTCGTTACTTCCTAAATCAAGAAATATCTTCTCTAAGGAACTTATCCAATAATCTACTACAAATGGGTATGTATTCCCATTGAATGATAGAGGATGTTATTATATAAAGAAGTATAAAATTTCTCATCTACGTTGTGGTTTAGGATGCTCCATACTAGTGAGGTTATTGTTCATAACTTAATTCATTTATCCCAGTATTGTTATAAGTTGCTCAACACCAGTTGCATCTCCAATACCGACATCATTATCTTTCATAGGAGGTAAATCCCTACATAGAATACATGCGTTAATATAGTTTCCATTCCTTCCACTAGGATCCATTTATAAATAATGGAATACACTATATTAGTTTATGAATCATAATGTATACTCTCAAACTAGAAAAACACTTAACAAAAATTAAAGTTTTATGCATAGCTAATCTCATAATAATAAACATGGTTTATTTGGGGACATATTTAATTTTAAATCCTTCATAATAGTTTGTAAAGAAAATTTGACTTATTCTAAGCATATTATCCAAGAGTGTCAAACCAAGTGCATAGTAAAGTCTGTTGTTGTGTATTAGGTTACCCCGAGTCAGGCTCAGGACACCTTATAGAACTTTTTACCCCTAGTTACATCTATTCCAGAACCATGTCCAATTATAGTATCTATACATGGATGTATTTCCGGGAAGATCTACACAATTTATAATTTACCAAAATTTTAGTATGTTCTTCTATTCTTATCCTCAAAGTCTATCTTTAGGCTATGTTCCCTAATCTATTTCTTTTAAATCTAGTTTTTAATGTTTCTACTAAACTTCCTCTGATACCAACTATAAAGACCCAGACCCCAGTTTCCTAGATCCAGCGCCTTACTTCATTTCATTGGAATAATAAACAAGGAATTCATATCCCAAAGGAACAGATAGTTTAGTAGCTTTGAAAAACAAGATACATATATAAGTTCAACATTACAACTTGAAATGGATTACAATGTAGTAACTATATTGGAAACATCCATAAGCTTCTAGATTATCCTTACAAGTAATTCATAATATACATATTCACATCCTGGGAAAAAATAAACATAATAAAGGGGTGAGATCAGATTATTAGTAAGGGTAAGTAATACAACATAAGAATAAATATAATGCATTGTGAATAACTAAAATTACACATGCCATTAAAAGATGATCTTGAGCATAAAGTAGAAGGAATTAAAATTTGATTAAATAATTCCATAATAAAAAATAACCATGGATATTATACTAGTCAAATAATCACATTGAAAATAAATTACTAGTATCATAATTAGGGAATTCATAATGTTGGATATCATAAACATAACATCAAGGGCTCGTGCCAAGACCATACATAAATGGATAAAAACCCAAACTAGTTTGTCTCATGAGACCTACCGATGAACCGAGGGGCTATATGGGACCCCACATGACACTTACTAAGTAAAATTAATTTATCATATGAAAGGGGTGAAACATAATCAACATATACATTAATATTGAAACTAACATATGAAATGTAAATAACTTTCCCCAATAAGTAAACATAATCACTAACTATTCAGAATAATATGGTGAATGGTACCAAGAGAGAACATTCACATTCAAACTAATAATAAACCATTAAATAAATCATTTTAGATTATATCATAAAATATTAATACCAATTAAACATAATAATCAATAAGTGTGTTGAAAATATATGAAAATACTCTTATAAAATCGTCGAGGAATTCTTGAGAGAAATACTTTTTTTACTTTGAAAAGAAGAGTTCTTTTGGAAAAATATTTGCATAAAACTAGAAATGAAATAAGATAGTTTTTTCATAATAAAATGATTGATTTTAGAAAAATAATGGTGTATTAAAAAAAATTATAGAGTTTACTTGAAAATGGGTAAAAAATCGAGAATTTCCCTTTAACCGGGCTTGCGTATCAGGAAGAAATGTGAAGGGAACCTTGTAAAACATTTATTATTTAATAAAAGAATAATGAACTGATATAGATATATTATTTTAGAATATATATATATATATATAAAATTTATAATAATTATATAAAAATAATGAATAATTATATTGATGTATAGAGGAATAAAGTATAACCCGAATGAAAATAGAGGTTCGGGAAGAAAACCCTTACTTTATGTCTGAATGTGTTCTTCACTTGACCTTAATGTCCTTGATAATCAAATTAAATCCATTAATTAATTAATTAATAACCTTTTATACATGTTTTTTATTTATTATAATTTTATTAAGTTATTTTACAGCCTTTTTTATGGGTTATAAGATATAATTTTATTGCTTGGGAGCGCACACTTCCTTGGTTTTCACGATCGTTATACTTGTATATGAGTATAGAAGTTCATGTATAATGAGTATAATTCTCTATAATTGAATTTATATGATATTAATGAAAATATTGACGTATAAATGGTTATATATATAATTTTTTATATGGTATGAGTATGAATAATTAGATAAGACATTTAGTGATAATCATTTACATTATTACGACGGTTATTGATCATAACGAACTCATTTTGTTTTATCATTTAGTATTATGTAAATATATTACTTATAGAACATAAGAAATGTTGTAATACATATATTATAGTTTTTTAACTATAAAAATGGTTTCATTACTAGCCTTGAAGGAGAAATTGAATAACGAGAATCCATTGTCACAAAGGTTGTAAATCAGCACCTCAGGAACGATGATTTCATTTTTAAAATAAAAGAGAGAGAGAAAGGAGTTTAGTGAATGATATTAAATTAAATTGATATAATTATATTATATAGATTATAATATATTTATCATTATAATTTAGACCGAGGATGTGAGGATAGAATAATAAAAGGAAATAACTTGAAAAGAAATTAAAAGGAAAAGGAAGAAGATTTTACCACTTGAATACTCCTCCTTAAGAACCTCCTTATAGGGATTGGTTTTGGTCTTTTGATGATAAAAAATATCCTAGACATGGGGTAGATTCTTGTTCAGAATATTGGGTATATATTTGACAAGGATAAAATCTTGGAAGGTGTGAGGAGAAAGGGTGGTGATGGGTGATATTTATAGTGGAGGAGAGGGGTGATTTCTCATTATTTTATTCATTATTTTATTATTTTTCTAAATAAAAGAAATAGTCTTAATTATTGTAAATAATTATAGTAATAAGTTCATGTGAGTTCAAACCAAGTGTGCTTACATCATCCAAACATCACCTATGACTCAATAAATCATGTATTTATCATTTATCGTAAATTATCGTATTTTACTATTCACAAAAAATCAAGTATTTTAGAAAAATCTCAAAGAAATTACCCTAACAATTTTTTGACATTGAGAATTAAAAAATGAAATCAATTTTATGAAAATCATTTTCTAAATATGATAAATTTAATTTTTAATTAAAACCATCATTTACTCAAAAAATACAGATTTTAAATCTATAACTGATTTTATAACACTTTCAAAAATTAGATAAGGTCTCATAAAATTATCCTAAAATCACAAGACAATAAAATATTTATTTATGAATACATTTTATGAAAGTGAATTTTATTTCAAATTATTTTATTAATTATAAAATTTTAATTAAATATTTATGACTCATAAAAATACCAATACCTAATTAATAATTTTTAAAATATTCATTTACATATACTATGATATAATTATATCATACCTGAATTTATAAGATGAATAAATTTTATTTATACAAACACGGGTGAGGTTACTATTCATTCAGCCGATTTACTATTCATAAGGGTCATGTTACTATTCCTAAGACCAAGTTACTATTTCATCAGTATAGGTACCTTAACTTCTAGAAATACCTCTTATTTCATTTATTCTTCATTTATGATGTTTTTATTATGTTCTCTAAGTGATTTTATATAATATATACTATATAAAATAAACATAAGAAGATAAATTTGATTGATAGAGTTCTGGGTTGTTACATAAAATATTATTTAATTGTATACCAACCATTAAATAAAATTTATTAACTTCAATAAATCTCATGCTGCAAAATAATAATTATATAATTATTATTTTGTGTCATGCGCCAACTTACGTAATATCAAATATTATATAATGGTCTTGTTAATTAATATTTGTCATCAGACTCGGTCTTGGTCAGTTCAAACTCCTATAACATTTATTGAACAACCAAATAAATATTTTATTCATAAATAAATATTTTATTCAAAATCCAAAGAATAATAATTTTTTTGATCAATATAACTTGAATAAAATTATTTCCCAAACTTGAGAATAATATTTATTCCATTAATTAAACTCAAATAATATTTAATTGAGATCAACAGAAACACAGTGTGTGACCATCTAGGATTCTTTCTCATTGATATTAGGCAGACTTTTCTAAAGTCTAATATTACTGTTTAGAAATAGGTCAAGTCACCCAAGAGAAAAAATTAATGTCGCAATTTCGACAACCACATATGAACACTCACTGTGTAATATAACCCCTTTGTCACAATATCTCATCAAGAAGGTTGCACATCCATTTCACCAACCTATATGCTCAATATGCATTTCTTTGACTATCTGAAATAAACATGTCATTATATAATGGCCATGGAATTTAATGCGTCAGTTCTATTCCAATCAAAGTGTCCAGGTATTAGCTTCCATAAATATGGAAGGGAAAAATCCTACCTCGACTTATTCATTAATGACATGTCACCCATTATGCACCCAATGTATCTAACTTTTTTGTGAACTATTATCATCATGGTTTACAAAATACATATAAATACACAAGTTGTAACATGCATTAATAATAATATTATAGTCTAAGGACTATTACACATGCTTGTATATAGGAATATCCAATGACACCATAACATGTAGAATTCCTACTAGCAGGTCTGTTATCATAATCCCCCATCTTAGAGATTACCTAGTGTGAACTTAATTAGAAGAAGCCTCATCTACTTATGATTACTCGCACATGATAGTCTATATACTATGTGTCCCATCATAGTACATTATCCAACCACATGACATTATTTGAGAATATCATCATTTCACATCAAGGTTCTCATCATAATGGGGAAATGCTATGACCTTATCAATGAAACATATAATCTAGGACATTATTATATTAGAGTCATGAATAACAACAAAAAATATGTAATGAGAAGTTTTATTAATATTAAATACATCAAATATACATATAATCAAAGTACAAATAGTTGGTCCTAGGACACCAACTCCAACATTTTTTGAGTTCTTGGATTGTTTTATGTAACTTGGCACTTGTTTTGCCTCTTGATTGGACATATCTTCTATTGTATTATTTTTGTAATACCTACATATTTTATTTATTTTTAGACTTATTTTAATCTCTTTGTGTAAAAATTGTTCCAGTAGTCCTTGATGCCTAGTCAGTTATCGCTAGCCCGTGCAGATCGAGAACACCCTTTGGGCCATGTGAGGACTGATTTAGGTTACAAATGGTTTGGGTAATCTGGGTTGGTTCAGGAAAAATTGTTATCAAATGGATGGTTTTCATTTTTGTTATCAGCATGAAATTTTGGGATGTATTGGTTGACATTAGATAGGAATATAGAGATTTAAGGGGTATATTGTGAGTGAGTGCCTAGCCAGATCTCATCGTGATGATGCTTAAGTCACCACGGGTTGCTGAGAAAGGTGTATTTTGAGATCTAGAGTGTTTTAATCCCATTTTTTCTTGTGTCTTGATAATTCCAATTTATTTACACTGTTATAAATTGGAATTGATTTATGGATCTTATATTTTTATGTCTCTTTGTCTATTAATGTGTAGTACCATGCCCCCCCAGAAAACTTCCAATGATTCCTAAGGAGGGTGATATAGATGAACCATGCTATATGGACCCTCCAGTTGATCAAAATCTAATTGAAGTGGTGGTGTGAATGACTGGATCTATTGACCATGGTGTGAAATCTTCCCCTGTTCAAGATAGAGGCAAAACCATAAAGGCATGGGGAAAAGATTCGAGACCTGAATTTTCTTTAATATAATCCAATGTATTTCTAAGATATGAATGATCCTTAGGGCGTAGAGGATTGCTTAGGAAATATTGATAGGTTTTTCAAATTCTTGGAGACTTTTGACTCAGTCAAGGTAAATTTCTTCATCTTTAAGCTTGAAGGTCTAAGTAAAAGGTGGTGAGACTCAGTTGTCTTGGATAAGAAGCCTGAGGGATTAGAGTGGAAGGCCTTAAATACATTTTTCATTGAGAATTTATAACCATAATCTATTACCATTGTGAAATCCATGGAGTTTATTAAGATTGAGAAAGAAGATCAGTCAGTGATAGAGTATACTAATCACTTCAGCAAGGTCTATGTGTTTTTTCAGAGGTTGTGTATAATGAAAAGATAAAGGCTCAAGGGTTTTAGATGGGTCTTCAACCTAATATCTGCTCACAATTCTTTATGTTGAATATTAAAACCAATACTGAAGTGGTGGATATGGCCTTGATGATATAGATTTACCTAGAAGGTAAGAGAGGATTGACTAGAGCCTCTCTTCCATCTGGAGGTAGCTCTATTAGTCCTTTCAAGGGTGAGAGGAAGCATAATGAGTTTAGTAGGGGAAATAATGTAAATGTTTCATAGAAGTCTCTCCCTATTCCATTATCAATGGCTAATGGTTTGACATGTTACTAGTGTGGTTGAATGAGGCAAATGAAGTGTTTTTTTACCTATTCCTCCAAAGGTTTGTAACGTATGTGGGAATTATGGTCACTTGAAAAAGTTTTTTTGGGATCTATATTTACCTCTATCTGGTATAGCCTCATCAACACCAAGTGGATTTATGAAGCATTTAGATGTTTCAAGGACTACAAGGTTCCAATTAAAGGCCTCCATAATGAATCAGTTACATCCTATCGAGGAGTTTCTAGTATAAGTTGACACATGTCTTATGACTATGAGAGGTACCATTTCTATTGATTCTACATTGGAAAATAATCTATTTGATATAGGTTCCTCTCAATCATTTTTATCGAATTTTATGGTGGATCTTATAAAAATTCCAATGGAACTCATTCCATTCATTATGGAATTGGTGACACCTCTAGGAAATAAGAAGGAGTAGGGTTTTAAATGTCCCTTATTCTATTTTTTTAAGTGTGATGCAGATATGGTATAAAAATTCTTGGTTCATGAATTGTAACTCTTCAATGTGATTATAAATATGTTTTGGTTGGTTACTCATTGGGTTCAAATCAATTTTTACCATCAGTGGGTGTTCTTCACCACTTTCGATAGGGGATCCAATGTGTTTTAGGGAGAATGGGGTATAAGGTTCAGTCGGGTAGAGACATCTCTTCCATATCTTAGTAAGTTATTGTTTTTGTTAAAAGTTATGTTGGAATAGGAATCTTGTAGTGGTATCCTTACTCTGGTAGTCAATGAGTTTTCTGAATTGTTTCTAAATAACTTCATGGGTTTGACTCTAGAGCAGGTGGTGGAGTTATTGATTGACTTAGTTCCCATAACTCAACCAATATTGATTCCATATCACCGTATAGATCCAACTGAATTTAAAGAGCTGAAAATTCAGTTGTATAATTTTTGATCCAAGGGATATATACACCAAAGTGTGTCCCATCAGGTAGCCCCCATTATTTTTTCTAAAAAGGATGATGGAAATATTCACATGTGTGTCGATTATTATAATCTCAACTGAGTAATTGTCAATAAAAAATATCCATTTTATCACATTGATGATTTGTGTGACTAGCTGAAAGGGGAAAAATGGTTTTCAAAAATTGATCTTCGGTCTGGTTACCACCAACTTAGAATCAAGGAGCTAGATATTCCAAATAATTCCTTTAGGATAAGGTATGTCCATTTAGATTACCTTGTGATGTTGTTTGGTTTAACTAATTCTCTTATAATATTTACAGTTTTGATGAACTAAATCTTCCATGAGTATCTTGACACAATTATTATAGTGTTCATGGATGAAATCCTAGTGTACTTTAATACTAAACAAGATCATGTGTGTCATTTGAGGCATGTTTTGGGAATTATAATTCATACAAACTTTATAAAAAATTATCAAAGTGCTAATTCCAGACCAGGGAATTTAGGTTCTTAAGACACTTGATCTCAGAACATAGAATATCAGTTGATCCAAAAAAGGTTATGACTATCATTTCATGGGTTGAACCACAATAAATATTTAATATACATAGATTCTAGGGTTTGGTAGGATATTTTCATTGGTTTTTAAATTATTTCTCAAATATTATGCCTCCTTTGACCATTATCACATAGAAGGGAGTGAAGTTCTTACGAGATTCAAAGTCTCAGGTGTCCTTTGATGGGATTAAGTGGTGTTTAACCTTAGTAATGATTCTGAATTTACTTGAGGATGAAAAGGGATATTTGGTTTACTATGATTCTTTATGTTTTAGTTTGGGATCTGTACTTATATAGGGGATCATGTCGTGGCTTATGGATCACATCATCTTCGACCTCATGAGAGGAATTACCCTACTCTTGATTTAACACATACAACTATTGTTCGTTCCTTAAAAAGTTAGAATCATTATATTTTTGGGGAAATATTAACTATTTACACTAACCACAAAAGTTTGGGTTATACATTTTCTAAAAAAGACTTGAACCTTCGATAGAGATGTTGGGTTGAATAGTTGTAGTTGTTCGACTTTGACATTGCCTATACATTGGGAAAACGTAACTTTGTAGCTAATTCTCTTAGTAGGAAGACACATTCTCTAGATATGAAGGAAGTGAAGGATGAGTGTAACTTAATGTGACTTTTTGATCAGATTTACCTCGGAGTTATGGAAAATGATTCTAGTAATGTTTTGGCAAGTGTTTATGTGATATACATTCTTATCAAGACAATTCTTCAAGATTAGTAGTAAGATGAAAAGTTCCGTAGTATTAGTGATTCATGATATAGTGGGGAGACCATTAGTGAGTGGTCTATTTTCTCAAAGGGTATCATTTTATTCCGGAGTTGATATGTTGTCCCTTTATCTGCAATAATATTTACTCTAGGATATAGTCACAATTATTTATGGGATATCCACCATGGCACCATAATGATGTTCTATGACATGAAAAATAATTTTTGGTAGCCTGATATGAAACAAGACATAGCTTCCTTTATATATCATTATTATACTTTCCAATATATTAAGGATGAGAACCAAATGACTTCCAATTTTCTTCAACCTCTTCCTATGCCAACAAGAAAGTGTAACGGAATTTTAATGGATTTAATTATTGAGTTACCACAAACTCCCTAAGGTAAGCATTCCATTTGGGTAGTTATTGATCAATTAACTAAGTCAGCTCATTTCATACTGATCTATGACACCACTAAAGTGGAGGAACAAGTAAAGTTGTATGTGTAGGTGATTTTAAGGTAACATGTAGTTTCTATAGCCATTTTCTCAGATAGCGTTCTTCATTTCACCTCATGTTTTTGGAAGGGCCTCCAAGAGGAAATGGTAACTCAGTTCAAGTTGAGAACAACGTATCATCCTTAGACATATGGAAAGAAAAGGTAAAATTAGATTTTGGAAGATATGATACATCCCCATGTCTTGGAATTTAGAGGTTCTTAGGATAACTATTTGGGTATGGTTCAATTTTCTTATAAAAATAGTTACCAACCATCCATCAGAATGGCACCTTTTGAGGATTTGTATGGACACCCTTGTATTTATCCTCTTTATTGGTCCAAGTTTGGTGAAGATTATTTAGTTAAAATGAGTTTAATTCAAGAGAAAACAATAAAGTTCCATCTAGTTCATCATCACTTAGTGACAGATTAGATCTGGACAATTCATATACGGATTGATGTCATCACCCTTTGGAGTTTTTAGTTAGTGGTAAGGTGTTCTTGAAAGTATCTCTCCAATTGGTTCATCAATGACTTAGAAAGAAAGTAAAGTTCACTCCAAGGGAGTAATGGACTCAACTCTTTAAAGTATATCCTTATTCTTATTAGATTTTTAGAGAAAAATAATTTTTTTGAGGAGAATCACTACTAAAAAAATGGGCAAGGGAAGCGCCACCTTTTATCAGCGCTAAGTAAAAAGCGCTGATAAAGGAACCCTTTATAAGCACTAAAATTTTAGCGCTGATAAAGGGATGCTTTATCAGCACTGATAAAGGGCCTCTTTATCAGCGCTAGAAAAGTGCTAATAAAGTGAGCCTTTATCATCTCTAAAATTTTAGCGCTTATAAATGGTACGCTTTATAAGTGCTAAAAAATAACTAATAAAGAATCCCTTTATCAGCGCTAAAAAGGTACTGCTAAAGGCTCCCTTTATTAGTGTTTTTTTAGCACTAATAAAACCATAGTCCCATATTTTATAAAATCAAGTGTACAGTATCCTCAGTTTATCATTCCCTCAAGATCTCGTGGTACTGTACCCCTGCGACAACTCCCCTCCCCCCGATCTTCTCTTTGCCGGACCTCCGCCGCTAGCCCTACTCCTTATCATCCCCCTCAAACCCCTTCCACGGATCCTCCTCCCTAAAAAACCTACTTATCCTCCTCCTCGCTGGACCCTACTCCCCGTGAAACCTACTCCTCTATTTCTCAATGGTTGGCGGCTCCTCCCATGCACCTCCCCCTTTGGCGGTCGCACCTTTCCCTCCCGACGTAGCGCAGAAGGCTCCATGACCGCTCGACGCTTCTTCTCTCCCTCCATCGCGGGTGCGATCTACTCTAGATAAGTCTCCCACTTCTCCTTTTAGGTTTATTTTTTCTAATTTCTCTCCCTTCTCTACATGTGTTCATCATTTTAATTCTCATTTGGCCAATGATTCAATGAATAATTGGTAAATGGTCATTGCACATTCTATAGTTGGAATCACGGATCACTCCATGTGAAAATGAGACATGGGAAGTGCTAGTCTTTTTTAGACACACAGTATACCCCTAGGGACACATCATGTCCTCCTTTGAGGATAATTTTGAGCTATATTTACTTTTATTTTAGTTTTGTTTTGAATTTTTGAGCATCCATGGACTAGTATTGGTGGATTGTGTTTCCTTGGTCCATTCCTATGAGGACTTGATGCGGCTTCATGACCTCGTCCAAGGATGTTGGCCCCTCTATATCTTCTTAATTATCAAGGTAGTGTTGTTGATTTCCATTATTCTTGATTGAGTTGTCTTAGTCTACTTATATGAGGTTTATTATGCAATTAGGTCCCATTCATTGGAACTCATACCCCTCAGTGACTTGGAACAAGTATCAATTCAAGGGACCCGAAGCGATCCTCATTTCATTCATGTTGTCCCTATATTGGGTCTGTAGAATTAGAATCACCAACACTTAAATGGTCATTGGTCCCCTATATTGGAGGATGTTTCAAGTAGGGTCTATTGTCCCCAAGAAAGCATTAGGAATTAACCCCCTCTCTTTGTATAGAGATCCAATCTTTCAGATGGTGTATTAGTCCGATGAAGCGTGTATCTCGGATGAACCCTCTCAGTTTTCAATATACTTATTCTATAGTGAGTGGTCTCAGTTCAATTTTTATGGGGGTTAGTATGGAATACGATCCTAAGCAATGGACCACATGTCACTTAGTGACCTGGAGCTTGTATCCCTCCGAGAGGCCTGAAGCAAACCTTATTTCCAATGTGTTTTCCATATGTTGGGTTTGTTGAATTGGCATAACCAACACTTATAAAAGTATCTGTCCCCTATCTTGTAGTATTATTGTAGTAGACTCTAGTATCCCCCCATCAAGCCTTGGGCGTTGAACCCCTATATTTATATCATGAGCTGATATTTTTGATGGGGTATTAGTCTTATGAAGTGTATATCTCGAGTAAACAATCGCAGTTTATTATGAGATTCTTCTTGGATAGATCAGATGAGTGTGACCTCTAGGATGAGTTTATTAGACTCTCGATGCTATATGTATGGTGTTTTTGGGGTGTTCTATTGGGTATTGTAATACTCATCCCTACAAGGGATCTTCCCATACATGTCATGTCTTATACAGACGATGGAAAATTTCACAGAGTCCTTGGTGGACTAGGATAAGGTAGATATTTGTTTGGGATACACAGACTGTGGTGTATACCAATGGTGAATTAACATCTTTCCCCTCCTTCTATGTAGGTCATACATTATTTTCCATTTTTTGGTTGGATTGTATTTTAACTGTTTTTATTAAATCCATTAATTTATGTTGATCAATTCATAGACCTACCTCTAGTGGTTTGGGGGAATTCAACATGTAATACTAAGCTTTTGATGGATATATTAGTGTTCTATGATTATGACTATGGTTTGAGTTGATATCATAATCTTTTAAGGTAGTGATATTTTGGGATGTAGGGTTAACAACACCCACCCACAGTAGGTTTATGATGCAAGTATCATATCAGGAGGCACTGTCATTCATAGGTACCTCAAGGATAAACCATTACTCTAAGGAATTTAATATGATTGCGATGGGTATAGACACATCACATTTCATTTTCTTAATATTCATGCTACAGTCATAGAGGCAGTCGACGAATAGCCTAGGCAGAGGAAGGAACTGGAGAAAGGAGGTCTGTACAACAATAAAGTGATGGAGGAGATCGGGGAGCAGCATGTGGTGGATGAAACTTTGGTTTTATTCTACTAATACTACTACCCCTAAGTATAACACTCCTATATTGGTAAGTTAGTGGTTAGAATATCGAATAGTTGTAGTCACTAGAGTCTTTTTACCAGGAGGCTCCAGGAGCGTTTGGAGGTACGATCTATGTTCGTTATAATTTTCTTGTAGTACTATTATAAATAGGTACAAGAAACTATTTCCCCTAATTTTTTCAATTATTTTATAGGTATATGGAAGGCTCTAGTAGAGCCCCATGTTAGTGAGGGAGATTTATTGCATATCCTTTAGATGTTAATGAATTATTTATGTTCACTAACCTTAATTTTATATTTCTTATATTAATTTGGGTAACAAAACCTATGATATTCTATAGTAATTTTGGATAAATCTAGGTTATTTTTATCCCCCATGAACCCCTTTGTGTTTGGAAATGTATCTACTATATTAGTTTTCTCATCAAAATTATATCCTTGTTTTCATTTTATTTGAGTTTGGTCACTAGTTTTGGGTTGTTTAATGTGGTCATTTTATTATAAATGAGGTGATTGGTAGGGGTGGTTAAAAATATGTTTAATATTTTTCTGCAAGGGTGGTGGGTGCTAGAACTATTGGTAAGGGGTTGGAAAATGTGTTTATTTTGATGGGGGGTCTATCCTGGTTCTGTTGATTTCCAAATCTTTATTGGAAATGGTTAGGCTCTATTAATATCTATTTTTATAAGAAATTGGTTCTATTCTACTGTATTTTGAAGTCTTGTTTTGTGTATTTGATTCATAAATACTAATATTTGGATGGCGATGAATACATATTGGATGGATTCTAATCATTTGACAATAGAGTATGAGAACAAAGTGAAAGAGTTCATCAAGTTTTCAAAGGATCACCCAAAGGATCCTTATCAAATCCTTTGTCCGTGTTTACGTTGTTGTTATTCTAGACTAATTACTCCAGAGGAGTTTTAAGAACATTTGATATGTCACATAATAGATCATAGTTATAAATGTTGGAATAAACACAGAGAAAAAGCGAATGTAGTTACTAGCTGGGATAAAACTGTGTTTTATGGATCATCAGATATGAATACAAATATGGATAATGAAGAAGACCGTATGGAGGATGTGATTACAAATGTCAGTGATGATGAAGATCATATTGATGAAATGACAAGGACATTTGAAGATGAACTCCGTGATTACCCAAAATTGTTTGAGAAGTTAAAGAGTTGTGCAAAGACACCATTGTATGCTGATTGCACTAAATATACAACATCGTCAGCTATATTGAAGTTATATAAATTGAAAGAAGGCAATGGATGGAGTGATTTCAGTTTTATAGAACTACTTTCTCTCTTGAATGACATGCTCCTAGAAGATAATGAGCTCCCAAGCTATACATATGAAGCTAAACAAATGCTACACTCGATGGGTATGATTTTTGAAAGAATACATGCCTGTCCGAAAGACTGTATATTGTTTCCCAAGGAGAAAAAATCACTTACAGAATTCCCAAAGTGTGGTTCTTCTCGATACAAGAAATATGAATCCAGTCCTACAAAATTTTTATGGTACTTTCCAATCATTCCAAAGTTTAGGCGTTTATATAGAAGTGAAGAAACTGCAAGAAAATTGTTGTGGCATGAAGATAAAAGAAATAAAGATGAGAAATTACGTCACTCGACCAACTCTCCTCAATGGAAGAGAATTGATCATGAGTATCCTGAATTTGGAAAAGAGCCGAGAAACCTTCATCTTGCATTACCTACAGATGGAGTGAATCCTTTTAGTTTTCAAACCAGTACTCATAGTACATGGCCTGTTATGTTGGTAAATTATAACTTTCCACCCTGGTTATGCATGAAGAGAAAATTCATCATGTTATATATGCTTATATCAGGACCAAAACAACCAGGTAATGATATTGATGTTTATTTGGCTCCTTTTATCGAGTATTTGAAGTTATTGTGGGATTCAGGTGTTATGTTGTATGATGCTTATAAAAGTGAATACTTCACGTTGAGATTGATGTTGTATGGGACAATAAATTATTTCCCTGCTTATGGAAATTTTTTAGGCTATAGAATTAAAGGAACTCAAGGGTGTCCCATGTGAGAAAAAGATACGGAATCAATTAGGTTGAAACATTCATCGAAATCTGTGTTTCTAGGACATCGTAGATTTCTAAATCATCGGCATAAGTACTGATCTTGGAAGACATCATTCAATGGAAGTTCAGAACAACACACAACACCATGTCCACTAATAGGTGATCAGCTATTTAAGAAATTAAAATACGTGAACACTATTTTTGGTAAACCATTTTTTGAAAATCGATTGGAAAAAGGGATCAGTTTTTTTTGAATTACCATACTGGAATAGTTTATACGTCAGACATTTTCTTGATCTGATGCATGTGGAAAAAAATGTATGTGACAGTGTTATCAAAACATTTCTAAATTCCCCTGTAAAAAAAAGGATGGATTTAAGGTAAGGTTGGACATGGTTGACATGGGAATATGAGAAGAGTTGGATCTCGTGAAGGGTGAAAATCAAATGTTTCTTCCTCCAGCTACTTACACTCTTTCCAGGGAGGAGAGATATCAGTTTTGAATCTTCTTAAATGATGTAAAGGTTCCATAGGGGTATTCATAAAATATCAAGAACATTGTGCCAATGAATGATTTGAAGTTAAAAGGTTTGAAATCACATGAATTCCATGTTTTGATGCAAGATTTAATTCCTATAAATTTACGTTGCATTTTTCCCAAGAATGTTTGTCATATGTTAACCAAAATTTGTTTCTTTTTCAAAGCTATATGTAGTAAAGTTTTAGACCCAGTGAAATTTCCAGATATGGAAAGAGAAATTGTCATCATATTATGTGAATTAGAAATGTTCTTAACACCAAAATTCTTTGATATGATGGTTCATTTGATGATTCACTTGGTGAGAGAGATTCAAATTTGTAGTCCTCTGCACTATAGATGGATGTACCCCATTGAACGATATATTAAGATTTTGAAAGGGTATGTCAAAAATCAAAGTTGGCCAGAGGGTTGTATAGTGGAGCAATATATTTTTGAGGAAGCCATTGAATTCTGTACTGAATACCTATTTGATGTGGAAAACATTGATCTCCCAAAATCTCGTCACACTGGGCGCATTGAGGGTTAGGGAATTTCTGGAAGAGATGTTGTGACAATCAATATTATAGATTGGGAGCAGGACTGCCTTTATTTTTTACATAATAGTTGGGAGGTTTCTCCATATATTAAAACCCACAAAGAAATTATTAGGGAGTTGAATCCATCAAGGGATGAAAAATGGATATCAAATACACATAATCACCAGTTTATAGGATGGTTTCAAGACTATATTTTTAAGGATTTAGATGAAAATATGAATCCCATTTTAATATATGAAATGCACCAACAACATGCAAGAATGATAAACCACTTTTCTTTGGGCTTTGGATAAAAAAACCCAGTAAAATCTCCCAAATACCTTCATATTTCACCAAACAAATTTGGACCATGTTGATACTTTAGGAGAGCGATCCATGGGTCATTTTTGATGTGTAAAATTAAACTGAACCTCAATCTAAGGCACAGTGTGGCCGATATCACTCAAAGTGTCCCTCTTTTGTTTAAAATGGACATAATTTTAGGTGAAAACAACAACTAACGTATGAAAATATGACCAAACACATTCAGATTGTGTTAATACTTTAGGAGAATGATACATGGGTCATTTTTGATGTGTATGAGTAAACCCTGCCTCAATATGAGGCATGGTGTGGCTGGTATGACTCAAAGTGTCTCTCTTTTGTTTAAAATGGACATAATTTTTAGTGAAAACAACAACTGACATACGGAATTCTGACCAAAGGCATTTATATTGTGTTGATACTTTAGGATAATTATACATGGGTCATTTTTGATGTGTAAGAGTCAACCCCGCCTCAATCCTATGCATGGTGTGTCCGGTATCACTCAAAGTGTCTCTTTTTTGTTTAAAATGTTCATAATTTTAAGTGAAAACAATAACTGACGTATAGAAATCTAACGAAACACATTCATATTGTTTTGATACTTTAGGATAACGATCCATGGGTCATTTTTGACGTGTAAGAGTCAACCCTACCTCAATACAAGGCACGGTGTGGCCAGTATCACTCAAAGTGTCTCTCTTTTGTTTAAAATGGACATAATTTTAAGTGAAAACAACAAATGACGTACGAAAATATGACCAAACACATTCGGATTGTCTTGATACTTTATGAGAATGATACATGGGTCATTTTTGATGTGTAAGAGTCAACACTACCTCAATCTGAGGCACGGTGTGGCCAGTATCACTCAAAGTGTCTCTCTTTTGTTTAAAATGGACATAATTTTAAGTGAAAACAACAAATGACGTACGAAAATCTGACCAAACACATTCTTATTGTGTTGATACCTTAGGAGAACAATACATGGGTCATTTGTGATGTGTAAGAGTCAAACCTGCCTCAATACGAGGCATGGTGTGTCCGGTATCACTCAAAGTGTCTCTCTTTTATTTAAAATGGATAGAATTTTAAGTGAAAACAACAACTAATGTACGGAAATCTAACCAAACACATTCATATTGTGTTGATACTTTATGAGAACGATCCATGGGTCATTTTTGAAATGTATGATTCAACCCCGCCTCAATATAAGGTACATTTTGGCTGGTATCACTCAAAGTGTCTCTCTTTTGTTTAAAATGGACAGAATTTTAAGTGAAAACAACAACTAACGTACGAAAATCTGACAAAACACATTCAAATTATGGTTATAATTTAGTAGAATGATCCATGGGTAATTTTTGATGTGTACGAGTTAACCCCGCCTCAATCCAAGGCATGATGTGGCCGGTATCACTCAAAGTGTATCTCTTTTGTTTAAAATGGACAAATTTTTAAGTGAAAACAACAACTGACGTATGGAAATCCAACCAAACACATTCATATTGTGTTGATAATTTAGTAGAAAAATCCATGGGTCATTTTTGATGTGTAAGAGTCAACCCCGCCTCAATAAGAGGCATGGTGTGGTCGGTATCACTCAAAGTTTATCTCTTTTGTTTAAAATGGACAAAATTTTAAGTGAAAACAACAACTGACATACGGAAATACCCTTTCCTACCATACACACCAAAGCATTCATTTTTTCCTAAATAAACACATACTATTGAAATAAAAACTATTCCAAAACCATTTTAAAAATACCAATGATCTTAAAATCCATGAAATTCATTCCATTAAAACCATTAAAGCCCCCACCCCTGGACACCACCCCACCCCCCTAGACACCACCCCACCACCCTGGACACCCCCGTGGATAGCCCCCCACCACCCTGGACAACCCCCACCCCCTAGAGAACAACCCCCTGGATGACCCCCAACCCTTCTAGACACCACCCCACCACCTGGACACCCCCACCCCATGGACACCCCCAACCCCATGAACAGCCACCCACACCCCCCTGGACACCACTCCACCCCTTGTACAACCCCACCAACCCCCTGGACCGCTCCCACACCCCTAGACACCACCCCACCCCTGGACACCCCCACCCCTCTAGACACCCCCACCCCATGGACACCCCCACCCCCTGGAAAGCCCCCCCCCCAACCCCCTAGACAACACCCCACCCCTGGACACCCACCAACCCCCTGGACGTCCCCCACCCCCAAGATGACCCCACCCCTCCTAGACACCACTCAACCACCCGGACACCCCCAACCCCATGGACAGCCACCCCCACCCCTGGACACCACCCCACCCCTTGGACAACCCCACCACCCCCTAGACCACCCCACCACCTAAACACCACCCCACCCCTGGAAACCCCCCACCCCTCTGGACACCCCCACCCCCTGGACACCACCTCACCCCCTGGACACCACCCCACCCCCTGGACACCCCCATCCCTCTAGACACCCCACCCCCTGGACACCCCCACCCCCTGGACACCACCCCACCCCCTTGGATAGCTCCACCAACCCCCTGGACTACCCCACCCACCCTGAACACCACCCCACCACCTGGACCCCCACCCATCTGGACACCCCCACCCCCTGGAAAGCCCCCCCAACACCCTGGACACCACCCCCTGGACACCCCCATGGACAAACCTTCCACCCTAGACATCCCCCCACCACCCTAGACATCCCCCACCCCCTGGACACCCCCAACCCCCTGGACAGCCCCCACCCCCTGGACGCCCCACCCCTCCTAGACACCACCCCACCACCTGGACACCCCCACCCCCTGGACACCTCCACCCCCATGGATATCCCCCACAACCCCCTGGACACCACCCCACCCCCTTGGTAAGCCCCCAACCTCCTGGACTACCTCCACCCCCTGGACACCACTATCCCTCCGGACACCCCCATCCCCCCGGACACCCCCACCCCCCGGACACCCCCACCCCCTTGGACAGCCACCCCAAACCCCTGAACAACCCCCAAACCCCTGAATTCTGAATTGAATTATTTATTTATTTAATTAACTTATGAATTATGTGTTAATGGTGTATGGGTATACTTGTTGTATGAGTATACTTGTTGTAATTACCTTATGAATTACGTGTTAATTTTGTATGGGTATACTTGTTGATATACTGATTTTTTTCAGGTATTTTTTGGGTGTGTTGCTGCATAATTTTATGTTACAGTAGGCAGGGAATTTATCTGTGCTTTTTTATCATTGATAAAGGGATCCTTTATCAGCACTGAGATTTACAATGCTTTTTTAGCACTATTAAAGCCCATTTTGAGCACTGATAAAGCCCGTTTTTGTAGTAGTGAATTATAAAATCCCTATACCATTTTCAAGTACCACACCACTCATGCTCTTATCTTTATATTTCCTTTAGTATTTTCTATATTATTCCTTTTGTTTAAATTGGGTTTAGTTATTTTGAAGGGTTAAAGGTGTGGTTTCATTTCTTGTTTGAGAGTGAAAGAGGTGTCCTAGGTGATTATTATAGGTGTGGACATGAACCTATTGATAGAATATCTACAGGTAGTCCACCGTCCAGCCAGTGGAAGTCTGAAAGTAAGGAATTTCTATAAGAATTACACTGGCCAGATGATGGGGTTACCAGTGGTGTAGAAATTCTACTTGAAACCACTTACTATTTTATGGTGTTTCTAGAATCCCAAGCATTATTCCTGGTACTACTAGTCAACTAGTGTCCTAGACTAGCTCATTGGTGGCATTGTTCTAGTCCAGAAAATTCAGAGGAATTTTTGTATTTCAACCACTTGAAACACCCATTTTAATTTTTAATCTATCTCATTCAACCCCAATTTAATTTATTTTAATTGTATAATATCTTGAGGCATTAATGGTTCTCTCAAATCAATTTATTATAATATCAAATAACAGATCAAATATGTGGTCCTCTCATAGTAATTTGATATCTGTTTATATCATAGATCACCTTATTATTTTAATTTGTCTTGTTTCTCTCTATGGATTAGCTTCATCAATGATGGGAATTTATGGATTTATGATTCTAATCCTTTTATTTATAAATCTATTATAGAATTGAGATATCATGATTATATATTCAAACCTTGTGGTGTGTTGATCAATAATTGTGGTGTTATGTGACCCTTTTGATTTTATTCATTCTAGGACATGTCAATTTGGATATTTATTATTGTGAATTATTTTTCTATGATCCATTCTCAATTATAAAGTACCTCAACTCATCTTGGATTATTATTTACTAGTGGGTGCTAACATTCCATGTGTTTCAAGTTAGGTGGTGTAGGATCCCAGAGCACCTTGAGAGGGGAGGGGTGAATCAGGGTGTCAAATTTTTCTTTTAAAACAAATAATCTTGTTCCCATGTTGGTAGGAACTTGTTAAACCTATATATTGGAATAGTTAAGTAATAAAACATTCACATGTAAAGATACAACACATCAGTTTTACTTGGTTCACCATTAAGGTATAGTATAAGGAACATACAAAAACAATGTATCTGTCATACATAAATCCACTAATCTTCACTAGTTGTGGAATAAATATGTTCATACATAGTCACTATGTGCTAGACACACTTCCTTTATAATATTTTAGGGATAACACACTGTATCCCTCAGAACACTTCTGTCGAATCCCCCTAGCTCACTACTCTGGGAGAATCCTTACTCAGTTTATCAACTTGAAGGTTGGGTTCAATAAATTGACATTAAAGTCTTTGTCCCTGACTAGAATGAGACTCTTATTACACCATAGTTATGAGTTAATGCACTTTAAAATCACTTTTCATTGAAAAAATGATTTTTAAAACTTCCTTTTGTTAAGCTCACTCCTTCATGAAGAAACCTACCTTTGTGGAACATACTACCTTTAAAAATCTCACTAAGCCATCACAAAATACCTTGTCATCATAAAATAATAATTAATTATAAGAATTTGAATCTGTCAAGAATTAACTAGCCTTTTCGCGATGCTCAATATCTCATAGAAATCCAGATTTGTGAATCTCTCAACCTTCGCAAAATAAGAGCGATTCTAGTTTTTATTTGATTATTTTTGTGAAAAATGAAGTTGGGGTAGCCTTATATTTATAAGCTTGGATATTTGTGATGTTCCACCCCCTTTAAAATGTTTTTTTAGATCTTTCAGAAACATTTTTTTAAATCTCCTCCATTTGTGAAGCTCTAGTGATATTTGTCGCAGTCGTGAAGATCACCGTCAACTCATTGTGCATTCACAATTATCCACTTCTCATAGTCACAAAGAAAACTTTCAACCCATCACGAACTCATGAAAATCACATTTTAAAAACCTAGTCATTGAGAAACCCATTTCTTTACCATATTTATGAAGATTTTATTCCATAAAACAACCTTTTGTGATGCTATCCTCTTCCTCTAGATTTTGAGCCCAAAAATTTGGTACACTGGGAAACAAAGCCACATTAAATAATGTAGTTATCTTGTACTGTAAGATCACTTTCCTTAAAACCTCCCTAATAATCCAAGTATGGATTGATAATAAACAAAAAATAGACTCCATTTTCAATAAAGAACAACCTTGGTTCTAATAGGTGGTTTCATGATTTCACTTTGTTACATGAAGCTTACTTTCTTACTCTTAAAAATTTATTTCTAAAGTTGATTAATGGCATGGAAATAGTTTTGATGAAATATGGTGGTTTTGATTATAGTTTTAAAAATGGAGTCCCCCACTTGGTGTTTTTAATGAAAAGGTTTTAAATCTTTCTTTTTTTTGGGTTTCAAAGGTGAAATTCCCTTGAAAGATATTGTTGTGATAAACCTGAATGTGATCGATGATGAGGTAGGGATCCATCCTTGGGGGATGGAATATTTCCTATTAGATCTATTTGGTTAGGGTAATTTTTGCACCATGTTTCCTAATTTATGGAAATTATTCACTATTAGGAGTGTTGTCTTGACCCCTAGGACTTTCCCTCTAGGTAAATATGTACACTATGTGGCCTACTAATCATGATAATTCAATGAGGATCCTCATTGAACTGAAATTGTTTATACTTATGGAACTATTTTCTATGGTGTTTATCATTGAAATTATTTACTAGTGTGTCTATTAAAATTATTCAAAAAATTATTTATTTGGATTATTTTCTAAATTGTGAAAGTGTTATTTTACCCCAGATTTATGTTAAACTGTATCTCATGACTTGTTTTAAATTATCTAAGCATGATTAGTTTATTTTATAAATACTACTTATGAAACACTTGGTGGGATACTTCTGGGAACTTTTTATCACAACCTAGATACACCTTTGGGTACATATAGATGTTATTTTATTTGATGCAATTAAGGGTAAGGCACTACATGGAGGCGACAAGTTTTTTCATTAGCAGAGTGTGAGGGTATGGAGGTGAAATCATGTCACATGGAGTTGGGACTAGCAATTTTTGAGTATTTAGGTTGTTTTTTCTATCTTGGAACTTGTTTTTTCTATTGATTTTACCTATCTTATATTGTATTGTTTTTTGAATATCGATATATTATATTTATTTATATCCTTATTTCAAGTTCTTTGATGAAAAATCATTCCCAAAGGCATTTCTTGATCCATAGGTTCTTGTCGTCATCCCATGGGGATCAGAATGATTTAAGTTAAAAATGGTTTGGGTAATTTGGTTTGATTCATAAATTTTTTTAGAAAATATTAATTTATTTGACTATATGAAAATTACATAATATTTATAAAAAAAAATCTTGGAATATAGTAGTTTTACTATTATCACGACTATTAACTTTAATCACAACAATCTTAATTTTATACCCAAAAATGAAATTGAATTTACTACACAATGTGACTATGTTGATATAAAATATAAAATCCATTTTGATATATTTAATTTCTACAATTAATGAAAAATAAGTTTTAATATAAGTGAATAAAAACAATTTTTAGAGTAAAATATTATATCAGTTTCTAAAACATTACACATTGGTTTAATAAACTCAATATAGTATTTTTAAATGATTTATTTTACTTTATAATTATATATTTTATATATAAAAGGTTTCAATTTTTTAATTCATTATTATATTATGATATGTTATAAAAGCGATGGTATTAGCAAAATCAGTATTTTTTACTATTCACTAAAAAATAAATTATTTTAGAGAAATCTTAAAAATTCATCCTAATATAATTTTAACATGAACAATTAAAAATTGAAGTTTAAATTAAAAAATTTAAATTATAAATTTTATAAATATAGATTTTAAATGAAAGTATAATATATAACGGAAAACTACTTTTATTAAAAAACACTCTATTAAAACTTTAAGTATTCTTAATAAAATTTGGTATGCATTTATAATTAATTATATTATTTTTATTTACTAGGGGTTTTTATTCTTAAATTTAATTAATAATTTTTATCTAATATTTCATGGCTCTTTCTAGTTTTATTTTTCATGTGAAACAATCTATTGATATAATGTTTATTTAAAGGAAAATTTATATAGTAAAATCTTAGGGTGTTATATCCCCCCATTAAATAAATTAGGTACTTGTTATTTTAATCAATAGTCACTAATGAAAGATTATAAGGGGTATATATGAAACTCAAGATAAATTTTCTACTTTAATATTAACCTCTCAACCTTAGATACTAAGAGGCTCATTATTTTCTACATAGTAGTCTTGTATTGAGATTTTAGTTTATCTCAATAATTTATACCCAATATTCTTCCTTCGTTGGTTATAGGATTTTCTAGTAACATGAATTTCAAAAATTTATTTTTATGATCATTTTTCTAACCAAATAATAAACTGAAGATGGTTATTATACCATCCAATAAAATTGGATTAAATGATCGTATGAAAACAAAATCCTAAGATGTATTCTCCAATGACACCTTAATTTTTTCCAATGACACTTTTTGTTTCAACCATGATATAATTGTATCAATATATAACTCCTTCAGTTTAACCTAGGTTTTCCATTTCCATCTTCTTAGTAGGTTTTCTAACCTATCTCATCCTTGAATTCTAACAAATTTAAATCCTTCATAATGATTTTTAAAGAGAATGTAAATTAACCAAATCATATCCCCCATGAGTGTCTATCTAGGTGTGTAGTCTTAGTCACACTCATCATGCATCATAGTGAAGATTAAGTTGATACTAAACTATCCCTTTTTAAGGTGATTACCCCTAGGTGAATTTGTGTCACAACAACATCCACTTTTCAGTATTCATATGGGGATTTACTTCCTAGGAAACCATATAATATTCAATATACCAAAACTTTAGGATGTTATACTATACTTATACTTTTTACTTAGACTCATACCTAGAGTTTTCACTAAATTTATCTTATCCTACTATCCAAAATAACTACATTAATACTATTAGATAACTAAACTCTTCTCTGATACCAACTGAGGTACCCCAGACTCGTACTCCCAAGTCCATTACTAAAAAAACTTTCTTTAAACACTATAATTGATACAAAGTGAGATGAACTTATCTTTATTTTACAACATTACCATAAGATAAACATTAAAAATCACAAATCATATCACAATCCTAATAAAAAAAGGTTTAGTGTCTTTGAGGATCAACTATATAAGTAACTTATTTTATGATACTTGTAAACATTTATCCATATTCTAACCGCACTAGATCCACTTATAGACATCTACTAGGTTATACTAATCTTTATATCATGAGGAAAGAAAACATAAGAATGGATTGATATCCAATAATAAGTAAGGTAAAAAATCATCAACATGTCATCAAGGGTTAGATCATAAGAAAACATGAGTAGGGAAGAAACATATTATTAAAAGAACAAGGAAGAATAAGAGTTTTTTCACAAGTCATGATAGAAGGACATGTAATCTCACATGAACAAATATAGTCCATGGTAAAATAGCATGAGACAATAAACATGAGACAATGGTGATAATCATAGGCACATATAAAATATGGCATAAATTTGAATCATAATATGATAAGGAATTATGGAATATACATAATCATAGAAATAATTTTTCAAGGCTACCCACTAAGAAATTCATCACATAGAAGGATTGTCCTAGTCACCAATGTAACATCTTGGGCTTGGTATAATCCTCTCATATACCCTATGTCTTGGGATAATCCTCCCGTATACCCTTTAGATAGGGATAAATCCTTCCATATACCCTTTTTCTTGGGATAAATCCCCCTTGTGTACTGTTGGGATTGGGATAAATGCTCCCATGTACCCTTTGAATTGAGATAAATATATCTATGAACCCTTTTAAGATCATGAGATATAAACCTTACCAATGCATTTAGGGGTGATATAGTACCCCACCTATAATTCATACACACATATGTATGCCACTTGAAAACAATCATTCATTATATCATTAATAACCCATGGAAAGAAAAATGGATTTCATAACATTTTTAGATGGAATTATAAAAATGGACCCCATGAATGTGAATGTTTGATACCCAAAATTCAATAACCTAAAAGTTTATTTTATAAGAAAATTTAGAGGGAAATTCATAAAAAATAATTTCCATGGAAATATAGCCTGTATAGATAAAGAAAAAAATGGTAGTGGAATTGTAACAGAATTTTTAGAAAATGATTTGATCTTTAGCGTACAATAAGAAGTTATGGTCACTTTGAAAAAACATTTTTTGAAAAGGTGATGTGATTTTTTTGAAAACAATTTACTTTTAAAAGGGAATTTCAATAGTGGTTCCTTTAAAAATAATTAATGATTCAAAAAATGTAAATTGAAACCAATTTGAAATATTTTACTTCTACAAAGAATCTTCAATAATAGAGCTGTGAAAATGAAACATAGGTTTTAATAAGAAATATGGAGTGAAAGATAAAAATGTTAATTTTTAAATGATGGAAACCTTTTTAATATTTTAAAATACCTTTGTTAAAAACCCAAATTATAAAAAGTGATAGTAAAAATTCTTTTTAAAAATAGGAAAAGGGAAATATGAAGGTCACATTAGATAACACATAATTATGTTTCTAGATATAATGGAGAACATTTTCTAGAAAGTAAAATATGTACAAGGAGGGGAATCCATCATTAAAGAGGATGAAAATTATTCTTGATGTAATATATTGATATTTTCTTTTAGGTTCATTCTTTGGGTTATGATGTTTTCTTTCAATTTTGAGAGAGTTGGAGGTGTTTTGTAACCCTCTTATTTTTTAATTATCTTAAAACCCCTTTTTGTTTTTAGTTTATAAAATATTTTAAAATTAAATCTAATAATTTCTAAGTTATTTTTCCTCCTTATGTAGGTAATGGGGTTTTTGTAAGGTTAAAGACCCTCTACCCATATACAGGAGGTGTTGTGTAAAGGAAACCTTGATATTTTAAGGGCTATATATGGGTAAAACACCCATTTAATAATGGTAAGGGTGGAACCCTATACACTTCACAAGGGTAGATTGAATTTCATATAGTCCACTTAATGGTAGAGTGCCTTTTATATGGGCTACATAAGGGTAACCATGGGTTTTCAAAGGCCGTGTTAAGGTAACTCGATCACTGTAAAAGGGTATATTCGAGTTCTGTAAGTGTAAATCCTAATTTATAAAGGGTGTGTAAGGGTAATGCAGGAACTGTGTAAGGGTAGTCTAGTCAAGTGACCCATGTAAGGGTAAAGTTATTTACCCTTATGTGAAAAACATGAGTTGCGTAAGGCTAAACCATGTTACCCTTACACACCACCCTTTTTGGGTAAAATTGTTTTTTCCATTTCTTCTTCCCCAGCTTTCCCTAGTAACGTCCTTTGATGACTTTAAATACCTAAAATCATGAGAATAATTTTTTAAATCTTTCAAAGGTTGTAACTACTAGTTAAAATGATTTTAAACCTTCCGCATTCATGATTCTATTGGGAAAAAATTAACAGTGTTTTAATTTGGGGTTTTCTTTTTATAAAATAGAATGGATATGGTATTTTTGAAAATATCTTAATCTATGTTACTTATATTTCTATTATCCTCTTTAGTTGAGTTTTGGGCATCCAACTACTGGGTGATCAAAAGAATGGTGTTTTTATTGTTTTCTTTTGATCATGGGTCATGGACCTTCTCCAGTTTCTTATCATGGATCCCTTGTTAGGGTTTTGTGATATTGTAATTAAGGTAGATGGTTTCCTAAAGTAATATCTATCAATTGAAACATTTTGTGCTTTTTTATTTTAAATTAGTTTTCCAATTTATTTCTAAATCTTGATTTGATACACTAATAAATGGTTTTGAAATGGAATAGTGTGTGTGTTGAAAACCCTTGAAAGTGGATTTTAAAAATTAATTATTAGTTTTCAAAAATGTTCTTGAATTTGAATGATGATTTAAATTAGGATTTTGATGACATAAAAATTCATGAAATATTTTAGGATTTATAATGAGATGTTTTAAAATAAAAAGGGCATGGATTTTTGATAAAAACCATTTGATGACGGTTTTTGAAATGAAAGGCATAAAATTGTGAAATAAAATCCTTTTCAAAGGATTTGAAAATATTTGGTGTATTTTGAGAAAAAATAGATAGAAATGAAAAATGATTTGATGAAATTATTTGGTTTTGATTCTTGAGAAAAATGGATTTATATGAAAGATGATTTTTAAAGGAATGAACTTGATAGAAACCTATGATTTGGTTTTGGAGTTGAAATTCAAATTAGGATTTTGAATTGGGAATGATGATTTGAATTGAAAAGAATTATTTTCCCATGATTGATTGATTTATTGATTGTAAACACATGTGATCTTGAGTAGTTAGTGGGTAACTAGGACAAGAATTATAGGACTCTAACACCCTAGTAATGCATTGGTGATAAAAACTCTAACTAAAAAAAGTTTGGCATAATTTTTACAGATGGAGTGACGACTAATTATATCCCAATGGATTAATACTTAGGGGAATGTGCACAATTTTATCCATTATTGATTTATTGAGTAGTGTAAGGACCCTAGAGCTAGAAACTAAAAAACCACTGGGCATATGAACATAGTGATTTATTCTGATTTTATAATTACACACCAGTGTTTATTGAACTAATTTATTTATAACCTTTTGTTTTATGATATTATTCATTTAATACTATTTTTTATACAATTCCCATCTACTTGATTTGATATCTTGTTTGACTGAAAATGTTAAAAATATTTTACATTATAATGCTTAAATAAAACAATTTATTCATGCCCATTTTGAAAATTAAGTTTATATCTACTATATTTGAAGAAAATTAACTTTTGAAACCTATTTTATTGTTATCCATTTAAATGTTTATTCAAGCATTATTTGATATAAACTGTGAAAATATTTCCATGTATTTTTTTATTTAAAAGTAAGCACAAATGGTTTATTTGTTATGGGTTTCCTATTAAATGATTAGTGTAATCCTATTGTGATTTATTTCTCACACCATACCTTTTCCTTTAGGTATTTGTATTTTTTCTTATGTCAAGTTGAGGAAAAGGGAAAACACCACTTGAAGGTGGTGGGTGTGCTTATTAAGTGGGACATGGGGTACCTGTGATAACCAGTGGAGCTTGTGATCCACTTATTATATGGAGTTCTTACGATGATGTATTGATGGTTTTACATAATGACTCTGGTTTACATAATTTTTTTGATTGTTGTATCTTATAATTTTGGAAATCTTAGTTTTATTGGATTTTATTTCTACTATTTACTAGTTTTTATTTTTAGTTGTTTTGAAAAATAATCTCTATCTCATTATTTATAATGCCTAGGTGCCTGTTGCCAGCTAGTAGGGATCATGAATGTACTTCAGGCTAGTGGAAGATTGATTTGGGAACTGGTTTAGATTCTATTCTAGGTTTTTCTGTTCTAAATGTTATCAGAGGAAGATTTTCCTTTTTTTTATAATATTTTTGGTAGTTTGGTGGTAGGACTGTTAGAATTCAAGTTGTCTATCATGGGAGGGTGCTTGATCACCAACCATCCGAGATGATTCTTGGGTTACCGGGGTTTTCTGGGCTACATATGTCTCTATTTTGGGCTCGATCCTCAAATATTTTTGATACCTTTTCACTTTTGTTTGAGTGATTATTTTTGTATTTGTGTGTTTATGAATTACTTTTAAAATATTGGGATTTAAAGGGAAATTCATATGGACACATGCTACTGCACATATTTTGGAAACCATGTTTAGACCACGAAACCATCTGTAGTTGACTCTAAATGGACTTCACACAATTAGACTATGGTCTACCAACCCTTGTGGCTAATCAACACGTAGATTATATCTCTTATAATTTCAATGTATTCTTATTTCGAGTGTTGGGTTGTTTTTCTTATTTATATTGACTTTAGATAATTCTTCTAGGGGAATTTTTTGGTGTTTTGGGTTGTTTAAGTGATCTTTTAAAATTAAAACCTTGAGATGTTTGGGAAAGAATTATGAATTTATTAGTGTTTTGAAAATGTTTTAAATTCAAAAATGGTGTTTAGATTTGGGTGTTTCTAAAATTTTTTGAGTTTAAAATGATGAATGTTTTTTGAAAATATATGATTGATGATTTTAGAAAATAATTAGACTCCTAAATGTTTCATAATTTTCATGTGAAGTTGATAAAGTTTAATTAAAATAATTTAAGGAATTTATGTTTTAAATGTTTTAAAACTAATTTTAAAATATTTTAGTGATATGGACTTTATTTAAAGTTTTTAAGGGTGTGGAAACATTGGTGTAAAAAATGGAGATTCTATTTGAAATCATTTTTTTTCAAATCCCTCTTGGGTTAAAAAGGTGACCTTATTTCATAAATAATTTTAGATTTGGTTTTTAAGGTTTGGATTTTGCTTAGTGTTGGATTGTGATTTGTGTAAAATAGTGTTTTAAGGTCGTTTTTTGTTTTTTGTTCTATATTGTGAGACTTGACTTCTAACATTTGTTTTTATGGGTTTGTTCTCCTTATTTTTAGAGTATAATCCCTGCTCATATTTAACATACACTTTGGTTGATTAATATTCTCTTGGAATAATTATTTTTTTAGCTCTAGACTCAAGTCCCTATGTTTTTACTCTCATACCCCAACATGAAGATTAGGTCTATGGGTTTATAAGATTGAATCCTCCTAACTTATTTGGACAACATGATTCTTTAGAATTAGTGACATGGATTAAGATGATTCAAAATATCTTCACCCATCTTGAACTTTCAGAATCTCTCAAGGTTGAGTTTTTTTAATTTCATGATCGAGAGTCTGGGTTAGAAGTAGTGGAAGTATATTACTTAGGATAATCCAAAAAATACCACTCTTGGGTAGCTTTCAAGGTGTGTTTTAAGTATTTATTTCCCAATTAAGTGAGGGTGTCTTTGGCTATGGAATTTTATGTTCTCCAGTAAAGAGAATAAATGATGTTGGAGTACACTTAATGTTTTATCGAGTTAGTGCCATATCTACCTAATTTAACCACTGATGAATCTTTAGTGGCATGCTGTTTCTAGAAATAACTTCATCAAGATCTATTAATGGCTATTTTTCCTCTCTATCTCAACTAAAATGGTAAGTTTTTTATGCATGATTTTAGGGTTTAAGAAAACTCGACAGGAGTACCAAAGACATTGAGAATTTCTCACATTTATAGATGTGATGGAGGAAGCTCCATAAAGGGAAAAAGGAAGTGCACCAAGTTAGAATCTATGATTAGTGACATTAAAAGGCCATTATGTTTATTCTCTCCATATTTCTCTAGAAATAATAACTTAGTTTGATTCCAATGTGTAAGGTTATATAAATCTTTCTCATAATAAACCTCTTAAATATTACAACAATTTTGGCCATCTGGGTTATTTTTAGAGGTTTTAACAGGTTTTCTTTTCACCTCGACACATTCAAGGATCGTTGATTCTTTAGGAAACTATGAAATATAAAAATCTTCAAGATAATAGGGCTCCAACCATAGGCCTTTAAGTGAAGCATAATCACGTAATGGAGGATCTTCCAGTGGAAGCTGATGCTGGACCATCTTATAAATTTTATATCTACTATATTCGAAGGAAATTAACTTTTGAAACCTATTTTATTGTTATCCATTTAAATGTTTCTTCAAGCATGTTTTGATATAAATTGTGAAAATATTTACATGTATTTTTTTATTTAAAAGTAAGCACAAATGGTTTATTTGTTATGGGTTTCCTATTAAATGATTAGTGTAATCCTATTGGGATTTATTTCTCACACCATACCTTTGCCTTTAGGAATTTGTATTTTTTCTTATGTCAAGTCGAGGAAAAGGGAAAGCACTACTCGAAGGTGGTGGGTGTGATTATTAAGTGGGACATGGGGTACCTATGATAACTAGTGGAGCTTGTGATCCACTTATTATATGGAGTTTTTTTGATGATTTATTGATGGTTTTACATAATGACTTTGGTTGAAAAAAAGTTTTTGAGTGTTTTATCTTATAATTTTGGAAATCTCAGTTTTGTTGGATTTTATTTCTACTATTTACCAGTTTTATTTTTAGTTTTTGGCAAAAATAACCTCTATCTAATTATTTATAATTCCTAGGTGTCTGTTTACTACTAGTAGGGATCATGAATGCCCTTCAGGCTAGTAGAAGATCGATTTGGGAACTGGTTCAGATGCTATGCTAGGTTGGTTTGTTCTAAACGTTATCAGAGGAGGATTTTCCTTTTTTTCCTAATTTTTTTGGTAGCTTGGAGGTAGGAGTGTCAGAATTCAATTTGTATGTCAGGGGAGGGTGCTTGATCACCACCCATCCAAGACAATTCTTGGGTTACCCAGGTTTTTTGGGCTGCATATGTCTCTAGTTTAGGCTCGTTCCTCGAATTTTTTGACATATTTTCACTTTTTTTGAGTGATTATTTTTGTATTTTTATGTTTATGAATTAATTTTAAAATCTTGGGATTTAGAGGGAAATTTATATGGACAAATTCTACTTCACATAGTTTGGGAAACCATGTGTAAACCGTGAAACCAGGTGTAGTTGACTGTCAATGGACTTCTCACAATTATCACATGGTCTAACAACCCATGTGGAAAATCTGCATGCAACTTATGTCTCTTAGAATTTCAATGTATTCTTATTTCGAGTGTTGGGTTGTTTTTCTTATTTATATTGACATTTAGAAATTATTCTAGAGGAATTTTTTTTGGTGTTTTGGTTTGTTTAAGTGATCTTTTAAAATTAAAACCTTGAGATGTTTGGGAAATAATTAGTAATTTATTACTGTTTTAAAAATGTTTTAAATTCAAAAATGGTGTTTATATTTGGGTGTTTCTAAAATATTTTGAGTTTAAAATGATGAATTTTTTTTGAAAAAATTTGATTGATGATTTTGGAAAATAATAAGAGTCTTAAATGTTTCATAATTTTCATGTGAATTTGATAAAGTTTAATTAAAATATTTTAAGGAATTTATGTTTGAAATGTTTTAAAACTAATTTTAAAATATTTTAGTGATATGGACTTTCTTTAAAGTTTTGAAGGGTGTGAAAACATTGGTGTAAATAATGTAGATTCTTTTTGAAAATATTTTTTATAAAATCACTCTTATCTTAGAAAGGTGATCTTATTTCATAAAGAATTCTAGATTTGGTTTTTAAGGTTTGTATTTTGTTTAGTGTTGGATTGTGATTTGTGTAAAATAGTGTTTTAAGGACATTTTTTGTTTTCTTTTATCTCTTGTGATACTTTAATTCTAACATTTATTTTTATGGGATTTTTCTCCTTGTTTTTAGAGTATAAACCCTGCTCATATTTAATATACACTTTGGTTGATTAATATTCTCTTATAATAATTATTTTGTTAGATCCAAACTTAGGTCCCTATGTTCTTACTCTCATAACCCAACACGAGGATTACGTCTATGGGTTTATAATATTGAATCCTCCTCACTTATTTGGAAAACATGATTCTTTATAAGTAGTGACATGGATTAAGAGGATTCATAAGATCTTCAACCATCTTTAAATTCCAAAATATCTCAAGGTTGAGTTTTTTACTTTCATTATCCATAGTTTGGGTTAGAAGTAGTGGAAGTCTGTTACTTAGGATAATCCAAAAAATACCATTCTTAGGTAGCTTTTAAGGTTCATTTTAAGCATTTATTTCCAATTAAGTGAGGGTGTCTTTGGCTATGTAATTTTATGGTCTCCAGTAAAGAGAAGAAACGATGTTGGAGTACACTCAATGTTTTATCGAGTTAGTGTCATATTTTCCTCATCTAATCACTGATGAATCTTTAGTGTCATGGTATCTCTAGAAATAACTTCATCAAGATCTATCACTAGATATGTTTCCTCAAGATCTCAACTCTTATGGTAAGTTTTTGATGCATGCTTTCAGGGTTTAAGAAAACTTGAAATGAGTACCAAAGGCATTAAAAATTTCTCACATTCCTAGATGTGATAGAGTAAGCTACATAAAGGAAAAAATGAAGTGCACCAAGTCATAATATGTGAGTAGTGAAATTAAAATGCCATTATGTTTCTTATCGCTATATTTCTCTAGAAATAATCACTTAGTTTTATTCTAATTCATAAGGTTATATAAAGCATTCTCGTAATAAACCTCTTAAATATTACAACAATTATGGCCATTTGGGTCATTTTTAGAGGTTTTAACATGTTTTCTTTTCACCTCAACACATTCAAGGATCATTTATTCTTTAGGAAACTATGAAATAGAAAAATATTCAAGATAATAGGGCTCCAACCATAGGCCTTAAAGTGAAGCATAATCACACAATGGAGGATCTTCCGGTGGAAGTTGATGTTGGACCATCTTATGAAGTTTATATCTACTATATTTGAGGTCTTTTTATCCATTTAAATGTTTCTTCAAGCATGTTTTGATATGAACTGTGAAAATATTTCCATGTATTTTTTTATTTAAAAGTAAGCATAAATGGTTTATTTGTTATGGGTTTCCTATTAAATGATTAGTGTAATCCTATTGGGATTTATTTATCACACCATACCTTTGCCTTTAGACATTTTTATTTTTTTATGTAAAGTCGATGAAAAGGGAAAGCACCACTCAAAGGTGGTGGGTGTGCTTATTAAGTGAGGCATGGGTTACCTATGATAACCAGTGAAGCTTATGATCCACTTATTATATGGAGTTATTGTGATGATTTCTTGATAGTTTTACATAATGACTTTGTTTGATATAATGTTTTTGAGTTTTTTATCTTATAATTTTGGAAATCTTAGTTTTATTGGATTTTATTTCTACTATTTACTTGTTTTTTATTTTTAGTTATTGGGAAAAATCGTCTCTATCTCATTATTTCTAATGCCTAGGTTCCTGTTGCCAGCTAGTAGGGATCATGAATGCCCTTAAGGCTAATGGAAGATCGATTTGGGAACTAGTTCAGATTCTATGCTAGGTTGGTTTGTTCTAAATGTTATCAGAGGAGGATTTTCATTTTTTTTCTAATATTTTTGGCAGTTTAGAGGTAGGACTATCAAAATTCAAGTTTTCTGTCATGGGAGGGTTCTTGATCACCACCCATCCTAGATGATTCTTAGGTTACCAAGGTTTTATGGGCTACAAATGTCTCTAGTTTGGGCTCAGTCCTCAAATGTTTTTGAAAACTTTTCAATTTTGTTTGAGTTTTTCTTTGTGGATTTGTGTTTTTATGAATTAATTCTAAAAGCTTGGGATTTAAAGAGAAATTTAGATGGACACATGCTACTTCACATAGTTTGGGAAACCATGTGTAGACCGTGAAACCAACTATAGTTGAATCTCAATGAACTTTGCAAAATTAACACATGGTCTACCAACCCATGTGGATAATCCACATGTAGCTTATGTCTCTTATAATTTCAATGTATTCTTATTTCTAGTTTTGGGTTGTTTTTATTATTTATATTTACTTTATAAAATTCTTTTAGGGGATTTTTTTGGTGTTTTGGATTGTTTAAGTGATCTTTTAAAATTAAAACCTTGAGATGTTTGGGAAAGAATTAGGAATTTATTAGTTTTTTGAAAATTTTTTAAATTGAAAAATGGTGTTTATATTTGGGTGTTTCTAAAATATTTTGAGTTTAAAATGATGAAAGTTTAAAAAAAAATATGATTGATGATTTTGAAAAATAATTAGAGTCTTAAATGTTTCATAATTTGCATGTGAAATTGATAAAGTTTAGTTAAAATATTTTAAGGAATTTATGTTTTTAATGTTTTAAAACTAATTTTAAAATATTTTAGTGATATGGACTTTTTTTTAAAGTTCTGAAGGGTGTGAAAACATTTGTGTAAAGAATGGAGATTATTTTTTAAAATAATTTTTGTAAAATCCATCTTGGGTTAAAAAGGTCACCATATTTCATAAATAATTTTAGATTTGGTTTTTAATATTTGGATTTTGGTTAGTGTTGGATTGTGATTTGTGTAAAATAGTGTTTTAAGGCCATTTTTTGTTTTGTGTTCTATCTTGTGATACTTGAATTCTGACATTTGTTTTGATGGGTTTTTTCTCCTTGTTTTTAGAGTATAAACCCTGTTAATATTTAATATACACTTTGGTTGATTAATATTCTCTTGGAATAATTATTTTTTTAGCTCTAGACTCAGGTCCCTATGTTCTTACTCTCATACCCCAACATGAGGATTACTTTTGTGGGTTTATAAGATAGAATCCTCCCCACTTATTTGGAAAACATTATTCTTCAGAAGTAGTGACATGGATTAAGAATATTCAGAAGATATTCACCAAGCTTTAACTTCCAAAATCTCTCAAGGTTTATTTTTTGACTTTCATGATCGAGAGTCTGGGTTAGAAGTAGTGGAAGTATGTTAAATAGTATAATATAAAAAATACCCTTCTTGGGTTGCTTTAAAGTTTAATTTTAAGGATTTATTTCCCAATTAAGTGAGGGTGTATTTGGATATGAAATTTTATGGTCTCTATTAAAGATAAGAAATGATGTTGGAATACACTCCATTTTTTATCGAGGTAGATCCATATCTTCTTCATTTAACCACTGATGAATATTTTTTGGTATGTTGTTTCTAGAAATAACTTCATCAAGATCTATCACTGGCTATGTTTCCTCTCGATCTCAAATCTTATGGTAAGTTTTTGATGCATGATTTCAGGGTTTAAGAAAACTTGATAGGAGTACCAAAGGCATTGAGAATTTGTCACATTCCTAGATGTGATGGATGAAGCTACATAAAGGTAAAATGGAAGTGCACCAAGTCAGAATCTATGAGTAGTGACATTAAAAGGAAATTATGTTTATTATCACCATATTTCTCTAGAAATAATAAATTAGTTTTATTCCAATGCGTATGGTTATATAAATAATTCTCATAAGAAACCTCTTAAAGATTACAACAATTGTGGCCATCTGGGTTATTTGTAGAGGTTTTAGCAGGTTTTCTTTTCACCTTGACACATTCAAGGATCATTGATTCTTTATGAAACTACAAAATATAAAAATCTTCAAGATAATAGTGCTCTAACCATAGGCCTTTAAGTGAATCATAATCACACAATTGAGGATCTTCTAGTGGAAGTTGATGCTGGACCATCTTATTGATCCTAATGTTAGAGTACATACCATTTGAGTTTTATGTCTTGTAGTTATTTTCCTATTATAAACCATGTGAAATTAAGAGTTATCTTTTTGGTTACCCTAGTTTTTGGGTTGATTATGTGAAATATCCAGTCTCATTGTTGGATTCTATCTTGGACATGTAAGAATATGGTTTTATGGTTTTTCATATTTTCTTATCCTTGTTTATAATTTTGGCTTTTTGATGAGTTGAGTTGGAGAAGTATGACTATGAGTGAAATTAAATATTATAGGGACATCAAAAATATTTAATTTCTATCATTTAAAGGTTTTAATTTCTATTAAGTGAGAATTTATTTTTCATAATTTGGAGAACTCATATTTGGAATTTTTGGTTTCCACAATCATGATATTTCCTTTTTGGGTTGTAGCCAAATAAGGACACATGTTATTCTCTTTGTATAATCATAGTGTTAATTTTTCCTTTGGATGGGATTGGGTTCATTGGATATTATCCATAAGTTTTTGTGTTCTTATGTACTCCTATAACCATTCCCCATGGAATGGTAGTTGTTTTGGAAATGAATTCTTCTTGATGATTGTTTTTCTTATTTTTATCTCAGTTGACATAGGCCCTACATTGGGTCAGTGGTCTAATTTGTTTATTGAACATAATAGAGCTTGGGTAAGTGTTAGGGTGACTGGGAGGTAGTGTTTATGATTATCCAAGGTTTATATTGGAATTATCAGAATATAGTGTTTTGAGAATGTGTTACTTAGTTACCCTCACTTGACATAAAGTTGTGATATGTTTTTATGATGATGCATGTTTCTACTTTATGTGTTTCCAATTATTCTCTTTGGCTCTTTTGTATTACCTTTGAGTTTTTTTCACTTGAGTAGATGGTCTTTTCAAGAATTTATTTTTCAATGTAGTGTTTTATATTTTCACATGGGATGATTTTGAGGTTGCTTCGGAGTTTAATAGTTCATTTATCACCATTGAGTAGTTTAGGGTTGTTTCCTGGTTCTAAAAGCCATTTTCTTAGAAAATATTCTTTGGAAAGTTTATCATACTCACCTAAAATAATTCACTAGTTTTCTTTGGAAGTATCATTTTTTGGAGAAAAATATTGGAAATGTCTTTCACTACGATCAATTTCTTTTTTGATTTTGTTAAAATCCTTTCTGGTTTCTATCTATGAGAGTTAAACATTTAGAGTTGTTTTGATGGTTCAGGTTCTATGGTGTATATTAGGTTATCTTCTCTCTTTATTCTTGATTGACCAATGAAATTTAATATTTTTAGGGGAAAAAGACTTATGGTGGGTATAATTTTAACATCCCAATATTTTCTTTAAAGTGAATTATTTGGCTTATGATGTTCTCTTTCGATTTTGTGAGTGTTAAAGGTGTTTTTTAATCCTATTTGTTTTTAATTCTCTTTAGAAACCCTTTTGATTTTAGTTTATAAAGTATTTTAAAAGTAAATATAATAAATTTCAAGTTAATTTTTACCCTTACATAGGGCATGGGTTTTACGTAAGGGTAAGGACCCTTTACTCATACGTAGGAGGTGTTGTGTATTGGTAACCCTGTAATTTTAAGGGTTATATAAGGGTAAAACACCCATAATGTAAGGGTAAGGGTGAAATAATATATGTTTAATAAGGGTTGAGTGCCTTTTATACAGGCTTTGTACGGATAGATCTTCTTTTATATGGGTTGCGTAAGGGTAACCCTATGTTTTTAGAGGTTGTGTAAAGGCAACCCAGTTGCTATGCAAGGGTATATTTGAGTTGTGTAAGAGTAAAAACTAATTTATAAAGGGTGTGTAAAGGTAATCTAGGAATTGTATAAGGTAATTATAGGTGAGTGACCTATGTAAGGGTAAAAATATTTACCGTTATGTTAAAACCATGAGCTGTGTAAGGTTAAACCATGTTAACCTTACACAATACCCTTTTTGGGTAAAATTGTTTTTTCATTTATTCTTCCCCATATCAGCTCAGTAATGTCTTTTAATGACTTTAAAGACCTAAAATCATGATAATCATTTATTTAACTCTTTAAAAGTATATAACTCATATTTTAATTTATTTTAAACCTTCCACATTCAATATTAAGTTGAAAATGAAAAAATAAATAGTGTTTTAATTTGGAGTTTTCCTTATAAAAACTAGAATGATTGTTGTATTTTTAAAAATAAACAAATCTATGTTACTTAGATTTATGTTATCCTCTTGAGTAGAGGTTTGGGAATCCAACTTCAAGGTGATCAACAAAAGGGTTTTTTTATTTTCCTTTGATCGTGTTGTATGGAACTTCTCCTATTTATTATTACAGATCCCTCATTATGATTTTACAAAATTATAATTAAGGTAGGTGGTTTCATAAATAAATATCTATCAATTGAAACATTTTATTCATATTTATTTTGAAATGTTTTTCAAATTTATTTCTAAATATTGATTTGAGACATTGATTAATGGTTTTGAAATTCTATAGTGTGTGTGATGAAAACCCCTGACAATGGATTTTGAAAATTAATTATTAGTTTTTGGAAAATTATCTTGAATTGAAACTATGATTTTAAGAAAAATTTTGATGAGATAAAAATTTATGAAATATTTTATGTTTTTTAATGATATGATTTAAAATAAAAATGGCATGAGTTTTTTTTGATAAATACCATTTGATGATGATTTTTGAAATAAAAGTAATGTAATTGTAAAATAAAACCCTTTTTCAAGGGCTTTGAAAATATTGGGTGGATTTTGAGGATAAATGGATTAAAATTAAAAAATATTTTATGAAATGATTTGGTGTTAATTATTAAGAAAAATGGATTTAGATGAAAGATGATTTTGAATGGTATGAACTTTATAAAAACCCATGATTTGGTTTTGATGTTGAAATTGAAATTAGGCATTTGAATCGAGAATGATGCTTTGAATTGAAAATAATGATTTGGGAATGATTGATTGATTGATTTTTTGAAAGAACATGTGATCCTAAGTATTTAGTGGGTGACTATTATAGGATATATAGAAATATATCCCCTAAAAATGGATTGATGACAATAGATCTAACTTAACCAAGTTTGGAATAATTTTCTCTGATGGGGTGTTGACTGATTCTATCCCGACAGCCTGAGCCTTAGGGAAGTTTGCACACTTTTATCCACGATTGATTGAATGAGTTGTGTGAGGATACTAAAGATAGGAAATAACAAACCTATAGGAATATAACCATGTTTATTTATTATAATTTGATTATTACACACTATTTTTTATTGAACCAATTTATTTATACCCTTTTATTTTATGAAAATATTCATTTAAGCTCGATTTTGATATAATTTATATCTACTTTATTTGGTATCTTATTTGATTGAAAATTTTAAAAACATTTTACATTGAAATGTTTAAATAAAATTACTTATTCATACCTATTTTGAAAATTAATTTTATATCCTCTGGATTTGAAAGAAATGCACTTTTGAAACCTGTTTTATTATTAGCCATTGAAATGTTTCTTCAAGTATGTTTTGATATGAACTATGAAAATATTTACATGAATTTTTTTATTTAAAATCAAGCATAAATGGTTTATTTTTTATCAGTTGTCTATGAAATTATAGGTGTAATCCTACTGGGATTTTTTTCTCACACCCTACCTTTGCCTTCAGAAATTTGTTTTATACCAGGTATAGGAAAAGGAAAATCCCCACTCCAACGTGGTGGGTGTATTTGTTTAGCGGGACATGGGGTGTTGATGCTAACCAGTGGAACCTGTGATCCTCTCATTACATGGAGTTCTTGTGGTAATTTCTTAATTATTTTATGTAAAAAATTTGGTTGATGTACCATTTTTGAGAGTTATATCTTCTACTTTTGGATATCCCAATTTGTTTTGATTTTATTTGTACTATTTATTAGTTTTTATTTGTTTTTATTAGGAAAAATAATTACCATAACATTTTTTATGATGATAAAGTTATTTTCACTAGAAATTGGGGATTGGGAAGGCCCTTTAGTCCAGTGGGGGACTAATTCAAGTGTCAGTTCAGATAGTATTCTAAGTCAGTTTGTTATACTTAACAATGATATAATTTTTGAGAAATAAATTCATCAAGGTAAAATATTTGAATTAAAATACATTATCCATATAGAGTCAATAAGAGTACCATGAAATAAAAACTTAGGGTGGAGGAAACTAATCCTGGAATAAAGAAGTTTGATAAGAAGCATTATAACTCAATTAAGGTAGTTGAGTCAACAAAGATCCCAAAAAATTTGGTATCTTTTAAATCAAAATACATTTAAATAAATAACATGATATGGATATTCAAACCAAATTAATTAAATTAATATATTTTTAAACATCCTTTAGGCATTAATCACACCATCTTAAATATATCATGATGCACAATAAGAAATATGACTCAAGCAATTAAACTTTTAGACAAAGAACCCCTTACCTTGTATTCCCTCTTACTCAAATGAACTATAAACTCCTATATAGTAAACATAAATATATTAATCACTTATTACATAACCTTATTCATACCTATAAATTTATATAAATATTATTTATAATAATTTATGATAAATATATTAATCCATTATAGTTTATTATCATCATCATCAGATGCTAGGATTTTTTAGTTATTTGTTTCATACATGTTTTGTGGTGAAGGGGTTGATTCTGAATTATTGGTTCAAAGATCACAATTACCATATTATTCAATATATAATATCAATTTTTAATTATCTATTAATAACTATTACATTAGGTTTAATACATGGACATGTTTTGTGAAAATGGAGGTTGTGATGACCTAGTTCCGACGTGTTTAACAATCAAAAGGTGATATATTAATAAATATATAAAATATTAATAACACCTTTACAGAATAATTAAAACATATTAAATATAATATTATTAAATTATACTACCATTATATAACATTCCTCAATCATTATTGTTTTAAATATTATAACACCGTTCACATAGGTGGTAAAGAACAACTCAAACAAGAGTGTGTTATAATGATTTTTTTGAGTAAGTAAATGTTTTTATATAATGTTAATATAAATTTTAAATAATACCAAACATGTAAAAAAATTTCATTTATCTTAATTAAATTCATTCTTAGAACCATCCATGTAGTGTGGTGATGAAAAATGAAATTCATCATTCTTTGAGGCGGTAGTCCATCGTATGCACGATTAACGATTCTATTTCTCAATGAATGAGATAGAACGGAGGTATACAATAAATAGTAATTTAAAAATTATAATTGATAAATATTTAGAAAATTCAATTATAAACTAAATCCTTGTTACCAACCATGAAAGTTATTAATGAAAAATAGAGGATGTCGTTTCGTGGAGAAGGCAGTCCGTACACAAACATGATTGACGTTATTTAGTGTTTCTTAAAAGATAAAAATAATCAAATAAGAGATATTCCATTAATATAATTAAACTTCAGTATACGAATAATACTTATGTCACTATATTACTATTTTTATAATATTTTTGTAGGATAAATATTAAGAATAAATAGATAAGAATAAGTAATACCCACTTTGGGACCTTGATCTTTCTCTTAAAACTCTCCTTGGAAATGAAGGGGCTATGGTAACTTATGGTGAACAGGGGGTCTAGGTCACAAAATAAGATTATATAATAGGAATATTTAATATTTTTTCAAGTAAATTTCAAAGGGTATGTGTAACTTTGAGATGGTGGAATTGATCCCCTTTTATATGTGAAGAAAAAGGTACTTTTGTGAATACCCATTATTTTTCAATAATTAAATGAAAAAATTCAAGGGTCAATGGTACCAAAATTGAGAAATAATGGAGTTTGGGGTGATATAAGGCTGATAAATCCACTAACACTCATTTTAATATATTTTTTTAAACATGTTTCAATACTTTTATCACTTTATTTTTTCATTTTACTATTTTGGGTTTTTATCTTAGTAACTAGTTTTTAGCCAAGTAATTTATATTTTATTAACAGTATAAGATAAAACAATATTAACAAATTTGGTTATGATAAACCTAAATTTATTCCACATATAATCTAATTAAATTTATAAATAATATAAAATTAACTTTTATATTAGAACATTTAATATTTAACAAATCTATTTTGTAGAAAAAATATTATTTTCATCATTAAGTGTCCTTAATCTTATTTAGTATTGATTAAAAATTTAACGAGTGATAATATATTTATATATAAGTTTAAAAATTCTATTAAATTAAGTTTTTAGAAGATATTAATTTATTTTATTATATATAAATTACACAATATTAATAAAATAATTTTTTGAAAATAATAGTTTTACTATTATCATGGTCATTAAATTTAATATTAGTAATCATAATTTTATGACCAAAAATAAAATTGGATATATTAAATAATATTATCACATTGATATAAAATATTAAATCCATTTTTATATACTTAATTTATATATGTTATTAAAAATACTTTTTAATATAAGCGAATAAAACATTTTTTAGAGTAAAATATTACTTATGTTTCCCAAATTTTACACATGGGTTTAATAAATTCCACATATTATTTTTAAATTATTTATTTTAATTTATAAATAAATATATTTTTTAGATAAAAGGTTTCAAATTTTTTTAATCCATTCTTGTATTATGATAATGTCATAAAAGTGACAGTATTAGAAAAATTAACAATTTTTACTATTCACCTAAAAATCATTTTTTAGATAAATCTCAAAAATTAACCCTAAGATAATTTTAATATGATAAATTTAAAAATGTTCATTTTAAAAAATTAAAATTATAAATTTTATATATTTATATTTTAAATTAGAATACAATATATAAAGAAAGTTTTCTTTTATTGAAAAAATGATTTATTAATACTTTAAGTTTCTTAATCAATTTTCATACGCATTTCTAATTGATTAAAATATTTTTATTTATTGTAGGTTTTGTTATTCTTAAATTATCTTAATAATATTTATCTAATATATCGTGGTTTGTTTAATTTTTTTTTGTGTGAAATAATCTATTGATATAATATTTATTTAAATGAAAATTTATATATTATAACATTTGGGCATTACAATAAGTCATGAGTCATGACATAAGGATTTGGAATAACATAAGACATGAGTAATATGAGTAAAAAATAATGATCCCTAAAAGAATAAAATAATAACAAGATTATTTCATTCACATAAGCATAGAAATTCATTTTTTTCAAGGCTCATTGTTAAGTCCATAATCAAATAGTGGTAAAAGTCCCTTAGTGGTCCAGGTTCACTCCCCATTCCCTTTAAACCATAGTGGGAAGAGTCCTTAAGTAGATCAAGCTCACTCCCTAGTCCCTCACATATTATCTCATGAGATATACAACCTTACCAAATGCATTTGAAAGATATATAATTCCAGGCCCACCAATCACATAATGAAAACTGTACATATTTGTGCCACAAGTACATTAAAACATTATTATTCCAACATTGCTTAATTAACCCATGAAAAGAAAAACACTTCATATTCTTCGGCCTGCCGATCCGAAGCAACTCATATCTTCTAACCAAACTTATACTTCATTGGTACATTCCTTAATGAATTACATGAATCTTATGAAGTATCTTTACCTCTAGATTTCTTTGGAACAGTTCACACTCTCGTGTTGAACTAACCTCAGAAGCTTTGTAGCGTACCTTCATTTCCAAAGGTTTCTTTTTCTAAACTAAAGATGTCAATTATACCATAGGTGTTTAGCTGTGTCGAGCCTAAATACCATACCGGGTATATAATTGACGTACTTGACAAAGAATCACATTGCCACAATTGGGTAGGTTTTACATTTTATATTCATCTTGTATTTCCATTGATTCAAATAATAGTGAACTATTTGTTGAGTATGTTACCTCAAACAACATTCATTCCAAAACATGGAATAATGTCTCATAATGTCCAAATGGGCACATGAGATAAATTTTTTTGGTAATACTACAGAACTTGTTCAATTTGAATCAATTACTTGGCAATTAGAAGTTATGCGTTTCTCCATGCTGACTTAGGAATCACCCTTTCTCAACTACTTGAATAAGACACTTTACTTCTAGTAATGTTTCTCTACTTACTTAGTTATTGTATTTCAATACATATATGTGAAAATAATATTGTATTTTAATACCCAAGAAGTATGTGAGATAACAATACTTTTATTTGATGAATATTAACTGAACAAGAAGCGGGTACTTGCTTCTAGTATTTCAGTTTTTAAAACTTCCATGAATTTATTTCATTATATGATGCAAATAATCTCCTACTAAATAACCAACCAATTGTAATTGAAGGACATGACTAAGGTGTCTTTGGCATAACTTTCCATAAGCCTTTTCGCCTTGTCATTCAATGTATTATCCATAAGAATAAAAGATGGCGTTATCTCCAATATTCTTATTACTTGGCGAATGTTACCTTAACGGTAACGTGTAAACATAGATATTGATCATGATCTTTAAATATCATTTTCACCACATTACTCAAGTCTCGTTTTAAGTTAAAAAACTAACAAGTATTGAGTAAACGTTTCATTACCTATCTAGGTAAGGTTCACCAAGTGAATAAGAATAAAAGACAATTAAGCTTTAATTATTATGGTGGATAAATTGAAAGACAATGTGACAAGGTCAAAGGCATTTAATGCCAATTAAATATTCACGAATTCCTTCAATTAATGAGGTATTAACAATGGTTATATGCATTGCATATTATAAAATAATGCTACGGAAGTTTAAATTCAATAAACTGATTTAAAGAAGCAAGTTTCTACTTCTACATGAGGCATATTCATCAATGTGATATTTCCTTTTACTACTTGGGTATTAAATATAATATTCTGGTAACATATGTTTATTCTAATATGATAAAAAAGTTAGTATAGAAACCTTACTAGAATTCAGGTGTATTCTCCAAATAGGCTGTGAAAGGGTGATACCTAGGCAAGTGGTGAGATGTACATGACTTATTTAATTTCCAAGTGAAAGATTCGTGTTGAACTATTGTTGAGTATAACCATAAACATTAATCTCATGTGTCATTGGACTCAAGGAGACATTATTTCAGTTTCTGAAATGAATGTTGTTTCTGGTAAACTCAATCACTTGTTCAGTGATACATGAATCATAGGCAATTAGTGATGAATATAAATGTAAGACTTATACCCATTTGTGACAGGATAATTATTTGTCAAGTAATACTAAGAATGGAAATAATTAATATACCAAGTTTGGTATTTAGGCTCGGCACAACTAAATACTTATGGTATTATCAATGTCTTTAGTTTGGAAAAAGGAACCTTTAGAAATAAAGGTACGTCACAAAGATTTTGGAAATAGTTCAACATGAAAGTGTGAACTATTCCAAGTATAAGATAGAGGTATATATACTTCATAAGATTATTTTAAGTAATTAAGGAATATCAAAGTGAAGTATTTTCATGGTCAGGACATATGAGTTGCTTCGGGTTGGGATATTGAAGAATATCTCGACCAAGCATTCATCAATCATGATAATGTAGTGTGGAGAAATTACTAAACACACATTACCTTATCGACATCACGACATTGATGTTAATGGGGAGGATTGATTATGAAGTCTTACATATCAACATTGATCAACAAAATGTAGCGTGGAGTAATTCCTAAATGCACATTTTATACATCAAAGTATTGATGTAAGTAATATCAATGATGGAACTAGCATAAACTTCCATTATAATACATGAAATGCTTTTCAAATAATAGTGATATCCCACAACCATATGCCAAATATAATGACAAATGGATATCATATGATTCATAGTATGATGTAAGCCCATTATGTCATAAGAACATGTGTTTGGATGCAAAGAGTTTGTTAGGACATAAACAAACTAGCATCAAGACAAACACTTTGTGCATTTAGTGTAATAATTCTAACAATTGTTTAGGATGTTACATAAATCCCTAAGATAGAAGAGTAGGTAGTCAAGTAATATACTACACTTCTATATAAGGGTGCACATCTCTATTAGAGATAGTGGGAGATATATTGACTTGTGTTTAGTCAATGCTCAAAATGCACAAGTAGTTGGAATAGGAACTAGTTCCACAAGCGCATGTGAAACAAATAATGTTCCAGAGACACATACTGCGTAGGAAGGATAAAACCATGGTGATGGTTTTTATATTCACTGCGGTCGGTGATTTATTATTCAATGTGAATAATATTTCCTACAATTAAGCAGTATATGACAATTAGCTAAAATTGATAAGACTAACTAAAATTCAATTAATGGATTCCATGTATCAAAGTGAAAAAGGGGATATTATTTTGAATACTGCGGTGGGTATTCAAGTGAGTTGATACATGGATGGTACGAGCTTAGTACCAATAAGGCTCAATTGGTTTCACCAATTTTTTATGCCTGAATCCGTTATAATTTTACTTATCATAGCTAATATCCATGATCAATTTATCTAGCATTGGATGTCATGACCCCAAATTATGGATGGTGTCTATACGACGCAACCAGAAAGGGACAGTCACATCAAAGAATGTTAATAATGGTTGCAAGTTATTGAAATCCAATTTAGGATTAAAGTAAGCAACATGATCATAGTATATACATTTAAAACAAATGTTTTCCATGTTTCTACCAGAGGTTAGTGGGAGCACTAAGGTTTTCCAATAAGAAATATGTTCGGTAACATATGGAAAACTAACACTGGTCTGACATTTAGTTAAGAACAAAATGAAATTTACTCTCCAATGATTGACTAAAAGTAGCAACCTATGTTCTAGGGAGCAGGATCTACTAAGGTAGATCTATAAGTTGCTTGGTCCTAGTCAATCATATATATAGTGACATTGTATTGAAAAATACATGTTGGAACAATTCAAGAGATGAATTTTTGCCTATGTCACAGGGCATAATCTCTCCATGTTGACCTGTACATGACATGGGAAGAGATAAATGCGGTGAGTTGAAATCCATATTTCAGAGCGATGGATCAATCACGTATGCCATGATATGTACAAGAACCTATATTTCCAAGTTATATTTTACAATAAGAAAATATCAGTTATATCCAGGAGAACTGCAAGGGATGCAGTCAAAACAATCTAATTGTACTTCGAAAAGTAAAAAAGATATGTACCTGGTAAGTGGAGAAGAAAAGATACTAGTTTTTGGGGATATAAACTAGTCTTCCATTGATCAATGTGATCTAGTATTGCAGTTAGGCTAAAGGCGATGAGCGAGTCAAGCTCATATCAGCTAGTGGTGGCCATACCTATAAGACCGAGTACGTTGCAGCTTCTAAGGCAGCTAAGAAGCAGATATGCAACAATTTGTTCTAGTTCTTGGAATCACACCTTGTGAGAAAAGTATTATCATAATATAAATTATTATATTCTTACTAGCCAAGATGTCATGTTATGATAATGGACAAAGGGGATATACTCGGGATACCATCTCTTGAGAAGTTTTACTCAAAGAGATGAGGTCGCTATAGAAGAATAGCCATGCAGTAGAACCATGGTAGACCCAGTATCTAAGGTCTTTACTCAGCAAAAACATGATGCTTATCATGTGAGTAGCTAACAATTTTGGTTAGCAAGTTGGCTCTAGTGCAAGTGGGAGTGTTGAAATAGTGGGTGCCCTAGACCCAACTATTATGTGATTTTGATTACCATATCGTGTATAGAGTTAACTATGCATGATGTCATCATACCATTATAGTGTATAATTTTCTGTGTCCACTATTGAAATGGTAATTTCCAAAGATTAATTATCGTATTGAAAGGTTATAACAGTTCCCAGGCTATAATGAGAACCTCTAGATACTATGAAATTAATCTTAAATATATGTTCTATGGTCTAGATACATCTTACTAATTAGACATAGTAGATGTCTGACCATTAGGTGCTGGGGGCTCATAAGCATTGAGACTTCTTCTCATGAAGTTCACACTTGGTGATCTCTAGTAGTGAGATCATGAGGACTGACCCACCAATAATAACACCACATGTTTCAGGTGTCATTGGATGTTGCTATCTACGATCATGTGTAATGGTCTCCTGACTTGAGATCATTACCAATGTATGTCATTTGATTGTGTACTTTTATGCAAGACGAAAGCCATAACAATGAAGTCATGGTGAGGTAGTTTGTGTCGGGTGCGTCATTGGTGGCATGACATTGGCTGAATGGTCAAGAAAGGATTTGTCGCTTCTAGGTTATGGAAGTAATATATCTCTGGCCATGTTGATATTGATGGTAGTACCTTTATAAGACCATATCCATGGCAGTCGAGGGTAAATCCATCCAGTTACATCAAAAAACAATAAAGCAAGAAAAGGGCAATGACACGAGAATGCGTCCTGCTTTATGAGATATTATAGACAAAGAGATTATATTACATAGTGCATGTCTGTAGGTTGGTTGTTGCTGCTATGACAATCCTTATTTCTTCAGGGTCCATGATGGGTTGCTGGATCCCGCTCTTGGTCTGTGAATACTATTCACGGCTGTCGAAATAAGGACCTAGAGGGTCACATACAATAGCATATTCAAGAATCTGCCCTATTCAGTTGAATATGAGAATTAGACATGACGGGCCCTGCCATAGGGGTTCGGGATTTTTCCAAAGTTAAACGATCAACAATAAAATAAATAAATTCATATTATTTGAGTTTAGAATAATGAATAATGAATATATTTATTAAATGTATTTACGAGTTTTAGTAAATACATGAAAAATTATTAATTGACGAATATTAAATTATTCAAGGTTCAATTAATATTTATGGGAGCAATGAGTCGGGTTAATGACTCAATTATTATCACATAATATATTTTAATATATTAAAAGTAAATGATGATAATATTTATGACTCAGTTTAGTAGTCATAAATGTCGTTGATAGTGCGTTAAGTATTCGGGGCTGACGAGGCGATACCGGGTATTTTAATTATGCACTATAAATAGAAGAGGAGGGGTATTTTTTAAAGACTATTCATGGAGCTTATCTCTCCTCTCCTCTCTCCCACATTCTAGAGAGAGATGCTCTGGATCCAAGGAGCTCGGATGGAGCTCTCTCTCGGGCATCGCTAGCGATGCGATGCGGTGGTTGTTGGAGCGTCGATGGCATCATCGCAAATCCGCGCTAGCACCTGGATTATGATGAACGGTGCTCCCGCAGATTCCTTGAAGCACGTGTGGAAGATCTAGAGGAATTTGGATTCGGATTCTTCGAGCAGCGATCTCCAACGATGAGCAGACATCATGCACAACTTCATATTTAAACCAGGTATTTTACGGTTTATGTTTGTGCTTAAAATCCTCCATGCGTGGTCCTCGGCTAAGACTAGGCTGCTCTTCTCCAACGTTGACAAGTTAATGTTGACCGTCAGTTGAAAAAATTTAAAAAATCCTACCTGTTTGGGGCTTCTGCTGCACGCCCGATTCCAACAAGTTTCCGGGGCCCGCAACGGAAGCCGGTGGGCCAGGGATTTTAAAATTTTCATCGGCGCAACGACGGTACTTGCCGTCGCTGACGATCCGAGCCTCTGAAAGGTCTGAGGATATCGTGTAGATTGTAATGATCAAAAAAATAAAAGGAAAACATACCTGTTGCATATCCGAAGCTGTTGTCGACCGCTACTTGTCGACGACGATCGTTGCATGAAGGATCCATAGCAGGATCCCTCTAGATCATCCACACATGCCTCAAAAATCCACGGGAATGTCGATCGTCGAACTCCGGTTGCTGGCTCGGTGATTCAATGATATCTTCAACGTCCCGACGATCACCGCATTATCGATCTTGCGATGCGTGAGGAGATACTTGATTCGAGCTCTTGGATCTTAGCTTCTCTCTCTAGGAAGTGGGAGGAGAGAGAGGCTCTCAAATTTCATACCATAAACGAATGAATAGTGATGTGCACCCCAAAGAGAGAGAGCCTCCTCTCTTATTTATAGACATGTTGATAAATACCCGGTAGGGTTCCCCGACCCCCGTTAATATCAACATTCTCTAAATAAATAATTATGATGACTAAAATTGCATCAATATTATTTATTAATTTTATCACATACTTGTAATATATAAAATATATTACGTGATAAAATCCGAGCCATTTAACTCGACTCGTTATCCCGCTTATTATTAAAGGAACCTTGAATATTAAAATAATATTCATTCGATTAATATCTTCTCATATTTACTAAACTTGTAAATACATTAAATAAATTCAATCCCAAATATTCATAACTTGAATATTAATGAATTTATTTAATTCATTTGGTGATCGACAACTTGGACAAATGCTCGGACCCCGTGGTGGGTCCCACTATGTCCATATACCTATTTAACTGAATAGGTGAGGATTCTTGAATACGCTGTTGTGTGTAACCCTCTAAGCCCTTATCTCGATAGTAGTGAATAAAATTCACAGACTAAGAGCGGGGTCTAGCAACCCGTCATGACCCCTAAAGAGATAAGGATAATCATAGCAGCGACTACCATCCTACGAACACTGACTGTGTACTATAGTCTCTGTCATTTGATATCTCATAAAGTAGGACACACTCTTGTGTCATCGTCCTTATCTTGCTTTATTATTTGTTGATCTATTAGGATGGATTCACCTTTCTACTGCTTTGGCCAAAGACTTATGAAGGCAGCACCATCCTGATCAACCAGGCCTGAGATATTCAACTTCCTAAACTTGGAAGAGACAAATCCTTTCTTGACTATTCATCCAACATCATACCACCAACGACGCACCCAATACAAACTACCTCGCCACGACATTACTGCCATGGTTTTCATCTTGCATCAAAGTACATAATTAAATGATATACATTGGTAATGGTCTCAAGTCAGGAGACCAATACACATGTCTGTAGATAGGAACAACCAATGACACCCAAAACATGTGGTGTTCCTATTGGTAGGTCTGTCCTCATGATATCACTACTAGAGATCAGCAAGTGCAAACTTAATGAGAAGAAGTCTCAATGCTTATGATCCCCCAGAACCTGATAGTTAGACATCTACTGTGTCCAGTCAGTAAGATGTATCTAGACTATAGAACATATATTTAAGATCAATGTCATTGTATCTCGAGGTTCTCATTATAGCCTGTGATCTGCTATAACCTTCGACATGACAACTAACCTTTGGAAATTACCATTATTACAGTGGACGTAGAAAATACTACACTATAATGGTAAGATAACATCATGCATAGCTAACTATACACATGATATGGTAATCAAAAGTACTACATAGTTGGGTCTAGGGCACCCACTATTTCAACACTCCCACTTGCACTAGAGCCAACTTTATAACTAAACTTTTTAGCTACTCACATGATAAATACCATGCTTCTACTGAGTAATGTCTTTAACTTCTAGGCCTTCCATGTTTTTGCTGCATGTCATATCTTCTATATGCGACCTCATATGCTTGAGTAAAAATTCTCAAGACAGGGTATCCTCGAGTATATTACTTTTGTCCATTGTCATAAATTGACAACTTTTCTAGTAAGAATATCATAATTATCATTATGATAATACTTTTCTCACTAGGTGCGAATCCAGGAACTGGAACAAATCGTTTCAATTTATAACTGCTTCTTAGCTGGCTTAGAATCTGCAACGTACTCGGTATTTGTAGGTATGACTACCACAATCTTTTATGACCTTGACTCGCTCATCTCCTTTGCCTAAGTGCGATACTAGATCAAATTGATCTAAGGATTACTAGTTTGTGTCCCACCATAAATAGTGTACCTTTATCTCCATATTCTAGGTACATATCATTTTTACTCACCGAAGTACAAGATGATAGTTCTGACTGCATCACTTGCAGTGCTCCTGAAAATAATTGATATCTGCTGATAATAAATTATATCATGGTAGTATCAATTATTTTACATATTATGGAATATGTGATTGATCCATCGATAAATTATATGGTATCAATTCAAAACTTTAATCTCTACACATGCTTCGAACATGTTAACCTGTAGAGATTAAGCCATGTGACATAGGCAACAATTCTGAACATGAATTGTTCCAACTTGTATTTTTCAATACAATGTCACTATATGTACGATTGACTAGGACCAAGCAACCTTTGGATCTACCTCAGTGGATCCTATTCCCTAGAACTTAGTTTTCTACTTGAAGTCAATCATTGGAGAATTACTTTTAACCTGATCTTATCTAACTGTAAGATCAAGATCTATTTTCCATATGTTGCCGAACATATTTCACTTGGAAAACATTGGTGCTCCCACTAACCTTTGGTAGACACAAGGAAAAGATTCATTTATAATGAATGCTCTAAGATCTTGTTGCTTACTTTAATCCTGAATTGGATTTTAGTAACTTGCAACTGTTATTGGAATCATTTGATGTAATTATCTCTTTCTGGTTGCGTCGTATAGACACCTTCCACGAAAGATGATCTTGACATCGAATGAACAATAAAAGGATCTTAGAAGTTTGGTTATGACAAGTAAAATTCTAATAAATCTAGGTGTACCGACTTGGTATAACCAATCGAGCCTTATTGGTACCATAATTGTACCATCCATGTATCATTTCATTTGAATACCTACCGCAGTATTCAATTTATAATCCCCTTTGAAATTTGACACATGGAATCTATTATTTAATTTTAGTTGATCTTGTCAATATTAGCTTGTTTCCATATATTGCTTACTTATAGGATTTATTATTCATAATTAATAATATATCACCGACCGTGGTGACTGTAAAACCATCACCATGGTTTTATTCTTCCTACAGAGTATGTGTCTCTGGAACATTCCTATTCCACATGTACTTGTGGAACTTATTCCCTATGCCAACCATTTGTGCATCTCGAGCATTGACTAAGTCTAAGTCAATTCAGCTCCTACTATCTCTAATAAAGATGTGCACCCTTGTATAGAAATGTAGTCTAATACTTGACTACATCATTTCTATCTTAGGGATTTAAAATAAGAAACTGTTAGGATAATTAATTTAGATGCACAACGTGTTTAACTTTATGCAAGTTTGTTTAAATCCTAACAAACGCTTTGCATCTAAACACGTCCTATGACATAATGGATTTTCCATCATACTTTGAATCATATGAAATCCATTTGTAATTTTATTTGGCATATTGGTTATGGGTCTACACTGTTATTTTCAAATCACATTTTGAAATATGATGGAAGTTTCCGCAAGTTGAAACATTGATACAACTTACATCATAACTTTGATATGTAACATATGCATTTAGGAATTGATCCACGCTACATATTTGTTGATCAATGTTAATATGTAAGACTTGTCATCGATCCTCCTTATGAACATCAATACGGTGATGTAGATAAGGTAACATGCGTTTAGGAATTACTCCACGCTACATTATCATGATCGATGATTGCTTGGTCAAGATATTATTCGACCTGCCGATCCGAAGCAACTCATATCTTATAAGGCCCCAGCCTTAAACCTTACTTAATCTTGAGTTATTACAAGATTACATGTTGAGGATCTTTTCAGGTTTAGAGTTTTAGATAATTAGATCATAAAACTTGCATTACATTCCAAATATAAACAAAGTGGTTACATAAAGATAGTATTCTTCTTTCCCATCAATGGAAACATATTTAAAATAAAACATTGATTCTTTCTTGACACTTCCTTGACACTATCATCATATCATGTACCTTTCCCTTGACCTGTGAAAAACATTTCAAAAAAAACTTGGGATGAGAATAAAAATCTCAGTAAGGGATATAAAAATATGGAAAGGAAACATGGGTACATATATACATAAGGATGAGATCATACTTTACCCATAAAACATAAGCACTTTAACATACCTCATCAAATCATGAATAAATCATAGAAATCATAAGACATAAAGGTAACTTGAGGCATTTATAACATTCTTACGTAGGGAGTAACCCTCTTGGTTACGTTTGGAATACCCATCACAGTATATTCCCTAAATCTCTTCGGAGAAACCTTAACGTTTCACTCCTTCGCGTTACCCAATGCATTGGAGAGCTATATCGGGCTCACCCGCCCTTAGTTTATCACAGAACCACCCGCTTTCATAACAATTCCCAAGAACCATAACATAAATGTATCACATAAAACATTCATAAAGGAAACATAACATTTCCACCTTTCAATCACAAGATATCAATACAACAAATTGATATAAAAACATTATGAAAACCATTTTCAATACCAAAATAAAAATAAAATTAAAACATGGTATTTATTTTTCTTTTAAAAAGAAGGTATGTCTTGTAGAGGAAGCCGAAACTCAAATAACGGTCACGGCGGCGGAGAAGTCGTTGTCGCCGCATACGTACGAAAAAAACATTCCCTTTTGTCGTTTAGTAAAACGATTCATATAAAAAATATTCCTTTGAATAAACGTAAAAGTCAAAGGGGTTTATACACCGTATAAAAGAAGGTTGTGTATAAAACAAAATATGCCTCAATGAAAGGAGATTGAGACGATGTCCCATAAAAGACGGTATCCTTGGTTTAAGGATAAATCAATTACATAATTATGTGTGACAAACGAATACACCAAATATAAGTGGATATTAAGTTTAAAATAATCAAAGGTCATTCACACATATTCAAAGGATGACATATTCAATAACTACATGTTGAACCTAAAGAAATCGAAATTGGGTTAAGAAGTTCCCTTGACAGCCTAACGGCGTCACATCAAAATGAGTTTATGAGAGATAAAAAGTGTATATCATCACTTGGAAATAAAATTTACATCAATAAGGATATATGAGAACATATCCCAACATAACAATATGTAAATTAAAAGACCCAACAAAATAAGTCTTTTAAAAAAGAGGAGGGTGAAAGGTTCCCTTACCGACTTGGGTATCTTTCAAAACATACACCCCATGAAAGAAAGACAATAAATCATTGATGTAAATACTCATAAACGAAATTATATTACACAAAGAGTAGAATAATGGGCAGTACATACACCACTGAAAGGAAATTGTGGCAAATGTAGCATAAATCTCATGGGAATAAAAGTGAGATGAAAAATCCCTTACGAAAACTCGGCAGCCTAACGGCGCCACATAAAACTTACAAAAATGGATTGATGAGAGAGAATAGGGTCTCTCATCACATGAACATAAAAACTACAGTAAGTGTAATATAAAATAACATCCCAATAACAAGAAAGATGAGCTTTAGAGGTAATGACATAAAAGAGTGTACTTAAAAAGAAAGAGAGGAGTAAGATCCCTTACCTCAAGTCCAAATTGACTCGATCGTTCTTTAACGTCCTGAATAATAAACTTGAGTTAATTTCCACTTTATTAAGAAACTTTTTTTTATAGTTCATTATTCCTTTTATACCATGTTATAAACATCATGTAATCATTTAAGTTAATAATGTTCATTTTGTCGGTATTTGGTTCTTAAGTCAAAAATAGACTTCTTACACTTACATGTTGTTAATTTGGTCAAAGGTTCGTTATATCCAGAATGATATTAATTATTTGTATAACATATATATCATATATATTCATCATATACATTTATTTATAATATTACATCACATTTAGAGGTAAGAAATGAAATGCACCGTTCATGGAGATGGTAAGCCGTACGTACGCATGAACGCTAATTCAATTTCTATTTCGTATTTTCTGGAATGGAATCATAATGATATAAGAGTATATTATAATTCCAATATAATAAAATATATAATATCATTAACTTTATCCTTTACACATCCCACATATGGTATTAACGAATCAAATCACTTTCAGGGGGCGGTAGTCCGTACTTCCTAAAATGAAGATATCGTGTTTACCCATAATGGAAACAATAATGGTATTCCATAAATGAAAAATACAGAAGCTTAAGGAAATAATAAACATATTATATATCATATATAAAAATAGTTACATCATAATGGCTACCTTTGAAGGTTTTAAATGAGTATTGAACAATCATCGTTTCAGGAGGCAGAATTTCGCCATCCACAGAAACCGTATGTTCTTTAACCATTTGATGTAGTTGTGTGAGAGTGTAGCTCGAATAAATCTCATAACAACATCCTAGTATATTTAAGATACTTTTGTTGTTACAAAATAAGTAAATAAAAAGAGTTTAGGGGGTTGGAGAAGCAAAATAAAACAAATGAACATGAGAGAATGAATTACCTTTAAAAGTGTAACTCCTTTTGATTTGAGCCTAAAGGCTTACTTTGAAAGGATTCTTCCCAAAGGGAATCCTCTATGATAAGGATAGGGATGTGGAAAGAGTAAATGGGCAGGGTATGGCCGATCCAAAGGCTTTAGGAGTGTGTGAAATGAGGTAGAGGTGAGGGCCTTTTATAAGAGGAGAGGAGGGGCACTTTTGGAAATCATGAAACTATTATTTTATTTTCAAAAGTGTTTCGAATTTATAAGGTCCCACATTGATATATTTAGAATATAAGATGATAAGGCTTCGAAATATTCCCATACAATAGTTTTTGGACAAGTTTAGGTCTTATATTTTATATTATCATTTCATTTTATTTAAACTGTTCATTAATGAGGTCATCGTTGCATCATCATGATGTCATAATTAAATTAATTTATTTAATGTATAAAAATTATAAAAAAAATATCCTGATGTAGGAAATATTTTTATCTTTCCAAATAGTATTTATAGACAAAATTATGATTAGTATAACCCCTTCTAAAAATTGTTTTAGTAAAACAATTTATGTTAGTGTCATTTTCACCTTTATTTTTAAAAAAAGGCATTAAAGTCATTATCTCACCCAAGAGGCTCCATAGGGTCCCCTAAATCGACCCATGGGTTTTCTTGGTCGGCCATGACTCATCCAATAGGGGTAGGACAAGTGTCATGGTGTTTTCACATTTTTATAATACCATTTTTACCTTAAATTACACTAATTACCTCTAATCGCGATTAATGAAAAAAAGTTACTATTAGCCAAAAAATTATTTTCATCACATTGAACCACATTTTACATACTAATGACAACCATGTATGTCGGATTTTCAAAATTCAATACACATTAGTGGTAAACTTTCATTTAACTGAAAAATCAGTTTGCTTGATTACCACTTAGTGGTTTCACTATTCATTAAAAATTGGAGGTTTTCAGAAAATTACCAAAAATTCACTCTAAGCTATATTCGATATTCCGAATTCAAAAATGATGTTTATATTACCTAATTAAAAGAATATAAGTAGAATTAATTAATTTAATAATTAACTCCCGCTATCAAAACAAATAGCGTGTTTTTAAGAAACAATATATATCAAAAGATTGACACCAGTTTAAGTCTAATTTCAAAGTGAAATTGATTCCAATGACCACCATTGGATTAAATGGTAAAAATATATTTATATTACACATTAAGACCAATTAAAAAGATAATATAATCATATAAATAAATTATATTAAAAATAGGTTTTGAATTTAAAATACAACATTTTACACTATTCATTAAAAAATGAACTTTATCAGAAAGATACCAAAAATTTACACAAAGTAAATTTTGATGTCCCAATTCTTAAGAAGAGTTTTATTTGGTCCAATAGAATGTATAAGAGTGAACAAAACTATATTTAATGACGGTTCTCCATTAAAAGGTGATAAGTGAACCTTTAGTGAGAACTAGGGCATATACGCCTAAAATTGAATTCTTTCTGTATTTTATGCCTTTATCTTTTATTGGATAAATGTAAAAATATTTAAAAACATATATAATAATATTTTAGTTATTTCTATCCATTCCCGCTAATACAATGGCTACATGTTAACTACCATTTAAAATAATATTATTTTATTATTAGAGTGCAACGTAAGATTCCCAAGAAACTCGTTGTTGCGTGTTGGGTACGCCATCGAGCATAGCGTCCCCTTTAAAGACATATTAATATTTTATTCACAAATAAGGATAAATATGAAAATGTCATATTCTTTATTTACCTGGGGTGTTACATCCTTCCCCCCTTTTGGGAATTGCGTCCTCGCAATTTTTGAAATTGAGCTTGGAAACATCCTTGAAATTCCCACATTGGAACAAGAGTCGGTAAAACAACCACTTTAAAATAAAGAAAGATAAGTACAAAGGTCACCCGAGTTAACCCATACTAGGATTCTATGTAGAAAAATATAGAAATAAAGGAGAAAACATAGGGTCATGTTCTGATGGAGAGTGATAGAAAACATGTTTAGGAGAAAGTTAACCACAAGAAAATCACAAATTTGTGATGGGTTAAACGGTATTCGATTCCCCAGTAGGAAAAGTTAATATAAAACATTTTTTTAAGTAACTTTTTATTGAGTAATTCATTCATAGGGAAACATAATCACTTATCATGTTGACTTTCAACTTTTACACAAACTCATATTTTCTCCAAAAGACGAGTATTTAGGAAGAGTTGTTCACATTAAGAGTACTATAATCAACTTCTAGAGAATCACCTAATCCACCAAAGAGAACTATATACATCCCATATCTTTAGACCTTAACCAAAACCAAAAATGTTAGTACAAGGTTAGATAATCCAGAAAAGGATAACCCTTTAAAAAGAAAAATCTATTCTTAATCTCCAAAATTTGTCCAACAAAACCCAAAGTTCAACGAGGACCATCCGATAAACAATTTTTCCATAAAATTCTTCAAAGTAAACCAATATAAGATTGAAACCCAAATATTTGAAGGATTTAGTCACATAGTCTTCCAAGTTAAATCGTAACATTTATCTCCAAACAACATTAGTTGCTCCTAAAGTCTCGTATTGAAAAGTAATTAAACTAATCACATATCCTTCATGATAGGTTAATCATTTTCATAAATAACCCAAAATCAACTTACTCTTAATTCATAAAATCAAATAACTAAAAAGAATCAGTCAAACTAACCAGGGAATTCGCGTAGTCCAGTGGTAGGCGATAAATACCAGTCGCACTTTGGTTGTGGGTTCGATTCCCACAGCTTTGTCCGACGCGATGGGTTGTCACACGGTCTGTGTGTTGTCCTTTTTATAAAACTCCAAAAATAACCCTAACATGTTTTAACCTCAATCGTTTCCTTATACCTTTAATTTTCATCCGAATTCGTTACGATCTCAACATCTTATTTCTTGAAGTCTTATTTCACCACCATAAGATAAAATAAAACGATTCCCAAAATGAATATCATCATACCTTGATCATGGCGTCCACTCGGTTTCATCATCATCTTGCTCACGTAGTTAGAATTCCCATGCATTACAACAATGATTTAGAGATCCTTCAAAATCATTTTCTTCCTCCATCCAAATACACCTCGTACAACATGGGTCATATGGGTGTTCACAGAAAAACAGTTTTGGAAAATAATCATGTATGACATATAATTCCAAAACATCTGATAAAACCTGATTTCTATAAAATAGTCGGACCGAAATTGAGTTGAAACTTTCTATTATTGGTCCTTTTAAAATACCATAAGTATGTGATGTGAGACTATATTTTAAAAGTAAATATAAATAGGTTGCGCAAGGGTCTCCTTCCTCAGCACCATTTCTAAAATCATAATATGCTTCAAATTCTTGTGATAAGGTAAAATATTTGAAAATACCTTGATAATATTTAACTTTCTTGAAAATATGAGAATATTGTAAAAATAGTATTTGTCTAAAAACAACCCATGATCCACGATGATAACGAGGTATAGTGGAGGTGTTTGATATCTCAAACAACTGCTTGCAAGTGAGTTGTATGCTAGAAAAAGTTTCACAATTATCCGAAGATGACTTTGCAATAATTATTGAAAGCATGTCATCAGGAAAAGATAGGAATGTCGTTTGAGATCCTTCTCCTTCCATTCATAACCTACTTTACATGACCTGAAAAAAAGTTACAAAACAAGGATTTAACTGAAATAATAGATATAGGGACTAATCATGTGTCTCACAAAAACTCCTAATCCCTAAAGTTGTCTAAACCAACCTTTGATACCAACTATAAGGCCCCAGCCTTAAACCTTACTTAATCTTGAGTTATTACAAGATTACACGTTGATGATCTTTTCAGGTTTAGAGTTTTAGAGAATTAGATCATAAAACTTTCATTACATTCCAAATATAAACAAAGTGGTTACATAAAGATAGTATTCTTCTTTCCCATCAATGGAAACATATTTAAAATAAAACATGGATTCTTTCTTGACACTTCCTTGACACTATCATCATATCATGTACCTTTCCCTTGACCTGTGAAAAAAATTTCAAAAAAAAAAACTTGGGATGAGCATAAAAAGCTCAGTAAGGGATATAAAAATATGGAAAGGAAACATGGGTACATATATACATAAGGATGAGATCATACTTTACCCATACAACATAAGCACTTTAACATACCTCATCAAATCATGAATAAATCATAGAAATCATAAGACATAAAGGTAACTTGAGGCATTCATAACATTCTTACGTAGGGAGTAACCCTCTTGGTTACGTTTGGAATACCCATCATAGTATATTCCCTAAATCTCTTCGGAGAAACCTTAACGTTTCACTCATTCACGTTACCCAATGCATTGGAGAGCTATATCGGGCTCACCCTCCCTTAGTTTATCACGGAACCACCCGCTTTCATAACAATACCCAAGAACCATAACATAAATGTATCACATAAAACATGCATAAAGGAAACATAACATTTCCACCTTTCAATCACAAGATATCAATACAACACATTGATATAAAAACATTATGAAAACCATTTTCAATACCAAAATAAAATAAAATTAAAACATGGTATTTATTTTTCTTTTAAAAATAAGGTATGGCTTGTAGAGGAAGTTGAAACTCAAATAACGGTCACAGCGGCAGAGAAGTCGTTGTCGCCGCATACGTACGACAAAAACATTCCCTTTTGTCGTTTAGTAAAACGCTTCGTATAAAAAAGATTCCTTTTGAATAAACGTAAAAGTCAAATGGGTTTATACACCGTATAAAAGAAGGTTGTGTATAAAACAAAATATGCCTCAATGAAAGGAGATTGAGACGATGTCCCATACAAAGACGGTATCCTTGGTTTAAGGATAAATCAATTACATAATTATGTGTGAAAAACTAATACACCAAATATAAGTGGATATTAAGTGTAAAATAATCAAAGGTCATTCACACATATTCAAAGGATGACATATTCAATAACTACATGTTGAACCCAAAGAAATCGAAATTGGGTTAAGAAGTTCCCTTGACAGCCTAACGGCGTCACATAAAAATGAGTTGATGAGAGATAAAAAGTGTATCTCATCACTTGGACATAAAATTTAAATCAATAAGGATATATGAGAACATATCCCAACATAACAATATGTAAATTAAAATACCCAACAAAATAAGTCTTTTAAAAAAGAGGAGGGTGAAAGGTTCCCTTACCGACTTGGGTATCTTTCAAAACATACACCCCATGAAAGAAGGACAATAAATCATTGATGTAAATACTCATAAACGAAAGTATATTACACAAAGATTATAATAATGGGCAGTACATACACCACTCAAAGGAAATTGTGGAAAATGTAGCATAAATCTCACGGGAATAAAAGTGAGATGAAAAATCCCTTACGAAAACTCGGCAGCCTAACGACGCCACATAAAACTTACAAAAATGGATTGATGAGAGAGAATAGGGTCTCTCATCACATGAAAATAAAAATTACAGTAATTTTAATAAAAAATAACATCCCAATAATAAGAAAGATGAGCTTTAGAGGGAATGACATAAAAGAGTGTACTTAAAAAGAAAGAGAGGAGTAAGATCCCTTACCTCAAGTCCAAATTGACTCGATCGTTCTTTAACGTCCTGAATAATAAACTTGAGTTAATTTCCACTTTATTAATAACCTTTTTTTATAGTTCATTATTCCTTTTATACCATGTTATAAACATTATGTAATCATTTAAGTTAATAATGTTCATTTTGTCGGTATTTGGTTCTTAAGTCAAAAATAGACTTCTTACACTTACATGTTGTTAATTTGGTCAAAGGTTTGTTATATACAGAATGATATTAATGATTTGGATAACATATATATCATATATATTCATCATATACATGTATTTATAATATTACATCACATTTAGAGGTAAGAAATGAAATGCACCGTTCATGGAGACGGTAAGCCGTACGTACGCATGAACGCTACTTCCATTTCTATTTCGTATTTTTTGGAATGGAATCATAATAATATAAGAGTATATTATAATTACAGTATAATAAAATATATAATATCATTAACTTTATCCTTTACACATCCCACATATGGTATTAATGAATCAAATCACTTTCAGGGGGCGGTAGTCCGCACTTCCTAAAATGAAGATATTGTGTTTACCCATAATGGAAACAATAATGGTATTCCATAAATGAAAAATACAGAAGATTAAGGAAAAAATAAACATATTATATATCATATATAAAAATAGTGACATCATAATGGCCACCTTTGAAGGTGTTAAATGAGTATTGAACAATCATCGTTTCGGGAGGCAGAATTTCGCCATCCACGGAAACCGTATGTTCTTGAACCATTTGATGTAGTTGTGTGAGAGTTTAGCTCGAATAAATCTTATAAAAACATCCTAGTATATTGAAGATACTGGTGTTGTTACAAAAGAAGTAAATAAAAAGAGTTTAGGGGGTTTGAGAAGCAAAATAAAACAAATGAACATGAGAGAATGAATTACCTTTAAAAGTGTAACTCCTTTTGATTTGAGCCTAAAGGATTCCTTTGAAAGGATTATGCCCAAAGGGAATCCTCTAGGATGAGGAGAGGGATGTGGAGAGAGTAAATGGGAAGGGTATGGACGAGACAAAGGCTTGAGGAGTGTGTGAAATGAGGTAGAGGTGGGGGCCTTTTATAAGAGGAGAGGAGGGGCACTTTTGGAAATCATGAAACTATTATTTTATTTTCAAAAGTGTTTCGAATTTCTAAGGTCCCAAATTGATATATTTCGAAGATAAGATGATAAGGCTTCGAAATATTCCCATCCAATAGTTTTTGGACAAGTGTAGGTATTAGATTTTATGTTATCATTTCATTTTATTTAAACTGTTCATTAATGAGGTCATCGTTGCATCATCATGATGTCATAATTAAATTAATTTATTTAATGTCTAAAAATTATAAAAAAAATATCCTGATGTATGAAATCTTTTTATATTTCCAAATAGTATTTATAGACAGAATTATTATTAGTATAACCCTTTATAAAAATTGTTTTAGTAAAACAATTTATGTTAGTGTCATTTTCACCTTTATTTAAAAAAAAGGCATTAAAGTCATTATCTCACCCAAGAGGCTCCATAGGGTCCCCTAAATCGACCCATGGGTTGTCTTGGTAGTCCATGACTCATCCAATAGGGGTAGGACAAGTGTCATGGTGTTTTCACATTTTTATAATATCATTTTTACCTTAAATTACACTAATTACCTATAATCGCGATTAATGAAAAAAAGTTACTATTCACCAAAAAATTATTTTCATCCCATTGAATACTAATGACAACCATGTATGTCATATTTTCAAAATTCAATACACATTAGTGGTAAACTTTAATTTAACTGAAAAATCAGTTTGCTTGATTACCACTTAGTGGTTTCACTATTCATTAAAAATTGGAGGTTTTCAGAAAATTACCAAAAATTCACTCTAAGCTATATTCGATATTCTGAATTCAAAAATGATGTTTATATTACCTAATTCAAATAATATAAGTAGAATTAATTAATTTAATAATTAACTCCAGCTGTCAAAACAAATAGCGTGTTTTTAAGAAACAATATATATCAAAAGATTGACACCAGTTTAAGTCTAATTTCAAAGTGAAATTGATTCCAATGACCACCATTGGATTAAATGGTAAAAATATATTCAGATTACACATTAATACCAATTCAAAATATAATCTAATCATATAAATAAATTAGATTAAAAAGAGGTTTTGAATTTAAAATACAACATTTTACAGTATTCATTAAAAAAATGAACTTTATCAGAAAGATACCAAAAATTTACACAAAGTAAATTTTGATGTCCCAATTCTTAAGAAGAGTTTTATTTGGTCCAATAGAATGTATAAGAGTGAACAAAACTATATTTAATTATTGTTTGCCATCAAAAGGCGATAAGTGAACCTTTAGTGAGAACTAGGGCATATACGCCTAAAATTGAATTCTTTCTGTATTTTATGCCTTTATCTTTTATTGGATAAATTTAAAAATATTTAAAAACATATATAATCATATTTTAGTTATTTATATCCATTTTCTCCAATACAATGGCTACATGTTAACTACCATTTAAAATAATAATATTTTATTAGTAGAGTGCAACGTAAGATTCCCAAGAAACTCGTTGTTGCGTGTTGGGTACGCCATCGATCATAGCGTCCCCTTTAAAGACATTAATATTTTATTCACAAATACGGATAAATATGAAAATGTCATATTCTTTATTTACCTGGGGTGTTACATATCTTCTGACCAAACTTATACTTCATTGGTACATTCCTTAATGACTTAAAGGAATCTTATGAAGTATCTTTACCTATAGATTTCTTTGGAACAGTTCACACTCTCGTGTTGAACTAACCTCGGAAGCTTTGTGGTGTAACTTCATTTCCAAAGGTTTCTTTTTCTAAACTAAAGATGTCAATTATACCATAGGTGTTTAGCTGTGTCAAGCCTAAATACCATACTGGGTATATAGTTGACGTCCGCTTTTAGTTTTACTTGAAAAAGAATCACATTGCCACAACTGGGTAGGTCTTACATTTTATATTCATCATGTATTGCCATTGATTCAAGTAATAGTGAACTATTTGTTGAGTATGTTACCTCAAACAACATTCATTCCAAAACATGGAATAATATCTCATCATGTCCAAATGGGCACATGAGATAAATGTTTTTGGTCATACTCCACAACTTGTTCAATTTGAATCAATTACTTGGAAATTAAAAGTTATGTGTTTCTCCCTGCTGACTTAGGAATCACCCTTTCTCAGCTACTTGAAGAAGACACTTTACTTCTAGTAATGTTTCTCTACTTAGTTATTTTATTTCAATACATATATGTGAAAATAATATTGTATTTTAATTCCCAAGAAGTATGTGAGATAATAATACTTTTATTTGATGAATATTAACTGAACAAGAAGCGGGTACTTGCTTCTAGTATTTTAGTTTTTAAAACTTCCATGAATCTATTTCATTATGTGATGCAAATAATCTCCTGTTAAATAACCGACCAATTTTCATTTAAGGACATGAATAAGGTGCCTTTGGCGTAACTTTCCATAATCCTTTTCGCCTTTTCATTCAATTTATTCTCCATAAGAATAAAAGATGGCGTTATCTCCAATATTCTTATTACTTAGAGAATGTTACCTTAACGGTAATGAAGCGCTTACTATATACAGTTCATTTGTAACCTTTAAACGAAACTAGAGTAATTGGGTGTAAAATGTATAATAAATGGGATGGAATGAAAGATTGTGAACCGTCTTTCTCTTTACACAAACCGTGTGCGACCGTCACATCCAAATCTTGCTTCACTTTCTCCTTGAAAGGATCTTGGAGATGAGACTACATGTGATCATCAAGTCTTGATGTAGCGACCACAACTAACATCAGAATTTGATGATAGCATTATGACTGAACCATCATATGATTTAATAATGAGTCTCCTGTAAGCTGTTTTACACCCCCGCTTCTTGAGGTGGCTTAACAAGTTGGGACACAGGCAGCTTGAATTTCTATTATGGTAGTAATGTGCGCAAGAGCCTATACTACACTTGGAATTTCATGCTTGTTGGGACATTAAAGTTTTCCAATGTTTATCACAGTTTTATTATGGTATTGCTTTCCATTATCTACAAATATACCTTATAAGATTGTAATTTTATGTGATTACCTAATCTGACATTACTAATTATTTAATCATTAAATGTCTCACACTAATTTTTTTTCCCGAATTCTAAGAACCCTCTGTACTAGAATTGGAATACTCTTGAGTATTCTAGTGGGTCATTGGGTATATGGTGCTCACCACTAGACCCCTAGTGGTGGGGAAAGGCACCATAAACCAAGACACTATAAGTTCATTCCCCCTTCTAAGATTTATATAGTTGTTATCTCTTTTGGTGGATTTTTTCCATCAAATCCATTTCCTTTTTTTAAACCATGTTCCTTCACCAAACACTCTCATAGAAAAAATTAATCAAATTACACTTTAATTGACTAAAACTAAATCAAATTTTTACGTTAGTGTATGTGGTTCATTACAATCACCCCACCATATAGTTTCTCATCCTCAAGATGTGTTACCGAGCCTTCTAAGTGAAAATATTTGGTCATTGGGATTTTTTATCCACCTACCACTCCCAATTATACTCCTTGATATACCCATGTTTTCATTTCACATATATCGGGGGAAATTTCTTTCCATGAAGGATCATATCTCTCTAGTATATCAGGTATATGGGTTACTCACTGAACTACTCATCGATATTTAGCTCAAAATAATCAATGATTATCAAATATGAGGGTACTAAATGATATAAATAGAGCTAAGATACTTCAAATATATTTTGAATCAGTTTTTATTTTTTATTAAACACTAATAGGTATTTCACCACATTGACCCGCTTAATGATATAAAAAGGACCAATAAATTCATTGTTAATTTTCCTTTTTTCTGTAACATATTATGTACCAAAATAAGTGATACTCATAATAATAACTAGTTTCATACCTCAAACTGTAGAGGAATATTTTTATAATATGCATAACTCCCCTATCCACTCTAAGTGGTATGAAAGGACTTCCATATCACTTGGATACACATCAGGGTATCTTTCATGAGACTTTATTTAATAATAGATGAATCAACTCTCTCTATATAGCACAATTGTGAATAAAATGATCTTCTATATAGTACCTAAAATATTTCATCTGAATAGACACATGATAACTATTATTATAGTCATACTTCACTAAATAAAGATGGATTCCCAACTCATCAACTAACTTGATATCCCTGATCAATATGAAATGAAACACTTTTATCAACCAATATTTGATAGCCTGCACCATATCATTAACTTGGGGTGATCTAATCCCATTTACAAATAGGATTGAGTTACAACCGAAGATAACTAGCAGGCCTCTAATTCTCAACTTTCACTAGCTAATAGGTCAGATATTGTGATACAAATCTTGCTATGTCCTTCTTCCCTAACCACCAATACTATAAATGGATGCCATGATACATTTTGGTTAAAACTGGGTGAACCAACTATTTCAAGGCTTGTGAATCCTACATTAACTCCTACCATATACTCATCAGGGTTATAACTCTACCACATATATATAAGACTCTATACTTATCCTGAGTCTTTTCTGGTGGAAAATCTCCACCATATATGATTCCCCTCATCACCCATCAATATAAGTATGTAATATGACTCTCCTTCACCCTATTAGGAATAGATGAGTGGATTATCAAATTTTTAAATGTATCCATATTATGATCCTCTTAATGATACATATATATCTCAGTTCAAATACTCTTTAACTACCACTCATTACTGACCTAAAGAACCACATACACTTGAGTCTTCCTACTCAATGCATCTACCACACTATTCCCCTTATCAGTGGTGCACACCATATTAATGTTGAAAGACTTTAAGTACTCAAAATAACTCATTTAATGAAATTTTTGGTAAATATAAGAGAATATGTAACAAATTCTCTTGTGGTTGGTGAAAACTATGAATATCTCACTCAAAAAATAGTGTCTCTAACACTTTAACACATGAAAAAACACAACCAAATCAAGACTGTGCGTCAAATAGTTCCACTTATGTGGCCTCAAATGCTTAGAACCTTACACAATTACCCAAAAATATCACATCAATACTCATATTAGCCTAACTAAAGGCATTAAAATACAACATTTACACATTAACCATCTATTATAAGGTTAGTATTAGTGAAATTATCAATATTTTTTTCAACCCTTAAAAGGTTTTCTCACATTGATCAAGCCACTAAAACATCACCCACTTTTTGGCTAGGATTTTCATTGACCCCACCAAGTAGTAAGAGTCTAGAATAAATTTTCTATATCATTATAAAAACCTTATAAATTTACATATCAAAGATATATTCTTAGGATACTCTTAAAAACCTTAGCATAAAGCTTTACAGGGACCACCAATATTCCATAATTCGATATCATGTGAATTAGAAATTGTATTGAAAATCCCAAGAGTGTGTTTCACCATGGTGGTGTGGGGTTGAATTAGTTTTTCCTTTTTATGATTTATTTTCTTTTAAAATCAACATTTGTGACATGTTAATATCTAATCCAATATGATATAATTTATCAACCTCACCTAAAAACTGTAGGAAATAAAATAGAATAAGAAATAAGTTTTTTTACAGGGTTCTATCCTTATTAGAAAGTATACCTCTTCACATGATTGATTATATTCCCCATTTAACAGATTATACACTATATGCACAAGTGGTTATAATAATAATATTCATGATTCCTTTATACATCCCCTATTAGTATATCTTTTCACTATGATTTCCAGAGTCCTAATAGAATCATAGACTCTAATTTATAGTTAAAAATATAGTTCTAAAATTAATGAGAAATATCATTTCTTTCTCTTCACTTCTTAAATAATAGTTGAGGAAGATCTTCATTCTTGATCCTTCGAGATCAACCAAATAAAATCTTCTCACATTTTCAAGAACTTCAACATATTATAATCATGATTAAATTAATTATTATTGATCACTTATTTTATATTATCAATGATTTAGTTCCTAGTCTTGAATCACCAAAATATTGGGCACTATAAGCTCTATATTTTTTCTAAAAAACTCATGGATTCAGGCTATCTATTTTGATATCGTATATTTTCAACTCAACAAAGTACCAGATTCACAATTATGAATTCTAAATTAATCTTAATTTATTAATTTTCTTATTTTATTTTTCTATAATATCATGAATAATATTTTGATAGTAAAATATTGAAACTCATTGATTTTTTTAATCTAAATCTTTTGGTCACAACTCCCAAAAAATCATAAATCTCAAGATCATTATCATTTAAAACTAATTAAAATCCCTAGTAAAAATGTCCATTTAAATTACCAATAATAACATGATGTTTACTTCTTAAAATACTCCATAAAATCCATTGGTACTTTGAAATAATTCCACAATGGCATGAAAACATGTAGAAAACCTTATGGAGCATAAAACTCAATCATATTGTGTTATATTTATTAATCCTTACACATATTTATGGAATGATCTTTAGTGTGGAGGTATATTCCTTATATTTTAGCTTGAATCATAATAAAATTGAGTAATTGTGATATTTGAATCATTGAATAACACTTCAATCATCATATGATTTTATTTCTTCAGAATATTTATTATATAATATATAAATTATTTTTCAATGTAAATAATCTTAAAAAGTTTCTCTTTACCTTATGAAGTATTGTGGACAACCTTATGAAGTCCATAAACCTTACAAAGTAATGTACTAAACCTTACAAAGATGCCTGAACAACCTTATGAAGTTACAGAACAACCTTACAAACTCATCATGAATGTTATGAAATTCTATAAACAACCTTATAAACACAGTTCTCAACTTTATGAAGGTTAAAAAATGAACCTTATGGATATTTCTTTTCCCATTTTCTATATCAAATCCAACCTTATAAAGTCAAAGTGAACCTTATAATGTTCATGCCTTTGAATTTTTTTGAGAATCCCACTCACTAGTCTTAAGAAAATTCTAGGATAAACCTTAAAAAAACTTCTTGAATACATTTTCAATTTCTTAAAACCCATAAAAATAAGGATTGATCGAACTCAAATAAAACTTTTAAAAAATATTCTTCAACACCTCAAATCACTAAAAACTCATCTAAAATCATATTTAAACACTTATTCTACTTTTTTGATAACAAATTAAACCTTATTCAACAATTTTAATTAGTACTTAATGAAATTACCAAATATATAAGTGGAACTTTAAGATATTGGTACTAATACGATGTGCTCTCAATGTACTTAGCATGATCCAAAGATATTGAGCCTAAACCTTCTGTGTTTGAGAGTGTAACAATATTTCATTAATGAATATGAATATAAAAGAATCAAGATATAAAGTTAATACCCTCTTTATCATGTCCACATATACTACTTTTAAGTTATTCAAATATAATGATGTAAAAATAAACTCATATAAGACATACCTTCTTCTAAAAGTAGTCTTTGGAATGTACTCTATCCTCAATTATAGTTGGTGATACTTTGACCTAAAATTGATCTTGGACCACCATATGAATCCTCTTAGCTGATCCAAGTGGTCATCATTATAAGGAAATGGATATCAATTTTTTACCCTCACTTGATATAACCTCTGAAAATCCAAAAATAAATGAAAAATTCCATAACTCTTTATGGAAAATAGAATGGGGGCACCCCAAAGTGAAGTGATAAGGCATTTAAACCCATTTGACTCTTGGTCCTCTAACTTTAACTTCAACTCCATAAACTAGGTCGGTACCATAATGTATGCCAGTATGGATATGAGAACCGTACTAGGTATGAAATAAATAGTAAACTTGTTCTCACTCTTGGTTAGTAACCCTAATAATTCCTTAGGAAAAACTCCTTGATACTGATTCACAACTTGAGGAAATACCATTTATCTAATGTCCTCCTAATCCCTCAAAATAATGTTTTCAAACTAAGCTATGGTCATAAAAAACTATCAATGGTCATGTATCAAATTCCCTACTTATATGTCCCACTCCCCAATAAATAGAAATCACTCACTGGGGACATGAAGGATACTCATTGCTAGTATCAATTGATTTGTACTCTGTAATGAGTCAAGAAATCCATTATCGTGCCACTTGTTGAGATCTAGAATGACCTAAAATCCAAAATATCAAATATAGAACAAGTTTACCAAAATTTATGAAACTAATTACACAATAAATCAATGTATTTATAACTAATAATCCACACACTACAACCACACACTCCAACTATACACTATTCACAAAATAGAAAGCACTCATAGTATAAAACCAAAATAGAACCAAGAAAAATGGAAAATAAATCACTTAACCAAGACATAGATTTATGTGGTTCAAAACACATAATACTCTATAGGAAAAAAATATTAAATAGAATAGGAATAAAATATTAAACCATAATAATTACTCTAATTCACAAGATAACAAAATATTAAATGTGAAAGTTTCAAGTAAGTGAAAGTGATCCCACACCATTTATTTATAGATGAACACCTTAACTATATTCTAGTTCCTTCAGTTCCTCAATCACCCAATCTTTGTGAAGAACCATCCCTTGATCTTGTAAGCCACAAATAGCATTGCTAGCATGCTGAGTTCAAAGTATCTATTAAATCTTTAATGATACCCTGATCACTAAGTTATTCAAGCCCCACGAATGCACAAATCTTTCCATATTTTCTATGACTATAATTTTTTAGTATATAGGTATAATTTTGACCCCCAAAAACCTTACATAGCTCTAAAATTACATCTTAAACAATATTTTAGATAAATTGGAACATAAAATTAGTGTGTTTCATCCATGAGTAAAACATTAGATTCTTGGATAATTGAATCACACTTTGAATGACATAAAAAGATGTATGAGTTTCATGTCATCTTTTTTATTTCTTCAAATAGATCCTTCCACCAAAATAAATAATTCTATGGTTTTTTTATCTCAAGATAAACTATAGGTTAAAGTCTCAACATGCTTCTCATAGATGTGGGTATGAAGGTAAACACAAAACCAATAATGCTCTTCCTTAAGTCTGTATCTATCCCAAAGTCCGCATCTAAAAATATTTGTAAAAGATCATTGATTCCAAAATATATTATAAGATATTAAAAAACATTGAGATAATAAAATATCCACTAAAAATACCCTAGTGATACTTACCTAGATTCACCATGTACCTACTAACTACACTAACCACATGAATGATATGATGTCTTGTACATACCATGGAGTGCATTAGACTACCCACAACTGATGCATATATAACATTCACTATATATTAAGTATCCTTATCCAATTTATGTGCCTTATACATTGAATATTTTATGGATTTTACCAGGGGATGATCATAGGATTTGATTATCTCAATCTTAATTGCTCTAAAACCTTCCAGATATACTCCGAACGAGATAGAAATAATGTTCTAAAACTCATGTCTCTTATGATCCTCATCCCCAATATCTACTTTGTGTAACTAAGATCCTTAATCTGGAATGTTTCATAAAAATCAATATTTAACTCTTATATCCTTACATTTATCACTCAAGATAAGATAATGTCATTAATTTAGAAAAGAATGACAAATAAACTTCCATCATCATTCACCTTTCAGTAGAAGAAATGGTATGAATTACACTAGATTAACATTCATTATTCTACGAATGCATTGAAATTCCGATTACACTATATATTTCCTAATTAAGTATATAAAATATTTTTTTGAGCATTCACACTATACTTTCCATTATATTTAGTACAAAACCTTATAGTTTTTCCATGTATATTTCTTCAACCAAATTTGTATTAGGGAACACAATAATGAAATCAAGTTTTTTATCAAACAAAACTTCCATAGGAACCAGCCTGAGAACCATATAAATCATTTTGTATTTCAAAAAATGAGTGAAAATATCACCAATTTCATATTCTTTCAATTATTGGAAACCTTTTACAACCAGCCATGCCTTATACCATTTGCTATTATTCACTTTCTCCTTATCATTAGGAACCCATTTGTAGTATAGTTCTCACTTAGCATACAAAATTCCCATTAACTCCCATGTATAGAAAACATACAAGGAATATAATTATTATTTAATTGATAACTACCACTATAAAAAAATTTCTCATAATTTTCACATCATTCAGGATTTTAGGTTCTCTACCATCTTTAAGTTCCATAGAGTGAATTTTGAAATCAAAACTTTGATCTAGTCTTATAATAATGGTAGTCTACCTCAATACCTAAGGTTCATATCCTTCCAAAACTTGAACTTTAAAAACTCCACATTGATATTTTTTAGTCCTTGATCATTATGGTACATTATAATCTAGTATTTATAAAACTTGATCAACATATTCCTTTCCAAAAAATGGTTATACCTATAAAACTTTTGTTCTCCATAAGTATTATAGAACCACCCAAAATTTGTTCAATTTAACCTCAAAATATGTCAATTATTTTTTCTTAAATACATATTTAACCTGGTTTTAATCCTTATAAAGATCTCATCATTAAATAGGACATTATGTAATTTTATAGCCTTCAAATAAATTTTATCCCAAAGCCATGATCCAAAGTTTTTATCACCATAACCAATGAAGAAAAAATTACAAGACTTAACTTTAAACATATCCATTTACTTAGAATTTTAATGGGTATACACAATTGACAAAAAGAATTTAGGTGAGTCAATTTGACCAATATTTTAGCCTATATTTCTTTTGGAATTTGTTTCCCCATTAGTTTAGAAGGACTTCGAATCATGAGATAAGTTTCATAATTAACAACTTCAACCCAAAAATCCTTTAGGAATTCATAATTTAACCTTATACTTATGGATGTCTCTTATCCAACATATAATTCATCCATTCGACTAAAAAAATTTCCTATGTGTTATGGGAATAGTTTTCTTCATCTGGATTTTTTTCATCTAACAAAACATCCATAAATATCTTCCTCTATACTCACCACCATTATCAGACCAAAGGAATTTAATTTTTATTCCAATCTTAGCTTCTAGCATGGATCTCCATTTGGTGATAGTTCTGAAATATTGAATTTTGATTAAAGAGAAACACCCAAAAATTACTTGTGGAATCATAAATGAAGGTAACATAATACAACATGCCCCAGTGAGATCGAACTAGTGTTGGTACCCATACATTTCTATGAACTAACTCAAACTTCCAATTTTTTAGTTCCTTGTCCATATAAAAAATTATGCATTTAATTTATTCACTAGGATAAAAATTTCACATGTTCCATAGTCCACACAATAAATATTCAATAATCCCTCTACAAACAGGGTCTATAAACCTTTCTCACCCATATGTCCAAGATGATCATGATACAAATTTTCATTTCTAGAAGTTACTACTTCAACATGAAATGTACCTTTCAAAATAAAATTTAGGTATAAATTTCCATTATTCAAACCACAAGACACCACCATAGAACCCTATGTGATTTTCCACACACCCTCCGTAAATATAGTATAGAATCCTACATCATCAAGCTGACAAAAAAATAAAATTATTTCATAAACCAAGGATGTGTCAGAAACCTTACAAAAACAATAATAATCTATTCTTCATTCAAACATTCACATCACCTTTTCCAATAATATCAAGTGACTCTCCATTAAAAAGGTGAACCTTGTAAAATATTTTGGATGCATATTTCATCACACGCCCCATTTCATATATTGAGTGAAATGAAGCTTTGAAGTTAAGAATCCATGATTCATCAATCTAGAGACACTTAAGATCAATGTACCACCCTCCCCTTCAGCTAACAAGTTTTTGATGAAATAGAAGCATGATTTTTAGAGTTTAATTTTCTCTCTCAATAATATTTTCATAAGTGTCCCTTCTTTCTATAGTGCCAACATGTGAAGTCAACATAACCAATTGATTTCTCACATCTCTTATATATTTTATCCTTATTATCCTGACTTCTTTGAGTGGATATTCCTCAAACTTCCACACTAAATGAAATTATAATAATAGACAAGATGAAAATATTCTATATCCCTTCATTTAGAATAAAAAATTGATCTAATACCCAATAATTCTTACCACTATAATTACTCTCAATGGTAACCATCACTTTCTATGATTCCATAAGTGATGAAAAATGCATCGATGACCATATGACTTCAGTAATATTCTCTTAAATAGACACCAGTTGAATCTAGAACATGTTGAACTCATTGAACTTATGAGCCTCTGAACTTCCATATAATACTACAAGAAAATGGTGTTTTAGCGGCAGTTTTCAAAACCACCGCTAAATGTTTCATCGAAGAAAATTTAGCAGCGGTTTTGAAAACCGCTGAGAAAAAATCACCACTAAATGTTTTTAAAATTTTTTTTATAAATTTTTTAAAAATTATTCCAAAAAAAATTTACAATTTTTTTAGCGACAATTTTTTCAAAACCGCCGCAAAATTGAAGAATTTTTTTTAATTTTTTTTTATTAGTTAATTATTAAATATTTATTATTTACAATCAAATATATTTTATTATTTATAATTTAAATTATTTATAATGTGTCAATTAGTAAATATTTATAATTATTAGTTAATAATATTTTTGAACTGAAAACAAATCTTCAATAAGTTGAAAAAAAAACTTCGACATCAGATGACCGTAAATTCTGATCCGGGAGTCCATTTCAGCTCCACAACCAGTCAAATCAAAGCTTATCAACTGAGATAAAACCAAGTTAGATTTAAATCATGTGATAATGAAATGAAAAAAGTATATTCAAATTTAAAAAGTTGAAAATCAAACTTGAACTTCAAACGACCATAACTTTTAATCCGGGTGTCCATTTGGGATCTACCACATATCAAATCGAAGCCTGCGATGAGATCTACACCGTTTAGGTATGGTACCAAATATTTGAGTATTGTACCCCTTTTTATTCCACTAGAAAGTCCCAAAAGGCCACTAAAACAGAGCCTTTAGTTACAGACCCCGATTTCTTAAAATTCAAAAAGTTATAACATTCACTCCAGGTGTTTGTTTGGCCTGCACCATATATCATATTGAAGCTCATTTCATGATTTTCGATTTAACTAGTTGTGGCATAGAAAAAGGAGTCCCAGATCAGATTTTATGGTCATTTCAGTGTTTTTAGGATTTTCAAAGGTTCGTAACATTTTATGATTTATATAATTAATTAATTAATTAATTAATTAATTATGAGTTATTTATTTATTTATTTATTTATTAATTATAAATTAATTGACTAGTTAATTACTATTTATTTATCTATTATCTATTATCTATTATTTATTATTTATTTATCAATTTATTTATTGATAAATTTATTTATTTATTTAATATTTAATATGTATTTATTTACTTATTTAGTTATTTAGTTATTATGTACACATTAATTATTAATTATTTTTAATTAATAAATTAATTAATTATTATTAGTTTATTATTCATTTATTATTTATTTATTTATTTATTGTTTATTTATTCTTTATTCATTTTTAATAAATTAATTATTACTTATTAATTATTAATTAATTATTAATTATTAATTATTTATAAATTATTATTTAATTATTAATGAATTATTAAATTTTAAATTTTAAATTATAAATGTTAATTATTAAATTTTAATTATCAATTAATAATTAATAATTAATAATTATCAATTATTAGTTATTAGTTATTATTAATAATTATTTATTATTTACTATTAATTAATTAATTAATTAATTAATTAATTATTCTTTATTTATTATTTATTATTTACTCATTTATTATTTATTATTTATTATTTATTTATTCAATATTCAATATTTATTAATTATTAATTATTAATTTATTAACATTTTCTTAATAATAATATTAATTATTTATAAATTTTTAAGTATTAAATATTAAATATTAATTATTAATTCATAATGATCAATTATTAATTATGAGTTATTATTAATTATTAAATATTAAATAATAATTATTTATTAATTACTATTTACTATTTACTATATAGTATTTATTATTTACTATTTATTATTTATTATTTATTATTTATTATTTATTATTTATTATTTATTTATTTATTTATCTATTATTTATTAATTTATTATTTATTTGTTATTTATTTATCATATATTAAATTATTTTTTAATTAATTTATTATTTATACATTACTTATATACTATTTGTTATATATTATATATTGTATATTATATACTATATACTATATACTATATACTCTATATTATATATTATGTATTGTATATTATAAATTATAAATTACGTATTATATATTATATATTATATATTATATATTATATATTATATATTATGAATTATCTATTATCTATTATCTATTATATATATTATATATTATGTATTATATATTATATATTATGTATTATATTATATATTATGTATTATATATTATATATTATATATTATATATTATTTAGTATTTAGTATTTAATATTTACAAGTTACTATTTATTATTTATTATTTACCATTTATTTCCATATTATATATTTATATATTTATTATTCATTTCCATTCAATTTAATAATTAGTAATTATTAACAGCAAATTATTAATTATTCATTATTGATTATTGATTAATCATTATCGATTAATCATTATTGATTAATAATTATTTAGTGTGTATCTATTTGGAATGTTTTATTTTTTTCCAATATATATATATATATATAATTATATTAAATTCGATTTACTGATCACACGAATAACCTGTGGCAGTGGTAAAGTCTGTGTAAAATAAGCAGGAGGTAAGCAGTTTAAATCTCATCCAATGCAGAATTTCTATATATTGCATGGGCATGTGCATGGACATGGACTTGTGCATGGAGATGGACATGAGCATGTTAATAATAAATAATAAATAATAAATAATAAATAATAAATAATAAATAATAAATAATAAATAATAAACAATAATTAATAATTAATAAATAAATTATAAAAATAAATAAATAAATAAATAAATAAATAAATAAATAAATAAATAACGAAAATAAAAAAAATAAAAAAAATAAAAAAATAAAAAAATAAAAAAGAATAATTAAAAAAAAGAAAAACGATTTAGAGATGGTTTAAACCACCGCTAAATTATTCTACGATGGTTTTAAAAAACCACCGCTAATTATTTCCCGACACACGATTTAGCGACGGTTTTCCAAAACTGCCGCTAAACGAAAAAAAGCTGCCGCTAAATACAAATTTTGGCATAGTGTAACATATTCATGAAAAATTTTCACCGCATCATAAATTTCTTATTCATTACAGAATTTTTCTAAAATGTGTTCACAAATATTGAAATAAATTTAGAAGTTTTCTTCAACTCATAGTTCACATTCCAATTTAACATCATCCATATCACAATAAGTGATTTCTACTAAGGACTTTACTATTATTCCATTAACATTGATTCTATCTTGACACCCGATAATAGATCCTACATATCTATCTGGATTATGTAATCCTCAACATGCATCCTTTCGAATTCAAAATATGTTATGTTGAACTTTTCTAGCCATATCTTCCCCAATTCTAATGAAATCCTTTTAAATTGGAAAACTCCCACTAAAATGAAAATTATCAAAGTACATGAAACTCAAATTTTTCAAAAAATAGCACTCCAATCTACCAAATACAGAATACCAAGATCTGATATAACTTTTTTTCACCACTTTCTAAGATCTAAAACAACTTAACCTCTTGAACCTCAAATACGGAACACAGTTTTCAAAATGTTTGAAACTCATGATGAAGCAGTGTATCTTAACTGAGAATCCATGGAACATAGCCACACACCCCAACCACACATCATTTGAAAAATAGAAATCATTCACATCATACAACCAAAACTTAAATAATAAAAGAAAAAAGTAAAAAACATAACCAAGATAGGTATTTACATAGTTTGGAACTTGTCCTACTCCATTAAAAAAATTAACTTTAAAAGAAGATGAAAAAATATATTAAAATAACAATTACTCCAAATCACAGGATAATAAAAGATTAAATATGACAATTTCAAGTAAGTGAAAGTATCCCCACTCAATCTATCTATATAAAAACGATTAAAATATCTTATGATTCTTCCTATTCCACCACTATATGATATTTATGGTGAACCACCGCTTGATTATGGAAAAAACCAATAGCCTTGTTAGTGCACTGAATTCACCATCATCTTCTGATGAATAGTTCAGACATTCAAAAATAATCTCTGGGGTACTCTTACAAATCATTGGAGTTAATATAACGTAAGAATATTTCTTCCTCCCGCATATGCACTTCCATACATTGTTTTTACCACTAGTTCTAGGCTATGATTTCATATAACACTTCCATCATGGTTCCACATCATGTCCCACAAGTCTCTTTTTCTAGAAATAAAAAATTCTTATCTATAAAATGGATTCTCACTAATATTAATAACCATTACTTAGATTACATTGAAGCTATACATCTCTAATATAATGAAATATGAAGGATAAATATAATAAATAATCATGATGGTATATTCTAGACACCTTATAATACCCTCATATCTATTTCCCAATGGTGTATCAATGGTTATCACCCCAATTAAACATTCCATACTAAAATCTAGGTCACCAAACAACTAATAATAAATGATATATGTCATGATAATCATACCTCATATGGTTAATAGACCCCCACCAATGTCAACTGATACTGGATCCACTGATAAAAAATACCCTGAGTTCGAGCCTTTACCCTAGCCTCCCATCATCTAACTCCCTTGAGGGGTATTGCCCTATCAACATTGTCTCCCTTACCACTGGTAACTATGTCACGATTGACTAGAATAACCCCAACTATCACTTGGAGGTGAATTACCTAAGTATTATTTTGATCCCCAAGTATTTCCATCCCCACACCCACTACTAAATTGCTACATTGATAAGAATCAAGAGGTTTCCTCCCTTATGGTGGAAGAAATGCACCTTGACCTTGATTACCCTTCCTATCACATTCCCAGTGAAAAACACTATGCCTATGATTTTCAATACCCAATGATCCACTAAAATACCCTATAATAGGAACTAACTTCCCTCACATACCCCCATTTACTAGGTTCCTATTATATATAAAGGCATGGTTCACCACCTCTTAAAAATAAGTCAAGTGGAATATGTTCTCCCAAACCCAAATCAAGTATATCAATCTAATATCAAAACTCCAAACCTTGGTCGTCTTATAACTAATTTTTTTTGATAAAAATAAGGAAAATCTGTAAAGAATTATATGTAGTCTGTTATAGGAATATCACCTAGAATAAGATACAAAAAATCCAAAGACCTCATCCTATTTAGAGTATTGGAAAAAAATGATTAACAAAATATGCATAGAAGTTTTTTCAAGGCATCTCATCATGTCAGCATACTTGGCTCTATATATCTTACCAGTACTTGGATGGATAATGTAATATTTATATGGCTAGCTTCACCCTTTGATATACGGGGTGTTTGATTTGGTAAAAAATACTCTCAAGAGACTTAGTCCAAAAATCCATAGCCTATAGAACTCCTTCACCATGAAAGAGGGGTTGGTTCTATATCTAGAACTACCTTGTAAGATCCAACATAAATGAATCACCTCACAGAGCCCCATGGTCCATAAACTATAAAATTTAATAAATTCCCTCATAACTATTGATCCATAGTAGGATTTAGCTCCAAAATTTGAGAAGCATGATATCTCTTCCCTCCTAGTTCTTTACGGAAGGCCATTTTTGTGGCATGTCACTAAAATAACAAATATATGGATCATTACCTCACTAACACAATTATTGATATCATAGTTTAGGAAAATAAGTTATGGGAAATATACCCCACTACTCTATATATACCCTACTTATATAAGGGTTTGTACAACTCTGGAATCCCCAAGCCAAACCTACCCACTCTCAGGATTTGGTACAAAATACACATAGGTTCCATACAAACAAGCTCCAAGTAATAACCATAAGAAAAAATAGTAACCATAATTTCAATTATGTAAAGAAACAATAATAGCTTATACTGGAAAACATTTTATAAATTATTTTTGACACTTAAAATAACCAGCCTTTCTTTCCATGACCTGATTCTGAATCACATACAATCAAAAACATGACTTGTAAATCCTATGTGAGGAATATGATGAATGAAAACATTCCCTATTTACTCCCCATGATAAGAGTCAATGATAAACAATCACTAGTGGAAAATTGTGCTATAGGATATTGCCACATTCAGGCGTCCAGTCGATGGTATCAGTGTGGCTATAGCCCATGAGCTATAGCCACATGTGAAATTACTATAGATATAGGAAATGGGCATGGCTTTATCTTATGTATTCATGGAACTTATTTCCATGGGAACACATGGTGTGGTTATAGGTTAAAAAAAACATGGCTCCAAAATGTTTCAAACCCTTATATCAATTCTGTAATTGAGACACCTTACCCTACACTAACATGTCAATTTTAATTATATATGTAACATATATATTTTCAAAAAAACTTATAAATATATTTTAATATTATTATGAAAATAATCAAAATATTACTCCCTTCCACCTATATAGCCACATTCAGGATCCGACCATAGTTATAGGCTCTCCACATTAACCTATAACCCTGATCGGGACCCAACCACGACTATAGATCATCTCGCGTGCCATTCCCTTGAAAAAAAATCATGTACCCCCATTCCCTAGGGAAAATTCATGCATCCCCCCTATGGCCATGACCGAGTTTGACCATGGTTATAGACACCTATAGCCATGGTCAAGCATGACTGTGACTATTTCCCCATGACTATATCCACCTATATCCATAGTAAATCCTGACCATGTATATAGCCCCATGACTATATCCCAAATTTTTATAAGAAAATAAATCACATGATATATTCCCTGAAATCATGAAATTACAACACTTCAAAACCATGAACACAATTCTATTTATTTGTAACTTGGGAATCAACCATATATTTTTTAGATAGGAATAAACATATGGTCTATCCAAAATTTCAACCAACAGTATCAATAACTACCATATTCTAAATAGTAAAAACAAAGCAAAGAAAGGCTCTAATACCACTTTATAATATCCCCAGCCTATTAATCCTAAATAATACTCAAGTTGGGTCACTACATGACCTCAAAGAAACCTTCCCATACACCCTAGGTTGTCGACTAGTAATGATTGGAGATACTATAACCTCCATTTTATAACTATAAATAATAGAGAAATAATAAAAAATAATTATCTATAATAAAATGATATAATATATTCCTTATAACAACAAGTCAATTATAACCAAAATTAGGAATACTCAGTTAGTATAATGTATGACCTTCTATAGTAAAATTTATCTACATACTCTGTTGGAAGTACATGCAACCAACTTTATATAATATAAAGAATGGTTGAAACCATTACCAGCCAATCAATAATTTCATGATAATGGGTTTTCACCCTCCCCAATCCCACTCACAACACAACGAGGCTAGGTTGGAATTCCACCTAACTATATGTACATATAAGAAACATAGTCATAATTCCTCCCAACCCCTTAACACTCAAGATATTTGGTTGGTATCACACTTAAAAACTATAGAACACAAAAAACTTCGTTGGAATCATGCCCAACCTCAATACTAGAAATCCACCTGTAGGATCTATGTGATATCACTAAGGGAGTTGTTGAATCATTAATTAAAAATATTTACATTTTCTTTTGAAAAAAACTTTTCCATTTGTTAAAGTGTAGTGATATAATCTATCCTCACACCCAAATTCACACCAAAACAAGCAAATATAATAAATTTACAAGGTTTACTTCTCAATGCGAGAAAGCTAGTCCTTGGTGTGATATGGGTTCCTCTAGGATCACAATACCCACCAAAATCATTATGTGATTACAACGAGCAGAGTATATGCTTAAAACATACATTTTCATATCTCCCGACCATGCTTTAGTGAATATTGTACACAACTTTAACCTTAAATTTATAATATTCAATAGTTCTAGTAAAAAATGACATGCCTTCATCTTATAGGTAGTTATATAATTTTCAAATGTTATAAGTAATTTTATTCCTCTCCTCTTTCTCAATAAGTTACTTCTTCCCTTATTCACAACACTATATAACATGATATTATTCTATATTTATTTTCTTGTGAGATTCATGGATAACTCACTTGATCGTTCTTGAGAAAGATATTCCCAATAATAAAGTTCATAGGCACACATTTTTCATTATCATGATAAAATATATATTAAAAAATACTTGAATAATATTACATTAACTTGTCATTCTTTCTCATATTTAGATCTTGATACCTGTTACAATAATTCAAATTTAAATTCCATGAAGACTCAGTTATTTGTCTTAAAAAACTATAAATTCTTATCTTCATAACCAATGTAATAATAGCATGTATAAAATACTGTTTAATCTTGTAATTATTCCTTATTATTCCATTAAACCTTTATTTACTCCATGATACATGCATGATTAAATAATTTTTTTTAAAATAAATACATTCTTGTGGTTGCTTCCATCACGACTTCCATTGTGGGACAAAATGATCCACAAATTATATTCTTTAATATGTAGTGATCTTCCTAAATTTAAAATCCCATTATTCTTCCATATTTTAAATTTATTATAACTATTTTCTATAACCATATGCAACTTCATGTCATCATGTAGAAACTATGACCTTTTCATTTGATCCTTTATCATTTCTATCTATCCATAAAACCTTTCATGCATTTAAAATTAAAAATTAATATTCATGCATGAAAATTTTATTATTTCTTTGTCCATGATAATCAGCATACATAATGATCACTGCTTATGTATGTATGCACTACATTTACTATGATCAGGAAACCTAAATTTATATCAAAGAATAATTATAAAAATACATATAAACCATCCTGAATCATGATGATAATTATCATGATATATGTTTACATTTTAGAGCAATTCACTTGGAAACATATGAATTTATGAAATATTAAATATCACAAAATTTCTTTCTTCTTTTAAACTCCTAAAAAACATCTCATTCTTGTGAGATTGACTATTCTATCATGTCGTCAGTAATTCTTATGGTCCGTCTTCTTACTATGAAAATATCATGGTTGTTATAACTTTTATGTGAAGGTAACAGTTGATATTATTATTGTGTATACCTCATGATTTATCTTCCACCATTGGTCAATATAAAAATTCACTTAAAAAAACACACCACTCTTTATTCTTCCCAAATTTTTTCTTTATATAATAAGGATCATAATAATTCATATTTTTATTTATATTTAATTGAATATCATTCCAATTTTAATCATCAAATTATATCTTTATACATATGATATTACCTTTATGAATATCTAATGCACCTTTATGCAACTCACATTAACCAATACACAACATAAAATAACCTTTACATAATCTCTTGAATTTATGAGTTACCCTTAAACATAGGATTAAATACCCTTATGTATAAATTGAACCTTAAAGATAACCTTTATGTAGAATAATATTCTTTATTATGACCACTAAATGTGTAGTGAAACTTTTATGTGACCTTTACACAACATATGAATATCAATTTTACATATACAAAACAACTAAATTACCTTTACATGGGCAGTGGTAATTCCAAGTTACCTTTATGTATGAAGAATAAACCTTGAATAACCCATAAATAGGTATTGAATTCTATATAGTACTTCTAAAATAATTCAAAAATACTTCTAAATAAGTTCCAACCTCTTCAAATATATTTGAAAAATATGAATATAATTCCAAATCCCTTCCATATTTATACTTTCTGAGTTCTATAGAAAATGTCTCTACATACACCAATACATGACCTTAATTTTATTTAGAAAAAAATTCAAAAAATTCACATTTATTTTTAACATTATTTATGTGTTTAAAATAAAATAAAACACAATAATCACATCTACTTCAACTTACTCTAATATTTCTTCTCAAGATGAAAACAAAAACTGAGAGAAAATTCTTCAATCTAAAAACCTAGTCTAAAAAACACCCTCATTTGGATTTTTTTTTGGAAACCATGGAGCATAAATAACTTTAAAACTTATCACACATATAAATGAATAATCATTAAACAATTATAAGCTTACATGAGTGAAATCTATACAAGAAACAAGAATACTGAATCTATAATACACAAATTCTTATATGCACTTCGATAAACTATTAAAATAGTTAACATATGGAATCATGCTACTTTAATTACTTGACCTTTTTAAAACCCACATAAATGTATATTCCCCTTGAATATGTAAATAACATCTCAATATATACTCTCAAAAATATTTTAATTACCCTTTTTATTTTTAAGGAATAACTATTAAGAGGTTTATGTTTAAGATATTTATGTTGTGATATTTATCCTAATTTTAAAAAAATATCCAAAGATAATATGGGAGAGGGTACTTGAACACCATACATTATCCTTGATATGGGCAAGGTTTAACTCCCAAAATAAAAATCAAATTCTTATATGTATCCTTATATAGTGTTATGGGGAACACATCTACAATTTATTCTATAGTGTGAAAAAGCACACACATTTCACACAAGAAGAAAAATCCACCTGATGTGGGTCTTATATCATCAACATAACTTACCCAATATGTATTAGTATAACCGAACACATATAATTTTTCTATGGTATCATAAATCTACTTGGAATATATTTTGTATTTAATATATCTAAGATTCCTTCTCCTAGCCACTGAATGAGACTATTTTAGTTCACTTTGATATAGGAACAAAGTGTAACAATATACACTAAATCCATCCTTGAAGCTATTTAATATAACAAGCTTCTAATTATTTTTCTAAAAAATTTAGGATTAACATCATTTCCATTATCATAATTCTATAAATTTATTCCCTCTAAAAGGGGTGTGAAAATATGATTTTAATTTTCCATTAAAAATATTTTAATAAGTTCCATATAATATTTCTCTTAATAAATAAAGATGAGATCTTTCACTTGATAGATTTATTGTCTAAGAAAATACCTCATTTCTATAAGCATGAAAATTTCATTAAATATTATTAATATATTTAAAAAAAACTTCACAACTACCCTATAATTTATTGAAAATATAATATAATCTACAAATAAAATAGCAATGATAGATCATTTATCATCTTCCTTGATGTAAATATTTCTATCCACCCTCCCTTTTTTAAAATTCAACTTCTTCACGAAGCAATACAACTTAGAATACCAAGATCTTGGGGATTTTTTTAGCTTATAGAAATACTTATTTATCCTATAAACATGATTCTAATTTTTCCTAGAAATAAACCATAATGTTTTTAAATATATACCTCCTATTATAAATCACCATTGAGGAAGATAGACTTTAAATTCATTTTAAAAATATTATATTTAATTTTTTTAATAATAAAATACAATCCTTAAAACTGGTAAAAAAGTCCTATAAAAGCAAACTATTTTAATTTGTGAATAGACTTTACACACCAATATCTCTTTATTCCTAACCACTTCTCCTTTTTTATTAAATTTATTTCAGAACACCCACTTTGTTTCTATCACATTCTTATCTTCAGGTTTTGGAACTAACTCTTAAGTCTCATTCTTTTTGATTTGGTCCAATTATTCAATCATAAAATCAACCCACATTTCATTATTTAAATCTTATTTAACTTCTTTAGGTGAACTTGAGATAATAATGAATTATAATTTTTTTCCAAATATTACTCCTAGTTTGAATCTGATAATTTTTTTATCCAATGATATTTTGGAACAACACTTGCTATCTCATCTATAGATAAGATGAATTTGACTATTACTAATCACTTTTGATGGAAAAATATTCTTCTTGAACCTATAAAAATTCAATAATTTCATCCATATCTAAAATTTATTTAGGATGTTTAATAAAAATAACATCACCATAACTTTTATAACTTATCTCTTCATATGCGACTTACTTATTTGAATTTTCTATAATACTCACATTGTATATATCAATCAATATTCCATTATTCTTATTAAAATGGTGATATCCCCTTCCATTTGGAGGAAAACTAAGGAAAATTCTAGAAACACCTCTTAAATCAAACTTATCCAAATTTTCACCTTTTACCTTGATAATACAAGGGCTACCAGATACTCAAAATACTTAAAACATTTAGATTTTTTTGTAATAAATATCATAAGGATAAATATCTAATTCCAACCTATATAATTTTTTTTGAATGTTAACTGCTACACTGATATATTTCATTTAAAAATATTGAGAAGTATCATGATTGAGCAACATTGTTTGATATATTTCCACCAAAAAACTATTCATTTGTTCATCTAAACCATTTTATTTCATTTTGTATGGTTCACTGAGATCATTTTGGATTCTATGCTTCTCTAAATATGCTTCAAATTTCCCATTTTTAAACCGAGTTCCATTGTCTTTATGGAGCTTGTTAAGATAAAAACCACACTCATTTTTTACTCATCTTTGAAAAAATTTAAACATTTTTAAGGACACAAACTTATTTTTTTGAAACATAACACAAGGAATATGAGTATAGTCATAAATAATAGTAATAGATCACTTATCTACATTGGTTTATTATGTCATCATGGGCCCACACACATATGAATTAATGACCTCCAAAAGTTGAGTATATTGAATCTTCACCTTCTTGTGAGAAGATTTAACTATCTTCCCCTTTTGGAATGTTGATAACATCTAGTATCTTTCTATTTTCATCAAAAGAACATCATGAAAATTTTCTCCTTAAATGATCATGGTAATATTTTTTTGAAAAATATGGCCAAGCATCTGAAGCTAATATGAAGAAGATCACTAAAGTCAAAATTTATATTTGGAAGAAACTTCCAAGAAGATCAAGTAACATGAATCTTTGATTCAGAATAAAATGATGCTTCATGAGGAAGAATTTTTTAGAATAAATAAGGCTTGTGAAGATATGATGGCTATGATTGAAGATCAAAAGGTCATTCTCAATAAGAAATGTCTATAATTGGATGCTCAGTTGACCAATCTTGAGAAGACACATATTGAGACTTCACAAAAGAATGAATTAGTTACTGATGGTACTCAATGCTCACTGGATGATTATCCTATCAAAATACCTCCAACATGTGATAAGAAGATCATGACTTTACTCACTGATCTATCACAAGTAGCTGAGAAAGTGAAAGTACAATCCATACCAACTTGTACTATTGTTTCTAAATATCTTTTTGTAATAAGTGCAGGTTGAAAGAAAAATTCTAAACAATTATGGATGAGGAAATGTGAGGAGAAGAAACCTACCACCATGGATAGGGTGGATAGGAAGAAAAATATGGAATATGATTCCCTAGATAGAGAACAACACATTGAGAAGAAGGCCCCACAACCATATACAGAAGATATAAAGAATACAAGATTTTTGGGTCAATGTTTGTGCTGCAATATATTTGGTCCTTGTGCACTGGATTTTTGGTACAATCCCTTAAATGAAAAATCACATAGAAAACCTATATCAAAGGGAATAAATCCAGAGAAGAAGAAGAAACATCCATAGGTCAAGAAGTATCGGTTTACCATAAATAGATTTAGAATACTTGATAACATCTGTGATGTATGAAATGGCAGTGATCACAAGGAAGGTTCATGCCCATCTCAACATGTGTTCACTGTTGATAAGAAAAGAAGACCTCCAATACCGGATAAGTATAAAGCATCTAACTTGGGAAGAAATCAAAAGAATATTATGAACACATATTTCCCCAATAATATCTCAAGTAGGGAATATGAGAAGACCTCATATTTTGTATCCATGAAATTAAAGGTCAACTCATAAAAAAGAGTAACTAAGATGGATGACACTCAGATGAACCCGTGTGGAAGATCAAAACCTACTACAATAGTTCTAATTGACATGTTTTTCATCTAGCCAGAAGATTTTAAAAAAATGAGGAAACATGAAGATGAAAAATCCAAGGATGGTGCTAAAGGAAATGTAAAACTTTCACATGATAAAGATAAAGTGAATGAGATATTGCAAACCAAGAAAAAAAATGTGTTAAAGAAGTTCTGTGTGAAAGATGTATGAAATATAGTCAAATTGCAAAAGGTTGTCTAACCTTAATACCAGAGAAAGAAGTAGTCCTTAAGGGGAGTAATAATATATCATTCATGGTGGTTGTTAAGAATAAAAATTATCCACACAAATTAGAAGAGAATTTGAAGAGAGCCATGGCACATCAACACATATCAAAACATATGTTGAGATGTGAAAGAATGAATATTGGAGTAAATGGAACATCTTGGTTGAGAAAACCATATCAACCTTTATTCTCACATTTAAGAAGCAAGGATGAACCACATTATTCCCTTAATCATTCTTGTATTGTATTTTTGCAGTTAGTGCAGGGAATTGAAGGTGGAGCATGCTCCTAGGGGGAAAACTTGAGAAGTAATGAAAGCTATCAACTCTTGATAGCTAAGCTAAAGAATTTTCCATCCTTGAAAGATTATTCAATTGATATTCAAAGATTAAAATGATAAAGGACTAACCTTGATGAATATTATGAGGTGTGTATCCCTTGAGGGGGAGTCACATGAAGAATCTTGTAGAGTTATTATCTCAATAAGTACCAATGTCAGTTTGTATTCAATTTAACTACTATAAAGATTGTATGAGGATAATTTCATTGGTAATGGCATGCCGTCTCTCTACCTAGGTTACTCTAAATAAAAAATATTTTACAAAGGGGGAGTAACATAGTTAATCAGTGACATAAGAAGAATTGATGTTCCCCAAGGTCACTTATCCTGCCCATTTCACTTGAATGTTTTTGATCTATTTGTTGAAGTGAGTGTAGTAATTTCATGTTGATAATATCATATCATAGTTATTATCCTTATCCTAGAATGAAAGAGGAAATACCTTGAAGACAAGTATATGAGTTCTCATCTCATGAGGTATCATGATCAGTAGATAATGGACAACTCTGTTGTCTAAATAAAATACTCTTGTTTTCTACACCGAGCATTGATCAAGTAGAATTAGAGTGAAATGGTTGATGAAACATTTCTTAAGTGTAAAATTATTCCCTCTCTACCATGAAATTTGTATTTCTTGTCAATAAGGGGGAGAGGAAGTGAAATTAAAGTTTGAAAAGTAAAGACCAGAGAGAAGATTCTCATTTTTACATCAACATATTCATTAGAGGATATTTTTGAGGTATTGACAACAAAATAAAAAGGGGGAGATTTTTAGGACCAATTCGTGTATAAGGTTGTATTTTTTGTCAATAGTTGTCAATAAAGGTCAAAATGAAGGAGATAAAGAATAAAACCAATGAAATAGAGGAATGGAAATTTAGATGACTGTTTAACTGATCATAAGTTCAAAGAACTTGTGTCAAAGGTGACACATTTTTTACAAAAATGATGAATGGTGAGGTATCATAAATCTGAGAATGATTGAATAAGAATGGGGATTTAAAGAAGATCATGAAATTCTTAATGATTTCATGATAACCATGCAAGTGATTACTTGAAGAATAGAATAATATGATTTTCATGAAGTAGATAATGATGGTTTAAGAATAAGAGAGAGTGCGGAATGGCTTGGCATTTTGAGATGGCCATGCATTTCACATTGTATCTAAATCAAACGATGATTTGCTGATTTTTATTTCAAAAATATCATAAGTCAAGAGAAGTTATGATGAAATACTTATGAAGGAAAGGGGGAGTAAAGGTTCTGCCAACCATATAAAGTTTTGATTGGAAAGAGAGATACTGATGGAAGACAGGGAAGTTATTGTACTTTCCATGGAAACTCTGATGATGATAAAGATGATATATCTAAGGATATATATCATGATAGTGGAGTTTGTGATGAAATAAGAAGAGTTTTTAAATAATCCAAATCACAAAAAAGAATCACGAAGGTTATAGTCAAAGCATATATTGAAGGTGGAACTGTTCTCCAGTGTTTTCCAAATTTTTGGGCCTGAAAATCAAAAGATGAAGACAAGTGTTTTTGGTAGAGAAAGTTGCATGATAAATTATAGGGGGGTTGAATAGTTGCGTGCAATTGATGTTTCAGGATCAGAACATTGAAATTTGTAAAATCCATAGAGTGTGCAAAAAATTGGGCAACGTGCACGAAAAATGAGGATGCATGAAATATTTGTTTTTCATGCAATATGAAACGATGTTTACTATTTTTCATTCAAGGGGTGTTTTGAGATCAGAATGGAGAAAAATAGAAAAGGCATGAATAATGTGAAAAAATAAAGAAAGTTCATGAAATATGATGTTGCGTGAAAATGTTTTTATGCGCATGAAGAGGGTTTTACATGTGGATTAGTGTTTTTCGCAAAGGGTATAAAATTCCTATAAATATGAGGTGATCCCCTCTCATTGAAAGTAAGGCTAGAAACTTATAATAATCCCAATATCTGACTCACAAAAAAATTTAAGTATATATTGGTGCATGAAAAGAATAAATGCTACGCGAAAAAGAAAGTGTTGTGCGGAAAAGGGAAGTTCTGCTCGAAAACAAAGAGTTACACGAAAATGATTTCTCGCACCAAAATGTTTTTTTACACACGTGGTTTAAATTTTACATGAACGAAACCTATAAGGGTGCTTGAGAAATTTTGGGGTCCCGCAGGTCTTTGATAAGTGCTTCACACTCTCAAAGATACTTCACAAAGAAAAAAGTACTGTGAACCATTCGGGTTTTCAAATAGAAGTAGTACTGTACACACACGACTGGTGTTTAACACCCTCGTTGTGCTTTGAGAAGAGAATAAGAACAATACATGCCACAAAACTCAGATATACATAGTAAGAAGTAAGTATACCTATACACTTAGGTGTTGGTATTGGGAATTAAATTAAGAGAATAAGAAGAAGAACAACAAAGTGTGCCCAACTGAATATTGTGAATTATTCAGGGATATAAAATTATGATGACGCTTTGTTGAGATGATATTTAGTGCTTGAACAATCACATAGGATTTTTTGATTCTGTCCAAGAAGAGAAAAAATATATTTAGTTCATTCAGTTATTGCATTAAAGGAGAATATTGAATAAAAAAGAGAATCAATTTAGGACAATGATGCAAGAAATGTCTCATGCTAAACATGAGACAAATACTTCCATGATTATCTATTGAAGATACCTTCATGTCTATAAACTGAGTGGGACTTCACCCAAGGTAGTGAGGCAGGGGGAGTCAATAGGAGTGATCCGAGGAAAGCAGTGATCTATCCTTGAACATTTAGGCAGTGAGCATGGTACAGAGTGATTGTGCCCGAACCTATGTAATCCACAACTAGTGAAGAATAGTAGAATTAGGTACGAACGATAACCTTTTGGTGTATTCTACTTAGTGGTGAACCAAGTAAAAAATATTGTTTTGACCTTATACATGTTAATGTTTTAATTACTGCACATATCAATCATACATATTTAAACAAGTTCCAACCAACGTGGGAACAAGATCCAATTAAGTAGAGAAAAAGTTGACACCCTGATTCACGCCCCTCTCAGGGTGGTCTTAGGTCCTTCATTATGCTTACACATCACAAGGAACCATGTCACCAAACATGAGTCACATATAAGGTCCACTAATAACTCCCACCTAGACTACACATACTATCTCACATAGGTTGTAACCCATGGGAAACATCCTATACCATGTTTCATACTCAAATGAAATCTATCATGTCAAAGCACTAACCTCATGGGTTTCACATATATAATGAAATTAACTTCCAAAAACATCATCCTATAGTGGTAATAACAACGAAAAAATATCAAAATCATAAGGTTCATAGATCAAAAGAAACTATATGATACATAACACTTTACCCTCAATACACCGTCATCATAAGGTCTACATAATTCAGGTTCTCTCTTTAGACCCACCTACCCTTACAAGAGTTAGAATAAACATATATAATGATCCAAGTTTCAAGATCCATAGATATTCCCATTATTTTTATTTTTAAAGGGATTCAAATTTTACAAATCAATTTACTCATTAATCTATAGGATTCATACATTTTTTCATGGGCCCCAGGATTTATTAAATAGGGTTCCATTCACAAGATACAAAGGAAAATACATTATAGTTTTCTTAATGGTACTCTATTTAACTAATATCATCATTTAATAGTTTATTATTACTAATGTAATTTAAATAATTCTATCAAGGATTTTTTAAAGTAATATTCAACCATATACTTATATGGAAAATTCCATATAAATCACTATAGACACTTTAAATAACCAAACCCTTAGCTTATAGGAAGATGAAAATTAATATATATATATATCTATCAATCATAAAAAACAAATATATTAATCACAAGAAACATAATGATGAAATTTGAATCCCATTTTCCTAACATGATTCATGAATTGATGCACACTCTATTTCCAAACCATACTAATATTAAAAAATATTATAATTCATAACATCATAAATCAAGTGCATCATTGAAGGTTAAATACCATAATTGTAACAAGAAAAATTCAAGAACAACTAATCCCACTCATGTAAACTTGGCTTTCCCCTCATTTATGGGATTATCAATCCCATGAATGAGCTCATTACCAAGTCTCAACATTTCTTATCCTCCAATATACCATGCCTAAATAATAAAACAAAATAATAGACACATATTTGAAATCACTTTATAAAGTCCCAATTTGGATCACTCTAAATAGTAACTAGATTGGACCACCACATGACCTCATTCATACCTCCCCATGCACCACAGGCTTCCAACTAGAACATAGGGTTTAAGGAAGGTGTAGCAGGGAGACTATACCCTCAGTATCAGAGAAAAAATAAATACAAAAATAATAGACAACAATATAAGTAAGAATAAAATAACAATGCAGACAAGGCAAGGCAAGTGATATATATAACTGCTATATCAAAATCCTATAACAATAGACTATGCCATATATATTATAATATATCCCCCATGGGTGGATCATATATAAATTATCACAAAGATACAAAATAAACTGAATCTACAACACATCACAAACTTGTCATGAGTCTGGACCAATACATAATCCATACTCTATCCTAGAATTCCAAGAAAAACATCATGCAATGATACCTTTCCATAAAACTATATTTTTGACCAATTGGTGATATCTTCTCAAGCACCCAAGTACCATGGTGGCCCGAGCAGGGTGTGAGTATAACATAGTATCCCACCACAATTGACATCCCTAGATATAAGGAGTTTGAATAAAATTGGATACAGAAGAGCTACGATTAAACACTTTAAATAGTTTAATAATTTAATTAAAATAATTTAACAAACAATGATGTCTGGGTTCTACAGTGGCACCCGATATTAGTTTATAACACTGTTGATCCTAAGGTCCATCACCCAAATCAACCATACATACTTTAGTTGGTGTTGGGTTGTCTCTGAGCACATCACAATGACCATGAAAACCATAGTATCATTACCTCTATTATGGATGTTTTCTTTAGTTCCACAGATTTCCCATTTAGTTGTTTTTTTCATTCATCATTGACCACCCATTCAGGTGTTTTCATTATTCATCACAAACCACCCTGGTTTTTTCATTAGTTATCCCAAACCATGGTTTGGTGTGTTTTCGTTAGTCATTATGGACCACCATTTAAGGTTTTTTCATTAGTCATCCAAGCCATAACATATTTTTATTTACTTAAACCCTTTAATTGAAATCATTGCTTCATTTCATGTTATACATATACAATTCATAACATTTATTACTCATTGAAAAAATCACAACCAACAACATTTCTAGACTCACATTTCATTTTATTGAAGATTCATCAAGATTTTCAATTTTTCTAATAAAACCATTTAATTTAACATAAAATCATTTATCATTTTTATGATTTAATTCTATTTTATGAATTGGTAAACATGACTCCATTTCATAATACCATTTTAAATAGAATTCATCCCGTTATATTTATTGTGTCCCACTTATCATTATCAAGATAAAGACATTATATAACATCACTTTTTATTCCATTAAGGCTTTATTAAGCTTAACCAATACATGAAATTCATAGCATTCCACAATCTCCTTTTAATTTTAAAAAGGAGTTTTTAAATTTTACTATTTCACTAGGCCTTTTCTCAAGATTAAGTCCATCCAAAGTTGTTTATGATTGTGAAATTACATTTCACGATCATCAATTCAAATCATAACTTCCCTTTTCAATCATTTTAAATGTAGTTACCCATTTAGAGATACCATGATAATCAAAGAAAAACTCAAGGTTAAATTTATTTCTAAGGTCCAAATACCCAAAGGCCTTAATATTTTTTTTTATTAATTGATAAAGCCCCCTTTTAATGGAAGAAGTGGGGAACCCAATCAGACTTCATAGACTTAGGAAAAATCACACCCAAAGGAAAAAAGAGTAAAATCAGAGTGACAACAAGAAGCTATCCCTCCCAAGCAATTGATCATGATGAGACTCTCCACCATTGCAAGGCTATTTGGAAATTAAGTGTCCTGTGACAAAGCACAAGCCTTATTCAATGGCTGACGCCATACCCTCTCAAACAACAAAATCCAAAAAGCTCTAGAAAGATGAACCGTCAGCTCTAGAACCTCCTCTGGGACCTGTCCAAGTGGTCAAGTCTAGCAGCACTAACTTCTCAACTTCATGATCAAATTGAGACTAGTTACAAATCTCAAAACCATGAACAGAAAATGATGTTATAAAAAAAATTACACAAGTCACCCTCCACCAAGAGGGCACCAACCAAGCCCCACCGCACTCCTCATGACTCTCAACCAGCACTGTAGTCACCTAAGCGACCATAAGACAATCCATAGAGTGCGAAGCCATGCCATCATCACCTAGGACTGGATGTCCCCACCCCACACCAAGGGACGTCATTAATGAAAGAGTTTGAGCTGCTCTAAAGCCGAAAGCACCGCTTTGGGCATTAATCCATTCAGAACTAGACCGCAAGAGCACCCTCACCAGCGTACAGTGCAAGAAACCATAGAAAACGAAAGATAAACATGAAGAAAAAAACCAGAGCCAAAAGCGCCACTAAGGAATTCCACTTGGAATTACCTTTTTATAGAGTTCAAGGCATTCCAAAGGGGATGATTTAGCTAAGGAAATGTATAATTGAAACATTCAATTTAAATCTATCCAAATCATGATGAGGTCAACATGAATGAGCAACACATCACTTGTGAAATTGATCAAGACTTTGGGTATATTTTAGGGACCACCTAACTCAATCTTTGAGAAGTCTAAATTACATGTATCAGCTATAAGTTTGGTCTAAATCAGAAGCAAATGTGAAAAAAATTCCATAAAAATAGAGAATATTAGTTGAAAGAAGAAGAACGAAACTTAACATCAAATGAAAAGAGCACTATTATAAATAGGATGTACAACCTTACCTATAGATCTCTAATGACTCTGATAGAATCTAAATATGTACTGAATGAAGAAAATACACAATGGATGATTGTAAAGGAGAGTGACACCCCACGTAACTACTACTAGACTGATTGAGGGTGGAAATCCAAATAAATAGGTATAAGGGGTAGAACTGGGTAAAATTATGTGGTTACCCGCATTTAAAAACTTTATAGGAGGCCGCCGACTAGCTGGATGCCTACAACTTCTAGCCAGTGCCCCTCTAGTTAGCCAGTATTGGGTTCACCATCCAACTAATGAGCGTAGTGCCCATGCAGGGCTACTGTCTTAACCATAGGCTAGCCGGTTTCCCTATATCTTTTGGCCTATGGTGCTACAATATTATAGTGTAGCCCCAACTCTATGTCTCAAACCCCTAGAGCAACTTGGATACTTTTTATTTCTCAAAACACCCCCATTTGAGTGGGTCACATGAAGTTATATAAAATCTTAAATAGATTTATACCTTTAGAGGGACGAATCCTTATATAAATTTTGATATCTCTTTATCATAATCCATGAATCATATAACAAGGGGTTAAATATCCTTATCACTAGATAGTCTTTAGTCATAGGCAATGACTTCCATGTTTCTATGACCATAAAAACAATAACAACCTTCTATATTGCAATTTTTTTGTGGAAATAAACACATTTTGAACACCCAAATCATAGTTAGATCATCAAATTTAAATTCAAATTTATGTAAATACATTAAAAATATAAAATAAATCTATGTATCATTTAATTGTATTTATTCTCCTAAATTATGAAAATATAACTAATTCCCATTAAATAAATAAATTATGGGGTTATTATATCATGAATATTTATGTAAAAACAATAAAAATATAAAATAAATTTATGTTCCATTTAATTCAATTTATTCTCTTAAATTATAAAACTATGACTAATTCTCATTAGATAAATAAATTATGGGGTTATTATATAATGAATATTTTATAAAAATATGAAAATTTTGAGCTTGATCAGTAGTCATGATTATGAGAGTCCTCCACCAATGTGATCTAATTTCTATGAAATGCGTATTTCATTGACATATAGTGGAAGACAAGGATTTTATTGTTTCTTATATGGTGATATGATGTATTTCTAGTCAATATAGATTTTTTTAGAGTGTTCGGAGGAGGTTTGAGTAGAGTGTAACTTTTGATGGGACACCATATCTTTTTTTAGTATTATTAGATGACATTTTTGTAACACCCCAAGATTTCATGTTATGATATCTTCAATAGATTATATTTCATGCAACACCGACTTGGCTTGTGTTACACACAATATTGAGTTTCTGCAAAACAACATCTTAGTATTATAATTATTTAAATGATATATTTAAAATATACTCATTAAATATAGTAATATGTATAGTGATAAATAAATTTTAAATTTTATTTATACTTTTTTCACATAAATAAAACATATTTATAATTAAATATATAAGTTTTGGTAAAATAGTTATATGTTTAGAAATACTATTTTCTTAAAGGAACTGCATTTTATTTTCTTTTGTGAAAAATAATAAAATTAATTTTAGACCCTCATAGAAATTTAATTTGGTAAAATAGACTTCATTTTTAAATTTGGAATATCAAAATTATCTTAGGGTGAATTTTTGGTATTTTTTTTGAAAACATTCAATTTTTGATGAATAGTGAAAAACACTACATTATTGTTAAAAACCCGAATTTTTCATTTAAATAATTATTTTAATTTTAATTTATTTTATGTAACAATAGATAAATAATACATATATTAGTCCAACATAATTCATTGAAATATTTTTTATGATAGAATTAGATATATAAAATTTATTGAACTTTTTACGTCTCTTTTACCCAACTTCTAGGCACATTTGTAAATTAACCTTAAACATAATTTTACCGCTTCTGTGAATTGAATTTAAAAAATAATACATACATGGTTCTAATAAGGGTAAAAAATGTGTTCTAATATGATCCAAATATTTTTTTGGTGAATAATAACTTTTGAATTTTATTTACCGTGGTTAAAGGTAAATAAGACAATTAAAGGTAAAAATAATATTATAATTATATAAAATTATCCTAACACTTGTACTAAACTTATTGGATAAGTCATGGACAATAAATAAAACCATTATGATGTAAATTTGTCCTTTTAAAGATACTTGGGTGTGATTAAGATATTTATAACATTTAATTTTAAGTAAAGGTAAAAAAATCATAAACATGACTCTTATTAATAAAATAATTTTAATATTGGGTTATATAAGTGACATCTTAAAATATAAATAGTAATTATGAATCTAAAAATATTTCCTACATCATGGTTATTTATTTTAAAATTTTAGGAATTAAATAATTAAATTTAATTATGACATAATGATGATGCAATAATAGAGTTATTAATAAAAGAATCAAATAAATGATATTATAAATTTTAATATAAATATTATTTGAAATATTTGATGTTATAAAAAAAATTTATTGATGAATATGACATTTTAGTATTATGTTAATGCATTTTTTTAATGAATCAAGTTGTTATGACTTTAACAAAAATGAATTATTAAATAGTGTGAAAATTGACATAAATGAGATTTTAAAATAAATAATATTTTATTAAATTATATAAAAATCATAAAAATATAAGGTTCTACCAAATAACTTGGATAGTGATAAAAATTTCATAAATGATCCACTTTAGGTTTAGTTGGTATTTTATTGTAACTATACTAACCATGTAGTGTAAAAATACAAGAAGACATGGTAAGAGTTAAACTATTTTACCAAGGGTTAAATCTAAAATATAAGGTTAATTTCATGAACTAAACATGTATAAGGGATATTATTTGAGAGGATTTAGAACCATCCTAATATTATACTTGAAATAAATTAATTTTTAGCCATTATAAACCAAAAATAATTTTATAATAAATTAATATTTCAAGATTTTCCTAAAGTGCCCCTCACCTCTCTTATGAAAGGGAACTTATCCTTATCTTTAATTCACACCTCCAAAGCCATTTTTATTGGCCAAAACTGGCCAATTTGCCCTCCCAAATTCCCTAAATTCATCCTAGAGGCAAAACTTTGGGAATAAATATAACTTAAGGAGTCCTTTTGTGCAAATCAAAAGAAGATACCCGAAAAGAGGTAATCGTTTTATCACCGCTTTCAAAGTTATTTTATTATTATAATTACTATTTATCTATTATTTCAATACTAAAATAATAAATCCATTGCATTATAAATACTTAAATGTTATTCTAATTGTGGTAAAACCATATTATTTATTTTACCCATCCTACTAAAAACAATATCACCATACGTGCATACGTATGCTTCCATCTCCACGCCGTGGTGTAAATTGTTTTTCATCTACACTTTATTTATATGGGTATAACGATTAATATATAAGATTTAAATAATAAATATAACATAATATTGTTTCTTTAAAATTAATATTCCATCCAATCCCATACCATTTAACTATTAAGAAAATGATATCGTCACTCATGCGTATGTATAACTTACCATCTCCACAACGCGATGAGACTCATCTTCCACGTTCACCATCCAAGAATGATTATGAAAATATATATTATTAATAAGTATGAAATATATGAAATAATGATGATAATTTAATAATATATATATATATGTGTGTGTGTGTATATATATGTCATTCACTTACTTCCATTCAATACGATAAGAAAACGGAAACAACGTTCTTGCGTATGTACGACCTACCGTCTCCATGAACGATGTGTTACAATTCATTTATATATATATTATAAATATTTATATATAGAATATATATGATATATAAATCATTTTATGCATTCTGGAAGTGATTAAATCATAATATAAGTAATATGATCAAGAATAATAAGTCAAAACAAGTACGATAAAGAAAGCGATTATTACCCAAAATGTTGCTTCAACTTAGAAATTATTAATAAAAATGTAATATAAAGTTATAAATGAATCATATATGATATAATACATATTATTATGATTCTTTTATAAGTTAATAATATGTTTAAAACCATCATACATGAGTTTTAGACATGTACAGAGAGTATCAGAACTAAGGTAAGGGAATTCCATCTCACTTTTAATATTCGTGCGATATAATCCCTATTCACCCCCCATTTCTTATGTTTGGTGTATGTACTGCCTATATTGTATTTAATATCATTAATACATTTATCTTCATGTTATTTAAATATACATTTGAAGATATCAAAACTATGATTTAAATGTTCAAAGTGGTATGAGACGCTTTGAATGTTTAAAGAATTAATCCTATCTCTATTTCAATATTTTTGATAATATATGTATATAAAGGATTATAAATATCATTATATATATATTTTTAATTTCATTCAAATTTTTTCAAAAGGAATATTTTTAAGTTTTTATGTAAGGGACTCTTTAACTAAAACTTCATTTTAAATGTTTTAAAAATTTATTCTTTTAGATTCATTCTCATTAATGTCCATGTTTTCAAAATGGTTTTAAAGATTTATTTATATAGACTTGAATATTTTAAAATGTTAATTACTTTAAAAAGTTTCAAAGTGGTATGTGACAATTTTATTCAAAAATATATTTTTAAATTTCTTCTTTTATAAGTGTGCAGTTTTAAATAAATAATTATAAAGTAAAATGGGTATTTGTCTCAAGATATTTTTAATGATTTTATTAGATTATTTTAATCTATGTCAATACCATTTGTTGGATATTATTCTTAATTTAGTTTAATCTCTTATGATATCATTTACCATATTTTATTGACTGGTTTATGACTAGTTTGATTGTGGATGTTCTATTTAGATCCCATTCTTGGTTTATTGTTAATGTATTTACATTTTGTATTCCAGTTTAAATATGAATGATTATGTTATTTATATTTCTTCATTTTCATATGAGCAATTCATTGGACTTAGTAAGTGACGAGTAGGGCCCGATATATCCCCTTGATGCATCGGTAGGTCTCATGAGACAAACAAGTGTCTTGGAACAAGGCATTAACAATGCGGTAGTAGTCTTGGAACGAGGCCTTGGAGACAGGGTTATGATGTCCAACATTATGCATTTCCACATTATGAGATTAGTTATTTATTTTATATGTGATTATTTGGCTAGTATAATATCTATGTGAATGTTTAAATGGAATTATTTTATTTATTATTGCCATATTATGCTTAATATAATGTTTTAAAGTCTTGTGTTTTAGTTTTGTACATTTCCTTAAAATTTTATGCTTATTTGTGATAGCTTACACTATATTGTTTATCCTTATTGAGCATTTGAAATCACCCCTTTCTTATGTTTTATTTTACTAGGATGCCAATAAGTGTTTTATGATTGATATACAGGGTTAAGCTAGGGGAATAATGACATTCTAAAAGGGTTATTTATGCTATATTTTATGTTATAAATTTTAAAATAATGTTCATATATGTAATCTATTTTCCAAGACTGCTAAACTGATCAGTCCTTTAGGATTTGTTTCCTTGTAATCATGCCAATGTATTAAAACAATGCACAGGCTCTGGGATTCTAGGGTCGGGGAGTTACATTTGGTATCAAAAGAAGTTTATCAAAAACCTTGTAAATATATTCAGAAAACTTATATTAGGGATCATAACCCTAAGATAGACATTGAGGATAAGTATATAAGAACACCCTAGAATTTTAGTAAAGTATAGATTATGTGAATATTCCAAGAAATACATCCCTATCTGGATACTACATGTGGAATTGGTTCTGGAATAGATATACCTAGGGGTAGAAACTCTGAAAAGGTGTTCCAAGCTTGACTCAGGGTAACCTGGTACACAACAACAGACCTTACTACGTACCAGGTTTGACACTCCTGGGGGATATGCTTAGGATAATTCACATTTTATTTATAAACCATTATGAATAATTTATGAGTTAATATGTCCCCAAAGATACCATTTCTATGATTATGAGACTAGATACATGTAAATATTTAAGTTATGAATTTTTTTAGTTTTTGGATTATACATTATGATTTGATATAACCTAGTGTATGTCGTCATTTAGAAATGGCACCTAGTATAAGGAATGATACCTCCACCAATACACATGATTTAAAGAGTAAGAAATATCATATATTTCATGGTTGTAAGCCAAATTTTTGAAGGGAAATAATATCCCACGTATTTTCATCATATGAATAAATAGTATCATGTGTTAATAAGATAATTATAGATTTTTTTGAGTCCTATGGGTTTGAAGGGAAGCAAGAGAAGAAAAGGATGGCAGAGAAAAATATGGATAAAGGAAATAAGGGAAAGAATAATTTCCCCACATTTGATAAATATGGAAAGAATCACCCTAGTAAATGCTTTAAGGGAATGAGATTTTGTTATAAGTGTGGATAAAAGGAAACCAAGTTCATGATTTTAAGGGTCATAAATATGTTTCTATTGTAAAATTATTCATATTCAAGGATATGGGACACTATGATAATCAATGTCCCAATTGTAAAAGTATGACCCAAATGATGCTACTAGATAATAATCAAGTTATGATACTACTGTCGATGAAGTGGAATGATTAATGTGCTTATGTTGTTAATGTATAATTATGTCATTTGAGTATTGTATAAATTATTTGTTGGTTATATGAATTATGAAAATAAATAAGGATTGTACTACAATACTATTTCATTATGGATTTAAGATTGTATGGTACCAAGTAAAGTGACACAGTTTCAAGTTAAACTTTTTGGAAAATATATGGTTGAGGGAATGATAAAACTTAATATGTCTGAGATAATGATATTGTAATAAAGAGATGGTTGATTTGGATAAATTATATTGGATATTATTGACTACCTTGGAACTGATTAATAGTATATTTATTCCATTATTGTTGGAGTTGACAACATTTTTGGATTTAAGGAGTATATCCAACATTATATGTTTTACATGAGGAATAATGGAGCAAAAATGTATTAAAATAGGATTTTAGGGTAATTCAGGGTATTGCCATGTTTTTTTTGAGAATACATGATGAAGGTATTTACATTCTTGTTATATATTAAAAATATTTTCATTATGTTATGTGACCTTCCGTATAAATTTTTGGATAGTGAGTTTGAAAAAAAGTATTTTAGATAAGTCTATTAGTTGGAATAGATTAAGTTGGAAATTGGATAGTATTTTTAAAGGTTAAAAATTTTCATAAGATTATTTTTGTAATGTTATAATAATATAGTTTTATAAAAAAGACAACCCACAGGTCGGGCGACAACCAGTCGCGTCGGACAAGGCTGCGGGAATCAAACCCATAACCGAAGTATAAAAAGCATTTATAAACTAACACTGGCCTATGATAAGTCCCTGGTTAGTATAAATTACATTTATTTTATTTAATAAGTATGAGATATGAAGTATAAGTTCATTTTTGGAACCCTATACGATTAGGATAAATAGAATATTTTTGATTTTTATTATCTTTTGGAGAGAAAGATGAGTTTGTGGTAGAAATTAGTTAAAGGATGGAACTCTACTATTTAAGTAAGTATTATTACTTTTGTTCTTATTATATGAATTAATTAATTCTTAAAATTTAGATAAAGAATCTTAAAACCAAAAATGTTTTCCAAGTACTTTCTTTGCAAATGCATCCAATGGTTCCTCAGATCATCATCGAATTTTAGATTTGTGAATCACTCTCCATCAGAACTTAATGGTAAGATTTATCTTCAACATAAATGTTTTCTTTTATCGAACCCTAGTATGTGTTATTTATGGTGACCTTCGTACTTCCCTTTATTTTAAAATGGTGGTCTCATTAATCCATTTTCCGATATGGTATTTCAATAAAGATATTTTGAAAATTCCAACCCATAGTTTTTGATTCCAAGTTTAAATTGAGAGGACACAATTTATTAAAGGAGAGAAGAATGTAACACTCCAATATTTCATGTTCTGTTATATTCAATATATTATATTTCATGCAACACTGACTTGTATTGTGTTACATGAAAGATTGAGTTTCTGCGAAACAACACTTCACTATTATAATTATTTAAATGATATATTTAAAATATATTCATTAAATATAGTAATATAAATAGTGATAAATAAATTTTAAATGTTATTTATAATGTTTTAACATAAATAATACATATTTATAGTTAAATATATAAGTTTTTTTAAAATAGTTATATGTTTAGAAATATTATTTTCTTAAAGGAACTACATTTTATGTCCTTTTGTGAAAAGTAATAAAATTAATTTTAGACCCCCATAGAAATTTAATTTGGTAAAATAGACTTAATTTTTGAATTTTTAATATCAAAATTATCTTAGGGTGAAATTTTGGTATTTTTCTGAAAACTTTTAATTTTTGATGAATAGTGAAAAAAACTGCGTTATTGTTAAAAACCCATATTTTTCATTTAAATAATTATTTTAATTTGAATTTATTTTAATGTAAATATAGATAAATAATACATATATTAGTCCAATTTAAGTCATTTTAATAATTTTTATGATAGAATTAGATATATAAAATCTATTGAACTTTTAACGTCTCTTTTACCCACCTTCTAGGAACATTTTCGAACTAACCTTAAATATAATTTTATGACTTCTATGAATTGAATTTCAAAAATCCAACATATGTGGTTTTAATTAAGGAAAAAAATTTGGTATCATAGGATCAAAATATTTTTTGGTGAATAGTAACTTTTGAATTTTATTTACTACGGTTAAAGGTAAATAAGATAATTAAGGGTAAAAACAATATTATAATAATATAAAATAACCCTAAAACTTGTAATAACCTTATTTAATGAGTCATGGAATACCAAGACATCCCTTAGGATGATATTTTTCCTTTTAAATCCACTTGGGTGTTATTAAGACATTTATAACATTTAATTTCAAGTAAGGGTAAAAATATCATAAACATGACTCTTATTATTAAAACAATTTTAATATTGGATTATATAAGTGATATATTAGACTATAAATAGTAATTAGAAATATAAAAATATTTTCTACATCTTGGTTATTTATTTTTAATTTTTACAAGTTAAATAATTAAATTTAATTATGACACAATGATGATGAAATAATAGATTTATTAATAAAAGAATCAAATAAATGATATTATAAATATTAAAATAAATATTTATTTAAATATTTGATATCATAAATTTTTTTTATAGATTAATATGAAATTTTAGTATTTATTTAATGAAGTTTTTTGAATGAATTGATTTTTTAAAACTTAAAAAAATCAAGTATTAAATAGTGTCAAAATTGACATAAATGAGATTTTAAAATAAATAATATTTTATTAAATGATATAAAAATCATAAAAATATATGGTTATAAAAACTAACTTGGATATTGATAAATATGTCATAAATTATCCAATTTATGTTTGGTTGGCATTTTACAGTAACTATACGAACCATGTAGTGTAAAAATACAAGAAGTCATAGTAAGAGTTAAACTATTTTACTAAGGGTTAAATCTAAAAGATAAGGTTAATTTTATGACCTAAACATATGTAAAAAATATTTGTTGAGAGTATTTATACCCATAATAATCTTATACTTGAAATAAATTAATTTTGAGCAGTTATAAACAGAAAATCATTTTATAATAAATTAATATTTTAAGATTTTCCTAAAGTGCCCCTCACCTCTCTTATAAAAGGGAACTTCTCTTTCTCTATAATTCAAACTTTCAAAGCCATTTGGATCAGAAAAAACATATCTATTTTCTCTCCCAAATTATCTCACTTCATCCTAGAGTAAAAACTTTAGTCAGAAATCCAACTGAATGAGTCCTTTTGTGCAAATCAAAAAGAGATACCCAAAAAAGAAGTAATCGATTTATCACATCTTTCAAAGTTCTTTTCTTATTCTACTTACTCTTTATATATTTTTTCAATAATAAAATAATAAATGCAGTACCTTATACAAGATGATATTTTATTATAATTATGGTAAAACCATATTCCTTATTTTACCCATCCCACGAAAAAAATATCACTATGCGTGCATACGTACGGCTTACCGTCTCCACATCGTGGTGTAAACTATTTTTCATCTACAATTTATTTATATGGGTATAAAGATGAATATAAAATATGTAAATAATAAATATAACATAATATTGTTTATTTAAAAATCAAATTCGATCCAATCTCATACCATTTAACTATTAATGAAATGATATTGTTGCTCGTGTGTACGTACAACTTACCATCTCCACGACGCGATGAGACTCAACTTCCATGTTCACCATACAAAAATGATTATGAATATATATATTATTAATAATTATGAAATATATGACATAATAATTCTTCTGTAATGAAATATATATATATATATACATATATTTCATTCACTTACTTCCATTCAATATGATAAGAAAACGAAAATAACGTTCATGCATACGTACAACCTACCATCTCCATAAATAGTGTATTCCATTTCATTTATATATCTATTATATATATTTATATACAGAATATATATGATATATAAATCATTTTATTCATTCTAGAAGTAAGTAAATTGTGATCTAAGTAATATGATCAAGAATAATAAGTCAAAACACGTACAATAAAGAAAGCGATTATTACCAAAATGTTGCTTTAACTTAGGAATTATTAATAAACATGTAATATAAAGTTATAAATGAATTATATATGATATAATAAATATTATTATGATTCTGTTATAAGTTAATAATATGTTTAAAACCATTATATAGGAGTTTTGGACACATATAGAGAGTATCAGACCTAAGGTAATGGAATTCCGTCTCACTTTTAATATTTGTGAGATATAATCCATGTTCACAACCTATTTATTATGTGTGGTGTATTTAATACCTATATTGTATTTAATATAAGGAATTAATTTGTTTTCATTGTATTTAAAGATTCATTTTAGGATATCAAACCTATTATTTAAATGTTCAATGTGGTGTGGGATGCTTTGAATGTTTAAAGAATTAATCCTTTCTCCATTTCAATATTTTTTTATAATGTATGAATATAAAGGATTATAAAGATAATTTTATATATATTTTTAATTTCATTCAAATGTTTTAAAAAGAAATATTTTCAATGTTTTATGTAAGTTACTCTTTAACTAAAACATCATTTTAAATGTTTTAAAGATTTATTCTTTTAAAATCCTTCTCATTAATCTCCATGTTTTCAAATTTTTTTAAGGATTTATTTATATAGACATGAATATTTTAAAATTTTAATTCCATTAAAAAGTTTAAAAGTTTTATGGGACACATTGATTCAAAAATATATTTTTTAAATGACTTCTTTTATAATTGTGAGTTTTTGAATAAATGTTTTCAAAGTAAAAAGGGGTATTTGTCTCAGGATATTTTTAATGATTTTATTAGAGTCTTTTCATCTATGTCAACACCCTTTGTTGGATATTATGCTTAATTAAGTTTGATCTCTTATGATATCATTTACTATATTTTATTGAATGGTTTATGATCTGTTTGATTGTGGATGCGCTATTTAGATACCATTCTTGGTTTATAGTTAATGTATTCACATTTTGTATACCGATTTAAATATGAATGATTATGTTGTTTATATTTCTCCATTTTCATATGAGAAATTTATTGGACTTAGTAAGTGATTGGTGGGGCCCTATATAGCCCATTGATGCATTAATAGGTCTCATGAGACAAACTAGTGTATTATCACAAGGCATTGATAGTGTTGTAATGGTCTTGGAACAAGGCCTTAACAATAGGGTTATGATGTCCAACATTATGAATTCCCTCATAATGAGATTTGTTATTGATTTTACATGTGATTATTCGACTAGTAGAATATCCATGTGAATGTTTAAATGACATTATTTGATTTATTCTTTCCATATTATGCTGAAGATAATGTTTTAAAATGATTTTGTTTTAGTTTTGTACCTTTCCTTAAAGATTTATGCTTATTTTTGATAGATTACACTATATTGTTTATCCTTACTGAGCATATGAGATCACCCCTTTATTATGTTTTATTTCCCCAAGATTCCCAGAAGTGTTTTATGATTGATATATATGGTTAATATAGGGGAATAATGACATTCTAAAAGGGTTATCTATGCTGTATTTTATGTTAGAAATTTTAATGTAACGTTCATGTATGTAATATATTTTACAAGACTTCTAAACTGATTGGTCCTTTGAGATTTTTTTCCTTCTAATTAGGCCAATGTATTAAAATAATGCACCTGATTCTGGATTCTGGTTTTAGGGCATTAACATTTTAAAAAAAATGATATATTACCATTGGGACCATGAGAATAGGGTGGTTTAGGAAGAGAACATCATAAAGTTTCTCAAAATCCATAGGAAGAAAGTTATGTCCAGAGAGTTCGTTTAGGAAGATAGTAAGGATTGTGAGGAGAAGGTGGAGTTAACAAAGGAAAAATCTAGTTTATATAAATTCAATAAGTGGAAGGACTAGAGTTGGTTTGAGGTATTATTCATATTATTTCAATATTGATTAAATTTTTATTAATATCAATTCTTTTTATTCATTTATATTCAACCCCTAGTTTATGGTTTAGAAATTATGGTAGAGAAGCTCCAAAGTCCAATAGAATTTACTAATCCATAGGGAGGTTAAATGTGGTTGTTTGAGGTGTGTTGTTGTTAAAAGATTATAGGATGATATTTGTTTACATATAACCCAATATTATTAAATATGCAATCATATTATGTTATCATTGGTATGAATTGGTTTCATTATATAAAATCTTCTTTTGATTTTTTTTGATAAAGAGTGATTATCTTTAACCTTAAAAGAGATCATGTGGTGTTTTTTAGGGAAATAGATTTTTATTAGGGTAGAGTTATATTGAGCCCATAAATATTACACCTAGAATGGTCAATTTTATACTTCATGCATTATAGTTGAAGGAAGAATAGATTCCATGTTTTTTTAGGGATTATACTTTTAATTTTCTAGAGGAAGTTATACGTTTACCTCTAAGTTGATAGACTGAGTTTAGGATAGATATTTATCTAGGTGTTTTACGTATTTCAATATAATCATATCATATAAAGCATGTGGAGCTTTGGGAGTTGAGAATTTAAATTTATGAATTATTTCAAATTGTTTTATTCAACATATAATATCACCATCAGAATATCAGTATTTTTTTCAAAGAATTTGGATCGAAGTTTGAATTTGTATATAGATTATCAATGATTTTTCAAGGTGGTAGTAAATAATTGTTGTCCTCTTCCTATGATATAATACATTTTTATTTTTTATAAAGGTTGAGTTAGTTTTATGATCAATTTATGATCTAAGTATCTCAATATTAGGGTTAAATATAATGACATCCCTAAGATAACATTATTAGTGTTGTTATGGGTATTTTGAGTGTGTAGTAATGCCATTTAGAGTTAAAAATACACCAGTTATTTTTATAAGGATTATGAATATGGTGTTTTTACCCTATCATGATTATTTTATGGTAGTATTAATTTTTTTTATCTTGGTTTATTTAATTACCAAGGAGGATCAAAAATATTATCTTAATACAGTGTTGGAGTTTCTTAGGAACCATCAGTTGTATGGGAAGATGTATAATTTTCAATTCTAGGAATATATGGTGAGATTTTTTGGTTATTAAATTTCATATTATAGTGAAAAATTAGATCTAGTGAAGATATATGTGGATATTTTATGAGACCCACTAAGGAAAATTTATAAAATGTGTAGTTTCTTAGGATTTGATAGCCATTGTAGGTGGCTCATACTCAAATTTTTTCAGATTTAGAATCCATTGCTGGATTTTCTTAGGAAAGGTAATACTTTTACTTAGATTAAAGAACATGAAATATCTTTTTTAAAGTATGAAATAGAAGTTTAAAAGTGATAATTTTATTTGATTACCTAAAGAGGGTATTAATTTTGTGGTATATTTTGAAACATCTCATGAATGGTTTGGATTTGTTTTCTTGAAAGAGAAAAAAATCATTGGTTATGGGCTTAGATAGTTATATCCTTATGATTTTACTATTCTAATCACAATTAAGAGATTTTAGTTATATTGTTTTAATTTAATCTTTAAATTCATTATATTATGAGTGAACACTTTATGGTTTATACATATCATTAGAATTTTAGACATACCATTTCACTGAAGTACTCGAATTTTTGGAAGAGGATATGGGTGAAATTTCTTCAAGATTATGCCTTTGAGATCACATATACCCTAGTTTAGGGTAATTTGGAAGATAATTATTTAAGTTATAATTCATATGGTGATGTTACTCATGAAATAATTAATTAATATAAATTTGAAGAGTTATTGGGAGATTTTCATATTTATTTTGAGAATATTAATCGTAAAATATGTCTAGAATAATGATGGAGAAATATTAATTGGTATGAGAGGTAAAAGAGTCTTTGTTGGGAGACCTAAAGGTAGTTGTGTAGAGAGATCAGATAATAAATGATGATGATTTTAAAATATGTAATGAAGATAAGGGAAACTATGTGTTATTATATTGGAGGAAATATGTTCCTCAGAGTATGTGGGAAGTAGTTATTTTCATCAGTTCATAATTTATCCTTATAAATGCATCTAGGTATCATAAAAATGTATCAAACTTTGAGGAAGTAATTTTTTAGGTTTAGGATAAAGAAATTGGTTGTTGAGTTTGTATCTAAACTCCTTGGGCCACATTAGGTAAAAAATAAACTTTAGGACTTTTCTACATTGTTACATAACATAGATGTTTCTCAATAGAAGTGGGAGAAATATTCTACTATTTTTTACCCCCATCGCATAGGGTTTGATGATAAATAGATTATTTTGGATATATTGATGAATTATTATCATTTCTACTGATTAAGAAGTCAAAAAGAATTGATAGTTTGATGATAAATTATATAATGGAGATTGGGAATCTTTATGGAGGCTTAATGAAAATGGTATTTGATCATGACTCAAGGATGATATTATCTGATCATGATTCAATTGGTTTTTATATTTAAACATGGGGATATTACATATTAGTATAGGGTTATACTATTGTATGAATTATAGTTATCCTCTTTTGTGATGGGATAATGGTAAATGTAGAAGTATTTGTTGAATAGAGAGACTAATTATGAAAGTGTTTTCTTAACAACATATGTCCAGTGTTATGGTTATTGAAAATTTTTATACTCAATATATAAGGGATGTTAGTGATGTAGTGATTAACTCCCTAGGATCTATATTGTGGTAGACCTAGGTGAGAGTGTGGTACAAAGGCATGATATAGTTTTTTACTCCCCAAGATACATTTATATTTGTAAGTTTGATTATTCTTATATAAACCCATCACTTTCATTAATGTTTATTACATCATTTTTAAGATATAATAATAATAATAATACACTCCATAATGAGAAAGGTTTAATATCTTGGGAAAATTAGGTTCATACATCATGAGTACATAATAAAATTTAAAAATTATTTAAATATTTCTTCATATCCCTCTAAAAAGACTTTCATATTTTTATTAGTACCCATAATCACTTGATTACATACATCAAAGAAAGTTAGAGATACAATACCAATAAATAGATGAATAATAGAAAAGGAACATGAGACATGAATCAATATAATAAATCAGTGAGAATAATCATCATAATCATATTATAAGAAAAGGATCATCATTATAAATATAAGGGAATCAATTCAAAGTGGCATGAAATATGGAATATACATAATAATGAAACATCCTAACATTGGGTAAAATCACATAAATATTTTTTGATCAAATATAGAATCATGCTCGTTCATAACACATGTGTATAAATCGTCCCTTCATAAAATGTGAACAAGGCTAGCATCATGTTGATGCCTAGTACACATCAAATTATGAGATATATCACATTACCCAATGTTTATGAGGAAGATATAATTTTGGTCCCACTCTTCATATCATAATATGCACATAATCATGCATTCCAAAGAGAAGGTAAATATTTATCAATCATAAACATCAATTAAACCCATGAAAAAAGAATGGGTTTTATGATAACATCATAAGTCATATGAAATTGAATCTATCATGGATTTTCACCAAAATATAAAGAGATATTATCATTTTATGAATTAAAAGGGTTTCATTAACAAGGATAAGATCATGGTTCTTTTAAAAGATAAAAATAAACTTTATAAGAATCAAGATAGGACATTGAGAATAAACAATTTATCATTAATTAGGAATATGGATTAGAAATTACCACAACAAATTAAAATATATATATATATATATATCCATAGAAGAAAAAAGGGAAACAAATAAAAAATGTATTTATAATGGATTTAGAAGAATCATTTGTAAAATAAATAGAAAAATGTTATTAACCTAAAAGGAAAGACTCGAGTTTGAGATTCTTCTTACATTAGGTATCATTATATTTCATAACATTTTCATATCCTATATAATAAAGTTATGTTTATTAAATCGTGAATCTATAAGGGAATTATATTAATTATATTTACTTTTTTATTAGTTATAATCATTGGAATTTATTTATTTCATTTTAATAGATAATTATATAAAGACATGTTTTCTTTTTATATTATACTAATTTTTTTCAATTAAATGACTTTAATTATTTATAGATTACCAATTTTTGAAAATTATTAACATATTATAATAAATTAAAATAAATTTATATTAAAAAATACAAACTAACCATCCATGTAGGTAGTGATCAAGTAAAGAACTGTTAATGTACTTACATGAAGATGAAACCGACCATTAACAAGACATGTCAAAAGAGGAGGAGAGAGAGTATATACTATAAAATTATTAAAATAGTTATACCATTATCACAATAAAATTAATATGTTATATAATTATATATGAAATATTTTAGGAAGGAATAAAAAGGAAAATTTATTGGGAGAGTAGAAAGAATATGTAGCAACTTGGATTTTCCATGTACTATTTTGGATATTGTATAGATTATTTTGAGACCAGGCACTGATATGACATGTGATTCTGAGGCCTGGTGAGCCTGGAATAAACATTTGAAATATATTAAATATATTAAATGCACATGAACATAATTTTCTTGAAGAATCAGAATAAATTATAAACGGGGGCTCATATCAGAAATATGACGCCACAGTTGAGTTAAGAATACGGGTTTTACCTTAGGTGCGATATAATATTTGTTGGCATGGGATATTTGTGGAAAAATAATCACAGGCTTGGATAAAAAATAAATTAATAAAATAAATTTATTTAATCCGTAATGATGTAGAAACCTAATACTTTACTATAAGTATAAATCTATAGGAAAATATCTAGGTTAGATACATAACCCTTGAGATTTTTAGAGATAATTAGAGAGCTGTTGGAGGAGGTTCTATTAAAGAATGAAAACTAGATTAAAGATCGATAATCTGTATATAATATAATCATAGGATCTCACCAATGACAATGATGCAACTTCATTCTTCATTAGCGATCAATCTCAATCAAGGAAGGGTGTTTTTTCTTGTATTTATTCCAATTTTATGATTCCAATGATGAAAAAAAAATCAATCAACTAACTAATTGATTATTGAATCACATGTATTTTGAGTACATGTTAGATTTATTTTGGAATTGGGGGAATTTATTTGTGATTATTTATTTATCTCTTTATTCAATGTTCTAATAAAAAATAATTGAGGAAAACAAGGCCATTGTCCAAGGTTAATTTCTCATGTTTATAATTATTATTTTCTTACCCATTTACTCATTCATCATGGGAAAATATCTTGGCTCTCGGTTGAAAAAATAATGGTAAATTGAGCATTGCACACCCATTTCTTAGTGAAATTGTTTGATATCACAGTTCTGAGCTTGGTATGACATGATGATCAAGCGAAGATGGAAGAATAAGTATATCTGATGGATATGGGATACTTGATTTCATTTTCTTTGATTCGTGATGATGGATGATGCATGAGGTTATTTTTTTGAATGGTTTCGAGGGCTGGAACCCAGTGATTGGTGATGGAAAGGGTCATCCGACCATTGAATCCAATTTTTTAGTAAGGTGGGTTACCAAATTGATGGCGAGAAGAGTAGGAGAAGATGCAAGATCTTGATCTGGATTTCTAGAAAATATCATAACACACAACATGTAATCTGGGATTACATGGTGTATGTGACCCTTGGTGTAGCACTAGGGATTCCACATTAAAGTTAAATATCACACGGGATGTGACTATGTCACATGGTGCGTGCCTTGACCTAGAAGATTAGAATATACCTCAACAGGTACAAAACTTTTTCCAGGAGTACATAGTCATGGAAACTCCATGTACTCTGACATAGACACAACCATGATAAGTGTACACGAACTTATCCATGTACTTGGAAATAGTTACAAATACAAGATTTGGGACATGATGTGTTTTTTTACATGGACACAGGCATGGGCCATGATACATGGGAAGGAACTAGTGCCACAGGGAAATTCCATGTAATACTAGTACATGATGTGTACTCCTTCAAATAAGGCTTGGATCCCTTGTCCCATACAGCTTAGACAAGTTTCATTAGGGTGCATTCATTATATCCATTGCTTGAGGTTTAGTATGGAATCACATCCTACACATAGGAAAATGATCCCTTCATCATGGATTATTAGATATAGTTGTTGGAATCCTTACATGATTCCTAGAGTGAGACTCTATATCATCTTATTTCCTAGGTGGAGTTATAAGTATCATTGTGACCAACACTATGCGGGCGCTGATCCTCTATATAGTGGGTTATTATAGATTGAGTTGTTGGTATACCCTATGGACTTAGGTGTGACTCTCATCCATGAATCTTATCTCTTCAGACTTACAATGCATACTTCTTATGATGAGACCGTATGAGGATGACCTCTAAAATAGATGTCTTCAGTGTTATCTGACTTTTGGAGTGTGTTATCCAAGATGAGTGCTATGTGGAATTTTCGAGCAGGATCCCTAGATTGGTGTTATGTTTATGACTTTAAGATTGTGTGTTTTTATTGAGTATATTTGAATATTATTGTTATATGTGACTTATACATGTAACTTTTTAGATATAAATGTTATTTTTTTATATGCTTAGTGTTTTTGGAGTGTCCTACCAGGTATCGTTATACTCACCCTTGCATGAGCTTTACCAGCACATGTCGTGCTTTGTATTGATTATCGACCTTTTGATAGAGTCCTAAAGGGACAAATACTAGGTAGTTCTAAGTTATCCAAATAGATTAAGGTGTGTTCTTATGGTAATATTGATAGAATTCCCCATCTATACTTTTAGGTTGGACTCATTTTCAGACTCTGTGGTGGGCTTGTATTTGGCCCCGTTTACTTTTCAATACTTATTGTCACACTCTAGCTATGGGATTTAGATGTATTCATTCATGTGATAGAGATAATATTTTAATAATTGTTTATATTCATTTAACTTATTTAATCCCTACCAAGTTATCAATTTTATATGATTTACAAAATGTTTAGATTAATGGTGTGTTTTGAGCTAAAATGTAAAAATTGGTTAATTATGGAATTTTAATAGATTTTTATCACAAGGGTATTTTGGGAATAAATTTTTATATATTAATCTAATTTGAGTAATTATTTATTTATATGATTCCTTTATTTATTTTTTTAAACTTTTTATTTAGGACCAAGATCTGATTTAAAAAAAACGAGGCCCAAAAAAATCATTCAAGTAGGACAATTGTTCGGGTGGACAATGTGGACACCTCCTCTGTAATGAATGAATAAGTCATTAAAAAAACCTGAAATTTAAATTATTATAAATTTATTTGACATAGGACACATATAATAGTTTCTAAAATTAATTTTATGGAGTTTTTCACTTGTTACTAGGGCCATTGGATGTTATACATTTAAAGAAGAATTCTGGAATTCTCAGCTAGAAAAAGTAAATCTAAATATTTATTACATAACTCTTTCTTCCAGTGGCTAATTATGATCAAAGTTTGATGGTGAATGAAAAATATATTTATGAACAACTTTTATGAATGATGAAATGTGTTAATATTCCATTTAATGGGTCAGAAATATGCAACCATTTGGAGGAAAGATTCTTACTTATAAAAGGATGAGATCTCCCCCTTCCCAGATCATTCCATCCCACCCATTCCTTCCAAGGCACCAAGGAGGAGATCTCCACTGAGGGAGGCCAACCAAAAATCTCCTCATTTTATTCTTCTTCATTTATTTATTTATTTATTTTTTTGTTTTACTTTTCAATTGTAATTTATATTTCTAATAAATTCATGCATTGTTTTTATTTTTGTGTCCATATTCTTCACCCTTATTTTTATTCCATTATTTTTCTTCTTTTCTATTATTCTTATCATATTAACATCATGAACCCTAATTCTCATGATCATGAGTAAATGACCCAAGGAATATACTGGGTGAGTTATTAGATTCTTGATCCCGATTCCATGTTTTTGATATTCTTTGAGTTAATTCTAAGGATAATTTTCAGTGGGTGTAATCCTTACTATAGTTGTCTAAATTTTAACTTCTTAATATATAACCATTTTCCCTCAATTGAGAAGGTGAATGGGGTTTCTTTGGGTGATATATAAGTATAATTTTCATTCATAATTGGGGTATATTGAGGTTTGCACACATATTATGGAGTGTGTTCACTAAGGAGATTTGAAGCTGGTCAATGAAGGTGCTCCTTGAAAATTCTCTCAAGAGAACTTCATTTATTCTATGATTACACAATGTTTAGTATTGTATGGTAATTTTGAATTTAATTTTACTTTATTATTATTTTTTCATTTCATTTATTTTATTATTTCCATTTATTTTATTCAACTTAAAACAAAAATAATAATAAGTTATTAGGTGAAATAGATTAAATAGGTAGAAAAACTGAGAAAGCTCCTAAAGTGAGACGACCCTGGTCAACCACTATGCTACACTAGGAAAAAATAGAAATTTTATTTTTCCACACCCTAATATAGGAATGAATCCAAAACATCTCCATTTTTGGGAATATAATCAGTTGTTTACTTTAATTTTTCTATTTTTATATAGTTTTTATTATTTTCCAATGTAAAAATACCATAAAAAAATATACTCCCATGATGTTTTCAAGTGATCATTCCTTAAATACATGAAAAAATTACTCACAAGTTAAAGAAAAATAAATAGATCATACATAGGAGGACCTCCAAATAAGGGCTGATATGCTTATGATAATGGTCAAACAGAATCAAGTAGGAATAACAACATGGATCTCACGTAAATATTTAATGACCATGGCCGATGATCACCAAACTAACACAAAAATATTCAAGGCCAAGAAGGAAGTAACAATCCCAAATTTCAATAAATAAATACAATAAGTTTAGTCCAAACTTGAGAAATATCAATAACCCAACCATTTGAGGAACCAGATTCAAGTGGACCATGATGAGCTAGGGTGGATTCCTGATGAAGAAGACTTACCTACTAAGCTATGTGTGGGAGAGAAAAAATATCTGGATGAATTTTGGAATGATCATGAGGTGCAACATGATCTCCCTAATCCTTATATAGTAGTATATCCATCACCACTCCACTTTTCTATCACAATGGAAGAGGAAGAATCCATCGAAATGGTAGAATTTGAAGAAAATATGGAGGATCCTAACTACCTACCTCCATCTAGTGATAATAAACTCCAATAGGAACTTTACATCGAAGAAGAGGTTCGAGACAAACTAAATTAGAGAGATGATAAATTCTTGAAATAAAACTCCCTTATTTTTATTGAAACTAATTTGAGTACTACTCCCAACTATTTTGAATTTTCAAAGTTAGATGAATCTTATTATGATTTGGAGGATGAAGAGGGAAAAAAATTAAACTTGTTGAGGAACACCTAATGCTCCCTCAAGAAATTAAAAATTTAATGGAAGGAGTACAAGAAGATACCCTAGTTGTTTTTCCTAAACAATAAGATACATAAGATTCATAAATTAAAAAACATCTAGATAACCCACTAGATTTTGAATAATATGTTTCACAAGTAGCAACAAAGGATGAGGTTGTTCTATACTTCATCTTACCCCCACCATGCAAGCTGTAACACATTGTGAAGGGGGTGGATCTAGTGTACTCTATACATGGAATTATACTCAATAAGAACAAAGAAGTGGATGATAGGAAAATCCACATGTTTTGGTTCATGTCAAAGAATCCCCAACCGCCATTAGACTTTGGATAAAAGTTGGTACTTCCCTTCGGAGTAAATAAAAATTCATGGCACACTTGGGGGATAGTACCAATAATTATCCTTTACTTTATTTATAGTACTTTAATTTTAAATATTAGGAATTGAAATTTCAAAATTCTGTCTGAGGAATTACTCCAACATGAAACCCACTCCCTCTTATCTTTTTGATCATAAATGACATGATCCTTGTTCTTAATTGAGTAATTCTATTTTGGAATTTCATGACGGGGGAAGGAAAATTCCAAAAAAATTAATGTAAGAGGACTAATATTCATTTACAAGGGGAGTTAACCTTTAATTTTTATCTTTTGAACTCTTTACATTTTTTTTCCAAATCCTGATTTGAGTTTTTAAGTGAAAAATTTCATGCTAATTCTTAAATTCATGCTTTACTTAACTTATCTTGGAGACATGATTTTCTTAGGAAATCAGTGAGGTAATGTTTTAAATTTAAATTTTAATGAAATTTAATGAGTAAAATGGATAATTGGATTATTAAAATGAATCATGGATACTGAAATGAGGACTCATGATTTGAGGGAATTAGTTGATTCATGTTAATTAAATTTCCGTACCATTTTCCATACTTTGAATTTTTAAAATTCATGTGAATTTATTTGTTATTATTAATCATACCTTGAGTTATTTTCCCAAATCATATGTCACATTACCAAGAGGATTTATATACCAAGTAATTCCTATTTTATCTTGATCCAATTTCTTGAGTGATCTTCAGACATGCCACCTGCTAGAATATGCATTAGAACTTGTCAAAGCTATGACTGTGTAAAAACACATTTAAAATGATTGAGTCGTATTTTTAAAAACCACTTGTACTTAAAGACCACATTTAAATGAATAATTATTTATCCCATAGAGAATATGAATTACCTTTATAGGGATGAGCCATGATTCAATCCATTTTTATCCATTCCTACTATACTATTATTATTTTCATGATATTTTAATATTGAAGTGTGGGGGTAAAGGGAATCATGGTGGAAGAGATGATATACATTGTATGTAAGAAGTATGGGGAATATATTTTTTGTAATGATAAAGGTTATTTGATTCATTCATTGTAATCTTTATTATTCTTCCCTCTTGAATAAAAAAAATAGAAAATAAACAAAAAAAATGAAATAAAAATGGGCTGTGATTTGGGAAAACAAAAAATAACCATTACTAGACCGATGGTTTTTAACATATGTGGTTAGGTGATGGCTGTGAGTTTTGTTCCAAGTATAAAATTCTAAAAAAATGAAAAAAATGAAAAAAAACATTTGGAAAAAAAATTCATGAGGGTTCACAAATCATTCATTATGCATAATTTTATCATGACCATACATTGAGTTTTGGGGGAATTGGGAGTTGCTACTCTGAAAGGGAGAGCTTAATTACACTTTTTGATATCATGAATTTTACATAATATATAATCCTCCTCCTTGAGCCTTAATTTTTAAAGCATCAAATCCTACCTACCTTAAGCCTCAGAGTCATTTGAACCTTTAATAAAATACCTCATGATTTTATATTACTTTTTTCTTTACAAAGTGGATAAATTAGTTCTTTTACCAGACCGTGGATAAGAAGAATGTTCTAATGATATGATCATAAATATGATTTAATTCAATCATGAGAGATTAGATAAAATATTCAAAATTAAGATAAATCATGATTTGGAATATTTAATAATAATCAATTGAGAAGATTGAATGAATGAAAAGAGAAGTTTCATCATTTTTCAAAGGGAAACAGTAAAATAAATGAATTTATTATGTCTTTGAAAAATAATAAATTAAATTGATATTTTATGTGGATTTTTGAAATCTTTATTTGAAATTGATAATTATTTTATTTTTTCTACTTTGGTATTTGAATATTGGTAACATTGATGTCCTCTGAATTCAATGTTGTGATTTTATACTCGAGGAAAAGCATGGTTTAAGTGTGGGGGAATTGATAGAGATAATATTTTTATCATTTTATATATGAATTTAAATAATTTTAACCCTCCCAATTTATCAATTTGAGCTTATTTACAATAAGTTTGGATTAATGGTGTGTTTTGAGCTAAAATGTAAAAATTGGTTAATTCTGTAATTTTGACAGATTTTTATCACAAGGGTATTTTGGGAATAACATTTAAAATATTAATCCAATTTGGGTGATTTTTGTATGATTCATTTATTTATTTTATTCAACTTTGTATGCAGGACCAAGATCTTATTCTAACAACATGAGGCCCAAAAAAATCATTCAAGTTGGATAATTGTTTGGGCGGACAATGTGGAACCCATCTTCATAACAAAATCATAATTCATAAAAAACACCTCCAATTGAGGTGATTATAAATTTATTTGACAGAGGACACATATAATCGTTTCTAGAAGTAAATTTACGGAGTTTTTCACTCATTAAGGGGCCATTGGAGTTTATACAATTAAATAATAATTCTATAATTCTAGGATAGAAAAATTCAATCTCAGTATTTATTCCATTACTCCTTATTCTAGTGGATAATTATACTGAAAGTTTGAGGGTGAATGAAAAAGACATTTATGAACAACTTGTATGAAGGATTAAATGTGTTAATCTTTCATTTAATGGGTAAAAAATATGCAAAATTTTAGAGGATAGATTATGGACTATAAAAGGAGGATAGATCCTCTTTCCCAAATCATTCCATTCCATCACATTCCTTCCGAGGCACCAAGGATAAGATCTTCATCGTGGAAGGCCGACCAAAAATCTCCCCATTTTCTTCTTCTACATTTATTTTTTTATTTATTTTTTAGTTTTAAATTATAATTTAGATTTATAATAAATTCATGTATTGTTTTTAATTTTATTTCTATCTTATTCACACTTATTTGTATTATATTATTTTTCTTCTTTTATTTTCTTCTTTACATCTTACCATCTTGAACTCTAATATTCATGATCATGAGTAACTGACCTGAGGAATATACTAGGGGAGTAATCAGGATCTTGAACCCGATTCCTTGCTTTTGATCTTATTTGAGTTAATTCTAAGGATAATTTAAATTGGGTGTAATCCTTACTATGGTTGTCTAATGTTTAACTTCTTAATATGAAACCATTTTCTCTCAATTTAAGAGGTTAATAGAGAGAGTTCTTAGAGATCACTAAGTAGAATTTGTATTCATAACTGGGGTAGACTAAGGTTTGCACACATACGATGGAGTGTGTTCACTGGGGATATTTGAAGCTGGTAAATGGAGGCACTCCCTGAAAATTATCTCGAGAGAACTTCCTTTCTACTATAATTCCATTATGTTTAGAATTGCATGGAAATTTAGAATTTAATGTTAATTTCATCTTATTTTTTCATTTTATTTATTTTATTATTTCCATTTATTTAATTCAAATTAAAATAACAAAAATAATTAGTTATTAGGTGAATTAGATTAAGTAGGTAAACAAACTGAGAAAGATAATCAAGTGAGGTGACCCTTATTAGCCGCTGTGCTACACTAGGAAAACAGAGAAATTTTATTTTTACACATGAAAAGAATATGTTAGCATGATTTATCATTTGTTTTACATTTTATTATTTCATGAGCTTCGAGATGTGTGCATGTGTATAGATACTTTAGGCTAAAGCCTCCCATGTTAGTAATACTTCTACTCGATGCTAGTTGCCATCCACTAACCTGTTGTAGGTTAGCTTGGGGAGTCATGACATGGGCCCCATTGGGATAGATTGTGATAGAGTAGTATTAGAGTAGTTGGTTCTACCTTAAGACCCAAGTTAGTGAGATTGGTTTGGGGAAACAGTGTTAAGTGTTTCAAGTTCAGCTTTCAGGATAGGGTCTCTAATGTTGGTGTGATGACTGACATATCCATACACCAAGACTCTGATCACCTACCTTTTGACTTGGTAAATGATAACAATGGTTGTAGAGGAAAAAATTGAACATGCATCACAAAGGAATGGGTTGTGGTTTCCATGTACTTCTTAAGTCGTCTAGCCAGATATACTTGTTGATGTTGGTACATCATGTTTATTTCTATATTCCTATATGATGTATTCCATCTAGGATTTAGTATCAGGATCACAAGGATGAACCCCTCAGTTATGAGGCATAAATATAGGGGCTTGTTCTAGAGTTTTAACCTATAGGTGGTGCATGTAATTCCCCAACCCCAGAAGCTCGGAGTCAGTGTTTTATTTTATTACATTGTCATAGATACAGGGAAGATGCATCCCGAAGTACCGATCATGTCACAACCCATCCCACGGGGCCTGAACATGACTACCCCAAGCCCAACTTCCATAGGCTAGAGGTTGGTGACTATCACCTGAAGGATTTTCCCGAACAGGGAAGGCATTGCCTTAGAGATTTGTACACCCTCAAAAGGTAAATTGAAGTAAATAACCAACAAAATTAATGTATAACCACGATAGTAAAGTAAAACCACAAGTACAACTATAAACTGAAAATAGTGGGCTGAAATACAAGCCCTAGAAACTAAAAATAAAGTAAACAGCTATTGCATCTGACCTGGAGTTCTACCTAGAGAGTAGTAGTTGTAAGTTTGAAGTCGAAGAAGAGGATCTCGACTGCTCCCATCACACCAATCTCCACCAAGTCCCGAACCTCCAAAGTCTTCCTCTTAGCATCAGTATCCTGCACCAGACACACACGTGAAGGCGGAGCCCATGCAGGGGTGAGTATAACAACTCAGTAGGGGACCCTGAGATCCCCGAAGGTCTCTCAGTAATCCAAAAAGTAAAACATCACAAGAAATAACACAAAGGTAATATCACAAGCATGATCTAAATCATGAAGAATAAAGAAAAAGAGGCAACTCATTCTAACAATATAACTTCTAGGTTACTGGGATTGGGATGACTAGTCTTAATGTCGGATCATCCTATCCGTAGTAACTCTACTGCTGAACCATATAGGTCACTATATGCTGACCCATATTGGTCACTAGGTGATAACCAATATTGGTCGTTGGTGCTGACCCGTATTGGTCGCTAGTGCTGACTTGTATTGGTCACTTGTACAGAGGTAGGGATGATTATTTGTACAGCTAGATCATCCCACTCTGGAGTTTCTGATGCTCACCCGTATTGGTCTATCTTCTTCTTCATGTCACATCTAGCCATTGGATTCTCGCATGAAGCACGCCTGATCTTTGAAAGATTCTTCTCCTCAGGACATCGATTAGATCACAACCAGTACAAAGTCCCGATAAAAGCATACTCAAGGGACCACCCCGTCATAGGGGTCCCAACGTGACAGACAACGCATCGATCAGACTCCCGGTCTGTGAGACATGGGCACTTTTTTAAAAAGGGCCTGATTGGATTCAAGTATGATCCAACCTAGGTCTCATGTCGAAATCCTTAAAAACTCACTTATATTATCACCAAAGGACTTCCATCTCATAAGGGTCCTTATTTCACAGACGAAGCATTGATCGGACACTCGGTCTGTTGGTTACACTCATTTTTGTGAAACGAGGGTGATCACACCTCGGTCCGAACTTGCTCGGTCGGGATCACCAAAATATGTGAAAGGGAACGCTTCCCAAAAAGGGGTCCCAACACCACTGGCAGTGTGTCTAAAAAACACTCAGTTCGTCAGTTACAGATGTTTCTTTATTCGGGGGTCGGTTGAGTCTGGGCCCTGGTCTGACTCGGTCAGGTCGACCCGAAAGAATTGGTCCCGAGGTGTACCTAACCCCGCCTGGGTCCAGCCTGTTTAGGGTTGTCCATCAAGGTCGGACCAGCTGGTTCGTGAGCCCGGACCGCGGTTTTCCTGGCCCGTCAGGTGGGGCTCATCCCACCCTCACTGGCCTTCTGGGCTTCAGGTCCGGCCCGACCCTATGGGCGGGTCCATCTCGGTCTGCCTGAAGGCAGAACGTGTCTCCAGCTGGCCCTACGAATGTGGGGCCATTTCATCGGGCCTATGGGGTGCTTCCCCACTACAGGAAATGGTTGTCTAGGTGGCCGACCAGTCTCCAACTGACGCGGCCCAGCATGGGGCCATGCCGCCCCCTCCTGCCATGGCCCGCTTGCTGCGGTTGCTGCCACCGACAGTGCCTATGGTTGTCTCCCTTCTCTTGTGTGGCCATCTCGGGCCGGCCACCTCTGGACACCGTGGCGCGCGACGGTGTTCCACCTTCCCACCACCCATGACCGGTTGCCGCGGGCCTCTTATGGCCACCGTTAGCCACCACCGGCATTGTGCGCCGACGGTTCTTTCCACCGGCCATCGGATGTGCTCCGGTGGTCCATTATTGGTGTCGTATGCACCTCCAATCCTCTTGGGTCACCGCCGCCACTATGTGACCTCTATCTCTGTCTTGAAGTCACATTGCCCGTCCGTGCACATGAAACATAAGAACAACAAGATCAGCGGAGGGTCTGGGCCTTAATCGGATCGGCCCACGCCCTCTGCATTTGCATTTTAACAATGGGTGTTAGAAACAATCAAAGAATTTATAAATAACTCCTGACTTGTAACCCCACATCAATCTCTCATGTTTCAAGAATGATTCTCCAATCAACCCATTGATCATTTGATCCATGTTCTTCATATAAATCAATAACGATGAAGGAGGAATATCACAATATCAAAAAAAAACCCTACCTGGATGAGATGTCCACTAACAGTGATCGATGGAACCTATTTCATTATTGTCTTTGATTCGTGATTCAGTGGCACTCATCACCGCTCACCGAATCCGTTCTCTTCTTCTAGGTGATTCTTTACCAGTTTCCATCATTCTTCGTTGAGGAATAAATCTGTCGGCGTTTTTCCATAGGTTCTCTGAAATTTATTCCATTTGTTCTTCGTCGAATGGTTATAATTAAAGGGAACTCTCCCAACGCTGTGTTCATTAATGCAGATAATTAATCGACCACAATTAATAGGGTACCGTAACTGTACGAGCAGTGCAGTTACACAGTCAAAGGGTGATAGGTCATTTATTGACTCATAATCATTCAGTCAATAGAATTCTGTTATACAACATTTCCGAGCAGCAGTTATAGAAAATAAAATAAGTTTATATTATTTTTTATAACTAAATGTCTGAAACATATATTTCCCGATCGACCTTTACCGACCGAAGTTAGGTCCCCCTTAGGTGAAACCCAATATTCCAGATTCAACGGTGCCCTCAGATTTTCAATTCAGGCACTAGTTCAAAAGTTAAGAAAACCTGCTCTCATGTCCACTAAACGTACCTAAATAAAGTTCAGAAAAGTATTCTGGGTGCCCCAGGCCCTGGAATCACGTTTCGTCTTAGAGCCTGATCTCACATTCACTTCAAAAAAACCGTGATTTTTATTTATTGAAAATTCTGGGTTATTACATTCTCCCCACCTTGGGGCTTTACATCCCCAAAATCCAAACAAGGATACACAAACAAAGAGGGGTACTACACATGCATATGAGCCTCTCACTCACATGTTCTCCCTTGGAGATTCCCGTGCTGCCACAGAACGCACACCAGAGGTATCGACCACCCACAAAGGATCCACTTCTGTCGATCCTCTATCTCCACTGGGTACTCCGTAAAATTCACCCCGTCATCAATCTATAGCTCTCCATGGTTGATAAAGTGAGATGGGTCATGTACGTATCTCCTCAGCTGCGATACATGGAAGACGTCATGCACCCTATCTAACTATGGTGGTAGTGCCAAGCAGTATTCCACCTTTCCAATCCTCCTAAGTATCAGGAATGGTTCGATAAACCTCAGTGAGATTTTTATGTCTCGGCCAAATCTTCGTAGTCCCTTTCGAGGGGAGAATCGCAAAAATACATGGTCCCCCTCCTGGAACTCCATTGGTCTCCTTCACTTATTATCATAGGACTTCTATTGGATCTGTTCAGTCTTCATCTACTCTCGGATGAACTACAAGTTTTCAATGGCACCTCATACCATCTCTGGACCCACGAGTGCTGGATCTCTTGGATCCATCCAGCACAAGGGTGATCTGTACAGTCATCTGTACAATTCCTCAAAAGGGGCCATACCAATGGTGTAATGATAGCTATTTTTGTGTGTGATCTTCACCAAGGGTAGGTGGTCCTCCAAACTCTGACCAAAATCTAGGACACATGCATGGAGCATGTCCTCCATGGTCTGGATGGTCCACTCAGTCTGACCATCTGTCTATGGGTGAAAAGCTGTTCTCAAGAAAATATGAGTCCCGAAAGCCTCCTATAATCCATTCCACAACCGGGATGTGAAGTGTGCGCCACGTTCTGAGACAATCATCGAAGGCACCTTGTGAAGTCTCATGATCTCCTGAACATAGAGACGTCCCAAGCTCTCTACCAAAACCTTATCTCGAATAGCTAGGAAGTGGGCTGACTTGATGAGTCGGTCAATGATCACCTAGATGCTATCATTCCCTTGGGACATAAGTGGTAACCCCATCATGAAGTCCATCGATATCCCTTCCCACTTCCACTATAGTATCTCGAGAGTTTAGGTCAAGCCTTCTGGTAACTGGTGCTCGTCCTTCAATTTCTGGCAAGTGAGGCATCTAGAAACAAACTCCGCTACAACTTTCTTCATCTCTGGACACTAGTACTGACACCAGAGGTCCTGATAAATCTTAATAATTTCTAGATATAATTCCAAGGGGGATATATATAACTCCCTCATCACCTCCTCTTATAGAGCCACTGGTACAACTGTACGTCTTCTGAAAAGGATAGCATGCTCCCCACCTTCAGAATATCTGTCAGGTGCATGACCTGAGGATATTCGAGCATGTGTAGTCTCGCAGCTGCTGTCTCCGAGTTGCGCCTCCCTGACTCACTAAAGGAGTAGAGTGGATACTACCATTGACTGGAGGTAGACTGTATCATCTCTATCCACGTAGGATATCTGAAGCGAGACTAACTTCTCTGAATCCTCATTCAGTAGCTGTAGAATTGATCTCCGGCTAAGTACATCTGCCACTATGTTCGCCTTCCAAGGAGTATAGACTATCATAAATTCATAGTCCCAAAAGAACTCTATCCAACGTCACTGTCTCAGATTCATATCTTTCTATGTGAATATATATCTGATACTCTTGTGTTTTGAGTAAACAATGAACCGCTCGCCCATCAAGTAGTGTCACCATTTCTTCAGTGAGATGACTACTACTGCCAACTCCAAGTTGCGAGTTACATATTTCTGCTCATGAGGCCTCATCTGTCATGAGCCATAAGCAATCACTGTATCATCCTGCATCAGGAAGCAACCAAGTATGGTCCCTGATGCATCACAGTAAACCACGTAGTCAGTGACCTCCTCCTTCAACCTCAGATGAGAGTGCTGGTCAAGCTCTACCTCAGCTTTTGAAAGCTCTGCTGGCTTGTCTCTGACCACATTAAGGGTTTCCCCTTTTTCATCAAGGCATTCATAAGTGTATCTACTCTGGATAAATCAGGTATGAACCTCCGATAGTAGCCTATTAATCCAAGTAATCTCCTCACCTCAGTAGCACTCCTGGGTGGATCCCAAGTAAGTATTACCTCGATCTTCGCTGGATCCAATGAAAATCCGGCCTCTGAGATGACGTGTCCCAATAAGCGGACCTTCAATATTTTGAACTCACACTTTGAGAGCTTCCCATATAATTGGTGCTCCCAAAGTGTGTCTAGAACTATCCTCAAGTGTATAACGTGCTCTTCCTCAGATGCTAAGTACACCAAGATTCCATCGATGAAGACCACCAAAAAGCAATCGAGGTATGGCTAGAAGATACTATTCATGAGCCCCATGAAAACTACTAGAGCATTGGTCATGCCAAAATGCATCACCGAGAACTTGTAATGGCCATACCGATATCTGAATGTTGTCTTCGGTATGTCCTCATCTCGTACCCTCAGATGGTGAAAGCTTGATCTGAGGTCTATCTTTGAAAACCAAGAACCTCCCTTCAGCTGGTCGAAGATATCATCGATCCTCGGTAGAGGATACTTGTTCTTCACGGTCACATGGTTTAGGTGCCGTAAGTCCACGCATAGCCTCAAACTTCTATCTACCTTATTGGAAAACAACACTGGGGATTCCCATGGATAAACACTGGGCCTTATGAATCCCTTCCTCTTTAAGTCCTCTAACTATACCCTCAGCTCCCTCAGCTCCATAGGGGCCATCCAATATGTTGGTGTAGATATCGGTGTTTTTCCTGGGTACAAGTCAATGCGGAAGTTTACCTCTCTATGAGGAGGTAGTCATGGGACATCTTCTGGAAATACTTCCTCATACTCATCCACCACTTCTGGGAACTATGGACTCACCTCATCCACCGTGTCAAAGGTCATGAAAGCCAACTGATATGTAATCGGCTGCACCCTCTTGAGTGCAAGTCCATCTCATGCTACTCTATTTTCCTTCTCACCAACAAAGAAAAACTAGCCTCCATCTCTACACATACATCGCACAGTACTTTTCAAGTAGTCAATCTGTGCGTGAACTGCTAATAGCCAGTTCATTTCTAGAATGAAGTTGCAGGGTTTCAATGCTGTTACTAGAAGATCCCATCTAAAACTATATCCTCCAAGATTAATATCACACTGTCAGAACCAGTGTGTGACCGTTGAATCTCCTCCCATAGGAGTATCAAAATACAAAGGTCGAGCTAAAAGCTCAGTCATAATCTCAGAGTCCCGAACTAAGTCTGCGGCAAGGAAAGAATAGCTAGCACCTATGTCGATAAGCACTACTGCTAAAGTAGAGAAGATACAGATCATACCTTATATCATCTGAGGGAATTCAGGATCGTGAGCCTCTACTGCTTGTAGCTAGGCCTATCCCTATCCACCTGCTCCTTGAGCTCATGGTGGACCAGATGGGGGTGGTGGTGGTAGTGAATGGTGACCCCTACCACCTCTTAATTCATATCCTGATCCCCTACCTTGTCCGATTCCTGGATGACTCTTATGCTGCTACCACTTCCATTAACTCAGTGGTCCCTCCACCATCTGCCGATCATCTGCGCGAGGATTTGGACAGTCACAAGCTCTGTGACCCTATACCCCACAAGAAAAATAGATCAAGCCTCGCTGGTGGTTCCATCGGCCTCTTGAGCCTCGCACCTCTGACCCTGCATCCCAGGGATGCCCTCCAAAGGGTCAAGACTGCTTGGGCTTTGGTGTCATCTTTCTACTTCCAGCTGAAGATGACTCTACTACCTGTTGTCTAGTAGGGTCTCTCACTGTCAGTGCCTACTTGGAAATAAATCTCCCCATTAGAAAATCTCACTTTAGCAGCTGAGCCTGCATCAGGATGCAGAGACAAATTGTTGCAACTCTAATCTCTCATCAGAGCTCCTGCTCAATGGTTCAGGCCCCGAAGTAAGGGTCTCGTACCATATCGGTTGAGTATCGAGAGAGGTCAGTAAATCTCACCAAGTACTGACCCACAGTCTGGCTGCCCTACTGTGGATGCAACATCTCCTGAATACGCATAGAGCGTAGTGTTGCTGGCATGAACTCTGCCCTGAAAAGGCTCTCAAAGTCCATCCAGGTGAGGGTCATATCCTCATGCACAAAGAGCATCGAGCTCCACTATCTTCCTATTGATCCCTGAAGAAGGCTAGAGGCCAAGATCTCCATCTGTTCGTTGGGTGTCTCTACTAAGCGAAAGTCCCGAGAAAATGCCTCAAGCCAGTCCTCTACTGCCTGGGGTCTATCTCACCTCAAAACCTTAGAGGAATATTTCTCTGGAACTCATAGAATGCACTCATATGGCATGCATAATCCAATCGTAGAATATGATACTCAATGGGTGGTGGTGGTGATGGTTCACCACCTGAAGGTGGCATCACTGTGAGTGGTCCCAGTAACGATGTCTCCTCACTCAATGGGCCACTGTCACGATATCTAACCAAAATCCTGGCTGGATTTCTTTTTCGAGTAATCCTATAAGAAACAGATATTACACAGTCAATAAGTTATACCTTGTGATCTGATCAAGAAAGATCAAGAAAACCATTCAAAACACTAGCAACTGGTGTTTTCATGCACTAAGTCGGAAAACAGAATTCAGGGTCCTAGTGTATAGATATGTCGGCCACCGCACCAACACTAGACTCCCTGTACTAAAAACCGAATTCAAGAAAATTTACACCATTTCCTCATTAAAAGTAGACTCTTATTTATACTGGTAGAATCAACCGCCCTCTGATACCACTTTGTCACGACCCGTCCCACGGGGCCCGGACGTGACTACCCCAAGCCCGCCTTCCATAGGCCAGGGGTTGGTGACTAGCACTTTAAGGCTTTTCCTAAACAGGGAAGACACTGCCTTAGAGATCTATACACACTCAAAAATAAAAACTGAAGTAAACAATCAAAAAAATTAAGGTATAACCATAAGAGTAAAGTACAACCACAAGTACAACTCAAAACAGAAAACAGTGGGCTAAAATACAAGCCCCAGAAACTAAAAATAAAGTAAATAGCTATTGCATCTTCCCTGGAGATCTACCTTGATGGTAGTAGCTATAAGTATGAAGTTGAAAAAGTGTATCTCAACTTCTTCTATCAAACCAAGCTCCACCAAGTCTCGTACCTCCAAAGTCTACCTCAGAACGTCAGTAGCCTACACCAAACACACACGTGTGGGTGGAGACCGTGCAGGGGTGAGTATAAAAACTTAGTAGGGGACCCCGAGACCCCCGAAGGTCTCTCAGTAATCCACAAAGGAAAACATCACATGAAATACCATAAAGGTAATTTCACAATCAAGATCTAAATCATGAAGAAAAAAGAAAAAGAGACAACTCACTAAAATAATATAACATCAAGGCTACTAGGATAGGGATGACTAGTCATAAAGCCAAATCATCATATACTTAGTAACTCTACTGTTTACCTGTATAGGTCACTATATGCTTACCCGTATTGGTCACTAGATACTGACCTGTATTGGTTGCTGGTGCGAACCCATATTGATCGCTGGTGGTGACCCATATTGGTCATTGGTACAGAGGTAGGGATGATTAGTTGTACAGGTAGATCATCCCACTCTGGAGTTTTTGATGCTGACCCATATTGGTTGCTCTTCTTCTTCATGTCACAGCCAACCAATGGATTCCCACATGAAGAATGCATAATCTTCGGAAGATTCTGCTTCTCAAGCCATGGGTCATATTTTAACTATTATGAATTCCTACAAAAATCATACCCAAGGGACAACCCAATCATAGGGGTCCCAACATGATAGACGACGCGTCGATCAAACATCTGGTTTGTGAGACATGGGCACTTTTGTAAAAAGGACCCGGTTGGATTCAAATCTGATCCAACCCAGGTCACACATCAAACTCCATCAAAACTCACTTTGAGTATCTCCAAAGGACCTCCTTTTCACAAGGATCCTTATTCCATAGACGGCGCGTCGATCGGATGCCCAGTCTGTTAGTTACACCCCCTTTTGTGAAATGGGGGTGATCACACCTTGGTCCAGCCCAACTCGGTCGGGCCCACCAGAATATGACAAAGGGACCACTTCCCAAAAAGGAGTCCCAACACCACTGACGGAGTGTCAAACAGACACTTGGTTCGTCAGTTACGGGTGCTTATTTATTCGGGGACCGGTTGAGTCTGGGCCTGGTCCAACTCGGTCAGGTTGGACCGACGTGATGGGTCCTGGGGTCTTCTTAACCCCGCTTGGGTCTGGACCATTAAGGGTCATCCCGATTCACTAGGCCTGACCCGGTTGGTTCGCGGGCTCGGTATGCGGTTAGCCCGACCTGCCGGGTGGGGCTCGTCCCACCCGCGCTGGCCCGCTGAGCCGCGGGTCCGGCCCATTTGGACGGCCCGGTCCACCTTCAGGTGGACTGTGTCTCTAGTTGTCCCTGTAGATGCATGGCCATTTCATCCGACTGGTGGGGCGCTTCCCCAACACGTGCAATGGTTGTACAGGTGGCCGACAGATCTCCAGCCGACGCAGTGCAGCGTGGGGCTGCACCGCCCCCTCCTGCTATGGCCCCCTGGCAGCGGTTACTGTCACCGGCGGCGCCTTTGGGTGCTGCCCTTCTCCTGCACGGCTGACTTGGGATGGACGCCTCTATCCACCACGGCACGTGACTACGCGTCGCCTTGCCACGACCCGCGACCAATTGCCTCGGGCCTCCTCCAGCCACCGTTGACCGCCGTCGGCATGGCACGCCAGTGGTTCTTTCCGCGGGCCACCAGATGTGCTCTAGTGGTCCATTTTTGGTTCCATATGTTCCTAAGAGTCTCTCATGTCACCACCGCTACTGCGTGACCCCTATCTCTACCTTTATGTCTCATTTTCCGGCCGCGCATGGGAAACACAAGAACAACAAGATCAGCAGAGGGTTTGGGCCTTGTTCAGATTGGCCCGCGCCCTCCGCGTTAGCGTTTTAACAAGTGGTATCAGCAACAATCAATGAATTTAGAAATAACTCATGACTTGTAACCCTGCATCAACCTACCATTTTTAAAGAATGATCCGCCGATCAACCCTTTGATCGGTTGATCCTCGTTCTTCATATAAATCAAGAATGAGGGAGGAGGAATATCACAATATCAAAAACAAAAACCCCTACCTCGATGAGACATCCACTAAGGACGATCAATAAAACCTCCTTCGTCATTGTCATCAGTTCATGATTCGGTGGATCTCGTCACCGCTCGCTGAATCCGGTCTCGTCCTCCAGGTGGTTCTTCGCCGACGTCCGTCGTTCTTCATTGAGGAAGAAATCCATCGGCGTTTCGTCAGAGGTTATCCTGTATTTTTTCCATTCGTTTTCCAATGAATGGTTATAATTAAAAAGAACCCTCCCAACTCTGCATTCATTAATGCGGAGAATTAATGAACTGCAATTAAAAGGGTTCCATAACCGCACTAGTGGTGTGGCTACATAGTCAAAGGGTAATGAGTCATTTATTGACTCATAATCGTTCCATTGCTAGACTTCCATTATGCAACATTGCCACTCAGTGGTTATAGAAAATAAAATAATTTTATTTTATTTTTTATAACAAAAGGTCCAAAAAATATCTTTCCTGGTCGACCTTCACCGACCAAAGTTAGGTCCCCCTTAGGCAAAACCCAATATTCTGGATTCAACGTGCCCTTGAATTTTCAATCCGGGCACTGGTTCAAAAGTTAATAAAACCCACTTGCACGTCCACTGAACATACCTAAAGAAAGTTCAAAAAAGTATTTTGGGTTCCCCAAGCTTCAGAATCACATGCCATCTCAGAGCCTAGTCTCACAATCACATCAAAAAACTGCAATTTTTTTTATTGGAAATTCCAGTTTATTACAGATCAGTTTAGTAGTTTTGGAAACAAGATACATACAAGAGTTCAAAAGTACAAATCGGAACTAAAAACAACAAAATAACTTCAACAAAATATCCCATAATCTCTTAGATTAACCCTGAAATTCATTCATAGTATAATAATCCTTATAACCTAGAAGGATAAAACATAAGAATGGGGTGAGATCAAATGATCAGTAAGGGTTTGCAATACAACCATAGATAGCATAAACATAATCATTAGGAATGGTGAATAACTAAAAAGACATGCTTTTAAAATGAACTTGAACACATTATGGGAGGAATAAAAGTTGAATAAATAATTCCATATCAAGGCATAAACATGGGTATTCTATTAGTCGAATAACCTAATGAACTTCCAATTACTAGTTTCACAAGAGATAATTTATAATTCGGGAAATCATAAACATACCATCAAGGCCTCGTGCCAAGACTGTAAATATTCATTTTGTCAAGGCCACATTCCCAGACTATAGTTTTCCTCATGAGACCTTCCAATTCACCGAGGGGATATAGTGTGCCCCACCCTATAATTAATAAGTACAATTAATTCCTATTATGAATAGGGATAAACATAAACAATATATACATTCATATTGAAACTAACATATGAAATGTAAATAACTTTCCCCATACATTAAACATAAACACTAACCATTAAAATTAAATCTGTGAATTGTATCAAGATAGAACATCCACATTCAAACTAATCTGAAACCCTTAAAAACATATTGTAGATGATTTGATAATATATAAAACTCTATGAAATATAGTATTCATCAAAGGATATTGACATAAATAAAGATACTTTTAAATAAGACCATTGAGAAATTCTTGAGGAAATAATATTTAAACATTCCAAAGTGTCTCATACCACCTTGAAACATTCAAATAATAATCTCTTAGAATAATATGAGAATAAAGAGATTCTTGATAAGATATACCAAGGATTAATACATATACCACATGAAAGGAATAAGTGGTGAAGAAGGAATATATCTCATAAAAGTTAAAGTGAGGTGGGAAAAATCTATTTTTCTTTGGAAAGAAGAGTTATTTTAGAAAATCATTTGTATTTTTCATAAATATGGTTTTAAAATTTGTATCCCAGAAAAGAAATGGGAAGGAAATTGATATTACATTTGAGGAAAAAATGATGTCCCACTTAAGTGAAATAATGTAAAAAGTGTTTTTAAAGATGCTTTAGAATTAAAACATTTTATTGCGGTTTAAAGAACTCATTAAAGAGATTTTAAAGTGAAAAAGAACATTTTCTTCAATAGAAATAGAAATGAACCAAATTATATTTTTCATGTTAAAATGTGTGATTTATAAAGATGAATCTAGCTTAAAAAAATTATAGAGTGAACTTCAAAAAAGGTAAGAATTTGAGAAGTTCCTTGGATCAGGCTAGCATTTCAGAAGATTTTTTGAAATATTCTTTTAAAACATGTAACTACCCATAAAATAATTAAGGATTATGATTGGTAAAAATATATAGAACATTCAAACAAAATTTATGAGTAGTACATAAGAATAAATGAGAATTTTATTTAGGTGATTAGAGAATAAGATAAACTCGAATGAAAATGGAGGTTCTGGTAGAAAATATTTACAACTTTGTAATCAATTCAATAATATGCCCGAAAATTAATAATCATAAATTGATAAATTTAATATCATGAAAATAAATATATTAATGATATGAAACATCAATAGTCAGTATATATACACCATACACAAGTAGTAGTAGCGAATACAGAAAATCTCACAAAAATGGAAGTGAGATGAAGAAACCCTTATAAACATTTAGGCATGGTAAAAGGGTGTTCTTGTGATGGGTTAATGAGAGGTAAAGGGGTATACCATCATTTATATATTATAATTGAAGTATGGGGGTGGTGCAAAAACATACCCCATAATTAGGAATTAAAAATAAAATGACACAATATAGGGGGGATTCTTGAATAAACGTGAGAGAGAGGATCCCTTACCTTAAATTCGAGGGTGTTTTTCGCTTGATCTTAATGACCTGAATAAAAAAATTAGGTTCATTAATTAACAATTACACAACCATTTATACATTTATTTGGTTTATTATGAATTTATTAAGTACATTCATGGCCCTTTATATGGGTTAAGGGATTCAATTTCATTGTTCTGAGTGTTTATTTTCATAATATTTATGATTGAATCACTTATAAAAGATTATTGTAGTTCATGTAAGATGGGAGTCAAAGTACAAAATTGATTTTTATGTTATTAATGAAAATTAAAAATATTAAATGGTTATAAAATTCATTTGGTTATTTGGAGTGAAGGTGAATCATTATATAAAACATTAATGATGAATGCTTGGATTAATTTGGTGATTTTTCTCACAGTTACCTTATTTTTTATTATTATTTTACATCACGAGTGAATAAGGATTACAGGAAATTATATAAGATAAAATAAATATATAATAGTATGGTTAAATCATAAAAATTGTTTCATGACTAGAGTTGAAGAAGGTAAATCAAATTGAAAGCATCCTCGTCCTTGAATGTGATAAATCAACGCATCTCGGATGATGTTTCATTTTTAGAATAAATGAGGGGGAAAAGAGAGATGAAGATGAATCATACCATTATCATAACAAAATTATAGTAAATTAATGGTATAATATTTTTCATACCATTTTGATGAGGAGAGGTTAGTAAAGAAAATATAAAAAAGGAACATGAAAATGAAAGAAAAGAAAATAGGAATTTTACCTCTTGAATTAAACTTCCTTGTGAGCCTTTTAAGGGAATATGATTTGGTCTTTTTATGAGACCAAAGGATTATGGTCATGGGGGAGGATCTTTGGAGGAGATTTGGATAGAATTTAGAAAAGTCATAAGGCTTGATAGGGGTGAAGAATTATATATTATATTTATATTAATATAAATATACTTATATATCAATATATTAATTTTCATGAAAAATTATTATTTTTAAAAAATATATAATATATTTATATCAATATAAATATAATTATATATCAATATATTATTTTTCATGAAAAATTATTATTTTTAAAATATATACTTTATCAGCACTAGGAAAAAGAACTGATAAAGCCCCCCATTTATCAGCGCTACTAAAAAAAGAGTTGATAAAGTGGTCCCCTTTAATAGTGCTAAAAAAAGTGTTGATAAAGGGGGTACCTTTATCAGTGCTAAAAAAATCACTGATAAAGGAAACATTTAATTGCGTTAAAAAAAGAGCTGTTAAAAGTGACCCTTTATCAGCATTTTTTAGCGCTGATAAAGGCACCCCCTTTATCATTGCTTTTTTTTAGTGCTGTTAATGGGTGGCGCTACAGAAACCTAGTTTTGTGGTAGCGAGGGTGGTGAAATTTTGTTTACTGACTAGGTTATAAAAAAGTGGTGTTTTTAGAGACTCAGTGTTTCATGTATTCAATATTAAATTTATTTAAAAAATCTTGGGGTGTTACATTATCCCCTCCTTACCAAAATTTCGTCCTCAAAATTTGATATTTCACTTTGAAAGTTATTGGTTGTTACTTGAAAATTTCCTTGTGAAAAACCCATATAAAAAATAGGGTTAATAGAATAGCCTCCTTAAAAGTCTATGGGAAAATAGGTGGTCAAAATAATAATAATAATAATAATAATAATAATAATAAAATAAAAGAATAAATTTTCATTTCAAATGGAGTGAAATTGATTGGAATTGAAAACCTAGGCATAAAAGAAAAACCAAACTATGAATTTCTAGTGATAGAAAACAGGTTTAGATGAAAGTAGATTACCGCAAAACCATAAACTACAGTTATGAAAAATTTCATTATCGTTATCAAAGATTATGATAACATAACAACATTTAAGACTATTTTCGTAGAGTTCAGGGACTATTACACTCTATAAGTGTATAAATATATGTTTATATTTCATAAAGATGATCTTATCATTTTATTGTTCCTTGAACTACCTATACTTAATCTATTAGCATAAGTTGCATCATGTGGTGTCATTAACCTCTAAAACCTCATATAATGATCAATTTAAACCATTTCATAAATGGTTTAACATTCTAAAAGATCAAGATCCATTAATTTATAATCATTACCATGGTAGTTAGTACTATCCAATTTGACTTATCCACATATATCATCTCTCTATTCTAAAATTTACATCTCAGTATTATGAACATAATAAGGGTTTTCTGTCCCTCAACCATATATTTTAAAAAATTTTGACTTGATACTGAGTCAATTTTCCTTAGTTCCATTAATCATATGACCTCAAATCCTTAAAGAAAAATTAATGCAGTACAATACTCATATATTCCATAATTCTTATTACCAGTGCATTGCTGATAAAATTTTCAAAATACATGTTTTTTTACTAGGAATATTAATCATTCCACTTCTTATATGGTAGTATTATAACTTGATCTTTATCCAGTAATATCATTTGATGTATATTCCCTTGATTCTTGGGACATTGATTCACATAGTGTCCCATCTACTTGTAGTTATAGCATTGTACATTGTTAACCTTTTTCTTACCCTTTCAATAATGAACTTGGTGTCCTTTTTATCCACACTTAACAAACTCTAATTACCTTCAACCATTTACCAGTGTGATTCTTTCCATAGTTATCACATGTGTGAAAACCCTTATTTCCCTTCTTCCCTTTATCTATGTTTTTATCTACCATCCTCTTATTCATTTTCTTCCCTTAAAATCCATAGGACTCCTATAATTCCAAACATACCTTGTTAACACATGATACTATTTTTTCATATGACGAGGATACTTGGGAGACTATATTCCTTTGAAAAGATGTCTTAATACCATTAGAGATATGATCCTTATTACTCTTTTCATAATGTGCATTAGTTATGTTATCATTCCTTCTACTAGGCACCATTTCTAATAAATTCCATATAATATATTAGCTCATAAAATTATGAACTCTCTATGTCTCTAAACATGGTATAACACATAGCATAAATTTATGCATCGTAAATCCTAGAACCATATAACTTGGTTACTTTGGGGGAATAAATCATTCATAATTTTTTATATTAATCTTATAAATTTACCAAAGTATATCCCCCAGGAGTGTCGAACCAAGAGTCCATAAAGGACCATTGTCGTTCCCCAGTTCCTATTTGAGTCTAGCTCAAAGTGGTGTTTTTGAGTTTTACCCCTTGATATATCTTTTCAAAAGCCACCTCTACTTGTTCATATCTAGATAGGGATGTATTTTCTTGATAAAACACATAATATATTCCTTAACAAAATTATAGGATGTCCTTATGTTTTTATCCTCAAAGTCTATCTAAGGGTTTTTTTCACTAATCCAATTTTTCTATATCTAGTTTCCAAGTTTTCTACTAAACTTCCTTTGATACAAACTATAACACCCCAAACCTAGAAGCTCGGAGTTGGTGCCTTATTTTATTACATTGGAATATATACATGGAAGATACATCTCAAAGGACTGATCCATTTAGTATTTTTATAAAAAGGATACATACAAGAGTTCAAAATTACAACTCAAAACTAAAAACTACAAAATAACTTCCAAAGAAAAGCCCATAATCTCTTAGATTAACCCTGAAATTCATTCGTAGTATAATCATCCTCATAACCTAGAAGGATAAAACATATGAAATGGGTGAGATCAAATGCTCAGTAAGGGTAGAAAATACAGAGAAAGATATCATAAACATGAACATTAAGAATGATGAATAACTAAAAACACATTCCTTTAAAAATGAACTTGAACACATTATGGAAGGAATAAGAGATGAGTAAACAATTCCATATTAAATAATAAACATGGGTATATTACTGGTCGAATAACCTCATGAACTTTCAATTACTAGTTTCATAAGGGAGAATGAATAATGTGGGACATCATAACCATACCGTCAAGGCCTCGTGGAAAGACCATAAATATTCATTTTATCAAGGCCTCATTCCAAGATAATAAATATTCATTTTTTCATGGCCTTATTCCAAGACAATAGTTTGTCCCATGAGACCTACCGATGGACTGAGGAGCTATAACGGGTGTAACGCCCCGACCCCAGTTACCCAGAGTCGGTGCATTATTGCGTAACATTGGCATGATCATAAAAGATCAAGTCTCAAAAGACTGATTAGTATAGTAGCCGTGGAAACACTAGATACCTTCACAAATGTTACATTACATCATAAAGTGAAAAAGTACAATAACATAGTCTCCATAGTCCACACTCATATCCCCTTCAGACTATCCCTGTAGGTCAGTCATAAAATATTTCTTCACATCCTGGAAAAAATAAAACATAGAAAGGGGTGAGCTCAGATGGTCAGTAAGGATAACAATATAGCGTAAGATTTCATAAATAAACATAAACATTTAAGGCAATGTATAACTAAACAAAAGCCTTTTAAACTTAAACTTCAGCATAATATGGAAAAAGTAGAATGAAATAATGCCATTTACTTATTCACATGGATATTATACTGGTCGAATGATCACATGCAATATCAATAACCACTTTCATAATGATGGAATGCATAATTCCAGACTATCATAACCACATAGACAAGGCCTCGTGCCAAGACTACAAATAAGATTTTGTCAAGGCCTCGTGCCAAGGCACTAGTTTGTCTCATGAGACCTGTCGATGCATCAAAGTTATATAGCGGGCTCCAACCATAACTTATTAAGTCTAATGAATTCCTCATATGAACAGGTTTAAACATATCATAAACCATAACGTAATCGTATCACATAAAACATGCATAAAGGAAACATAACATTTACACATTTCAATCACAAGATATCAATAAAAAACATTGATATAATAAAAACATTATCAAAACCATTTTCAATACCAAAAGAAAAGAAAAGTAAAACATGGTATTTATTTTTCATTTTAAAAAAGTTATGGCTTGTAGAGGAAGCCGAAACTCAAATAATGGTCATGGCGGCAGAGAAGTCGTTGTCGCCGAAAATGTAAGACAAAACATTCTTTTTGTCGTTTAGTAAAAACGCTTCGTATAAAAATATTCCTTTTGAGTAAAAGTAAAAGTCAAAGGGGTTTATACATCATATAAAGGAAAGTTGTGTATAAAACAAAATATGCCTCAATGAAAGGATATTGAGACGAAGTCCCTTACCTCGTGTCCGACTTGACTCGATCATTATTTAACCTCCTGAATAATAAACTAGAGTTAATTTATACTTTCTTAATAACATTTTTCAAGTTCATTATTCCTTCTATATCACTTATTACCATGTTATGAACATTCTGTAATTATTTGAGTTAATAACTGTCATTTTTTCGATCTTTGGTACTTGAGTAAAAAATAAACTGCTTATAATTACAAGTTGTTCATGTGGTAAAATATCCATTATATCCAGAATTATATTCATGATTTAGATATCATATATATCATATATATCCAATATATACATTCATTTATAATATTACATAACATTTAGAGGTAAGAAATGAAATGCACCATTCATGGAGACGGTAAGCCATGCGTATGCATGAACGCTACTTTCATTTCTATTTCATATTTAATGGAATGAAATCATAATGATATAAAGGTAGATTATAATTTCAGTATAATATCATATATAATATCATTTAATACATCCTTAATATTTCCCACATATGGCATTAATGATTTAAATAACTTTGAGGGGGCGGTAGTCCGCACTTCCTAAAATGAAATTATTGCGTTTACCCATAAAGGAATCATAAAGGTATTCCATAAATGGAAAATACAGTAGCATAAGGAAAACATAAACATAATATATATCATATATAAATATAGTGACATCTTAATGGCCACCATGAGAGGTGTTAAAATAAGATTGAACAATCATCATTTCGTGAGGCAGTAATTCGCCACCCACAGAAACAGTATGTTCTTTAAGAATTAGATGAAGGTGTGTGTAAGTTTAAATCAAATAATTATCGTAAAAACATCCTAGTATATTGAAGATACTAGTTTTGTTACAAAATAAAGGAATAAATAGAGTTTAAGGGGTTGGAGAAGCAAAATAAAACAAAAGAACATAAGATAAGACATTACCTTAAAATCAGGTAAATCTTTTTGATTTGAGCCAAAGGATTCCTTGGAAAGACTTATGCCCAAATTGAGGCTTCTAGGAGTAATAGAGGGAAGTTGATAGAGTATTTTGGTAGAGTTTGGCAGAGAAAAATGGTTTTGAAGGTGTGAATAAGGTGGTAGAGGTGGGGGCCTTTTATAAGAGGAGAGGAGGGGCACTCTTGGAAAGTCATGAAATGCTACATTATTATGAAGTGATTTTCAGATTTAAAAGGTCCCACAATTATATATTTCAAGGATAAGGTTATAAGGTTTCTAAATAAACCCATCCAATATGTTTTTTACAAGTTTATGTCTTAGATTTTACCTTATCGTTTCATTTAATTTAAATCATTAATTAAGGAGATAATCACTGCATCATCATGGTGTCATAAAAAATTTAATTTATTTAATGTATAAAAATTATATAAAAAATATCACGATGTAGGAAATATTTTTATCTTTCTAATTAATATTTATATTCAAAAAGTTAACTTATATAACCCCATGTAATAATTGTTTTAGTAAAACAACACATGTTTGTGACAATTTTATTTTTTACTTTAAATAAAAAGTTATTAATGTCATTTTCTTACCCAAGTGGCTCCATGTGGTCCCCAAGTTGACCCATGGATTGTATTGTTCTTCCATGACTCATCCAATAATGTTAGTACAAGTTTAAAGGTAATTTAATATTATTATATCATTGTATTTACATTAAATTACACTAATTACCTTTAATCACGATTAATAAAACTTAAAAGTTACTATTCACCAAAAATTATTTTCATCTCATTAAACCAAATTTAACTTAATAATTACAACCATGTATGTAGGATTTTTGAAATTAAATTCACAGAAGTGGTAAAATTTATTTAAACGAAAAATCAGTTTTTTAACTACCACTTAGTGGTTTCACTATTCATAAAAAATCGAAGTTTTCCGAAAAATACAAAAAATTCACCCTAAGATATAATTGATATTCTGAATTCAAAAATTATTTCTATTTTACAAAATTCCAAAAATATAAGTTGAATTAATTAATTTTATAATTAACTTCCGTTGTCAAAACAAATAGCATATTTTTAAGAAACAATATCAATCAAAAGATTGACAATTGTTTATGTCCAATTTCAAAGTGAAATTAATTCTAATGACCACCATTGGATAAAATGGTAAAATTATATTATAATTATACTTTAAAACCAGTCAATAGTATAATTTATCACTATAAATTATTTTGATTAAAAAAGTTGTTTTTAAGTATTTTTCACTATTCATCGAAAATTGGATATTCTCAGAAAAATACCAAAAATTCAACATAGGCTAATATTGATATTAAAAATCCAAAAATGAAGTCCATTTTGAAATATAAAATTTATATAATTTAAAAAGGTGGTTATTACTATTCATAATGGCTACTTTCATTGGTCGCAGTGTGTTAGAATCTCGAACTTGCGTACAATGCAAGCTATTGCATTATTGAAAGAGAATCGTACTATGGAATCTTGGGGTGTTACAGCAGGCCCTACCTGACACTTAATAAGTCCAATGCATTCCTATTATGAATTGGGATAAACATAAACAACATATACATTCATATTGAAACTAACATAAGAAATGTAAATAACTTTCCCCTTAAATTAAACATAAACACTAAACATTTGAAGTAAAATGGTGAATCATATAAAGATAGAATATACACATTCAAACTAATCAGAAACCCTTAAAAAAAATATTTTAGATGATTTCATAAGATATAAGCCTCTATGAAATATAATATTTATAAAAGGATGTTGACATAAATAAAGATACTTTTAAATGAGACCAATGATAAATTCTTGAGGAAATAATCTTTAAACATTCCAAAGTTTCCCATAACACCTTGAAAAATTCAAATCATAATACATTAGAATACCATGATAATAAGGAGACTCTTTTCATGATATACCAAGGGGAATTACATACACCACATGTAAGGAATAAGTGGTGAACAAGGCATATATCTCATAAAAGTTAAAGTGAGGTGAGAAAAATCTATTTTGCTGTGGAAAGAAGAGTTATTTTGGAAAATAATTTGTATTTTCCATAAATCTGGTTTTAAACATGTATATCCCATAAAAAAAATGTTAGGAAATTGATATTACATTTGAGGCATAAATTATTTCCCACTGAAGTTAAATAATGTAAAAAGTGTTTTTAAAGAAGATTTATAATTAAAACATTTTAGTGTGGTTTATAGAATTTATTAAAGAGATTTTAAAGTGCAAAAGTATGTTTTATTTAATAAAACCAGAAATGAACCAAAATAGTTTTTTCATGTTAAAATTTGTGATTTTATAAAGATGAATCTGTATTAAAATAGATTATACAGTGAACTTTAAAATATGTAAGAATTCGAGAAGTTCCTTAAACCAGGCTTGCATTTTAGAATAATTTTTGAAAGATTATTTTAAAACATGTAACTACCCCTAAAATAAAGAAGGATTCTGATTTGTAAACATATAAAAAACATTCAAAAAAATTTATGAGTATTACATAGGAATAAATGATAATTTCATTGAGGTGATTATAGAATAAGAGCACCCCGAATGAAAATCGACGTTCAGGTAGAAAATACTTACAACTTTGTAACGAATTGAATCCTATGAACCAAAATTAATAATAATAAATTGATACATTTAATATAATTAAAATAAATAAATTTATTATATTAAAAATCAATGGTAAGTATACATAAACCATACACAAGTAGTAGTAGTGAATACAGAAAATCTCACAAAAAATGGAAGTGAGATGAAGAAACCCTTACAAACATTTAGGTATAGTAACAGGTGTTCTTGTAAGGGATTAATGAGAGGTAAAGGGGTATACCATCATTTATATATCATAAGGTAAGTATGGGGGAGGTTATAAAACAAACCAAATAATAAGTAATTAAAAATAAAAGGACACAACATAGGGGGGATTCTTGAATAAAAGTGAGAGAGAGGATCCCTTACCTTAAATCCGAGGGTGTTATTTTCTTGATATTAATGACCTGAATAACCAAATTAGGTTCACTAATTAACAATTCAGGAACCATTAATACATTTATTTGTTTTATTATTACTTTATTAATTTCATTCATGTCCCTTTAGATGGTTTAATAGATTCAATTTCATTGTTCGCGAGTGCACGTTTTCATAATATTCATGATTGGCTCACTTATAAAAGGGTATGGTAGCTCATCTAAGATGGTAGTTTAAGTATATAATTGATTTTATATTTTATTAATGAAAATTCCTGAGATTAAATGGTTATAAAATTAATTTTGTTATCTGTAGTGAAGGTGAATCATTTTATAAAACATTAATAACAAATGCTTGGATTAATTTGACAATTTTTATCACAATTACCTTGTTTTTTATTATTATTTTACATCATGAGTGCATAAGGATTAAATAACATTAAATAAGATAAAATAAATATATAATAGTCTGGATCAACCATAAAAATGGTTTCATTACTACAGTTGAAGAAGTTAAATCAAATTGAAATCATCGTCATCCTTGAATGTGATAAATCAACACATCTCAGATGATGTTTCATTTTTAGCATAAATGAGGGGGAATGGAGAGATGATAATGAATTATCCCATTATCATAACAAAATTATAGTAAATTTATGGTACTATAATTTTCATACCATTTTTAAGAAGATGGGTTAGGAAAGAAAAAAGAACAAAGGAACATGAAAATGAAAGAAAAGAAAAGAGGAATTTTACATCTTGAATTAACCTTCCTTGAGAACCTCTTAAGGGAAGATGATTTGGTATTTTTATGAGACCAAGGGCTTATGATCACGGGATAGGATCTTGGAAAGATATTTGGGCAGAATTTGGAGAAGGAACAAGGCTTTAGAGGAGTGAATAGAAGAGGGTGGAAGATGTGGTATTTATAGTGGAGTGAAGGAGCATTTTCTTAATATTTTAATCATTAGTTTATTATTTTTCCATAAGGAAAGAAATAGTGTTGATTCCATGAAAAAATAGTAATATGTACATGTGATTTTGAATCATTGGTTCTTACATCAACATAACATCATCAATGACTCAATAAATAAATTATTTAGCATTTATTGTAAATTATCGTATTTTACTATTCACTAAAAAATTAAGTATTTCAAAAAAATCCAAAAAATTCACCCTAAACATTTTTCAACATGTATAATACAAAAAATAAATTAAATTGTTCAAAATAAATTTTCTAAATATTAGTAATTTAATTTTCAGTTAAAATCACAATTTACATGAAAAATACAGTTTTTAAAACATTTATTTACTTATTCCAAAGCATAGGCACATCATACATTCACTTAAATACTATATATATCTATCATAGGTGAGTTTATTATTCATAAGTGTATGTAACTATTCATAAGGGTAACATTACTATTTACAAGGGTATGTTATTATTCAGCAAAAATTAAGTTGGTCATATCAGACTCTAAATAACTTACTGACCGCAACTGTGTATATCAGATTTTTGAAATTCAAATCTTAGGGGTGGTAAAATTATGTTTAATGGATATGTTATAAAAAAGTGGTGTTTTTTGGAGACTCAGTGTTTCATGCATTCAATATTAAATTTATTTTCAAAATATTAGGTTGTTATAGTGCACTAGTTATACCAACACATTTTGAGCAGCAGATGGTACCCAAAGTTCCATCAGATGATGTGTGCAGGATGAGTACACTACATGAGTTCCAGATATAGTAACCCTTTAGGTTATAGGTAGAGCCCAAGCCATAGGTGGTTGGGGATTTCTTTGATGTGGTGACATGAACTTTTAATATTGTCAGGACAACAGCTGATTAGATGGTGATCATGGTAGTGAGCCTTCTCTATGGATCCATAGGGTGACAGTGGGGTTTAGTGACACATTCATATGATGATAAAGGTATAGAATGGTTAAAGTTATAGTGAATCTTCAAATATGAATTATCTCTGGCTATTTTAAGGGATGTTCACATCTAGGAGATTTTACAATTTCAACAAGGTAGTATGATAGTGGATGATTATTCATTGAGGTTCACCAACCTCTCCAGGTACTCAATGAATATGGTTCATGATCATTTCTTTCAGGATTAGACCATTTAGTGAGGTTTTTATATAGAAATTAGAGACAACATTATACCTCTATGAATTCCTAACTATGCTGGGGGTATAGAGCTAGCCTTAGTGTTTGAGAGTTTCCTGGTCGAGCAGACACTTACAGTGGTTGTGAGCAGTGGAAACACAAGAGAAGAGACTTTAGTAGTAGAGACCCAATGTTAGTATTATAGACCTAGATGTGTGGGGGATTTTAAGAGGAGGTCCCAAGACAAAGGGTATATAATTCATGTCTCACAATATGTGTTTAGTTATCCCCGAAAGATGTGGTTCTACTCATGTGATGAAAGGGGACATCTTGCATGAGATTGTACGACCCGTCGTATAACTGACAGGGAGACAATGGATTAGATACCAAGGTAGAGTCAGTGGAAGGAGAAGACATGTAAGTATTGTGGAATATGTGGAATAGGATCTAAGAGAGAAACTGGAGGTGTTAGATTCTTTTAATTGTTACCACCACTACCCCTAGGTGGCCCACATAAGGCTTAATGAACTAGAGGACAAGGGTGGGGGTAGTTGCAGGTGGCTGAGGCTTATGAACTAGAGGATCCATGGATGATACAAGGTATGATTATTACCTTTCTACCTTAGATGTAGTAATTATAGACATAGGTTCTAGTAATTCTTTTATTTTTTATTATATGGTTCGAGATTTAGAGATTCTGGTGGAGCCCATGAATTGACCTTTGTGCTTGGAGACTTCTACTATAGATGAATGAATGATCACACACTTATGACGACAATGTGACCTGACTCTTAAAGGTGAGAGTTTCTAGTGGGACAAATTTTTAGTAGCTATTAGGCCTTATTAAATCCTATTAGGTATGAAATGGTTATCTAAAGTTAATTCCATGATAGAATATTCCAGGTAGAGGATGTGGTGTGTTTGGAGTGATGGAACTAGGTTTTTATTTGTGGGTGAAAAGTAAAGCTAGGAACTAGGTTTATCTTTATAGGATGGACTCATGAATATAAGGGTGTAGTTGATTACTCATCAGTTGGATAACATGACCCTTGGTGCAATGGTTTCTATGAGTTTTTAGTTCCCTAAAGTGGTGGTAGAGTATGAGTTCATATTTCAGGATGAGGTTATTGGTTTACCTCCCTATTAAGAGATATAATTTTACATTAATACACAAACTACGACGAACTTGAATATGTTCCATCATATCGTATGGATACATAGAGCTTTTTGAGCTAAGGGTTCAGTTAGGGGACTTGTAGAGGAAGCTCTTTTTTAGACCTAGTGCTTCACCCTGAGCAGCCCCAATATTGTTTTCCAAGAAGGTGGATGGGATATTGAGGTTATATGTGGACTGTCATTTCCTAAACCATGTGATCATAAAGAATAAGTATCCACTACAAAGTATAGATGACCTCTTTGATCAGTTGAGACGGGAACAATGGTTCCCAATGATTGACCCCAGATCATATGATCACTAGTTGTGAGTACATGATGAGGATATATAAAAGAAGAAATTGAGATGTTGCTAAAGTCACTATGAGTACTTGGTGATTCCCTTTGGCATGATCAACTACCTAATAATTTTCATGGGACTGATGTACCATATATTTCATTCTTTCTTATATTGGTATATGGTGTCCTTCATTGATGATATCCTTATATACTTGGCATCCAAAAAGGATCATGCAGGAAACATGAGGGTGGTTCTAGATGTACTGTGATCACCAAATTTACAATAATTCATTGAAGTTCCATTTCTAGATTAAAGTAAACTTTCTCAGACATTTTATCTCAGTAGATGGTGTGATAGTGAACCCGATGAAGGTTGAGGTAGTGTTAGCTTGGGATCCACCCAAGAGCATGACCGAGGTGTGGAGCTTCCATGAGTTGGCAGAATATTATTGGATATTCATTCCTAAATTCTCTAGGATTTCATCTCCCATAAAATCTTTGATTGAAAAGGGGTAGCATTTTGTGTGGATGGAGAGGTTCATTAGGCTTTCCAGAAGTTGAGGCAGAGATTAATGAGTTCTCCCATCTTGAGATTTCTAGAGGAGGGTGTCGAGTATGTAGTGTTCTGTGATGCATCAAGAACTAGGATTGGTTGTGTTCTGATGTAAAGTGAGGTGGTGATTTCCTATGGTTCATGTTAGTTGAGACCACATGATTAGAAAAATTCCACCCATGATCCGAAGTTAGTAGTGGTAGTCTTTACACTAAAGATGCAGCGACACTACCTGATGGGCGAGCAATTTATTGTCTATTCTGAACCCAAGAGTCTCAAGTATATATTATCTCAGAAGGATCTCAACTTGAGATAAAGGAGATGTCTAGAGTTCCTCCATGATTATGAATTCAAGATTGTCTATTCTCCTAGTAAGGGAAATGTGGTAGTAGATTATATCTTTAGGAGATCTTATTCACAGTTACTGGGCGAGGCATCATAGTAGTTGGCCTTGTTAAAGTTATCCTTTGTGGATGGGGATACAGCTTCTTAACTTCAGTCAATGGTTGTTACCCCTGTTATTTTACAAAAATTTAGGGAGTCACAACTTAGGGATGCCTACGATGAGACCCTATGTTCTTAGATATCCACTGAACATGATTTTGATGGATTTTATGAAGGTGGGGAGCATGACATCGTTTTCATAGGACACACAATAGTACTTGTGATGTTGCAAGATGAGTTTATGAGAGAGATTCAAAAATATTCTTTAACGGTACATATAGGTGTGGAAAATATGTATATGGATCTCCAATGCCAGTATTAGTTTCTAGGGATAAAGAAAGGAGTTGAAACGTTTGTCTCTCAATGTATTAAGTTTCATCAAGTGAAGGCTGAGCACAAAGTTCCAGTAGGTTTAGCTAAAACCCTTGAGGTAACAGAGTGGAATTTGGATTTCATATCCATGGACATCATTATAGGATTATTAAATAATTCTAAGGAACATGATCACATATGGGTGATCATAGACTGACTCACAAACTAGACCCAATTCCCATCTATTTAGAAGTAGAGTTCAGTAGAGAGTTTGGGACGCCTTTACATGTAAGAGATAGTCTAAATCCATTGATTTGCATTGAACATAATTTTTTTCCATGATGATCACTTTAAATCTCAATTATGGAAGGGATTATAATATAACTTTGGGACTCAACTACTTTTGAGCATGAATTTTCACTCCCAAAATAAATTCCATACTTAGAGAACCATTTAGGTTCTGGAGAACATGTTGTGAGCTTGCATGTTGGACTTTTTATTTAGTTGGTAGGTTCACCTACCACTGGTAGAGTTTTTGTAAAACAAAAGATACCATTCCACAATTGGTATGACATCATTCAAGGTATTTTATGAGTGACCATTAAGGTCACCAATTTGTTGGTCGACCAAGGAGAGTCAATCCTTATGGGCCTAGAGTCGGTGCAAGATACTACGAAGAAGGTTTAGATTATCTAGGAGCAGATGAGGACTACAAAGAGTTGTTAAAAGTCCCATGAGGTAGAAGATTTAGGAATTTAGATTTTGAGGAGGGATACCATGTGTTCCTACAAATTTTACCTCGATGTGGATTATGGAGATTTGGCCGGGGCAACAAGATATCTCTGAGATTCATTATCCCTTTCCAGATATTGTATATAATTGTCAAGGTATAATATCTCTTAGCTCTACCTTGATAGTTAGATTGAGTAAACTATGTCTTCTATATATCATAGCTGAGGAGGTACATTCATGATCTGTTGTACGTTATCGACTGGGAATAGCCATACATCAATGATGGAGATACCTTTGCCGAGTACCCAGTAGAGGCCGAGGATTTATGGGAGAGGATCATTCATGGGAAAAAAATTTATTTTGTGCATGTGTGGTGGAATCATGAGAATATTTAGGAGATCACCTGAGAGTGGGAGACCCATATTTGAGATCATTTCCCACATCTTTTTATATAGACACTTTTTTTTGAATTTTTGAGATATAAATCCCCAAGGTGGGGAGAATGTAGCGACTTAGATTTTCCATGCATTATTTTTGGATACTGTATGGATCATTTTCGAGACCAGGTGCTGAGATGATTTGTGAATCCAAGTCACAGTGATCATGGAATAAATTTTTGAAATATATTAAATATATTGAATGCACATGCATGGTTTTTATAAAAAATTGTAATAACTTCTAAATGGGGGCTAGGATCTGAAATTCAAGGGCACTATTGAGGTTAAAAATATGGGTTTTACCTTTAGTAAAACATAATATTATTTAGTGTGGGATTTTTTTGGAAAATTAATTACAGGTGTGAATAATAAATAAATTAAATAAATTTATTTATTTAATTTGTAATGGTGCAACAACCTAATACTGTACTATAATTATACAGCTATGGGAAAATCTTAGGGTTATCACATAACCCTAGATTTTGATAGAGTATTGAAGATCCGTTGGAGGAGGTTACATTGATAAATGAAAACTATATCAATGATTGAAAATTGGTATGCAATAGAATCAGAAGAAATCTCCAATGAAAATGAAGAAACATCATTATTTATCAAAAATTTATTCCAATCATGGTATAATGTTGATTTCTTAGATTTACCCCTATTTTATAATTCCTATAATGAACATGAATTAATAAACTAACAAATTTATTTGCATATCACGTGTATTACGGTTATGGGTTAGATTTATCTGAGAATTGGGGGAATTATTTTGTGGTTATTTATTTATGTATTCATTTTTCATTCTAAAAATAAATAATTGAGGCAAAAATTAGCAGTTTCTGAGGTTCATTCCTCATGTTTGTGATTGTGTTTTTTTCCACATTTCTTCATTCGTCACAGGAAAATATATTGACCCACAGTTCATAAAATACCAATAAATTGAACATTTCAGACCCATTTCTCAGTACAATGGTTTGATATCACAGATCCATGCTTGGTAAGATATGAGGATTATTCCACAATAGAAGCAGTAGTAGAATTGATGGATTTGGGACACCCAATTTCGTGTTCTTTAGTAAAAAATGATAGATGATTCCTGAGGTAATTTTCTTAATGGTTTTGAGGGCCAAAACCCAGTGTTCGATGATGGAAATGGCCAAATGACTATAGATTCATGTTTTTTAGTAATGTGGTTGGCTATACTAATGGCCAAAGAAACAGGAGTAGCTACATGATCTAGATATATATTTCTATAAAATCCCAAAAAAACACGATATGTATTCCCATACTATATGGCATGTGGAACCCTTAGTGTGACACTAGGGTTTCCATGGTGAATTTAAATATCACACGGTGTGTGACTCCATCATGAGGCTTGTTCCTCGACCTGGAAGATCGATGTGTAACTCAAAGGGTACATTGAAACAGATAGGAGTACATGGGCATGGAGACACCATATACTCCGACATGGACATGGCCAGTCCAGGTGTACATGGGCTTAGCTGCGTACTTGAACACGGTAATAAGTACACAGGTTGGGACATGTCATTTCCTTTGACATGGAAACATGCATGGACCATGATACATGAGTAGGACTCAGTTCCATGAAGACATTTCATTTACTATTAGTACATACCATGTACTCCTTCAAATAAGGATTGGTACCCCTTCCCACTTTATTTTGGAAAAGTTTTTTTGGGTTCATTCTCTATATCCATTCCTTGAGTGTTAGTATGGAATCACTTCCAAGACATATGATAATGATCCCTTTATAATAAATTCCTGGATAGCGGTTTTGGAATCCTTCCATGAGGCATGGAGTGAGATCCTCTATCATATTATTTCCCTAGGTAGATCTCTTAGTATTGTCATGACCAACACTATGCGGGCACCGTTCACCTACTTAGTGGTTTATTCCAAATTTAGTTGTTAGTATAACCCATGGCCTTGGGTGTGATATTCATCTATTCATCATATCTTTTCATACTTACAACATATACTTCTTATGACGAGACCTGATGATCAAGACCTCTCAGATAGACTTAATCTATTTTATCTAACTCATGGAGTGTGTTCTCCTAGAGGAGTTCTATGTGGAACTTTCAAGAAGGATCACTAGAACATAATTATGGTAGTGACTTTGAGACTGTGTGTATTTGTTGAGTATATATTGGTATTCTTATTATATGTGATGTAGACATATACCTATGTAGAGATGACTGTTATTATTTTCATATGCTTAGTGTTTTTTTGGGTTTCCTACTGGGTATTTTTATACTCACACCATACATGGGATTTTACTATACATGTTATGTCTTGTGTAGATGATTGACCTTTTGACGGAGTCCTAGAGGGGCCAGGACTAGATATTTCTTAGTGATCCAGAAAACCAATGTGTGTTCCTATGGTTATCTTGACAGAAATCCCCATCTATACTTTTAGGTTAGACTTATTTTTAGAATCTTTTTTGTTGGATTATATTTGGCCCTATTTACTTTACAGCCTTTTTGTCACTCTAGTTGTGGGATTTAGATGTATGAATGAAGGTTTTATCAGTTTTTTTACATTTCAGCATTGTATGGTCTTGGATATGTGTGCACGTGTACAAATACTGTAGGTCAAATCCTCCCATGTTAGTGATATGCCTACTTAGTGCTAGTCGCTATCCCTTTTACTATTTTAGGTGGGCATGAGGAGTCATGACTTGGGCCCTATTAGAACGAGTTTTGACTAAATAAGAGAGAAGAACAATAAAAAGTGAATCTGGGTTACCTATTTGTTGAAGATTTACTCCTTTAATAAAACTTTAAAGGCTTGGGGTTGTGGGACTCTATAATAACCTAAGGGTAATAAGGTGATTAAAATATGGGATTTGGATAGATCTTGGTCCTTGATAAGTGGATGGGAATTTATTTTCTTAGGGAAAGGAGAGGGGTATTTTTAGGTTAAAATATTATATAAATTATTATTTCCAAGGTAAGACTTGTAATAGTGATATTTTTGACATTGTAAATCATATTTGATTAAAAATATAATATTTTATGAATTTAAAGATATCTATACATGTAATTTATTAGTTTTGACAAAAGTAAAAAGAAAAATGATTTTTAATGGAATACTTTATATTTTTAGACTTCAAAAAATATATTTCAGGCTTGGAAATTAAGTTTACTATTTTTAAATGAATCATTTATCTTGTTAAATATGTTTTTGTTAAATCCTATAATTATATAATTTATTATAACCGTATTACATCTTGAATGATGTAATTAAAACATACCAGTTATATGAAAATTGTATTTTTACTATTCCCCTAAAAAATGAAGTTTCACAAAAAATTATAAAAAACCCAAAATTAGTCAATTTCAACATTAAAATTCAAGAAATGAAGTTAATTTTATAAAAATAATTTTATAACTTAGGTAATTCTAATCAATAACATAAAATTATGGGGTTTTTACAAAATACATTAAAATATGATTTATCAAAAATATACTTATTCTTTATTTGAGTTTCTAATTTGAATACTTGTTTTATGAAATTATAATATTTATATTTTCTTAATTTATTATTAGTAATTTTTATTTACATGTAATTTTTCTATTTTATTAGTTAGTTACTATTCTAAAGATCAAATTATAATTATAATGTAAAGGTTACTATTTCTAATGCCCATGTTACTATTCCAACAATTATATTGGTTTTATACTTTCTATAAATACCTCATAATTCCTTTAATAATCATTCAATTTAATTCTTCCCAAGGTTCTATATTCTCTTTTTTTTCAAAATTTCAATTTCTTTCCTAATGTTCTTTTTGTTTACAGTGTAGTGTATGAGTGTGGTATTTCTAGGAGATAAAAAAATACAAATTTTTTCATTATAGTAAGTTTATTTTTTTCTATTTATTTTCCCATTTTACTAATTTTAGTTTTGATATATATATATTTATTACTATAATGTAATCTTCTCAATTAATTAAATAAAGTGTTGTTTAATTTTACTATATATAGAATGTGTTTTATACTATACTATATTCCTATATATGACACACATGATTATTAATAAATAGAATACTATATATAAATTATTGGTTCATTACATTCATCCCACTTTAAAAATTTAACACTTTAAATTTCAACACATATACCTGGTTTATAAAAGATGTGGGTACTTCTATTTCATTGTATCCTTAGGTTCCCATGTTTCCTATTTATACTTATTGTTTTTCCGAAAGTACATTAGAAAGTTGAGTTGTATTGATTCATAAAAATTTTACTCCAGGAATTATGATCATAATTTAATTATCCTTATAATAGAGATAATACTCTAAATATAGATTCTATGGGTTTATTAAATGCGAGGTACCAGGTATGTACTTTATTAAGATGGATACATGGAATATGTCACTTAAATAAGACGTGTTTGGTTGGAGTTCTAGTCGAAATACCTCTTCTGTAATGTGATCAAGAATTTAAAAGGGTCCAATATATATGGGACATAACTTTCCCTTCTTCCCAAACCTCATAACTCTCTTCCATGTAGATACATGAAGGAAAAATTTAGTTATAACTTCAAATTATTGGTCTCATTGAAGATTTTTAGCATTGATATTATGTCAAATCCATGCTACTCTAATGCGTTTCTAAATGATATTGACCATAACTAAAATTTCTTCAACCTATTTAGGTCCCAATACATCATGTTATCCCACTTCATCCCAAAATTTTGGAGGTTTCACTTCTTTCTATAGAGGGATTTATAAGGTTCCATATCAATAGTTGAGTGGAATTTTTTAATATATAATAACTCTACCAAATGAAGCTTTTAATCCCACTATCCTTTAAAGTCCATTGATTAGACTCTCAATGTAACCTCAAGTTTTTGGATAGTCTTTTCAGAGTGGCCATCATTATGGGTGTGACAGTCTATACTAAAGTTCAACATAGTATTCAAGTCATGCTAAATACTTTTATATAAATTTGAGGCAATCCTTGGATTTCAATCAGATACAATAGATAGTGTTGTTATATATAGTCACACCACTTCTCTAATATATATATTTTCAAGGTTATCAAGTTTTAAGTTCTCTTAAATTGAAATAAACTAATTAGTATTTGTAAAAAGAGACACTATAAAACACACAAATTTTTTTCATTTAGATGTATTTGAAATAACCATGAAAAATTCCATGGTGATGTTATCCCATTTTTATAATGGTATAGGTAATGGTTGCATCATTCCATTGGACTTATGAAACTCTACTATGACTTACTAACATACCGCACACTTTTATTTATATTCAACAATATATTTATTTATATTTTACCCCAATAAGTGATCTTTTATATTTCTATACATTTTCATACTTATAGGATAGATGGATAAATATGAGCTACATGTATAATCTAGTAGTTGTTTCCTTATTTTAGGTGATAATGGAACATTAAAACTACTCCAAAAACAAATGAATCTATCCAAATTGACATTGAATTCATGAATAATCCCTTTGTTTTTTGACCACACCTTTTTTTTGAAAATCTAAATCATCTGCTGGTGCCTCATTGATCTTATCTTGGATAGGTAGTTGAGAAATCATTTTGTAAAGGTAAGATTTCTTCCCTACCTTTATGATTTAAAAATCAATCCTTTTAATATACATAAATATATAGTCTTTCTAAATCCTCATCATTGATAGGGAAGTAGGTTCTTTTATACTAAGATCATCACCTACATTTTTCACTTTTAAGTATGGAAGTGAATTTAGAAATCATAATCCTCGACTAATTCCAACCATGTTAAATGATGCATTTTTAGCTACATATATGTGAATATATACTTTAAAATATTGTGATTAGTATATATATCACAAACCACTCAATATAGGAAATTACTCTAAATCTTAAATGAAATGATTACAGTTGATAACTCAAGATCATGTGTTAGATAGTTATTCTCATGGATCATAAATTTTCTAGAGGCATAGGTTATGAATTTTTCATTTTCATGAGTAAAAAACTCAATAATTTCTGTAAATAATCAAAATATATTAAAAAAAAATTATCCACTTGAGGGTAGTGTGAGTATAGGTGTAGTGATTAGTCTCTTATTTAACTCCTTAAAGATCTATTCAGTTTCATCAGTCCAGAAAAAATATAATCCCTTTCAAGTTAGCTTAGTTAGTGGGTTTTATTATCATGTTATGTTTCTGAAAAATAATCATTACTTCCTAGGTAATCCAATAAAACTATGGATCTCCCTCACACTTTTGGGTTGGGTCCATTCTGTAATCACCTTTTTCTTCAAAGGATACATAGATGCCCCCTTTATTGGGATAACATGCCACAAAAAGTGACTTACCTCATCCAAAAGTTAATTTTTTTTGAACTTGGTGAACAAAATATCCTTACTTAATGTTGGAAACACAATCTATACATATTCCTCATGTTATTACAATTCATGAAGATTATGATAATATTATCAATATATAACACAAAAAATTTATGAAGGTAGTTTCTAGATATTCTATTAATAAAATCACTAAATATTGAAGGGGTATTTGTCATTATAAATGGAATAAATATAAAAAAAGTTTTTATATTATATATAGAAGTATTTATTCTAAATATCTTATCCTTTGACCTTTAACTATTGATATCGAGAATAAAGATCTACATATGAGAGGTACTGATCTCATTGAAGTCAATTGAACAAGTCCCAAATCCTTGGAAATTTATACCTTTTCTTTATAGTGATCTTATTGGGATATCATTAGTTTATGAAAATCTACATTGAACCACCCCTATTATTGTCAAATATAACTAATACACCCCAATATGATGCACTATAAAGTATGAACCCTTTTACTAAATTCTCTTATAGTTGCTTCTTTAACTTTTCCAGTTTTATCAAGGCCATCCTATAAGGACTCTTGGCTATATATATGACTCAAGGTATAAGTTATATTTAGAACTCAACCTCATGATCCAAGGTAAGGGTAGAAAATTCATTATGAAATAAATCAGTATACTCATTCAGAATGGGAATATCCTTAATAATGATTATTTACTTTTACTCATCCATTTGAGAAAAGTATTCTTCTTCATTAGGTATCAACACACACACCATTAAAAGATTTTCTAAAGTTGACTCATGGCCTTACTTGCATCTATATGAAAGAATATAATGATTCAATATATGGAACTATATTTCCTTTTCATGGAAGTTATTGTGATATTTATATAATGAGAGACAATCCATTCTATTATAGAATTAAGTTTTACTAAAATAAGGATTATGAGATTCACTATAAGAATCTTTGCAAAAATTATAATTAGGGAAGAGTCCAAAATATGGATTTTAATGATTTACCCACATTTTTTTCCTATATATCTCTACTTCAAGGTATAAAGTAGGTGATTCAATAGTTCTAGAGAAATTATAGGGTATAAAGGAATGCGTTGAACCTCAATCAAATAAAACATTCTCTATTATTGAGTGAATAATAAGTTTACCTTGCACTAATTTATTTTATATATCCAACTCTATGATGGTGATGGAATAATCATTCCCTTTATCCCTTGGTTCTGGTGTATGATGACATTTATTTCCATCAAAGGCCCTTGGTTTGGTGCCTTTTCCTATATAGTTCCCATGTTCCTTATAGTTGAAGAAATGAACCATGGGTAGTGTATTTGGAAGTGAATTACTTTATTATATCATATTAGTCTACTTATTAATGTCCCTTGAACATTAATGAGATTTATTTCATTCTCTTCCACACTTAAAGAATCACTTTGTTCCTTTTAAGTAATTTCCATGGTGCTTATTTCCACATATTTGACATGTGGGTGGTTAAATATTCTTTCCTTATTTATCATTTGATCCTATAGCATGAAAATTTATCCTTCCCTTGTTATCTCCATATCTAAGAGACCATTCTCTAAACTACATCAATAATTTTAGAGCACAATGAACCACTTATTCATAACTCCCAATGTATCATATAGTTATATCATTTTGAATATATGGTTTGAAATCACTAAAGAATATATATATTCTACTATAATTATTGATAAAAACCATAGGTAATACCTTTAAATAATTATGAAATTTACCTCTTATGCTATGATATATTCAATCTCCTTTTGAGAGTTCAAGAGTTTGTTAAGGTGAAAGTTTCTAATCTTATATCAAGATAAATTATTTGGAATAATCAAAATATCCTTCACTCCAGTCATCATAACATTTTATTTCTCATTAATACATTATCTATAACATTCAATATTGAACCAATTAATTATGGTTACCTCTATTGAAAAAACCCATAAATTATATTATGAGAAACAATACTCATAGTGGAAAACCACACAATCATGAAAATAATTTATCAGTTGTCTAAATCATGAAACCTTCTTTTCAAATTATGACAACTTAGGCTTAACCTAGCTTATCCATGGTCATTATTAAATTCATTCATTATGGTTCATAAATAGTTTATGAATTTCAAAAGAATATCCCCCAGGAGTGTCAAATTAGGTGTGTAGTAAGGTCTGCTATCATGTACCTTGTAATTCATGAGTTAAGCCTGATGTGCATTTTTCAGAGTTATTACACCAAGTTACATCTGTACCTGAACCATGTATACTGTTTATATCTTGATAGGGATTTATTTCTAGGTAAACCACATAATATCTTCCTTAAAAACACTTTAGAATGTTACCCTATACTTAGTTTTACCCTAATGGTTCTAACTATGGTTTTCTCGTCTAGGTTTCCAAATGCTATCTAAGCCTATCATATGATACTAATAATAACGTCCCTAGATTTTAATACATAGATGTTATGTATTTTTGGATGAATATTAATTTCATTACATAAAAACATGCCTAATAATCATAAAGGTATTGTGCCTTTGGGAACATAGAAACATAAAAAACTGGTTCATTTGTGAACTACATCAACTCCCCTAAGTTATTAATAATTTGAACCCTTATTAGACATATCATACATAATACATTTCTTTATAACATGGGGAAAGTAAAACATAATAAATGGTGAGCTTAGATTCTTAGTAAGGATAAAAATGGAGATAATTAAGTATAACACAAGCATAAGGGTATGATAAGGTGAGAATAACATTTGAAAAATATACCCCGCAAATCAAAGATCATAATATTTTGTCATGGAATAAATATTGGTAGTTCACAAGAAATGAATCATAAGGAAATAAAAGAACATGATCCATGAGAGCATAACATTGGCATAAGACATGGAATTTTAGCACACATAGAAGAATAAAAAACCATTTATATAGTAGTCAAGTTTCATTTCTAAGTCTATCATAGTGGAATGGGTTCACTCCCAAAACCATGATGTAATTAAGATTTACTCTCAATAATATCATAATAGACAAAGTTACTTCCTGAATTAGATTCACTCCATGTTCTTGTCCTATTTATCTCATGAGATTTAAATATTTACCCAATGAATTTAAGGGAGATATAGGACCCACTAATAACATAATGAAAATCAAAAATACACATGCCACAAGATCATGAAACATTTATAATATAAAAACCCATTAAAATAAATTGGTTTCATTAAAATTTAATCATATCATAACCTGTAGAATAGAAATAGGTTTCATAATATTTTCATCATTTCATGATAGAATAATGCATGTAAAAGAACCAGGTTCCATAATTATTTTATCATTGTATAACCTATGGAATAGAAAAGAGTTTCATAAATATATTTTCATCATAAGAATAAAGCATTTAGGGAAATAATAATAATGGTATCCTTGGATTATATCCCCAATAAATCATAAGTAACATGAAAGGATGTCATTTTTAATAGAATATGATTGTAAAAGATCTGTTGGATCATTTCTTAAGGAAAATAGAGTTTCCAAATTAAAAATAAAATTTTAAATATAAAAATTTATATTACATTTTTAAAATAATTTTCTATGAAAATAACTGTAGAAACATATAATGGAAGTTTTAAAAATCATTAAAAATATTTTTTTTGGGAAAATATCATTTTCCATTTGAAAAAAAAACATTTTAAAACATAAATAATTTTCAAAATAAATTTATTTGAAAATAACCATGTATATATATAAAGTAATATTTAAAACATTTAGTGGTTGTGATGTTGGGTAATTTTTTTCATTTCATACACGTTAAAACAAATATTCATTTCACATTTTCGGTAAAATCTAGATATTCCTTGTATTTGAAAATAACTTGAAGACTCCTTTTTAAAACATTTTTGAAAAACACCAAACATGGGAAAAATTTACTTTCAAAAATCATATATTAATATTATAACATTTTTTAAAACATGGATAAGGAATAACAATGGGTTTTGACCAAAGAGATAAATAAAGACAATTTTCATTAAAAACTTATTTTGGAATATTGAGTATATAAAGAGAGGTAAAGGAAGGTAAAACATATATTCATATGAAATAACTAGGGTATAATAAAATTCATGATTTTATAGATATATGGATCCTAATATTTCATCATCATAAGTATAAACATAAGCAATCTCAATAAATGATGAGATTATATCATAAAACTCTTACCAGTTTGGTAACATAGAATAACAAACCCAATGAAATAATATCATTAAATGAAACTTAAAATATCATGAGAATAATTAAATTCATGACATCACATGAAAAATAATATTTATATACACATTATAAAAGAATATAGGTTCATAACAAAATGTATATCTCAAAGGAGATAAATTGAGATAACAATCCCTTACCTTAAATCTCAACTTCCTTAATACAAGTTAGAAACTCCATTATAATTAAATTTTTTTTATTATAAATCTATTATATAAACATAATAATTTCTATCATACTATTTATGATTTACATATAACTTTTTATGTCCCGTTTATCAATAATTCCTTGTTAAATTCTTATTTTGGCTAATAAATGATTTGTTTTTCATGTATGTTTGGGTTTTTTATTTTGGATCCTTTTACTTTGATCATGGTTACATAATCTAAATAATTTTAAACATGATATAAATATCATATATATACATTATATATGTTTTTATAGTAATCAATTAATTTTAGATATAGAAAATGAGTAACCCCATTCATAGAGACGACAAACTGTACATACACATGAACGATGTTTTAGTTTTCTTGATTGATTGAATGAAAGGGTGGGAAATAATATATAAAATTCATATAGTTATTATTATCACATATATATCACATATATTCTTTAAATTTACCTTTATTACCTTCAATGAAAATCATCAGTGAAAAAAGAAACACATCACTTCACGAGGTGGTAGTCCGCTGATCAAACAAACGATGTTATCGCATTCCCCACAAAATGGAAAGTAAGAAGGTATATGTACTATATTTAATATATAGGTATAATTATGTTAAAATTTTAATATATATATTCATTTAATAAATCCTTATTACCATATAATTAAAATTGAAATGAAAAAAACATCACATCGGTTCACGAGTCGATAGTTCACTGTACACACGAGCGACATTATTGTTTTCCAAAAGGTTGGGAGGTAAGATGGTTGATGTTGTATTATAATTACATAGGTATAATAATATAAATAATATCATATATAAATATTAAATACATCATTAAATCAATCTATGAGAGCTAGTGATGGAAAACAAATAACATCGGTTCATGAGGCAGTTGTCCTTCGTACACGCAATCAGTGGTTTTGTTTCCCATTTGAAAGAAAAGGAAATGGGTATAGGTTATTAAATAAAAATAATAACATATAATTATATTTTATATAATTTTTATACTATATTATCATTTTTTAATAATATTTTAAAGTGTTATAATAATAAGTAAAATAAAAACACATAGTTAAAAACCTTATCTCTTCCTCAGGAAACCTCTTTAGGTTTAACCTAAATCCTTCATAGATTAAATTTATGATCTCAAAAATGAATATATGACATGTATATAAAAGAAAGTAATAAATTTAGGCTGATATTTTTTTAAAACAATGAGGTTTTTATGTTTGAGGTGGAGAGGAGTGGTGGTGACCTTTCATAAGTGGGGTAGAGGACACACATGGAATCTTTAAAAAGAACAACGTTTACCCAAATTTCTCACAATCCAAAAGGATATAAAAGAATCCATTTAATAAAATTTGATGTTATAATGTAAAAATATTTCTATAAAATTGTTTTTGGAAAAGTTTTTATTTCATTTTACCCCTTATCTTTTTAGTCTAACTCCTAAGTAAGCCCCTTTTAACCTAAACCATGATAATTAATTTTTACTATTTTTATCATTAATTTTGACAAAAAATTAAGATTAAATTATTATATAGTAAAAATTATTTTTATTAAAAATATTTAACCAAATTTTCCAAATTATGTTCACAGATTTTAAATAATATAATTTTAAATTAAACCCATAGATGTGATGAAAAAACAGTTTTCCAAAGAGAAAATTTTCAAAAAAATTAAAAGTTTATATATAAAAAATCAATATGAAATTTATTAAAGTGACACAAATTAGATTAAAAAACATATAATTTATTTAATTTTACTTTTAAAACCATATCAAAATAAAATATATCTTTTAATTACTTTTAATGAAAATAAATATGTTATTAAAAATTATTATTTTTCACTATTAATTAAAAAAGTTATTTTTTTTAGAAAATTATCAAAAATTAACTCCAAGATAATTTTAAAATTTTGATATCAGAAATGAATTTTACTTTTTCAAACAAAATGTCTAAAAGTGTGAAATATTAATTGTAAAATAAGTGCATAAAATGTGATAATTTTTTAGAAAAATATATTTTTACACATAAAATTAGATTTATTATTATCTCATATCTAAAAAACACATAAGATCAATGGTAATTTTTTTATTAGATATATAATATATAAACTTTATTAAAATCATTCATCAAAAGTTATTTTTTTTAATTTATTGATTTAATACGTGTTTGTGCATATAAAAATAGTTTTTATGAAAAAAATTTCCTTTATTTTCAAACAGTTCTTATTTTCATATATAATTAATTAGTCACCAATGAATTAGTTTTATATACATGTGAAAACCATATATTTTCATAATTTATTTAATCTTATTCATACCCACCATTCAACAACTAGATGATAACCATTATATTAAATAATAATATTTCTCATTTTGTTAAAACTTTGTGTTCCATGTGATATAAGCTATTGATGATATTAAATTTATTTAGAGAAAAGTATTTCATAAAAACTTGAGGTGTTGAAAATAGGGAATAATTTTTTTAATGATAAATTGATAAAATAATTTGGAATTTAATTAATAATTCATACCATGATTGACCCCTCTTAAGGTATTTAACCAAGTTGTTCCAATAGTTAGTATCAAAATTTAATGTTAAATTCAATGATCTGATCTCAATAAATGTAGTGTCCACTTTCAATCATAATGATATTCTTAAATTTGAGGGACAAAATTTCCAACTAGGGACCAATCACACATAGAATTACATCCTATCATTAATAATGGATTTTTATGTGCCTTTTATGAATGGTATCTTAGTTTTTATAGATAGCGGGATTTTATCAAACATAGATGAAAAATAACTGGATACTGATTCAAGAGGAGTTAATGATTTAGGTAGAGCCTCTTCAATGTTTTTTACATGAAGGTAATTTCATGTAAATACTTTCATTTCACTTGTGAAATTATTATAAACATATATAAGGGTGAATCAAAAGTTCATGAATCCAAACTTTAGGTTATATTCAAGAAGTGTGATAACTTAAGGATGAACCCAAGTAAATATGTTGATGTGTTCTTTGATTGGGTGAATATTATTATTGAGAAAATACATGGTCTCATAGAATCCCTTGATGACCTGAAGATATTAATGTTTATCCTGAGTGGATTTCCTCCCAAGTTCAATACAAAATAATATATACATTAGTATAAAGATCCAAAAGAGATGATGCTTGATAGTTAACACAATACTCTTATCAAACATGAGATTAGAAACAATGATAATGAGGATGTGGAAATGTTTAATTCTAAAGAGGTGGAATTAAAGGCCATGGAGATTCCCAAAATAGAATATGTATTGGAAGAAGAAGTGATGGATAATTCATGTCATTAAATTCGTTAAATATTCATTAGGGAAACAAAATTTTTAAATGGAGACATCCACATACATGATTCTGAAATGGATGTTTTGGGAACATGGCTGTAAAGATCCCATGAGGTTTCAAGATTATTAACAGAATGATGAAGTCACTATGAATAAATATTTAACCAATTATAAAGGTAATATAAGTAAATTACACAACTTTATCAATAAGAATAACCTTCTATCATAGAAAAATAATGGCTCTAATGAAAGTGAGTTGGAAGAAATTTAAGACTGTAAATACCACATAGAAAATTATATGGTTGCTATTATGGAATGTTCCCATACAAGGGAAGATATATAGAGATAATTTTGAAGTATAAGTGAAAGGAAGGGTTGATATCTTGGTAGAATTAGAGGACACAATTGAAGAGATAAATGTTTGGAGAGATAAAAGGTATAATGTAAACATAGTGGTTTATCATGAAAACTCTATATATAGAAGCAGAAAGAGGGGAATATTGAGATGAAGGAATAAATTTAAATACTCAAATATAAAAATTTAGAATACTTAGAATATACTAGAGTTATTGATGGATTATCTAAGTCAGATATTTATTGATTCAAAAATACTAATGATATTTTGGAAGAATCTTTCCACCTATGATCAAAATTTTATGATTAGGATAGACTCTTGGATCATGGTATGATATCAGTAAATTTGTTCACATAGGTTATTGTAAAAGTGAATGTGGATCATGGAGGTATAGTAAAATAGGATAATTACTGTTAGTAGTATCATAGGAATTTTCAAATGATAAGGTGGGGCTGGGCTTGTTCATAAATAAAAATTAATGATATTTTATTTTAGACCACAAAAATAGACTCCAAAGATGATGTTTAATTAGTGTATACCTTAGAATCACAACACATATATATCCTAAGGAAAGATAAATAATATAGCTAAGACACACAATCATTCACCTAGTATTATGTTTTTTACTATAGAAAAAGGTATATTATCAAAATTTATATTCTGTAGCCAAATAGTATTGGAGGACACAAAAGAAACAATGGTATTTGAGAAGAGTCCAATAATCCTAGCATGCATTTAGTGTTCATTGTTTCTAGTGTTGAGTAATTGAACATATGAATAGTTATTTCTCATTAATAATATAGATGAATGTGTTCATGAAGAATTAAAGTTTTCATATATGGAAGCTCAAGGAGTAATCATGCTAGATGAAAACACAAAATCAATTTAAAAATTTTCAATATTATTTTGATCAATAATTCTATGAAGAAGAACAATTTTTTCAATCAAAATCATGATTAAGTCCAAATACATGGATAAAAAAGTGATATGGGTAGGCCATGTTTATTGATATTTTCCTTAAAGTATCTATGTCTATATGTACCTAAGAGTGGATGAACATTAATATGATATGAATTACAGATATGGACATAAGAATCAAATACAAAATGGAAACTATTATTAGATTTGGAAATGATGAAGTCATAAATACTATTGGCTTCAGAAAATTCATGTTGGGGGGGGGGGTAAATATATGAGAAGTGTAAATGTACTAAATTTAGAAGGTATCATTCAATTTTTTTAATATTCATTCAACTATGTGACTCAAGACATTTAATTCAAATTACCATGAATTTATGTATTTTTAATGGAAAAGATAGAATATTCATTTTTCTGTGGAATATCATTGAATGTAATATCTACCTTATCAGTTGAGAATAAGTCACATGTTTTCTATCCAAGGATAAAGAAAAAAAATACTATGATATATAGTGCATATTCATTTTATCAAATCATCATTGAAAGATATAGTGAAAAGAAATAGAGATCTAGATCTCTTTAAAATATCATGAAATTATACACACGTGTGTAATGTTTCACAAGAAGAAAGATTACTCAAAATATGTAAAATGAAAAAAATATAAATAAAAAACAATGTTTGAATAGGAATTTGTTGATTTGTGTGGACATATATCAACAAGAGATATTTATTATAGGATATATTATGTGTTGTATGGCACATATTGTTATCATCAATCAAAAGTAATAAGTACTTGGTTGTATAATATAGTATCTGTCACGAACCACCTCCCCGGGTCATGGACCTTATCATCTAACCCCATGGGTCTCCTGTAATACCATGGTTTCCTTCCTAGCACACCATAGGCTATTACTTACTAGGGTCGCTTATCAGACTAATGAATATCCCCAAATTCCAACACATGCTCTTTTAGTGTGTTTTTCCTCACTCACACAAACCCTGGGAAACTTCCGAGAAGGTCACCCATCCTGATTACTACTCCAGGACAAACACACTTAACTCTGGAGTTCTAATCAGGTAGGCTCCTGAAAAGAAAGGTGCAACTTTTTAACATTGGTAGTAACATTTATCCATTTAAGTCTCACTTTTTCAGGGGTGTTACATTATCCACCCCTTTAAAGCCCAATGCCCTCATTGTGGACCCCAAGCCTCAAACCTAGGCAGTGCCTAAGAACTTCTGGATGGGTATTGGCTCTGATAGAATTTGTCACGACCCACCTCCCCGGGTCATGAACCTTATCGTCTGACCCCATGAGTCTCCTGTAATACCTTGGTTTCCTTCCCAGCACACCATAGGCTATTACTCACTTTTCTACGAGTGTTACATTAAAGGAAGGGGTGATTGTAACATACCCAAATGATACATGGTTAAATGACTAAATGTTATCACTCATTTCAACAAGTTGCACCTTCTTCCTTTTCAACCGGGGCAAGGAAGTGGAAGCACCACCATCCGTGAAGAACGCTGACGACGTTTCCTCCTTGGCTTCTTCTTTCCCGTCGTCAACAAAATGGCACCGTCTTTTCCCGCGACTTCGTCAACAACATCATCAAGAAAGGTAGGAGTTTGAGTTTCCTTGTTTCCATTACACATCATTAAATATTTTGGTATACGTTTTGCTAATTAATACTCCAGGACAAGCGCACTTAACTGTGGAGTTCTAATTAGGTAGGCTTCCGAAAAGAAAGGTGCACCTTGTTGACATGGGTAGTAACATTTAGCCTTTTAAGTCTCACTTTTATAGGGGTGTTACATTAAAGGAAGTGGTGATTGTAACATCCCCAAATGATACAGGGTTAAATGATTAAATGATATGACTCATGTCAACAAGGTGAACCTTCTTCATTTTTGACCGGGGCAAGGAAGTGGAAGTACCACCGCCCGCGAAGAAAGCCGATGACGTTTCCTCTTCGACTTCTTTTTTCCCGACATCAATGAAACGACGCTCCATTTTCCCGCGACTTCGTCAAGCACGATAGGGGTTTGATTTGCCTTGTTTCCGTTCCACGTTGTTCAATATTTTGGTATAAATTTTTCTGAATGTAACAACTGGGTCCCGGTGGCTACATAGACACCCCGCCTTAATAGGGCCGTCAGGTCCTGGCCCACCAGGTACCACCAGTTTCCCCGCAGACACGTGGTCCCCACCCTGGGTTACACCCACATGGTTGAACATGTAATCAGACTAATGAAAGTCCCCACAGGCCAACACATGTCCTTTCCAGTTTTCTTTGTCCTCACTTGCACACATCTTGGGAAACATCCCAGAAGGTCACCCATCCTGATCACTACTCGAGGACAAGCAAACTTAACTGTGGTGTTGTAATCAGATAAGCTCCTGAAAAGGATGGTGCACCTTGTTGACACGAGTCATATTATTTAGTCATTTAACCCTGTATCATTTGGGGATGTTACAATCACCCCCCCTTTAGAGAACAACGTCCTCCTTGTGGGCCCTACATCTCAACCCAGGCAGTGCACCACACTTAAGTCTGGGTTCCACCTTTGATACCAAATGTAACAACTGGGTCCCGGTGACTACACATACACCCCGCCTTAACAGGGTCGTCTGGTCCTGGCCCACCAGGTACCACTAGTTGCCCTGCAGACACGTGGTCCCCACCCTGGGTTCCACCCACATGCATGAACGAGTCATCTGACTAATGACAGTCCCCACTGTCCAACACATGTTCTTTCTAGTTTGATTTGTCCTCACTCACACACATCCTGAGAAACTTCACAGAAGGTCACCCATCCTGATCAATACTCCAGGCCAAGCACGCTTAACTATGAAGTTCTAATCAAATAGGCTCCCGAAAAGGAAGGTGCACCTTGTTGACATGAGTCGTATCATTTAGTCATTTAACTCTGTATCATTTGGAGATGTTGCAGTATCATACAGAGGCTATAAAGATACTTTTAAAAAAATAATGATTTTCTAGACTGATAATGGTAGAGACTTTACTAAAAACTAGGTGGAGGATTATCTTAATAAAAAAGTGAAAAGGAACCAAGCCATAATAGTTACAACATCTAAATAAATAGTTTTTTAGAGGATAAACTGGATCATAAAAAATATGTAAATAATGCTTCTTATTGATAAATTTCTATTAGAAATGTTTTGTAAATAAGCAGTAATGGCATTGTTCAACATATTTAATAGATAATTTTTATATATGCGAGAGGAGAAGACTCTGGATGTGTTTTTGTATCAAATGAAATCAATAATAATTTAATTTAAAATCATTTAATGTTAGTTTATCATTCTCAATATATAGAAACATATTATTCTTGAATATCAGATAAATTACTAGATATTCTTTGGCTACTCTAGTAAAAGAAAAACATATTATTGATTAATTATGTTTATATTAATGTTTTTTGAAATTAATGATGTCACTATTGTGATAAATGGGTAGAATCTTCCAAAAATTATTGAGTACATAGAGGAGTATAGTGTTGAATAATTGATTATCTCAAGGGAAGAACAAACTCTAGAGGAAAATTTATTAGAAGATAATGATGACGAGTATGATGTAGTCATACCTGCATCTATATAGAAATTTAAGAGTTGATCTAAAATTAGTGAAAGGAATGTCATCAATGACTAGATGAATCTAGTGAAAACAAGGATAAAATTTTCTCTAAAAAAACACCTTTCTTATCATAGTGAGAGCCAAAATGTTTTTAAGTATCTTTAAAATATAATAATTGGGCCTGGTAATGAATGAAGTGCCTAATCAATTCAAGAAAAATAAGACATATGATATTGTTTCAAGGCCGTAACATAAGAAAGTCATCAGGAATAAATGTGTTATATATAAAAAAATTCAAGATGAAAATAAGATTTGAAATAAAAAATGAATAGTGTGAAAGGGGTATTTCTAGAATGATGTAATCGATATTTGTTATAAATTTTCACCTAAGGAATGGTTGAAGGCTCTTAAGATATTATTTATCATAGGAGTATAAAATAAATTCAATGTTTTATATATGGACATCAATTCAACATTTCTAAATTTATTTTTTATATAATTGGTGTAAATTTAGCATCCATAAGGTTTAGTTATCAATAAAGATGAGAATATGGTATGTCAGGAGAAAAATGAACTTTTTGATAAGAAGAAGAAATCAAGGGTGTGGTATTCATGGTAGGATTATTATAAAATGAGGATTTGATTAGGACATGGTGGATTTCATTACAATCTCTATATCCACAAGGAGAGTGATCAATGGATGATGTTTTTATTATGTTTTGATGATATAATCATTAGCAGATCAGATTAAGAATCATTTAAATAGTTTTCATAATTCATGAATTGAAAGTTCAAATTGTTGATGATTGGATAATTGGCATATTTTCATAGTTTATAGGCATCTCAATGAAGGCATGGTAAATTAGTTTCCAAATCTAAGTATTCTAAGTAATTTCTAAGGTGATTTAGAATAGTTTATTCCAAGGTTATGATTACACATTATGATACCTAGATGATGGTTTCTATGGATGACTATTACCAAATAGTAAATGTCACATAATACAGGATGATCATTAGGTTCATATTGTTTTTAACATTGATATTACCTAGTATTTTTTTCCACATTCCAGTCAGCATGTTGCAAATGAAATCATAAAAAAATACACTCATTTGAATTTTACTAAGTACTATGATATATCAATGAAATTTTGAATTTTTATTTTTTGTACTATGAAATATATCATCCAAATTCATTAGGATATAAGAATGTATTCTAGTCCAGTTTAGTGTATTATAGAAAGTATATATTACGTAGTGAATTTTCACATATAGTATTGGGAATTTCATAGTTTTTCATAAAACAAGACTATATTTATAAATGAAATATAGAAGTTGAATATATCCAGGAAACACATGAATTCATGTAGATACTGTGGATGTATGAAAAACTTTAATACAATAGAGTTATAGTGAAATATCAAATAGTAATAAAATGTTATAATTCAAGTATTATTAATTTTTTCAAAAAAATCAAGTCCATAAGTTAAAGATGATTCAAATCAAAATCAAGTATTTTTTTATCATGAAGAATACAGAGCATGATATGGTGAAGTTTTAGTATGTTTCTTTAAAACTTGAAGTTGTAAATATAACAAAAATGAATTTTCTCAAAGAATCATTTAAAAGGAATCTCTTTTACATGGTAGTACAATCTGCCTCAACACTTAAAAAAGTTTAGATGTGGAAAAACTACTCTGATAGGTATGTTGTAAATTTATATGTGTGTTGATAAATGATCTTATCACAATTACATACTATAATGGAGTAAACATTTGGTTCGTTAACAGTGCAGGAGAAGTATTTTTCTTGAAAGGGGTACAAATTTATCAAACCTTCTACATGGGAGTGTAATGTTGTCAGCTATAAGAGAGAATATCTATATTAAATTATGGGGAGAAAGTATTCATAAGAAGTAAACTTTAGTGATGATAATTATGAATAATTAGTTAATAAAAACAATGAATGGAGTAAATTTTGGGTTCATCATGCAATGAATTACTATATATTGGTGGAGTTTTCTTAAGGGATGTTCAATATTCAATAATTGGTATCAAGAAAGATCCATCAAGTTGTATCAAGAATGAAGTGATTTATTGATGAAAATTTAATACCGCTGTTTTTTATCTCAATAAACATGACTCAAGTTAACTTATTTACTTATTGAGTAAATATTTGATAACTATTAAGAATTTCAATGTACAAATGGAGGTTGAATAAAAATGTGCACAAGATTTTTTCAATAAGTTAGTAATGAATCTTGAAGTGTGTTTAAGCTTCCCAAAGGAATATATTATTGGAAATTTTTTCCCAAAGGTGAATTTTAAATGATCTTGGGTAATAGTTTTTGTTGACAAAGCATATTTTTGTTGAAAAAGAGTGTTGAAAAAGTTCTTAGATTGGATAGAAATTTAAATAATTATATAGAAGGGATATGTAAGATTTTTCAAATTTTTTGGTATGATTCATTTTTTATGTCAGGACATCTATTAGTGTATTAATTTTTTTTGGGTGAAAACATTTGGAGGAAGATCATAAATGATTTCCGAGAAAATGAATATTTTTCACATAATTAAAATGCTTCATGAACATGTGAAACATTTATTGAATTTTTTTATTTGAGCTTATCTCAACAATATTATGAAAATTAAATAGTTTCAATGATGTTATGAAAATTCATAGAAGATATAATTGTGTAAATGATATTCTATTGAATAAAAACAATAATTTCATATGGAAGGATTCATGAATACGGTGTGTTTTACATAAAAAAAATAATGAAGGAAACATGTTTATTGGTTCTAAAAAGTTTGTGAATGTTTGGATATAGGTTAAAATGTTGAAAAAATGTATAAAATTCCTATAAATAGGCCACTAAACCCCCTATGTTTCATGGTAAAATACTTATAGAAAATAAAAAGGATCTATTTTCATCTAAAATAAGTATTAATATCCTTCTTCTGCAAAGAATTTATATGAATATATGTTATGAAAATAAGAGGAATTATGTCTATAAAAATAAATATATTTTTAAATGAATATTTTTTTTTGTAAAAATTTGGGAGTGATGTAAAGGATTTTAAGTTGTTTAAAAGTGAACAAATCCACGAATTTTTTTGAAAGTATGGAGAAAGGTGAACAAAAGTTCACATAAAATGTAATATTGTGTGAAACATATGGGTTTGACCTAAATTTCAATGGTATTTTTTAATGCATAATTTGAATTATAGAATATATTTATGAGATACCAATTGAGGTGTAATTAATTGTGATACAAATCATAAAGTGATTTCTACTAAAGGAATAGTGAGTGCTCTTTAGTAGAGATAGTAGTGAAATTTAAAATAGTGAATGATTGTAAAATAGATAGGATAGTGTGTCTACTATAACTTTTTAATATAATATCACATTACTAGATTCAGTTATGTTGGAACATTTTCATTTTATGTTCCCTAGATTTGTCTAGTTAGGTTTAATTATTTAAAATTGTTGGGTCTATTATATTATTTCATTCCTCATTTTGAATTGTTGTAAGAAGAAGGGAGAAGATTGTTTTTTTAATAATGAAACATATTGGAAAGGGGGAATTGATTTTATTTGTTAGATTTTGATTCACCCATATTTATTTGGGTATTTATCCAAGTGGATTCATCAAATAATATGAGACAATATTATTAAAAATTAGTGGAAATTCAGGTTTAATCATTAATTGATTTTAAGAAGACTAGTTCCAAGAGATATGTACAAATTACATCTAATTTTTTATGTGACACTAATCCAATTTTAACAATTATTAGAGATTTATTAGACAAACATAGTGGTTTTATGTTTGATTTTAGTTTTAATATGGTCACTCTGATGTCAATTAAGACTAGTGGAGAAGAAATAAATTTATATTTTACAAGAGGAAGAAAAAATAGTTCATAGAGTACATGTGGAAAATGAGTAGTTTTTTAATATGTGTAATAAAAAAAATTAAAAAGTAAAAATTAAAAGGATAATTTTTGTTTTGTGGGATATTTGGGAATAAATCATACAAATACTAGTAAAATATATCATTATAATAGAGGTTTAATGAATCAAGGTGGATATGACATGAATAATAGTTGTTTATCTCTATTAAAAGAAGAAAAGATCTTAGAAGAAAGGAGTTCAAAGATAGTAAATATGTATTTCAATCCATCCAAAATAAATATGGATCCTTGGAAGATATTTGATGAATATGTGACAAAAAATAAATAATGAAGAATCTTCCAAGAAATTTATCCAAGGAAAAGGATGACATTCTTCTAGAGTGATGATAAATCAAAAACGGAGTGAAAAACCTGACCATACTAGTATTGGAGACTCTTGTAAAAACATCAAGGTGAAAGAAGTACAAAGGAATTATTTTACTAAATATAGATACAATATTCATAATAATTTGAAAGGACATCAATGATTTTCAATCTAGATGAGCACGAGATGTAGTGTGATGAGTTTAAGAAAGATAAAAATATCTCTAAAACTAATTCACCAGTGCATACATATCATCTAAAGAAGTCAATGAATAATAAAAACTAGACATAATAATGTGAGTGTTCCTTTATGACTCGAAAAAATAAATACCCAAATAAGGAGAGAGTTAAAATAATGAGTAAGAGTGTGTAGTCCCTATAGACTAATGATAAATATTTCATCAAAGGAGTAAAACGAGTAATTATTAGTGAATTATAAGAAAATATGAAAAATATAGAGGATATTAGTTGGGAGGAAAGTCTCCAAATTGTTTTTGTTATTAAATATAAAACAAAACCTGATACTAATTCGCCTAATTATTTTTTTATACATACATATATAGAATTTATTGAAATGAGATAAAGGGGGAGTTGGTGGGTTTTTTAATCATTTTATACAATAATGAAAATGAATTTTTTGTAAGAACTTGAATATTCTTTTAGGTATGGATCTTGTTTTAAAGTTGTTTTTAAGGAAAAAGGGAGGAAAAAAAATTTTAGGAGTACATGCGGTGTACATTCTTGTACACGCTGTGTACTCTGGCACTGAGTCCAGGTCGTGTTTGGCCATGTCACAGCCACACACAAGACCATGTGATGATGTGGCAGGGGTGCTTAATGTGGGACTTGGAAGAGGCATATACACGACATGTATCTCTAAAGAACATGCTGTGTATTTTGATTTTTATTTGATAAATTGGACCAGGTCGCGTCTCGTTCATAGAAAACACTCCTTCTAACATCGTCTCATCTAGGAGTGGCCAAAGATCACGATTCTTCTATGATCCCCTAATCGACCACATATGCTTTGAATCGAACATCGTCAATTGCGTTGGAATCGAATTGATGAGTTATTACTTCTTCTAGAGCATCATCTATTGTTTTCTCATCTGTTGAGAGTTATCCTTTGTTGAAAGTTTTATAAGTTTTTTGTATATATACAACTTTTTAGGTCAATTCAGAGGATAAGGTTCAACTATATTGATTATACAATGTCGAGTTAGGTGGTTTGTACCTTTCTGTAGTTGTATTTGAATTATATGTGGAAAAATTTCCCAGTACCATAGTTTAGGGTATTGCATGTTTAGGGAATTTGACCCTATTAATGCCTGATATGATTTATTTTCTTGAGTAGGGGTGTTTGATTATGAATAGGGTTTATTACCTTGATATGGATGTGTTTGACCATGTTGTTTGATATTGGCCATTGGGTCTATAATTGTATGTCAGGCTGTTTTGATTTCCATGCCTAGTGTTGTTAGGATACAGTTCATATTATCTGACATGCTCGTTATATGCATTATAGTTGTATAGTCAAGTAGTATTTTGAGATTTACTTTGGCTGATGGATATCACTTTTTCATGATTGCTTACATAAGGCTGTGGGAACCTGGTTTTGTTAGAATACTGGGGGAATGGACACTGAGGTCTTCCCTAGAGTGTTTATTATACTTTTCACATTGCGAGACCATAGGGGGGATAGACGTAAGTTCTACCTTAGAGTGTTTGTAGTTCCCCATTCACAGGGGGAATTGGATGTTGAGTGCTTCCTCAGAGAGTCTGTAGTTACTATTACAAGACCACATAGAGAATTTATGGTGGGTGCTTCTTAGAGAGTCTTTTTCTAAGATGAACCAGAGAGGTTATACTGTGAGTAATTTCTAGAGGGTTTCTTGTGGTTGTTTGTTTGTTTATTTGTAAATGTAAATGAACATAGCTTGATCTATATGATTGTTTAATTTTGAGTAATTCCTTGTTTATTACTTCATTTTTCATATTTCCTGCTATATATGTTTACTAATAGTTAGGCACAAATCTCCGAGTGGTTGCATACTAGGATTCGTCTCACACCCTATTTCGGTCATTCTTTTGGGAACACAAATATTATATTGTTGCGGGTATAGATAAGGGAAAGTGCCCTTGTACTTCAGGTAATTGATTGTTGTGGAGCTGGAGAGCATGAGACCAAGATGAGGCTTGTGATGCTGCTGAAGTTATTTACTTGTTTTCCTTTGTACTTGGGTTTAGTACTGTATTACAACATTGTGACGTTTTTGGATTCTTTCCTAGAAATATGTGACATGAATCAATTATATATGTGCTCCAGTTATTTATCAACTTGCAGTCTTCTACTGTTTACTATTGTATGTTATTATTATTACTTATTATACTATTATCTGTTTATTTATGATGTGTTACTCTTCCAATGGGGGCATAGTTTCTCCCCTATCACACCCAATAACCTCTTTACTTGTCGACAACCTCTAGTGTTCGGGGAAATTCACTTGAGGCCACGTTACCAATTGGGTATGGGGAACCTCTGGGTGGTACCCGGAATAGGGATGTTACATAGTGGTATTGAAGGGGTTCTTTTCTTCTTGAATTACTATTTGGAGCCTATAGTCAGGGATAAAAAAGAATAGGTAGTTGTAAATAAGCTGTGACTAGGAGTATCTAACCCGTGTACAGGGAAAAGATAATCTACCTCGAATATTTTAATTTTTCTGGTTTTTCAATAGTTTCAGTTGATTTGATTTCACCATTGGGTGATTCACATGTTTTATACTATTATTTTTTATATTATTGAGGTTTTATTTCTGTTGCAACCCGACGAGATGATGGTATTGCATCTAATTCATCATATAGGAACTTGCTAGATATCACATGTCATGAATTCTTGTCATTCCATTTAGGGTGCATTATCGATTGCATGTTGTTGTGATAGATGTTGTGCAAGATATGCATGTTGTTGTGATAGATGCCTTGATAGAATTCCTTCTATTTTGATAGGGTATTTGAATATTTAAAGTATCAATTGAATGGACACCAAACTTTAGTTCTTAAGGTTTAATGGGCTCTCATGGATCAGAACTTGGTGGATCATGTGTTTGATTGCACTGTTATACTATGATATACATGAATATGATGGAAAAATTTGATTTGAGGGGAGTATGGCCCCCAAGGATCGTAATTTGGCACTTAAATGTTCGTTTCAGTGTTTTTATGGGGTTTTAGAGTAGTTTATTAGGATTATTATATAAAAAGACCTAGAATACATGGTGTGTAGTCATGAATACATGCCAATTATCCTTCTGTTTGGGAGGGAACAACTTTTATTAAGTACACGCTGTATACCATATGTGCACGCCGTGTAGTCCTAAACCGTGTGACTAGATGTGTGGGTAGAGAGACATGAGGTTGGGAAATGTTTGGTGACACACGTTGTGTACTTGGAGTAAACTCTGTGTTCTGAGAGCCGTTTACCCAGATGTGTGACCAATGACACAGGTGGATGAAACTCAGGTTGTACACGTCGTGTTCTCTTCTAACACTCTGTGTAGAGTCGGCCGTGTCACTGATTGTGTGACTAATGAAACGGGTGGTTGAAACCTAAGAGGTACACACCATGTCTGACACAAACACGCCGTCTAGTTTTGTTCTAGGATAGAACTTTGTGGTTTAGCTGTATAGAGGAACTCGGGAAGGGGGGAAAGGATTCATGTACACGCTGTGTAAATGGAAAACACACCGTGTGTATGGGATGTTACATGACCAATTTTGGAAGAATTACACACCCATGTAAAGAATTAAGGGAACTACCATGTAGGGGTTATACATGCCGTGTATCCATGTTTTGAATAACTTGAATGATTTTTTCTACTGTTACTTTCTTACACTTATATTTTCAGTCCTTGAGATTATTTAACTAAGGTGTGTGCTTGACCTTTTAGAGTCATTCCACCGCGATGTCCTCTGGTTGTAAACCATATATAAAGTAGTGAATGGACACCGGGCATAGTAGATCAGGGACTACAAGAAGATCCACCCATCATGCCTGTCTTGGCACTAATCATTATTCCAGATAAAGGTGATGATGCATAGTTTTGAGAAGGCTTCATGAGGTTTATATAGACCTTCCAGGGAGCACTGCATCCTACCTCATCTATGGTAGAGTTGATGTGGGTCTTTCAGCAGCAAAATCCTTCCACCTTCTCAGGGGAAGGAGGACCTCAGGCTATAGAGTCATGGTTAGAAGACATGCTATCTATCTTTGAGCATATAGAGACGCCTCCAGAGATGAGGGTGAAACTCGCTACTTATATGCTTCCGGATTCCTCCACAATATGGTGGGATGTGATCTCATGGGAGAGACACTAGAAAGGTATGGCTTGAGATGAGTTCTAGAATGAATTCTATGATTACTTCTACCTGAAGTATTTGAGGGCCGACTGGGCCTGAGAGTTCATGAGTTTGGAGCAGAGTACTCTCTCAGTCATGGAGTATTCTTCTCACTTGACAGAGCTGTAGTGCTTCACACCCATTCCAGGGGGTGATGAGTTATTTTTGGTGTGGATGTTTGAGGATGGTCTCAGGAATGACATCTGATCTCAGGTGAACATCTTTAAGTTTAATTTCATAACTTCCATAGTCAACTAGGTGCTGATCACAGAGCGCAATATGAGGGATTTTGGGGTTGTGAGCCAGGGTGGCTTGATATATGGAGTTAGTACCCCTCCGAATGACAGTAGGAAATGACATAGGGAGTCTATGTTTGGAGATCCAAGTAGGTATAATACTTTCTCTAGTGGCTAGGTGGTGTGCTACTGATGTGGGAAGAGTGGGCATATGAGGCCACATTGCTTTAGAGACTCATTGGAGTTCCAATATTGTGGGAATATGGGTTATCTTTAACATTCCTATTATATTTTATAACCAGTATCTAGTGATAGGGGTTCTGTTTTGACTCCTCATACCAGAGTAGGACCACCGGTCCTACATCAGATTGGGGTTGGAGTTCTTCAGGCCGTTCAGGCTAAGGTGGAGGTTGTGGCCGCAGTGGTCAGACATAGGGTTATCGAAAACCACAGGGTCGATCAGCTCAGGGATCACAGTCAACTTCATAGGGCCATGGTGTAGGTCAGGATTTTGCGATAGAGCAGATCCAACATGAACATGATCTCGGACCCTCTACGGTTAGAGGTACAATTTTGGTTAATTCAGTTTTAGATTCTTCTATTTTTGATATAGGGGCTTCCCACAGTTTTATATCTATTGATATTATGGAGAGCCTTAGGCTCTGTATCTTTACTTCTACTGATATCTTGATGCTTGACACTCTATTAGGGACTATAATGGCTAGTGTACGTCAGTGCAAGGATTTCCCACTTGAGTTTGGTGGGTGCCACTTCTTATGGGACCTCTATGTCTTAGAGATGATAGAATATGATTTCATTATTGGAATGTACTGGTTAGTTCCCTTTCAAGATTTTGTTGAATTCTATCATCGTAGAGTGAGTTTCACGTCACCATAGGGTGGTTTGTTTCAACATAAGGGAGAATGGGATGTCCAGGTGAGCAGAGCAGGACCCGAACATCATGGGTTGGGAGGAGTTACAACCCAGATTTATAGTTTGTATCTGGATGATCAGGGAACTTCATAGATGGAATTTCCTCCAGTGGTGGATTGTTTCAAGGATGTATTTACAGAAGACTTTTTAGGTTTTAGTCTAGAGTGAGAGGTAAAATTTTCTATTGAACTTCTATCGGGAGTAGCACCAGTGTCCATTCCTCCTTATAGGATGGCTACACCAGAGTTAAAGGAGCTCAAGAAGCAGTTAGAGGAGTTAAATGCAAAGGGTTTCATTTGAACCAGTACTTCTCCTTGGGGTTCGCCTGTCCTGTTTGAGAAGAAGGTGGATGGTACCCTCAAAGTTTGTGTGGATTATCGGAAGATGAACTAGTTTACGGTCAAGAACTGATATCTCCTACCAAGGATTGATGATCTCTTTGATCATATTTGAGGAGCCTGAGTGTTCTCGATGATATAATTAAGATCTGTTTATCATCAGTTGCGCATTGGACCATCTGATATACCTCTTACAGTCTTTCAGAGTAGGTATGGTCTATATGAGTACGTGGTTATTCCGTTTAGTCTCACAAACATGCCTGTAGTTTTCATGGCACTGATGAAACAAGTGTTCCATCCATACATGGATTCCTTCATTGTGGCTTTCATGGATAATATCTTGGTTTACTCTCACACTCAACATGACCATGCTACCCATCATGAGATCATTTTAATTACACTGAGAGAGAATCAGTTGTATGCTAAACTCTCAAAATGCCACTTTTGGATGGACCAGATTCACTTCTTGGTTCATGTTATCTCAAATGAAAGAGTATCAGTAGACCCAGATAAAGAGAATGAAATAGTTTCTTGGGAGAAACCAAAGAATTTATTTGAGGTATAGAGTTTACTTGGGCTAGTTGGTTACTATGGAAATTTCATAAAGGAATTTTCACGCTTAGCAGCGCCACTAATAGGCCTGACTAAGAAGGGTGCGAAGTACCTGTGGTCAGATTCTTGTGAGTTTTCCTTTCATAAGGTGAAAGGGAGGTTGACTTCATCACCAATACTAGTTTTTCTATAGAAAGGAAAGATATATACTTTTTACTGTGATGCATCAGGTATCAGTCTGGGAGTAGTACTTATGCAAGGGGAAGGCATCATTGTGTATGGGTCTCGGCAGTTGAGGCCACATGAGAGGAATTAACTAAAACACGATCTTGAGATGGCTGCAGTTGTTCATGCTCTACGTTGTTTGAGACATTATCTTCTAAAAGAGAGTTTAGTGGTTTTTACAAACCATAAAAGTCTCAAGTACATCTTTACTCAGTGTGATTGGAATCTGAGATAGTGAAGGTGGGTTGAGTACCTTCAACCCTTTGATTTTGAGCTTGCCTACATGCCTGGGAAAGGAAATGCAGTGGCTGATGCATTGAGAAGGAGGAATAAGATACAGGTAGTTCAGGAGGCTAATAGTGAGTGGAAGCTTATGGCTCTATTCTCTAAGGATGCATTTGGAGGTTCATGATAGATAGGGTCAGATGTTTCTTTCTTCTGTAGTTGTTACCTCTACTCTTCTTGAGTGAGTGCGAATGAGGAAACTATTAGATGCTGATGGCCTAGTCCTAAGGGAGAGTGTGTTAGGATAGGACCATATTCCTGGATGGACTATGGGTGAGGATGAGATCATGTTCTTCCATGGATGTGTATGGGTGTTAGAAGACATACACGGGGAGATGATGTGGGATTTTTATTCTTCACTTTGGGAAGTTCATCCAGGTGTCACCAAGATGTATAGATATCTACACTGTCAGTATTGTTGGTCAGGAATGAAGAGAGATGTTGCTAGTTTTGTGATGACGTGTTCTGCCTGTCAGCAGGTGAAAGCGGAGCATCAACGACTAGTAGTGATTTTTCACCAGTTACCCATTCCCAAGTGGAAGTGGAACGATGTCGCGGTGGACTTCGTGACAGGTTTTCCTTAGTCACCTCGAGGGAATGATGCAGTTTGGGTTATCATTGACAGACTCACAAAGGTTTCACACTTCTTTCCAATCAAGGATACCTTCAGTTTTGATGAGATGGGAAGGTTTTACATCCGAGATATTGTACATTTACATGGGGTTCTGCAATCCATCATTTCAGATAGGGATTCCCATTTTACTTATCGGGTCTAGCAGGGACTACATAGGGATTTGGGTACATAGGTACTTATGAGTACAACATACCATCCCCAGACAGATGTCTAGTCTGAGCATTTGATTAGGGTGCTGGAGGACATGCTTCGAGTATGAATCCTAGATTTTGGAGGTTCTTGGGAGAAACACATACCCCTGGTGGAGTTTTCCTACAATAATAGTTTTCATGCAATTATTAATATGGAACCTTATAAGGATTTGTAGGGTAGGACATGCCGATTACCCCTATTTTGGATGGAGGTAGGAGAGGAAACTATGATGGGATCTTTTCTTATCCAGGAGACCATGGAGCAGATAGAGTTGAGTCGGAAGAGGATGGATAATACACAGTCATGAAAGAAGTCTTATGCTGATAATCAGATACGACCTATGGAGTTTGAGGTCAAAGATCAGGTTTTCTTATATGTCACACCGAGGTTGGTACATAGGAGGATTATGAGACAGGGTAAGCTTTCGCCGAGATACGTCGGGCCGTTTGAGGTTTTGAAGAGAGTCGGGCCAGTTGACTACCAGTTGAAGTTACCTTAGAGGTACCGATCTATGCACGATGTCTTCCACATTTCTCAGCTATGACATTACTTCTCAGACCAGTCTCATGTTTTTCAACCTGAGGAGGTTGAGTTAGAGGTGAACACATCGTTCAAGGAGTATCCTATCCGGATTGTTGATCGCAGTGAGAAGCTTCTCCATGGTCGGTTTTTCCCTCTATTATGGGTGCTATGGCAGCATGAGAGAGCACATGACGAGATTTGGGAGAGGGTGACCGATGTACGATCATAGTGTTCAGAGTTGTTCAAGGATCCTTCTTCCACGCCACCATGTTAGTGAAATTTTAGGACGAACTTCTTTAATGGGGTAAGTTTGTAAGAACTTGGATCTTCTTTCAGGTATGGATCTTGTTTTCAAGTTGTTTTTAAGGAAAAAGGGAAGAACACAAATATTAGGAGTACACACCGTGTACCTCCTTGTACGTGCCGTGTAATTTGGAACTGAGTCTGGGCAGCTTTTGGCCATGTGACGGCCGTGTGACGACGTGGTAGGGTCGCTTAAAGTAGGACCCGAAAAAGGAATATACATGTCGTTTATCTCTAAATAACACGCCGTGTATTTTGATTTTTATTCGGTAAATAGGACTGGGGTTGCGTCTCATTCATAGAAAATAATCCTTTTAATGTCGTCTCATCCAGGAGAGACCAAAGATCACAATTCTTCTTTGAGACCCCGATTGACTATGTGTGCTCCGAATCAAATATCATCAATTGTGTTGGAATTGCATTGGCAAGTTCTTTCTTTTACTAGGGACTCAGATCTTGTTTTCTCCTCTTACGTGAGTTATAATTTATTGAAATTTTTAGACATTTTTTTAGATCTACGGTGTTCTAGGTTGATTTAGAAGCTGAGGTTCAACTATATCAATCGTAAAATGTTGAGGTAGGTGGTTTGTGCCTTTCCGTAGTTGACTTGAATTATATGTGCAAAAAGTACACAATATCCTAGTTTAGGGTATTGCGTGTTTCGGGAATTTGACCTTATTAATGCCTTATATGCTTTTTTTTCCTGAGTACGGGAATTTTATTATGAATATGTTTTATTAAATTTTTATGGATGTGTTTTCCCATGTTGTTTGATATTGGCCTTTGGGTCTAGAATTTCTTGTTATGCTGTTTTTATTTCCATGCCTAGTGCTATTGGGATGGAGTTGATATTATTTGACATGATAGTTATATGCATTGTATTTTTGTAACCAAGTAGTATTTTGATATTTAATTTGGCTACTGGATATCGTTTGTGCATGATTTCTTACACAGGGCTGTGGGAACCTGGTGTAGTTAGACCATAAGGGGAATGGACACTGAGGGCTTCCCCAAAGTGTGTTATAATTTTCATGTTGTGAGACCATATTTGGGATGGACGTACATGCTTCCTCAGAGTGTCTATAGTTCCACATTGCAAGACCATATGGGAAATTGGATGTTGAGTGCTTCCTTAGAGAGTCTGTAGTTACCGTTACGAGACCATAGAGGGAATTGATGGTGAGTGATTCCTTAGAGAGTCGTTGTCTAAGCTGAACCAGTGGTGTTAGACTGTGAGTACTTCCCAGAGGGTTTCTTGTGGATGTTTAGTTTTTTATTTTTAAATGAAAATGAATGTCGATTGAACTGTAGGATTGTTTACTTTTGAGTACTTCCTTGGTTATCCCTTCATTTTTCATATTGCTTGCTATATATGTTCACTAACAGTTAGGCACAAATCTTTGGGTGGTTTCCTACTGGGATTCGTATCACACCCTATTTAGGTCATGATTTTGGGCCCAAATAGATTATATTAATGTAGGTATATATAAGGTAAATTGCCCTTCTACTTCAGGTACTTGATTCCTATAGAGCTAGAGAGGATGAGACCAAGATGAGGCTTGCGATGCTGTTGGAGTTATTTACTTGTTTTCATTTGTACTTTTGTTTAGTACTATATTCTATCATTATGAATTGTTTGAATTATTTCCTAGAAATATGTGACCTAAATCATTTATATATATTCTCCAGTTTTTTATCTACTTTCATTCTTCCGCTATTTACTATTGCATGTTATTATTACTGCTTCTGCTACTGTTATCTGTTTATTTCTGCAGTGTTACTGTGCCAATGAGGGAATAGTTTCCCCACTATCACACCCAAGGCCCTTACTTCTAGTAATCTACCTCTAGCGTTCAATGAAATGCGCTTGAGGCCATGTGACCAACTTGGTACGAGGAATCTCTAAGCGGTACCCAGAACCAGGATGTTACATCTATCATGGAATAATTAACCTTCCTTGATAAAGAGTTAGTAACTGATTCCCTTTAAGGGGAGACAATATAAAGATAAGGATACTAGAGGAAAATTATTATAAATATGAAATTTCTAGAAAACCCATTTAAATATGAAGTTCATGTATTCTAAAAAACAATACTTCAATGGTTCAACTTTATTAAACATGATTATAATTAGAGAATGTTGGTTGATAAGAATTCTAGAATAAATGGGAGTAATCAGGATTAAACTTGAATTATTTTGATGTGTTTATTGGGATGTGTAAAATAATTACATTTCTAGATGAATCTGTAGGGACATCTTTATAAATTATAAATTGAGAATGGTATCACATGATTTAAAATTTAAGGATAACCTTGATTTCCTAGTGAAGTATCTTTTATTTTATACATTGGTTTAACCCATATAGACTTAGATACAAATAAATAAAGGATCTTGGTTTTTTTTGTGGGTCCATCCTATACTCACATGTACATTTTTTTCTTTAAATATAAGAGGGTGAAGATGTTGGGATGTGAATCCCCTATATTTTATTTTAATTTTTATCAACAAAGGGGAAATGAAAAGGGACACATATTAGCATGGAGTATTAACGATATTTCCGAATAAAGGGGATATTGAAGAACCCATATGTATATTACATTTTTCATAATCAATAGGGCTTCTATGATATTAAGAATCTATCAATATGTCTTTGAGATGTAATGGAATATTAAGTGAATTTCTACCATCATAAAAGGATATAGATTCCTGAGGATACTAATAAAATATCTTGAATAGATATATTTAGTTAGTAGCACTGAAATCTAATGATATATAGAATTGGATATCTATTCATAGAATTCAAATGAATCTAAAAGTGCTATCTATATTAGTTTGTGACTCCTTAAAGAGATAGATACTTGATTTATATTTCTGAAGCTATTATTATAGAATTTGAAAGATATATTAATGGATGATTGAATATTTTAGGATATAAATAAGACATACTTGGGTCTATAATAATGAATAATATTAATATAAGTTTTAACAAAATCGATTATTATGTTTAAATGCGATTTAAAGTGGTTTAGAAGGCCTGTATTTCATTTTATAAGAGTTATAGTCATTAGAAAATGTCTAATTTTTTTATATGGACCATAAAACATTTAGTCTATTACATTTTACATAGATTTTCATATTTTTTCATAGATAAAGTATGAATTTAGAAAAATAGTATTACTTTCTATGTGATATGAAATGGAGAATTTAATAAGTCTTTTAGGAACATTGTAAAACTTTTATATAGCATTTTATTTTTTCCTATGACTCTATTGAAAATGTATGAATTTGAATCCATTTTTTATGACTGTATGGAAGCGTATTTGAGATTGATTGAGAATAAGATTTTGAGACCATATGAAATTATTTTTATATGAAATGGGACTCTATCAGGTGTATGACATTTGAATATTAGTGTATGAATTTAATATAAAACCACAAATGACTTTAAAGTAATATAGAGTTTTGATAATTTCAAGAATTTATTATTCTGAATAGAAGATATAATTTTGATGATTCTAGATACATCCTTTCATGAAAAACCATCATGAATATCTTTAAGACATGATACAATCTTTATTTGGGGAAAATTTAATGAAGGAATTTAGGAGATCACTACTGTAATTTTTATAAGATTTTAAAATTTGAATATTTTTGTATATATCTCTATTATATAAGTTTAAAATATATTTCATGTTGTTGTAGATGAATCAAAATGTTCAAAATATACCAAATTAATTTTAATCCATGATTTTTATTTAAAAAATTATCCTCAAGTCCATGAGAAGGAATATTAAATATGGATAAAATATATAGTTTCCATAATATTATATTATAATAAAAACAATGTATGTTGATTCGTGTTTTGTGCCTCATTGTTGAAAACAACCAGAAAAGTGATTCATGACGTGGATTAAAAATTTAGTGGAATATTGACAACTACTATAAATTTATTCTATAACCACAGTTCCTAACCATGGATATAGGTCAAGAGACTGTGGATATAGGTAATAGCCATAGTTTGATGGACTGCGGATCCTATTGGCATGGAAATAGGGCCACAGATATAGCCACAATTGGAAACCGTGGCTATATGTCTACTTCTATGATAACAACCATGGCTATATCCCCAACATAGATTTAGAATTATAAACATGATTTCCATCTGTGGTTATAGCTTTTGACATGTCAGATTATAGCCACGATGTGGCTATTGGTCTACTTCCACGATTCAAAACTATGGATATAGGTCTACTTCTATAATTTATAACCATGGATATAGCATGTAGATACTGTAAAAAATAGATATTATATAATTCCATACAGGATCAATACTAAAAATAGTTATCCCACGCCTCAAATACATGATCAAAAATTATAATACAATGTTAATACTAAATTTCTTTATTGATTCCTGATTTTACATTATCAATACAATATTAAAAACCGTCATAAAAATGAACTTGTACTATCCAGAAACAATGTACTCCACCCACAAAACATCGATAAAATTATCGAATTGAATGTTGAATGAAACTATAAATGATGGAAATTACATGAAAGTAGAGAGTATGTTCTTATTGAGAGTGAACTCATCTACTTTATCTTGGATTATTGACTTCCCAAGAATGAATTTTGTGACTTTATCCAAGCTGTTCTTTTTTAGAGGTCAGATAGATCTTTCCATGTCTATCAGTAGAGCCCTCTAGCTTTATTGATTCCTCTTCCATCTTACCCAACAATTCCCTCTTCTCATCATCACTAGAACTTGAAAAATCCTTGGTCAACTTATCTAGGCTCTCCACAATTTCATCCTTTGAAGTTAGATATCCCTTTCCATCACGGGTCAATCCACAGTTATAGGAACATACAAGAGAGACCACAAAACTACACATCCACCAGAGCAAATATACAGAGTTTGATCATATAATAATCATTAGGAAACCACCATGTTTTTAACTTATATTAAATACATGTAGATGTATTATTTGGATCAATTTATTCATTTAAATGAATATAGATGAAAACAAATTTACATATAGTTATCAATCAAATCATATTAGAATTAGATAATGAAGTAACTTGAAGATTAATATCAATTATAAATGAAAACTTATTATATTGATAGGATCCATACTTGACATACCATATTAAATCCTAACACGTTGAATGTAATATTAAAAGTATAAGGAAATGAGGATTCGCTCCCCAATGAGATAACCTCATCATATTTCAGTTAGTGGTTGAGTCCTGGGTAAAACCCCTTATCATAGAAATAGGAAGGTGTATATGAGAGTTTGGTCTATAACTAATACATGGAAAGTAGAAAGGATCATACAAAAATATGGTTCAACAAACCATCTCCTATGACATGACTATATATAATTTATATGATATCAAAATACCCCTACCAAGAAGCTTATTTTCTATCAAAGTGGTAGCCATGATCAAAGAAACCACTGAATAAAAATAATTATGATATCTATAATAGATAATGACATGTTGTACATCTCAAACCTATAATCATGTTTGGTAAATAATTATTTCATAAAAATTTACACACTTAACAAATTAAAAAGTATACCTACTATATTATTCTACATAATTCATCATACACTAAAAATAATTTAAATTTTACACAATTATAACATAAGAATATGTAATACATGTACATCACATTATGGTTTCTAAAAAGGTAAACAAGTATTAAGAGAAACATAGCATATTTTATAAATTTTCATTATTTTATAGATACATTAGAGTTAGGTGAAAACACTTATATGTTATATGGGATGATCATTTTATCAGTTTTCTGATACCCATCCAAACATGTCTCTAGCTATTGCATGGGTAGTAACTAGGGTGTATTAATAAAATTATAATTAATCTACCATGTATAATATTTTTCATATCCCATAAATACCCTAAAAATATTTGATAAAGAGTTAATGGTGGTGTAATTTAGGAATTTAGGATACCCATTTTAAACTCCTCTGTAATTTTGAAGAATAAATTAAAATATCCATATCTTTGTTCTTGGGTTTTGGAATATTTATTGTGGGTAATAAAAAAATTATATTTACAGGTTATTACAAACCTATGTATTATGAGGTAAACTCCAATACAAAGGTTCAACTATATATTTGTTAGGATTTATATTCTCTTCATAACACCCAACTCCTTAAAAAAACCAAAAATTCCACCCAATATTAAATATTTTCTACTTATTTCAAAAAAAAATCATGGTGGACTCCCTTAGGGATGTTAGGATGTTACTATATTTTTGAAATTATTCTTGTATTACTTAATTTTTAGGTTCTGTTTATAGAATGTCTTCTTGAGAAAAAAAAACAAGATTTTACAGATAAATATATCCATCAACATTATATTTGGATAATATAATTCTAGGTCTATAAATATTGAATAAAAATCTTATTAAAACTTTAATGACTTGTAGTATGATAAAAATATGTTTATCATCATGCAAAAAAATCAACCAAATTGGGAACACAACCATTAGATATAATACATTATAGACATCATCATAGGGTGATAGGTTAAACTTATATAAATTCATTAAATACCCAAAAAACCAGTATGGGGGAGCATGGTTCCCAAATTATAACCCCATCAATACATCTTAAGAGTTATATATCCTAGAATGATGTCATGAATGACCATTCCTCATAACTGCCACCTATATTTCCATAATTATTTTATTGTGTATTCAATAGTAAATGAACATAAATCTAGAGTAGTACCCCAATATAATGTAAATATCAATATAATTTATTATCATTAGTCATATTCTTTCAATTAGTTACAACATTGATTGAAATATAAAGAAAATAAGTAATCAATTATTTGGAAACTTATATCCTTTAAGGTAACACACACCCCAACCATAAAAAATTTAAATTATACTATATATCTAATGTAGGGAATCCCCTATATTGATGTGAAAAATACATGATATATTTAGTCTAATAAAACCATTGTTATATTTATCAAATTTCCATATGTCATTTTTGTGACTAAATTAATGTACCCATTCTAACTGCTATCTTGGAGTCCTGAATTTGTGGTGGTCATCAACTGAGAATCTTAGCCAAAAACCCTATCTTGTTGAAATAATTATCCATTAAATCATAATCTAGGATCCCCATTATAAATACTCACCATTCTATTATGTTTCCTTGTATATTTGGTTAAATATATGAGTGTGTTGAATCAAACAATTTTTTTCCACTTTAGTATTAGCTTCTACCCATGAGAATATAGAAAGACACCAATATATATAAAAAAGGATAATTTTAGACAAATAATGATATACTTATTTAGTGTTTCTTGAAATTAAATTTACCACACATTATTTAGAACAAAAATCTGTTCACATTTATCCTTGAAATAATTTCTTTCTTGGTGGATGTCATTATACATGTCACTCAGTTTTGGGATTCCACTATATTTTTGACATTACAAAAAACAAACCCAATAATTTCCTATACACGATGGATGATATTTAACTCTAGTAAATAGTGGATGATCAAATCTAGAATGCGATCAACATGACTATAGATCATAAATATAGGGTCTAACAACCTAATAAATCCTATCCACAATTAGTAGAGGCTCAAAATATCTACAACAATTTAAGACCTATAAATCCCTTTTTTATTCATCTATAAAGATTTATTTTTCATGAATTAACCACTTCAGACTCCAAATTTTCCTTTAATAAATTATCTTAGATCTAATAATGTATATTTCATATACATAGTTTTGTTTTTTAGTCCACTGTAGAGAGTACCACAGGGTGTATACATTCCTATCAAGTTCATCATATATTAAAAATATATTAAAATATATATTTTCTTATGTATGGTCTGATGAGGACTTCAACTTCAATAGTTATAAATTATAGATGAAACTAGAGTATATACATAATTCCATATGTTCTTTCTAAATAAAGGTATCAAATCTAGTGATTAGTAATTTTGGATCTATAGTTCAAGAAGACCTGAGAGAGTTTAGTGGTTGGGTGAGATTAAGTAGTGCAGGTTGTATTTCATACTCTCGGTCAAGGAATTATTTATTGTGGTCTTATTAAAGATATTTTTTCTAGAATAATTTAAAATAATTTTCTATGAAATAAGAAAAAATATGGATCAACTGTTAGAATTAGACAAATAAGGGTGAACATTGAAGATATTTTTCAAATAATGGTAATGTTTGGACATGTCCATAACTCAAAGTTTCAGGTAATTAATTTTTTACATTAATTATAAATTTTATTTAGTTTTTTTAAACTTAATTTGTTTTTTTTGTGTTGGTTAAATTGTTTTAGTTTCAAAAAGAACCATCAGGAAAAGGTTAACTTTTATAAATAAAGGGATTTTTATTTGAGGATTCAGAAAAGGAATATTGTTCAACCAATTAACACAAACCCCCTTATATAAATGTTAATAAGTGAACTTTTAAAATCCATTTATATGGATAAGTGTAATTAGGAATGATGGTTATCTATTTTACCTTAGAATTAGTATTTTTTCATTATAAAGGAATATAATTATAAGCATGAATATTTTTATATATTGAAAAAGTGTTTAACTCCCCTATATGAATATTTAAAATATGTTCATTAATGTTATGGAAAAAAGAAGTCTATATTTATAACCTTGCCTTTATAAGATAAAACAAGATTTTAAATTATCCTAAAAAAAACAAAAATCCAACAATTGAAGTTCAAGAGTCACTATTTATATTTTTTTGTGCTAAATGCTTAAAATTTACCATTTTTACAGGACCAAAAATAAAATTTCATGGCCATTATTTTGGAATAAGACTATTTTTTTACAATTATTAATTAATAAATTATTGATGATACTTGACTAGATTCTATAGAGTCTAAAGAGTCACTGAATACCATGCACATTTTCTTTGTACAACTATAGAAATAAACTAACAAACATAGGTGAATAACTTAAACAAAATAGCATGTCAATATTGTGATAGTATGCATCATATAAGTCTTATAAATGGGACCTGTGCTTGAGGCACCCATATGTAAGTTTAAAATTAGTACATACACCTTGGATAATTATAAACATATAGAACATACATAAGTTTTTTATAATTCAAACTCTATAAAATATCAAAGGAAAGAGTAGTAAAATAAACCTCATAAAATTAAATTATAACATCTTGAGGTGTCCAAACAAAATAATTCTTCTTTTTAAGAGACTCTCAAGATAATCTGACTAGTGGACTCAAGTGGGTTGATTGTTAATTCTATAGGGGAATCACTTAAACATCCCTCAATGAGAAACATCTCAATATGGTTATATACAACTCAAATTCACAATCTAATTTTACTGCAGATAGAGGTAACATAGGAATTGTCATTTTTCATACCTAAAATTATAGAATAAAAAATACATAAGTTAAAAAATGAAGAGAATAAGGGAAAGAATAAAAATGACAATAACAAATATAATTGTTAAGGTAAACTCACTTTTGATACCTGAAACCAAGTTGAAGTACTTTCATTTCTTGTGAATGCATAATGCCCTAAATAATTGTCACCCTTTTGAATTGTCTGAAGGAAAAATATATTTTTAAGAAAAACTCATACAAAAAGAAAATAATATTAAAGGTATAAAGACTACTATATTAGTGTGTTATTTCATTACCATTTTCTCAAGTCCTTTTAAAGTATTGTAAAATTAATTCTTTGAATCAAATGAATAAGTAAGCATAATTAGAAAATTCAGCACAAAAAGTAACTCTCAAAACCAAAATAACATATCATTATGGTTATATATAATCCAAAATCGCAATATAATTTTACCATAGAAGAAGCTTATATAGGAACGACCATTTTTCATACCTGAAATAATATAATAAGAATTAAATAAGTTCAAAAAGGAAGATAATAAGAGAGAAAATAAAAAACAATGATAATTAGAAATATAATTGTTAAGGAAAACTCACTTTTCATACCTGAAACCAAATATAATTAGTTTCAATTATTGTACATAATGTCACAATAAATATTCACCTTCCAAGCTTGAGGTTAATTCACCAAAGAAGTATTAGCATGCTTATCACTCTTAAAAACTAATTTCCACATCCATAAAGAACCATTTTAGTAGAAACTGTACTCTTTAAAACCACCAAGTTATTTTTAACTTATCACAAGGACAAAATGGAACTTAAAATTATAGAATATGAAACTCAAAAACACTATTATACCCCTAATATACCATTATTATCATTATTTCTTATTTTTTAGATTTTACACATCTAAAACCATCAAATTATAGTCCATTTATCTTATACATTTCGTATTAAACATTACCCAGCTAATTAATAGTTTTAAACATGTCCAAACTTAATTTTAACCCTATATCACCATTTTAGGGTTATGATCAACATTGTAAAAATCACAAAAAATATATTGTTTTACCAATTAGACTAATTAGAAATCAAATAAACACACAGAATCAACTTAAATCAATAAGAAGTCCAAAATTCACATATGAACACATACCAATATCATGAGAAAGTTATAGGTCATCTAACTAAAATATGACAAGGAATCCTTTTATAGTGTAGAAACATATATTCTCTAAGAGAATAAGGATTAAATAATCTAAATAAATTAAAATATAATTATAAATATAAAATATAAAATCCACCCATAATTTAAAAACATTCTGGAAAAACATAGTTTAAGAAAATTACCCAAGTGATAATTTTGAAATTTGTGTCACTTAGTGATCATTTCTTGAATTTTTGTTTCATGAAGAAAGTAATATAACCTAATTAGTCAAGTAGTAATTTTAAAACATATTGGAACAACATAAGAAAAACATAATACAATTAATTTTTGAACTATATGTAAAATAAGATTTTATGTAACTTAATTTCCTATAGATTAATCTATTTATTTAAGGAAACTAGTTTACCATTCAAAACATGGAAATTAAAAGGGTGAAAATATCCAATAAAATTACAATGAATGATTTTAGGAAGTTTCCAATCACATAATAAATTAATGGAAGCTATAAACTAGAAAAATGTAGATTATAATAATGTAAATATAAATTAGAACCTGAATAAAATAATATAATCAATATAATACAAAGGAAGTGTGTCAGGGTTTTGAGGTAAGGCCTTGGTTTAGGTGTAATTCACATGGGAGGGGGAGGGGGAATGATTGGTAGGTCGGGAGAACCATTAGAAAATAGACACCAGAGGAGGGTATGAGTTAGTTGAGAAGGTGGGTAATGAATTCATGTGGAGGATTAGATAAATGTTTCAGGGTCTTGGAGGGTCTCATGCATCAGGGGTGGTGTTGGGTATGGTGATAGTGAAAAGGGAATCACCGTCAACATTAGACGTGTTGAGGGTGGTGGGTGGGGAGTCATCAAGGTCAGCGTCAGGGAGGGGATCAAGGAGAAGAATGAGGGAGGGAATCAGGGAGGGCGTCGGAGGAGGAGGGTAATTTAGAGATATCCAAAAATTTCAAGGTAGGATAGTATCATGAGGATAATGGGAGGAGGGTCATGGGGAGGAGGGTAGCCGCACGAGGGTATTGGAAAAAAATGAACCATATTTCCACATTTTTTATAAAACCATGGATTTAAGAATACATATATCGACAACCATAATTAAACCATGGATATAAATAAATCTATAGATGCAGACCTATAAAACATAGGCTATAAGTATGTGGCTATATATCTGTTTTATAGTGGTGTTTTACCACTTGTATATTGATCCGTTTAAGAAAATAATGGGTTTGATGAGAATATATTACACGAAAAAGAGAGGGTTATATGATATAATATTTTTTTTGATATTTTTATATAGAAGTGGGGATTGATGTGTGTATTATCTAGTGGTATACTTTTGAGATATAATATCCCAGGACTGCAAGAAGAGATATCTAAATATATATTCAACTAATCTCTTAAACAAAAATAAAACATGTGATGGATTTTGTTTTCTTTTTGATGGAGAAAATAATTGTAATATAAAATATATGAGATCTTAGAGAATATTATGTGGGCTATTTATATTAATTGTTTTCTTGAACGAATATCTAATGATTTTGGAATTCATGGAAATGTTATTTAAACCCAAGAAAAAAGTTGGGATCCACCTATATGGTATATGAAAGTGAGTCTCTTAAGAAAATAAGAAGTTATATATTGAATTAAATATCTCATGTGAGGAATAATAAGTGATTGATGTAACTAAGAGGCTCATAAAACTTATAAGAGATATTTTGAAAGTTAAATAAGTATAAACCTATTTCATCTTGTACTATACTATTCCTTGAAGAAGAATAAGAAACAGAAGATTATCACTACTTCTATAGTTTATATCCATGAAGGAAGATGGTGGTGGGAAAAATTTCCTGCTATTACAAGTATTTTAATACCATTATAAGATCTAATGGGAAAGTCTAAGTACTTCTTTTATAACTAAGATTCACAAACGTGAAGGAGAACAATGTTTTCCCACACCTTCAAAGTTTAAAAGGGTTGGAAATGACATATTCAAAGGAGTGCGGTGGATAACAAGAAAAAAGGTGGGATCTAGTATGATGAAACCATTCTGAGACTATTAATAGAGATAGTTCTCTATAAAAATATTCAAATTGGAGGAGATAGTTGAAAGAAAATTTTGGGAGGTGGCCACTAAATCACTTGGGATGAGGATATTTTTTAGGTTTATTGATATAATTTTTGGTGGATATTTTGTATCATTACTAAAGCTAATGTATATTTTAAAAAATAGGACTTGAAAAAAAAACTCAAACTAATCATGGAGTCGGTTTCAAGGATAATCATAGGAAATACTTATGTTTGGCACCATTAAATGTTATTATTATATAGGTATGTTTGTGTGAAACTAGAAGAGTGGATCGAGGATTCAACCAACTATCGAGGTAAAAGTATAGGAGGAATTAAAAAAATTAAAAAGGAATCACCAACTAACCCCTATCCCATTCATCGATCTCACATGATATGGGAACACTTAAAATTTTAATTAATCTAATATCCAAAATCCACAAGTGTAACACCTAGTGATTTCTATATATATTTTACTGAAAAATAATTGTTATTTGTTTGATATATTATAATGAATGAATCACCAAACATTATTGAATAATTCTTTATTAAAATAAAAATGAAATACATTACTATATAGTAAAATAAAATTGATAAAATAAACTATTTTGTAAAATAAAAGGGGTCTAATTCACTTATTAAAATACCATTTATTTCATAAAAATTGTTTAAACTATTTTAATGAATTATGTATTTTGTTAGATTTAATAATTTTGAGAAATTTTATTAAGAAAATATATTTATATATATTCAACTAGTATCAATTAATAACATCTATGAAAAAAATAACTAGATAAATAGAATTATAAGATAATAATTCATCACTAAATAAAAATGTTTTGTTTAAGAACATTATTTTTATGTTTTAATTTAATACATAAATTTATCTTATTTAAAATATTAAATTTATTGAAATATATTATTTTTACATTTAAAAAAATTATAATAATTCATTCATTTATATTAATTTAGTTACCAAAGTATCTTATTTCATTTGAAGGTAAAGTGAGACATTTTTAAAAAAATTATTTTATGTAAATAATGTATTCTTATAATAATAAATTAAAATTATCACTATTGAGAAATTTATTTAATTAAATTTGAATATAATATATTAAATTATAAAAATAGAAATTATTCTAATGGTTGTTACTTTCAAATTTGTTAGGATAAAACTATTTTTATGGTAAAAGATATGTTTTTTTTAAATATTATTTTTAATAGATTTTTTTTCATTGATAAAATATTGAATTTCTAACCCCATTGGAAATTGAATATGAAGAAATCTTTTTCATATTAGGAATATGAATATTAAAATTTGTTAATAATATTAAATTAATTTTTATTTAAATAATTATGTTACTGTAGATTTTTTTCCAACATGTTAAATATTTAAATGGTTTAAAAAGGGTAAAATTAAGTGGACAATGCCACTAATATACCAAATAAAATATATTTATTTGATTTATTTATTTTATTTATACCTATATCATCTTATCTTTTAATTTGGTTTTCCTTTTTCTATTTTTAACATTATAAATACATCTATATCTTTTTTGCTATAAGAGTATTTATATTTATATCACTACCCTCACTTATAAAAGGATCTCTCCTATATTAATTTATTTATAAACATGGAGAACATTATCTCCAACAATATCCAACAAATTAAATTCTCAAAACCATTTCCCATGACCTATATCATTTTTTCTCACAAAAACTCTAATTTAAGGATGCTAAATTAGAGTCTTAATGGATGATATAAATGTAAGTGATAATTATCTTAACTGAGTTATTTTAATTATTTTTATTCTTCCACCTCATCAAAATATATTATATGCATTATAATATAATGACTTCAAAAAAATTAATATAATTAAATTTTATTATTTTGATTTAATTACAAACATTTACCTTCCTTATATTCATTGGAAAATGAAAATGGATCCCGTGTGTACATGTGGATTACCACCTCCATGAGCATCCTATTTCATTGTTCATTTCCACCTTATATTGTTAGTTATAAAAATGGATTTAATGAATAACTAATATAATTATAATGAAATTCTATATCATGAAACATAAATAATCATATACCTTCCTTCATTTCCATCTATTGAAAATTAATATCGTCACTTATGCATACATGTAGACTGATGACCCTAGGAATGAGGAATATCAATTTTTTTCATTACTTATATAGATGGTTATAAAATTTAATTTAGTAAAAAATATTATAATTATAAAATTATTTTGATTCTAGAGAAGATGATACTCGAACCAAGGTTCAAGTAAGAGATTTTCTGAACTTAAACATACATGCAAAATAGAACAGTTGACCCCAAAATATTAATTTTAATAAAGAATTATAAATTAATGGGTAAAAATAAATTATATGTGAATGGTATAAAGTAATATAAATGTTTAAATTGTTATTAAATATATTTATAATAATTATTTATTCATATAATATGATATAAGTTCTTTCTAAATCAAGAAGAAGTATAAGAAAATGGTTTATGTTCAAATATTAATATGAATACATATTTTTTATGCTTAAATTTACTTTCAGGGAATTATATGAAATTTCTCTCTTAAACCCCATAAATTTTTAATCCACTGGTTATCAATTTGATTAAATTTTCTTCTTGGCATTTCCATCCATTTTATTTGAATAATCTGTTAAAAGGAATGTTTATAAGAAAAACTAAACTTATATCTTCTTTTATCTTGGGAATTATTTTCATATATATCCATGTACTATACTTTTTCTAAAAAAAATGTTATTCTATAAAATGAACTATTTTTAAGCAAATTTTCATATAACACTAAATTTTTAGAATAGTTCTTAAAATAGTATCTTTTTAATATTTATCATATATTTAATTTTTCATATTAATTATAATTATATTAAAAGAATGAATTTTTAATGTTTATATAATCTACTTAATTTATCTTCATCATGATCATTCTTTATTACGAAGAATACATTGTAAGATTCTTTGGTTTTTAAAAAAAATTCTCTTTCCATTGTTCTTTTATTTGTTTGTTTTTAAAATTTTTTCAAAATAAAATTATATTTATTCTTATTTTTTAAGGAGTAAGTATAATGATTTTAAAAAAGTTTTTTCATAAATGTAAACATACTTTATTTATTTGTATGCCTCAATAGGGATGTTATCTAATGAAACCATCCTATTTCTTTCTCAGGATGACTTATGATGATATTTGAATGATGTTTTTATGTAACCCATCTCATTCCGTGGTTTAAATAATAAATAATGGAATTATGAATGATTTAATATTTAAATGACACATATGTATGATTTTAATTATGTGTCGGTTAGGTAAAAAACTAGTACACCCTATATTACATTGTGGAAAGATATATCTAATGCAATGATTGTGAATTGGGAGTTATCCCAACCCCCTATGGTACTATATCCACTATATGAAGGGTGGGGATAAAATTATACATAAATTAAAAGAATTGGATAATTTCTTATATCACATGAGATAATATGACAGGGAAAAGGGAGAAAACAAAATACACTAAGTGATGTTTTCCAGCAAGGTTTAACAAGAATGGTGAGTGAACCCTTTATACTCTGGGACTCTATCCACTCTGTGAGAATGATTATAGCAGTGAGGCTTAAAAAAATAAATGATTTATTTTTCTTCTATATATTTGATATTGGGATTCCATATTCTTATGTCTATGTTATTCTATCATGACTCATGATTGATGATTTATGTTTCTAAAATCTTGTGACTCGTGTCTTTTTTATGCTAAATAACAATTCTATAGATCATGATTTTTTATCTAAGACTAATTTGGTAAAATTATTATATTTTATAAACATTTTATCATACCCTTATTATAGTATTATTATAACTTATGATTTTTCCATGGTTATCTCCCATGATTATCCTTACTCATCATATGAGATCACCATTACTTTTGTTTCCATTTCACTAGGTTACAAAAAGATGTATTATCTATGATAAATTTAGAGGGTTACCATGTGGGGTGAATGATAGTGGGAGATATTGAATATTTTTTATAAATAATTTTATTATGTTTCTAGTATCTAAATACATTAAACCTTTATAGTTCACATGCATAATTTTTGGTCAAATATGTTAATTTTTTCTCTAAAATGAAGGAATATGTATGTTTCTTTGGATTGTGTCTTCCCAGTTTTTACCAATATAGGTTTTATTTATTTTTTAAGATTATGTTATAAATAATAATGTAGTATAATCTAAAACATACTATGGTAAAATTTATAAAGTATGTGATTATTATGTCATGGGTTGAAGGAATTTGTCCTAATTTAAGACATTTTAGGAATGGTTTTCTTTATCATATAACTTCATACTCTGATTAATGTTTAATTAAAATCACACTGATTATTTTGTCTTTTTACAATAACTAGAATTAGAAGTAATCATGTATAAAAATTATCAAATTCTTAATCCATTAAACATATACATGATAAATAAAATGCATGGGAGTTGGAATAAAAAATCAGGCGGCTATGATAACCCAAATCTATCAAGTTGTGATAAAAAAATGTAAAATGATGAACATATAAGTGGAAAATAAAAGGAAAAAATCACCAGTTATTATTTTTTATGGATACGTATACCATCATTCAATTTTTACTATGATCCAATTTTTGTTTAGAAATGGATCAATGCTATATAAAAAATATATATTCCATTCTCTAGTGATCGAACCATGAGAAGGTTATTTTTGTGTGTGTATCATTCATATGGATATGGTGATCAATGGTAGATTTTTATCATGAATTCACTATAAGAGGAATAAATTAACACCTTTAAATGGGAAGAGTTTCTGAGAATTTTTTTAACATTTATTTTCCTCAAACTCCAAAAACTAAAATGTATAGTGAATTATATAAACTAATTTAGAAGGATGATGAATCCATTGGTAACTATGAGAATCATTTCTTAATATTTTAAAGGTATCCTTCCAATTTTATCCTCTTCTATAAAAAAATTTATTGATTATTTTGTATATTTAATCTAGTTCTCTAAATGGAATTGGCTATAAAAAATTTAGTAAAAAAGAATATAATATTCAATGTTCTCTAAAAATATGAATGGATATTAGAAACTTCCATTATGATCAAGGTTTTAGGGACTAGAGTTGGATATTAAATGAAAATAAAATGAAAAAAACAATAGAGGAATGAAAATTAATCTTCCATTATGATTGAAATGTGGGAATAAGCATGGGGGAAGTTTCATTGAGGGGAAAATTAAATTATTTAATTATAAAAAATATGGAAATCATGCATATGAATATTAAATATACATGGAGAGGATTATCCATGAGATGGATTAAAATAATTTTCAAGAAAATGCAACACCGCACTCAAATACTAAAATTATAATGAGTATGGACATAACACCCCCATGACATGAATCCAAGGGTTAATAATGACAATCAGTGTTAGAATCCTCATAATCCAATATATAAAAGGAAGCCTTATTTGATCATGAATACTGAATTGGTCTATGAGAAAAAAGTGGTGAAAGGAATACTATTCATCCAACCTAGAAATACAAATGTATTGTTTAATTCTAGTTATACATACTATTTTATATATAGAGGATTTTATAAGGGTGTCATATCACCACCTCCCTGATTATATGTTGAACTATATGTGAAAAATAATAATGGTATAATGAATTCATCTCATGTATATAAATCCTCTCTGATAGGTGTTTGTGAGAATTTCCTTCTTTAACATCTTATTATTCTCCCTATTATTGCATATGTTGTGATTTTGGGAATGTATTGACTATTTTTATATAGATACTATATCCATTTACAATGATAGTATGTAAAATTTTATATCTCTAATCAATCATTGATTATTTATTAGTGAAAGGATGAATATGAACATCCTATGGAAGTTACTCTAATAATATGAGTCTTAATACCTACACATGAGGGATTCCTACATCAAATAGTTTGGGAGAAAATAAATATTTATGACATTCATAATATGTATTATTGTGGTGAAGTATTTCTTGAAGAGTTTTTTGGGTCTTCCATCAAATATTGAATTCTATTGTTAAAAATAACTCATACCTTGTGCGATGCATATATTAAGGACACCTTATAGAATAACCCTAATTGAGATACATTAATTGAATAAGAATATATAATATAATATGGATATGAGATTCATATTCCCAAATTCTTCACCATAGGGTGCAATGGTTCCTATTTTTCATGATCAAATATAGATCAATGTATATCTATATTGAATATCGTGAATAGAATAAGATAATGATCAAGGAAAAGTATCCATTACCACAAATTGATGATTAGTTTTATCATCATTGAGGATATCAATGATTCTAAAACATTTAAATTTGACATGGATAACATCAAAGAAGTGAGTAAAGAAGGCTATACCCAAGAAAACATTCTATATTGGGTATATACACTATGAGGTTATAGTTATTCTATTCAGATATAAAAATTACCCCACTATATTCAAGAATATGAAGAATAGATACTTTATCTATTACCTCAATCAATTTATAATTTTCATTATATATGATATTTTCAAATATTATAAGATCATTTAAGAGAATGAATATCATTTTTGGATTATGTTAAAGACCATGATAAAGGATAAGATGTATGGAAAATTATTAATGTATTGATATGTGCAATGTAAATTATCAATCATTGATCATGTAATTATAAGAGAGGGTATTTCTATGGATACATTAATTATAGAGGATATTGAAAATGGAAAAACCACCAATTATGACTGAGATCTATAGTTTTCTTAGATTTGATAGATATTGTCGATGCTTTGTGAGAGATTTTTCATAACAATAAAATCCACTAACTATGTAATCTTGGATGGTAGTTAACTTACTTTGCATATATGAATGTGAAGAAAATTTCATGGAGCTAAAGGGATGGTTTTCCAATCCCCATTCCTCACATTTACCTATAGTATGGAAGGTTTTTGGATATATAGGGATGCTTTAAAAAAGGTATTATGATGCGTCCTCATGGAAAACAACATGGATATAGCATATATCTCACATAAATTGAGGATTCAAAAGAACAATTACCTATTTCATCATTTGGAGATAAAAATAGTAATATTTTAAATTAAAATATGAAGGAAATATCTCTATAGTGAGATTTGTAATATATATATTTATATCGATTAAAAAATCATGAAGTATATATTCACAAAGAAGGAGTAGATTATGAATCCAAGAAAATGATTATATTTAAATAAAGATAATTACTTCTTGATAATAAGAATAAGGTTATTAATTATTTAAATCATAAGAATCATGCCAGATTATCAATTATGTGGATTAAAAAAAATAAAATACTTATTGATTTGTAGATAATAGAACACGAAATATTTAGGAAAGAGAAGAAATCATATCTTTATCAAATGAATGATTGACTATACATCTGTATGATGATTAATGAGAAGAATATGGAAGAAATATTGCTACAAAATAAGGTGGTGAATGTTCTAGAGATTAACTTTTAAAATTATGTAATTATTAAATTTTTTACCCAAACACATACCCCTTTAATACTATAATAAATTTATCTATTGAATGAATCAAAAATATAATCATTCTCTATCTATAGTGGAAGTAAAATGACATATAGAAATATCAAAGAGAAACTATTATGGTAAAACATTAGGATTAATATTATAGAGTATCTATATCAAATACTGGTATGACATAAAGTTAATTTTGAACATAAAAATCATAATTGAATTTTGAAAACATTACCCACAACAATTTGGAAATAGAAAAACATAACCTTGTATTTCTTCACTAGTCTCCCCAAGAAATATAAAGTATCTAATTCCATTTGTGTTGTAGTCAATATAATTATGAATTTGGAACATTTAATTACTATTAGAGAATAATTTTCACTTGAAAAACATGATAATATATAAATAGGAGAAGTGTTAAGGGTTCATGGAGTGCCCCATTCAATAGTATATGATTGGGATCCAAGAAATACCTCGATATTCTGGATAATTCATTAGTAATCACTGAATATGGATACAATTATTTATTATATATCATCATTAGATATATGGTTTTATATATGGTTTATCTTCGAAATTATTTTAAACCATTTATGGTATTTTGAGAACTTATTCTATCGATTTCACCGGTAGTGTGGTGAATACCTTCCTCTAGTTGATTATTTAGGAAAAAGTATCTCCCCCTCAAGAATTCAAATATATTTTTATAGATACCTATATGGAATGAATTATAAAGCTCAGACATGATGGGATGATGTTAGAGAACATATTCTATTTGGTATTAATCTAACTAATAACATGGCAGAAAAAGGTATAACTATTAAGTAGCAGAATCAGTGCAACTTAAAGTTGAAAAAAGAGTTATATTGAAAATTGTTAGTTAGATATAATGGTAAAATTTATAGATAAGTTATTTAATAAAACATATCCTTGGTAAAGTCTTATATTATTGTAAAGAACGGGAATATAAACCCTGGATATATCATACCCTTCAAGACTCCTGATCATATCAAGATGATAACTTATCACTTAGTGTTTCAATCAAATCATTGTCAGTTTCATGATGTATTCCACAAATCACTATTTAGGAATTACATACTTGATCCATCATATTTAATGAACTCAAAAGCAATAAAATTTGAATATTAAATCTCTTATGGTGAACAACTAATGGATATCATAGATTGAAGAGACAATGTGATATAAAACAAGGCCACCATATAATAATTTTTTCGTGGTGGAACTATAAGGTTGACGAAGCTGCATGAGAAACAAAATATGTAATGAGTTATAAGTATCCTCATTTATATTCATTAGAGTAATGGAATTTGGAGAGTGATTTTATTTTATGAGGGGGTGGTATAATTTAACATATTGTGCATTCAATATTTATTTTCATCTAAAATAAATTTAATGTGTTTAATTGCCTATGTTTCGTTAAAAATGAAACAAAATTGGATATTTATTTATTACAAAAACAAATTAAATAAATTAATATATTATCAAATTAAATTAATAATATATATTATTTTAAAAATTAAAAGGGGTATAATTCAGTAGAGAAAATATCATTGATTCTATTAATGTTGTTTTTAAATTTTTCACTAAATAATGTAATTTGATATATTTAAAAGTTTTGAGGAATGATATTATTAAAATTTATTGATAAATATTAAAGTAAAATTAATTATTAACATCCATGGAATAATTAAATAGTTATGAGGAATACTAATATAATAATTCTTCACTAAACAGAAATGTATAATTTCAAAGCTCTATCTTTTTTTGTTTTTATTTAAAATATATATTTCTATTTTTTAAATTTTTAAATTTATTAAATTATTATTTATACATGTAAACAAATTAAAAATAATCAATTAATTGTATCCCAATTATTCATAGATGAAGATAAAATCATTTGATGGTAAAATAATATATTTTTTGGAATTTATTTTCTGAGCAATGTATTGTTATCATAATAAATTAAATTAATCACTACTAATAAATGATTTTAACTAAATATATATAAATTAAATTAAATAAAAAAATGAAATTAATCTTTTGGGTATTAAAATTAAAAAAATAGGAATAAAATATTTTTTATGCTAACATTTTTTTTAAAAAATGGTTTCTATACATTTTGTGTGCGGATATTAGAATTAATTTTAATAATCTTTAGAAAATAAATCTGATAAAATAGTATCTTTATTTGGAATCATAATATTAATTTTTTTAATTAGGTCAATATAGTTTTTTAATAGATAACTACATTACCATGGTAAAAATTTATCATGACTATAAATGTTAAAATTATTTAAAAGGGGTTAAATTAATGGTATAAAGACTCTAATATCAAAGAAACATTATCATTATTTTTTGGTTTAGTGTATATAAACCTACCAAACCATATACTATAATTTTTTATTTCTAGGTTCTGCATGTACTTGATATAGAAATTTATATTATTTTAATTTTAAGTGTATTTAAAAGGGTGTCACTCCACTCACCTATAAAAGGACTTATCCTCTCATCAATTCATCAAAAACATTGAGCACATTATGTTATCAAAAATCTACCCAAATCACTTATAAAAAGAATTTCAAATGACCTATATGTTCTTTTCTCACTAAAATACCCATCTACTAAGGATAATGAATAATTCTAAAATATGATATCCATGGAAAATGTTAATTTTTAATAGAGTTATTTCGTGTTTATTCATTATTCCACCTATGAATAATCTATTATACATATTAAAATATAATTAAATAATTATATTTTTTTGTAAAAAAACTAATTATGTTGACAAATCAAAAATTACTTAACTCCCTTCCATTCATTGAAAAATGAATACATATCCCGTTTGTATGTGCATACTATCGAAATAATGAATCACATATTTACTTTTTCATTACCACAATATATAAATGGTTATATAAATGGATTTTATGAATAAATATAATATTTATGAAAAAATATGATATTTTAAGGAAACATCATTATCAGTATTTCTTCCACTCAATCCATTGAAAAAATGATACCGTAACTCATGTGTATGTGTATACTACTACCTCTATGAGTGGAAAATATAGTTTTCCATAATCACCTAGATGGATGGTTATAATAGTTTACTTAAGAAATAAATATCTAGAATATGAAATAAATATTATCATGAAGATAATGAAACCATGAACAAGGTTCAAGTAAAAGAAATGATGAACCGAAACATGCATGGGAAACACAACTGTTAACAAGAAAGTATTAATTTTAATAAAGATATATTAATATATATGTTTGAAGAAATTATTTATGATTGGTATATAGTACGAAAAATTTACAAATGTTTTCAAAATATATATATCATAAGTCTAAATTTAATATATAGGTTTTTAGAGTGAGCTCCACTAAGAAAAATTCTGATTTTAGGGTTTATGTTCCAATCACACTTTTAATCATGATTTCTTAAGATTAAATTTAAAATTTAAGAATTTTATCATTATTATCACAGAAATTATATCTATTTTATTCTATAATCATTATTCTTGGATTTTACAAGTTTTCTTATCATTTTCTCTCCCTTTAGTTCAATAATTATTGGAAAATAATTCTTATAAGTGCAACTGATGATATATATTATATTTGGTCGGGGAACTTTTCCCTCCAAATCCATGCCCATTAATGTTTTTCAAGAATTTAATTCTATAAAATCCAATGGTTTATTTAGTCCATTTTCAAATATATTTAACTAATTAAAATGTTTTTTTATAATGAAATCAATATATCACTTTCCATAAAATTCAATTTTGACTATTTTTATAAAGGTTTGAATATAATGTTTTTAAACATTTACCTTTTGACCACCTTTTCTCATTATCATGGATATAATTAATTTTGAATGTTTTTTTCAAGGTATAAATGGTTTTTTTAAGAAAATCCGATTTTAATTGTTATGTGAATTTTTTCCTTTTTTTAAATATTTCCAAAATAAAGAGATATTTCCTATAATTTTTCAAATAATGTTTTTAATGATTTTATAAAACTATTTGAATTTATGTCAACACTCATTGTTATTTATTAGGATTCACTTGGTATGTTCTATAATGATTCCATACACTTTATTTTTTTGGTGCAATTATTATGATATCGTAAGGTTGTATTCATAAAACCCATATCATATTATGTTTTAAAAATTATACATTAGAATTAATATTGTTTAAATATTTATGTGGCACACATTTTTAGGATTATACTTATCTAAGTATTGGGACCAGAATAAAATAACCCTATAATTCATTGATAAGTATTATATCTATTAATATTATTGGGAATTATGAGTTAAATAAATATCCCATGGGAATGTGCCTTTTAATTAATAGGTGATCCAAAAATTATACATTCCTCCAATGCAATGGGTAATACCATATATCCAATTAGGTAAAATTTCATAGACTGGGGAGAAAACCCATTCCAATAATGGAATCTAGCAACCATTGTCTTAATGTAATGGTGAGTAAACCGAATCCACAATGGGAATATTTACACCATGCGATGATAGTCTTGGAAATGGGCCTTGATAATTGAAATATTTTCTTATAACTCTGTGTGTGTCACATAGTGTTGTCTTATCCTCAAGTATATGTTACACTCTCAAGACTCACCATCTATGTTAGATATTTACACACTTCTATGAGACATCTCTTTAGTTATTCTAATGAATTATAACATGAATCACAATTTACAATCCATGACTAAATTAGTATGATTATTATATGTTTTTATCATATTATCATAAACATATTCTCATCATATGGTCACTTATTATCTTTGAGTGTTATCTATTTTGTTAACCTTTAATAAGAATTTGGTCTCACCCTTTATTATGTTTCCATTTATCTAGGATATAGTGAAAGGTATTATGTATTATATGTTTTTAAGGGTACCATGTTTGAATAATAATAATGGAAGATGTTGAAGTTTATTCCTAAATAATTTTAATATGTTTCTAATCTTAAAATTAAAAAAATCCTTTATGGTTTTGGGGAAGGAATTATTTTGAGATATATTATGTTTTATGTATATAATGATGGAATATGCTTGTATGTTATGCTAAGGTTTAATCACTAAACCTTTTTGTTCTAGGAGTGTTCTTCGATTATGAGTTGTTTTTTATAGTCATTTTGAGGATCCCTTAGATTTATTAATTAATTCATATTTATTTTCAACCATATGTGAGAAATATGTGTGGATTTCATGCTAAGTATTTTTGATGAGTTTGGAAGTTTTATAAATTTTTTGGATAATTATATGTCATTTAAATGAATCTAAATTTTTAGAGAAGATTATGAAAAATGGAAAAGTTATGATCATATGATATTACATAGAATAATTTATGACTTTTTGTGATCAAAAGACATCATTATATGACTATTCTCTATCATAAAAATACATCATATGTATTTTATCAACTATAATTTTATGAGTATATTACATTTAACTTCCTAAATATTATAAATATAAAATTTCTACAATGCATGATTTTTCTAACTAACCATAAGGCATTGAATATAGTATTCACTATTTGAGATGACCAAATTGCATGACATCATCATAAGCCGTTGAATCTATCACACAACATTGATATATATTATTAAGATCTATAAAGAGGAGACCATATGTAATTAAGGGAAATACATAATCCTATGAAATTTCTATCATGTGTTTCACATTGGATTGTATAACTTCAAAAGACATAAGAAGTTCATATTGGCCCAAATATTGGAAAATGAATTAAAACATACTACATTATCATACATATATGATCTGAATATATGAATTAACTAATATTAAGAATTATAAATACATATGATAAAGCGTGAAATTTTTTAGACTTGAGAATTTAATATTCTGAAGAAAGGGTAAATTTAATCAGATGATACTGTGTGCACTATTCATCTTGGATTCAAGCCCCATGATCATTCAAAGACATGATCCATACTATAGTAAATGAAGAACCATCTAGGTTAGGAGTTCACATTTTTTTTATATATATTTTTCATATAAATGGAGAACTACTATAGGAAGATATAAAATGAGTAATACAACATTTTAGTGGTGTTTTTATAGCTGTAGTGATGGTCATTTTAGGTGAGATTTTTACCCCAGTAAAACAACTAGAAACCTCCATGATGATGGTGATTCCTTAGTGATATGAGATTATTTCTAACATGGAGAAAATCAATTGACATTGAATTTTTTGAGATGATGAGGACATAGATACTCAAATACCATGTGAAAAATTAATGTTGAGTCTTAATTAGTAATTTAAGACAACCTTTTTCTCAAATTAAAATGAGAATAAAATGGAAAAAACAATGGGATTTCTATTAATTATTATAGAAATATTTTTAATGATTTAATATTAATATTTAAGTAAGAAATAATGAAGGAATTTTAGTTTGGGAATATAAATAGATTCAAATGTACAATAATATAAAAGGGTAATATTTTTAGGAGATCATGAAACAAAACATATCGGTCATTTCTATAGAGGATGAAAAAAGTTATTTTCCTATGGCATGGATTTAGGCGCTTTCCACTAAGATGGAAGAAGATAATATCATATGTAAATGATTTCATGTGATTATTTTTCATTCATATTTGTAGAGAGTAATTTTTATATGTTTCTAATTCACTCTATTTTTACTACATGTTGAGGACCATATGGAAGAAGATATTGAATTTGAGGGAAAAAACCTAATTCTCATTTAAGTTTTGATTTAGTTTGGATATAAGGAAGAATCCTGAATAAAAAGTTGTTCCTATATAAATAATTCCATGAATTCAACATCTAAGAAGTGGATGATACCAAAATTCATATAGAATTGGATAATAATACTCAAACCTTGTCTTCCAATGTTAAGAATTTGTAATCACTATAATTAAATAATCGTATTAAAATTCATTTATAAGAAAAATATCATACCGGTCAAGGATTAAGATCTCACATCAAGGGTGAACTCTTTAAAAATCTATTTCATGCTAATATCCATTAATATTCTTTCATACTATATTAGAAGGGATTATTAAGTTTGAACTAAGACTTTAATATATCAAAGGGGTTTGATTCAAAATATAGAATTTTTAAAAATAAAAACTAGAACTACTAATTCCCTCCCCTTCTTAGTAGTACCTTTATAGATATGAGCTTTATAATATATCAATTCAATTCTAGATAAGTATAATTCTACGAATAGAATACGTGTTCCACTTTTTTAATGAAAATAACATTCATGTGTGGATTAATAGAATTGTACCACATCTGTTATCATGATTTTCAGGAGTAAGTGATGTAATCATAGTGGTTTATCAAACAATTCTAAGAGGTAGTACCATGAATCTAACAAACCAAGATTGATGTACATGGACATTACATTAATTTTGTGGAATACTTGATACATTAAACAAATAGATTCCCAAATACTATTTTAGTTTAGTTACTTTATATAATCGAAACAAATTCTTCTAATTTGGTGAAATATTTTCAACATCTCCCATAAAGATATTCCCCTTTAGTACCCCTACCTAAATCATTTCTTTGTAACTTGAGGAAAAGAAAACATATAAAGAGGTGATCTTAGACACTCAGTAAGGGTATAAAAAGGAAATATGTCAGTATATCAAGAGAATAAGGGTATGAGAACATGATAATAAAAATAAAATATCATACCCTATATATAACAAATCATGGAATAAATTTTTGGAAGTTCCTAATACATGAATCATAAGGGAATCGAAGAACATAATCCATGAGATCATAACATTAACATAAGAAAAAAAATTATACAATACATATAAACTTATAACATTTTGAACATGTATAAATAGTAATAGGTTCACTCATTAAATTTAGGACATGAAATCATTCCATTTATTAAACATATGGACATGAAAAACTAGGTCCATGCATAAAATTATAGACATGAAATCTAGGTGCACACATAGAATTGTGAACATGAAGTCGGGTTCACATATAAAAAATATACCTTGTGAGTTATTCATATTTACCCAATGAATTAGAGAGATATATAAGGATTACCCATCTCATACTGAAATCATTCTTATGTGTTCCAAAAAACATAAACCATTCATCACATCATAACCCAAAGAATAAAATGGATTTCCTAAAATATCATTCCATCATAACATAATCCATGTAAAACAAAAGGATTTCATAAATATCATAAACATAATCAAAATATAATTGTAATATTATACTTGAAACATAACCTAATAAAATAATTCCATATTATATGTAAAATAATTTTTATGGAACACTTGAAATTAATTCTTGAGGAAAATATCTTTTCTTCTTCGAAAATGTTTTCTTCTCTTAAAATACTACGAAATTTTAAAAGAAAATAATTTATTTCAAGATAAATTTGAAATATTTTAATGGAAGCTTTATGGAAATGAGGTGTTTTGAAAAAATAAAAAATCCATTCATTCCATATAATTTAAAAGAAAGAATTCTTCTCGTACTTTTTTCAGAAAAGTCAAAATTACCTCATATCAAAAAAGAGAAAAGATTCCATTCCTACCGTTTAATAAAAATTCACAAAAGGATAAAATTTACATTAAAAAATTCTAAAATAATAGAAATAATATTTTGAAATAAATATTTAGGAATCATGTACATGGATGATAAATATACACTAGTAAATACATATGTATAAACAATCTCAGATAACAATGAGATTGAGAAATTACCCCTTACCTTTTGTTTGGGTTCCTTTGAACGTGTCTAAACAACCTATATAAGGGTTTAAATACTATCATTAAATTTTTCCAAAATCATATTCATTTTTATGATATCATAAGTGATCATATTATTACCCGTTTGTTAATAACATTATTAATTTCCCTTTGGGTATTAACTAATTTATTTTTCTAACGCTTGTTTTGTTAGATAAGTTCATGTTCCACTTCTTTGGATACAGTTATATCATTTAAAAAATTATATTAATATAATATATATCATATTTATTCATTATAAACAATTATATAATCACACTTTAATGAATATCATGTAGAATTAATCACACCATATCATGGAGATGGTAGGTCGTACGAATGCACGAGTGACGATATCATTTCCTAAATTGTAGAATGGTATGTATGTGGATGGTATATATATTGTTCTAGAATAAAAATTATGTTATAATAATCATTTATAGTTATTATTTCCATCATTATACCCATCCATTTAAGGTGGTGGTGAAAAATAGATTACACTACGACGTGGAGACAGTAAGCCGTACATACACACGCATAGTGATTTCATTTTTCATAGGATCGATAGAAGGTGGACTATTGTTATTCCATAATCATAATAACATCTTAGAATATAGTTTATACTTTATTTATTACTTTATAATGGATATTAATCATGAAGAGTATTTATAATAATAAATATGTTTTAAAGAATCAATAGAGGAGATTATCTCTTCTTCAATAAGATTCCTCTATATCTCCTCTTAAAGGCACTATAGTTGGTATTTTGAGAAGACCCACACCTCTATAATGTAAATAAGAAAGTTGAGAAGGTAGATGGGAAAGGTATCGACATAGCAATTCTGAACCTAGAAGCCCAGAGTCAATGACTGAAATATGGTGTGCTATTTTTCTCATTGACACATACAAACAAAAATTACACATCTTGTTCCAATACAGAGGATCGATTCGGTTTAGGTTCTGGAAAACCAGATGTTGCTGATACAATTCTTCCCAAAACATGACAATGTTAAGATTCATATTAATACCATCACATAAGATTACTCAATGATTGGAATAATCTACTAAGCCCTATAAAATAAATTGAAAACATAGGGTGAGAATAAGATTTCCCAATAAGGGGTTTTAAAACAATTTGAAGAAATTATCTTTTAAAACAACAACCTTTGAAATAATCACAAAAAATTTTCTTAAGAGGGAAAAAATAATTCTTGAGGTACGCCATCATATTTTCAGGGGTTACTTGAAATAATTTTAAGAAAAACATTTCTACATGAGATTCATATGTGTTTACTTAAAAACTGTAGGTGAAACATAAATCAAAGTGCACATACAAGTACAAGAATGCATGAATGATGCATGATTCATAAATTGATCAAATAAAATATAAAAAGTGATATGAAATTTTTTAAATATAATTACATAGGTAATCATGTAATGATTCATTAGCACTTAATATGATATTCATGTAACCCTAACTTTAGATACCCCTTCCCTGTATAACTTTCCATTTTCTTACTTAATTATTCCTTATGAATTCATCACCATTATCATAGAATATTCTTAACAAAAGGATATTCTATTAGTCGAATAATTCTTTGGGTGGTCATATACCAATACATAATGAGGGAGTGTATAATACAAGACTTTGTCAAGGCCTTATGCCAAGACCATATATAAAACATGACTTAGTACGAGTCAAGGATAACCTCCAAGATCGTTTCCCATAGTAGAACAAGCCAGGGCTAATTGCCAAGACCATCGCACATAACGTCTCATGAGACTCAACTTTATCTAATGCCTTGGAGCGCTATCTGGGCACACCCATATTATCATTTAAGTCCAATACATTACTTATATGTATAGTATGGTCTTATATTTAAAGTGTTTCATACTACATTGAATTATTACATTCTTATTCCATAATTATTTTTCCCACATACTCATAATTGAAATAAATTATTCCATAAATTTAAAAAGGAATAGATTTTTTAATTTCAGATTTGACAGTGATGTGCATGGACTAAAACGACATACTCTTTCACATGTAATAAGAACTAGTACACATAAAATAATGGGTTGTCACATAAAATAACAACTCTTACATTAAAACCTTATGAATGTGCCCCTTTTCAAGGCATGGTTTACATGTTTTGACTTTGAGATACTCGTTTAATCCAAGAAATGTTAATTGTTATATCATAATAGATTAAAACATTACTTAAATAATCAATGTCATTCCTCGTGAAAAAATGGAATAAAATGAATGGATGAAAAATCATTATCTCATGTGGAGTATTCACGTATAAAGAACAAAGTAATTAATCACATGCGCTTATGCATATACAAAAATATTTTTTTCTTAATCATGAGAACATTTATACAATATACTAATATAGCTATCATTATTTAAAACATCAGAAACAAATTAAAATACATATATGTGTATATGTGGGTTTTGAAAAAAATATAAAAACCATATATACACAAGGTATATACTTGGGGTTTACACAACCCGAAACAAGGTTTAATAAATTATTGTAACTGTTGTACCTTTAAAAAACATAATTTACTAAATAAAAATAGGTTTTATGAAAACCCAATTTGGATTCATTTTGTAATCAAACTTATATATATATATATATAGGTTTTTACATAACTGAAAATATATAAATTGTAAAAAAGAGTTTTAACTATTAAAATAAGACGAAGTAAATCATTTCATGTGTTATATGATTTAATAAAATCATTTAAAAAACAAATGGTCATCAATTAAAATCTTAAAAATACAAAATTGTTTTGTTTTATATATATGAACATAGGTATATACATATATTTCATACAAACTTAAAGCAAGAGTAACCCTCACAAGTGTTTCACACTTTAAAACATCAACGTAGCACTGATAATCATATTTTTAAGACTAAAACAATTTTAAGATTTAAAATTATTTAGAATTTTATATACATACGTATGTATAACCACGAAACACAAAATAAAATGGATTTTTATATAGGAATTGAAGCATAAAAATCCTTTACATTAGTTATTTACTTTAATAACACTGATAAACCCATTTATAAAGCCTAATGGAAGTTAGGAATTGAAGTTGTGTAGAACTATATAGGTATATATATATGTATCCATAAATACACAAATATTTTTACCAAAACATTTAAAATGTAACAAATCAATCCCTTAACTAGCTTCAAGAGAGAAATAGGATCGGACAGGGGATGTTTTCAGGTTGAGGCGAAGGGAAAATCGGGTGGAAAACAAGTAAAAACTCGGGTTTATATAGGTGGTGTACATATATATTTTATATATAATGATTCATTAATAAATTATAAACAAAGGCTCAAAATCTGACTAAAACAAATTAGAACCAACATCTTACTTAGAATAAACCTGAAATCAATCAGTGATTTTAATATATAGATAAATATATAAAGTTTGTGGAAAACTTGCATGGAATAGACCAGATTTGCATAAAAATAAATACCTATGCAGACTTTTGGAAAGAGGATCTTCTAAAACCGATATGTGGATGGAGAAAAAAATTCATGAGGGAGGAAGAAATAATGGAGAGGAGAAGGTTGACACGGACTGGTGCACATGAGAGATGGAACAAGGAAGAAGAAGAACATGAAGAAGATGTAGAAAAAGAACAATGATCTAGATCATTCGAAGGTGATCTATTGGATGAGGTGAGTTTCAAAATTTAAAATGCCTTGAATGGTGTAGATATTTCGAGTCTGCAATCAGACGGTCCAGAGAAAACAAAGTATTAATACCGTGGTGATGGAGTTCGAAGGGCAAACTGATCAAAAGGTCCAAATCCTGTGTAGCGTGGTCAGATGGCTAAGATTAGATCCCTTCTTAAAAAACTCATCCCACAAAGAAAAGATAAGGTTTATGGGATGAATTTATAAGCCTAACACTCCCAGAATTCTGTTAGAATTCCCTCTCCTCTCCCGCTACCGCCCTGTACCAGTTCTCTATGGGTGTGCTTCTTCACCCACCCCTGCTGCTAGGCCGCCCCCATGGTGGTGCACTACTTGGTTCCTTAATGTGTTCCTGTAGGCACTCACACACACACACACACACACACACACCTATGGGCTGTCCTGTACTGTGGTTGAAGGGTCCAGGCTCGACCACCTACTCCTTGAAAGAGTAGCGCGAGATGCCTCCTTTTTCCTTGCTAGAGGGATGACCCTATGGGGTTTATATTTTTTTATAAACCCAACTTTCAAGTAAACCATATAAAAATATAAAAAGAAATGAAATTTGAAAATAATAAATTTCAATAAATAAAGAATATATTTAATTTTATAAAACATGAATCCTACTTTATTTTATACTTTGGAACATTAAAGTACAAAAATCAACATTTAAATTATACTTTGTCATCACATAAAAAAGAGTACAACTTTTAATTAATAAAAGTATTCATAAACATGTTTTCAAATTAAAATACATAGTTTTTGTAGCATAACAAAATGCATACTTATCTTTGAGTTAATTGAAGTAAACATATGTACTTATCCTTATATTTTCACTAAAACCCAAAAGTCATGATTTAAAATTAATTTTAGGTTTCTAAAACATTATGATTCCAAAATGTAAATATAAGTTCAATTAAATATGTTTAAAGATACAACTTTAAAGTTCTCAAATACTTAGAACATTCAAGATGATTTTATACTTAAAATACTTAGTAAAATTATTATTTGTTATGTTGAAAAAAGTAATATTTATAATAACTAAACATCAAATTAATTTGTAATAACCTAATATTTATATTAACTAAACCATTAATTAAAAATATCTTTAAAATAACACTATAACACTAGGATATTTAAAACGTTTGAAACATTTAAAAAGTATTTGAAATACTTACTTAAGTATTGAAATCATACTAAGTTTCATAAAATATGATTTTAAATTAAAAACCATGATGTTAAAGATAAAAATAAGATATATAAAATATATCAAAAAAAATAAAATTCTTAAGGAAATTATATAGGTTTTATAAAAAAATGAAAAATTATACAATAAATTTTAAAATTTTCACTTAAATTATTCTGGTTTAATAAGATACTAACGGTCACTTAATTTTTAACTCCCCAAGACCCTAAAAAGGGAAATAATGGTCATATGTATTTTCAACAGTCAATAAGACTCTTATAAATACAAGTTTGGGGTATTTAATATCTTTAAATCAGTTTGGCTTATAAAGATGGTTCTTTACATTCCTCTCATGCTAGTACTTGTGCCATTCTTCTAGCAATTTTATTCTTTACTGCTGTGAGTCCACAGGATGAGGGATACCTTCTTGGTCTCATTATGATGCTAGTATGTCTCCAAGTGGAGACTCTAGGATTTTCCATTAGTTTCCTATGCTAACTATGATTTTTTGGCCTTTTTTGAAATGTAACGTTTTAGTATTTTAGTGAATAAAATGGTCTTGCATTTATTATTCAAACATTATTTTGGATAAAACAAACATTAAGCCAAGTAAAATAATTAAAAAAATTATTATTACACAAATTATGTTTGGGATATCACAATGGATGATCTTGAAGGCTCAATGTGAAGTGAATTTTTGAGGGAGGATATTCCCTTTTATAATTTATGTGAGGGACACATTTGGAATCCCCCAAAATATTAATTTATAATAAAACTAATAACCATCCAAAAACCTCAAAAATGTATTAGTTTTGAATATGATATGAGATAAGGTTATAATATCATCAAAAAATAAATTTTATACATGTTTTTATATCAATTTAATCCTTATCATTTTAATTAAAACTTAGTTGTTCTATTTAATTTTTAACTAAGGTAACAAATATTTCAATAGTAAAATGGTACAATATTTACTTATTTGATGTAAATTAGACCATAAATGAATAATTTAGATCATTTTACACCATATCATAATTATTATATATTTTTCAAAATGTTTTATGATTTTTAAATAATTTAATAATACATTATTTTGATAAAAAATCAATAATTTCAATTTTGACACTATTCAATTTATTGATTTTTAAAAATATCAATAAAATATTTTATCCTAGAAAAAAATATTTTATTATATCCCTAAGGGGTGAAGGTATTCAATAAAATTTGTTTGATATTTTAGTTATCCCAATTAATATTTATTTTAATATTTTTATTTACATTAATTTGATATTTTCATTAATAAAATTATTACTACATCAGTTTTTTATAATTATTTAATATAATTATTATTTTTTGCATAAAAATAAAAATTAAAAAACCATAATGAAGATAATTCTTATATCTTTAACACAAATGATTTTATTAATTTTTCATCAATTAAATAATTTATGGATCATCAATGTATAATATTTTAATGTAATTATTTACTTACTAAAAATTACAAATAAATTACCATGATAAAGAATAAAATTTTATCTTTAAAATTAGTATTTATATTTAATTTTAATTCTGTATATCCTAATTTTAAAAATGATAAAGTTATTAAAATTTGATTAAGACATATTTAACTTTTATTTAAATAAAATATATTGAATGTCATAATCTAATGAAAGTGGATTATAAAGGGTATGATTTTGAGCTAAGGATGATTTAGGTTGAAAATTACTCATCCAATTATATTAGCACAAGTGTTATGGTAATTTTATATTTACCCTTAATTTCCCAATTTTGTAAAGAAATGGAAATTTCAAGGAATTTTTTTTCTTAATTTCTTTGGAATTTTACAAGTGCACAGTTTCAGACGGCACCTGATTCCGAGGCCCGGTGTGCCTAGAATCAATTTCCGATGTTTAGCTCGGGTATGTTCAGTTAACGAATGAGAGGGTTTTTCTATCTCTTGAACCGGTGCTCGGAATTGAAATCTGAGGGCACCGATGAACTCACATCGCCGATAATTGCTTAAGGGGACCTTTACTGTAGTTTTATTTTGATCTGGTTGAGGTTTAATATTTGGGGATTAGTTGAATTAAATAAAATTTGTTGTGTACAAATTTTTTTCAAGGAAGGTGTTTTTTTTCAACAAAGGGGGAGTTAGAGGTGTGGCCCACACCCACCTAACCTCCCATGGGAGAGTTTAGTGTGGTGGGGCCCACACGAGACCCTAACTCCTCACTTCCCCCATAACCCCCTTGACCTCCCCATAACTCACCCTTTCTTTTAATGCATGACAACTCTAATCTTTTATTGAGGTGGAGCCTCTCCACCTCCCAAGCTTAATGAAGCCTACAAATATAATTAATAACCTTATTAATTATATTTGTCTCACCTCTTTGTCTTCTTTTTATTGGCTTGGAGATCTTTTAAAAGAGGAAAAATTTATAAAATATTGGTTGGCTAATATTTTGGGAGGATTATAGGAGAGTTCCCTTCATCCTCGAAGAACGACTCCCTCCCTCGACGAAGAACGGTTCTCCATCCGTCTAATCTCCAATGAACGACGCTCAAGCCGGATCGAAGGCCTTTGAGGAATCGACAAACGACAATGACAATCGCCACCTTCAACTCTTACCTTGCGACGACGTCAATGAACCGACATCCTCTCCCTTTTGCGATATCATCAACGAACGACGAACAAAATGAGGTAGGGTTTTTAATTAAGTATGATTTATTTCCCTTGATTCTTTCATTATAAAAACAAAGAACGCGGATCAAATTATTATCAAGTTGATCCGCGAATGTTTTCCTTGTGGGTTTGGAATAAATTGTTGCATGAAGTTATATGGATTATCTTTGTTCAAAGTTTTATTTATCGACCTTATTTGATTAAATATTTAGCCGCTTGATATCATCATAACTGGAGGAGATCGGACTGCACAAACACGGACAATCCTCCTCCCCTTATCTTATTAATTTTTGTTGATCATTGTGGCGATGGCGGCACGGTGCCATTGCACCGCGCGAGAAAAAAGAGGATCGCGGTCGGTGCGGGCCACGGTGATGATGCGCGGTGCCGTCGCGCCGCGCCGGTGAGGCCGAAGGGACCGCGGATAGAGCGGGCCGCGACAGAGGTGCACGACACCGTCGCGCCACGCCGGAGAAACCAAGGAGGCCATGGCCGGAGCGGGCCATGGCGGAGGGGAGTGGCACCGTCGTGCCGCACCGATCGAGGAAGAGATGTGGCCTTAGGCCACGATGGTTTAGGAAGGGGGTGGTCGGCCAAGCCGGCCACCGGCGCTCTAGGAGGTGGGACCCCCACGGGTCTCGCGGCAGCTCACAACTGGCCAGCCATTAAGGACGGCCGTTACTCGAAACAGGGGGGTGTGTAACCCCCCAGACAGAACCCTAGGGCGGACCCCACGGGTCCGCCGTTTGGGAAACAAGGGGGAGGCTAACCCCTTCGCACCCCACTCGACTGATAGCCGAGCCGCAGCCGGGCCGCCAGCTCCGGGATGGGCCGCGCCCAACCGGGCCGGACCCGGGCCCGGGTCTGGTCGACCCGGTTCGGGCCGACCCAGGGGGTATTGGGCTGGGTCGGACCGGGCCCATCCTTCCTATTTTCGGACTATCTTCACTTAAATGCCTGTAACTTGAGTTTTAGACCTCCGATCGATGCACCATAAGTTGAGTAGGATTCCTTGGATCGAGACAGTCATTTCGGTATATTACAGTCAAGTTTTTGGAAAAGTTTGGGTATGGCCGGGTTGGTTTGAACTCGAAACCAACCGGGCCCTCAGAGCGGAAACACTTATAACATGAGGACCGGATGTCCGATTGATGTTCCATAAACTAAGTTGGATTCATCTTGATGAGAAATTTATTTTTGATACTATACACTAGATTTGGTTGTGGTTTGAGCAAGGCCAGGTGGGATTGTACCCGAAATCCAATCGGGCCCCTAGAACGGAAATGTTAATAACTCACAGACCGGGCATCCGATTGACGTGCCGTCTGTTGCGTTGGGACCCCTACGATGAGGCGGTCCTTTGAGATACTTCCACATGAGATTACATGACACTTGGAAGTATCGACCAGTAGCTCATGGATCGGAACCTCCTGGAGATGAGCGTATGGAGTGCTGAGACCTAGTAGCTAGCTGAGACTTGACGATTTCTGATCAATCGACTCAGAGTGATTCGGATGGCCCAGTGGGGTGATATTGGTTGTAGCAGCAGAACCAAGGTGGAGGAGCACTTGGTTGTAGCGGTATACCCGCGGTACTCGATAGAAGGAGTACCTCTGTAGTCTATGAGGGGGTGCGCTTGGTTGTAGCGGAAGACCCATGGTGGGAAGCGCTTGGTTGTAGCAGAAGACCCACAATACTTGACATGTCGAGTAATTAAGCAGTCCAAGGTTAGTGGGAAGCACTTGGTTGTAGCGGCAAGCCCACTGTACTCAATAGAGGAGGAGTTCTCTAGTAGCCATGGTTTCGACATCATGAATAAAATCCTGGTTTGATCTGAGTCAATGACCTTTGTGTTTTCCTCATGATTGAGATGGGTCACTTGATAACTTAGGTATATGTATGGGAATATACCTAAGTAGTGGTTATACGTTGATTTCATAACCTTTGTGTTACCTCAGGATTGAGATGGGTTACTTGATAAATTAGGTATAAGTATGGGCTTATACCTAAGTAAGGGTTATCTGTTGAGATCCTTCTTTGGGGTTATACTTGTTGGATTTAGTGAGACTTGAGGATCTCGGGGTCCCCACTGAGTATCGTAATACTCACCCCTGCACGGGATATGCCCGCACCTCATTTTCTTAGATGCAGACGATGGACAGTGCTGACAGAGGCTGAGTGTACGAGGACTGGACGGTACCCGGAGGTGGACCTCACGATGAGACAGTACCCAGAGGTGGACCTCACGACGAGACACTACCCGGAGGTGGAATTCATGAAGAGAAGGTACTCGGAGGAGGTTTGAGGGCGAGAGCGTTGAGGAGGATATCTGTTCCTACCCTTCAGGTAGGATCCGAGGTGGACGAACTAGGAGCTGCTTCTATCTTCTAGCTGTTTGTCTTTTTCTGTTGTAATTTCATTCAGTTGTAGCTGTACTTTTCAGTTGGGTTTGTATTCTGGACCATTTATATTTCAGAACTTTCTTTTGCACTTAGTGTTTTACTTTCTCTTGTACTCTGGTTGGATGTGTTTATGTTTTATAAAGGCAATGCCTTACCAGTTATCGGGATTCACGCCTTTGGTGCTAGTCGCCAGCCCCTGGCCTATGGAAGGTGGGCTTGGGGTAGTCACGGAACGGGCCCTGAGGATGGGTCGTGACAAATTGTTATCAGAGGAGTTGGTTCTACTGCAGAACTTAGGACTATGATATTTTCTTTCTGTGAAGCAACAATGTTAAGGGTACTAAGTGTGGTTTTCAGTTCAAGGAGTCCAGTGTTGGTGCGGGCAGCCGACGTATCCATACACCAGGACCCTGACTTCTGATTTCCGAATCAATGCATGAAATCACTAATTGTGTGTGTGTTTTCAAAATTTTCTTTTGAATCAGCTCAAATCAGATCAGCTCACCAGGTTTAGTCTTTGATCATGTCACATCTGTTTCTTTTAGGATGCCTCCCTACGGATGACTAGCTAGAGCCCCGAGAGTTGTACGTACTGACAGGACCCTGAGTGATGAGGCCTCAGTACCGGGCCCTCATCTAGTTGAGGCACCCGTGGAGGCACCAGCAGTACTACCACCCGTTGGGCCACTCATTCCACCAGCCCCAGTAGTAGGTGATACAAGCCGCTTGAGCACACTGTACGAGTTCTAGTGCTAGAGGCCACCCATGTTCCGGGGAGAGACAGACCCACATGTGGCTGAGGATTGGATGGAGGTTGTGGTGAGAGTCTTCAGGCTAGTAGGGATGCCAACAGACTTTATGGTGATCCTTGCTGCCAGCCTCCTTCAGGAAGCAGCAGGCAGATGGTGGGGCCTGATGCTTCAGATGCACCACAAGAATACACTTCTATGAGCAGACTTCGAGAGCCTATTCCAGGCGTAGTTTGTACCGGACACCCTTCTAATGGTGCGTATTCATGAGCTACTGCATCTACAGTAGGGTAGCATGACGGTGGCACAGTACACAGCGAGCTTCACATACCTCTCGTGCTACTCTACAGACATGGTACGGGACCCGTTCTTTTGGGCCCGAACCATCGAGTAGGGGTTCAGATGAGAGATTAGAGCTTCATTTGTCTCCCATAGCATCCCAACACAGACATGGGTGTTGGAGTGAGCCCTCTAAGTGGAGAGTTTCCTTGCTGACCAGTCTCCAGCAGCGGGACCGACCACTAGCCAGTATGCAACAAAGTTTTCTGCAGCTGACAGTAGACAGATGATGCAGAGGTTCAAGAGGACCAGACCCACAGGTGGTCGATCGCATGACTCAGGATCGTATGTACGAGGAACCTGGGGTGGAGAACGACTTACTAGGAGTGGACAATGTTACTACTGTGGCGGGGTTGGTCACAGGGCATGTGACTGTCCGAACCGCCATACAGATGATCTGAAGATAGATGAAGGACCTCCAAGGCAGAGACAGAGGTTTGATCGAGGAAGACCGCAAGGAGCAGGAGAATTAGGCGTAGGAGATGGCCATGCAGTTGGAGGTGGACGACGCTTTGAGTTTTTGCCATCACCACCACTAGGAGGTCCTCCCCGACCGCAGGGAACGAGTGGACATGGGAGAGCTCAGCTTTGGGCAGATGAGGTATACGAAAATAGAGCTTCAGAAGCAGGTGAACAAGATCGAGACTAGTTCCAGGCATGGAGGCCTTTTTTCTTGGTGCTTCTAGCTTCCTTTTTATTGTTGTTGTGGTTGTATGTGTCTCTGTACTTTGAGCTGAAGTAATAAAAGACACCTTTCTTTGTGATGTTTACTTTCTTGTCCTTTTCGTACGGTTGATACTAAGAGGTTCTGGTTAAAGCTGTTGACTTGATCCTCACTTTTGAGATACCTACTGAAGGAGACCCAGTGACCACACATTGTTGCTGACAGTGTGACTCGACCCTTGGAGGCAAGAGTAACAGTTGGATCTCTTGGTAGTAGCACCGAGGCCTTACGACATCGTCCATGTAATGAATGTATCATTCATGTCATGATTCACTATTTTAGGCAAAGAAAGTGGTTCATCTCGGGGATGATACCAGATTTCTCTTTTCGGGAGAGGAGAAATCTCAGTAGCTCTTTGGTGGAATGTAGATGAAGAAGGGTGGAGATGAGTTCTTAAAATTTTCTAGTCTCACCCATTGTTCGTTGAGCGAACGGTTTACGGTTCTATCCATCTCAATAATCTCAGGTGTATCTTCTTTCAGAAGGACATGAACCTGGGATAGTGGTGATGGCTTGAATTCCTCCAGGACTATGACTTTGAGATAGTTTATACTCCTGGAGAGGGGGATGTTGTAGTAGATGCTCTTAGTAGGAGATCTGGCTTTCAACTATTAAAAGTGGCGAGATAGCAGCCGAATTAATTTCAGATATCCTTTGTGGATAGTGATAGAGTCAGCTCATGTAGAACCAGAGATGGTTCAGGTTACGATGGAAAAAGGGTGCAGATCATCCAAGAGTGGATGAAGACTGTATGGAGCAGACAAAAGTCCTATGTTGATAGGAGACAAGACCACTGGAGTTCGAGGGTGAAGACCACGTCTTTATATGGGTCTCACCTCGATGAAGTCTATGGATATGCGGCTGAGGTAGCAAGTTATCTCCGAGGTTCATCTGAACTTCCCACCTCAGATGCACTAGGTGCACGACGTTATCCACATATATCAGCTGAGGAGATGTGTTCACGACCTATCCGTCATCATCGACTATGGAGAGGTGGACATCAATGACGGGGTGACTTTCACGGGGTTCCAGTAGAGGTTGAGGATCGATAGAAGTGGGTCCTACGGGGATAGTCAATTCCTCTTGTGCACTTTTGTTGGTAGCACAGGAACCTCTAGGAGAGCACATGGGAGATGGAGGCTTAGATGCGTGCTCAGTATCTCCTTTAGTTTCCCTAGTTTATGTTGTATCTTTATGGGGATGTAAATCCCTGAGGTGGGAGTAATGTAAAGACCCGGAAATTTCAAGGAATTTTTTTTCTTAATTTCTTTGGAATTTTACGAGTGCACAGTTTCAGACGACAACTGATTCTGAGGCCTGGTGTGCCTGGAATCAATTTCCGAAGTTTAGCTCAGGTACGTTCAGTAAATAAATGAGTGGGTTTTTCTATCTCCTGAACTGGTGCTCAGAATTGAAATACGAGGGCACCGATGAACTCAGAATGCCAGTAATTGCTTAAGGGTACCTTTGCTGTAGTTGCATTTTGAGCGGGTTGAGGTTTAATATTTGGGGATTAGTTGAATTAAATAAAATTTGTTGTGGGGAAATTTTATTCAAGGAATGTGTTTTTTTTTCAACAAAGGGGGAGTTAGAGGTGAGGCCCACACCCACCTAACCTCCAATGGGATTGGTGGGGCCCACATGAGACCCTAACTCTTCACCTACACCATAACCCCTTTGACCTCCCCATAACTCACCCCTTGTTTTAATGCATGACAACTCCAATATTTTATTGAGGTGGATCCTCTCCACCTCCCATGATTAATGAAGCCTACAAAGATAATTAATAACCTTATTAATTATATTTTTCTCACCTCTTTTTCTTTTTTTGATTGGCTTGGAGATATTTTAAAAGAGGAAAAATTTATTAAATATTGGTTGGCTAATATTTTGGGAGGATTATAGGAGAGTTCCCTTCATCAACGAAGAACGACTCCCTCCCTCGATGAAGAATGGTTCTCCATCCGTCGGATCTCCAACGAATGATGCTCAAGCCGAATCAAAGGCCTTTGAGGAATCAACAAATGCCAACGACCATCGTCACCTTCACCTCTTACCTTGTGACGACGTCAACGAACTGTCTTCCTCTCCCTTTCGCGATATCATCAACGAACGATGAACGACACGAGGTAGGGTTTTTAATTAAGTATGATTTATTTACCTTGATTATTTCATTCTAAAAACAAAGAATGCGGATAAACTTATTATCAAGTTGATCCGTGAATGTTTTCCTTGCGGGTTGGGAATAAATTGTTGTGGGATGTTTTAGGGCTTATCTTCGTTCAAAGTTTTATTTATCGACCTTAGTTGATTAAATATTGGGCCGCTTGATATCATCATAACAGGAGGAGATCAGGTCCCACAAACATGGCTGATCCTCCTCCCCTAATCTTGTCAATTTTCATTGATCATTGTGGTGAAGGCGGCATGGTGCCGTTGCACTGCGTGGGAACGAAGAGGACTGTGGCCGGTGCTGGCCGCAGTGATGATCCGCGACGCCGTCGCGCAGCGCCAGTGAGGCCGAAGGGACCGTGGCCGGAGCGGGCCGCGGCGGAGGTGCGCGGTGCCATCACGTCGCGCTGGAGAAACCAAGGGAGGCCACATATAGAGAAGGTCGCGGCGCCATTGCGCCGTGCCGGTCGAGGAAGAGCCACGACCTTAGGCTGCGGCGGTTCAGGTAGGGGGCGGCCGGCCAAGCCGGCCGCTGGCGCTCTAGGAGGCAGGACCCCCGCGGGTTCCGCGACAGCTCACAACCATCCAGACATTAAGGCCATCCGTTACCATAAAATAGGGGGGGGGGGTGTGTAACCACCCACCCCCCCGATAGAACCCTAGGGCGGACCCCACGAGTCCGTCGTTTCGTAAACAAGTGGGCGGCGCCCCCCTTTGCACCATGCTCGGCCAATAGCCGAGCCGCGGCTGGGCCGCCAGCGCCGGGCCGGGCCACCAGCGCCAGGACGGGCCGCACCGGCTGATCCGGGCCACGCCCAACTAGGTCGGACCGAGGCACGAGTTGGGTCGACCCGGTTCGGGCCGACCAAGGGGGCATTGGGCCGGGTCGGACCGGGCCCAGATCCCTTATTTTCAGACCATCTTCACTTAAATGCCCGTAACTTGAGTTTTGGACCTCCGATCAACGCACCGTTAGTTGAATTGGATTCCTTGGATTGAGAAGGTAGTTTTGGTATATTACACTCATGTTTTTGGCGAAGTTTTTGTGTGGACGGGTTGGTTCGAACTTGAACCCAACCGGGCCCTCGGAGCAGAAATGCTTATAACTTGAGGACCGAATGTCTGATTGACGTGCCATCGACTATGTTGGATTACTCTTGATGAGAAGGTTATTTTGGAATAATCTAAACTGGATTTTCTTTTGGTTTGTGCAAGGATGGGTGGGATTATACCTGAAATTCAACCGGGCCCCTAGAACAGAAATGCTAATAACTCACAGACCGGGCGTCCGATTGATGCGCCGTCTATTGCGTTGGGACCTCTATGATGAGGCAGTCCTTTGAGATACTTCCACGTGAGATTACATGACACTTGGAAGTATTGACCAGTAGCTCATGGAGTGGACCCTCCCGGAGATGAGCGTACGGAGTGCTGAGACCTAGTAGCTGGCTGAGACTTGACGACTGCTGATCGATCGACTCGGAGTGATTCGGATGGTCTAGTGGGGTGCGCTAGGTTGTAGCACCAGACCCATGACAGAGGAGCGCTTGGTTGTAGCGGAAGACCCGCAGTACTCGACAGAAGGAGTACCTATGTAGGCTATGAGCGGGTGCGCTTGGTTGTAGCGGCAGACCCATGGTGGGAAGCGCTTGGTTGTAGCAGTAGGCCTAGAGTACTCGAGAGGTGGAGTAATTCACCAGTCCAAGGTTAGTGGGAAGCGCTTGGTTGTAGCGGCAGGCCCACTGTACTCAACAGAGGAGGAGTTCTCTAGCAACCGTGGTTTCTACATCATGAATAAAATCCTGGTTTGAGCTGAGTCAATGACCTTTGTGTTTACCTCATGATTGAGATGGGTCACTTGGTAACTTAGGTATATGTATGGGCATATACCTAAGTAGTGGTTATCCGTTGATTTCATAACATTTGTGTTACCTCAGGATTGAGATGGGTTACTTGATAACTTAAGTATAAGTATGGGCTTATACCTAAGTAAGGGTTATCTATTGATATCCTTATTTATGGTTATCCTTGTTTGATTTAGTGAGACTTGAGGGTCTTGGGGTCCCTACTGAGTATCATTATACTCACCCCTGCACGGGCTATGCCTGCACCTCATTGTGTTGGATGCAGACGACAGAAAGAGATGACAGACGCCGAGTGTACGAGGACTGGACGGTACCCGGAGGTGGACCTCACGAGGAGACAGTACCCGGAGGTGGACCTCATGACGAGACACTACCCGGAGGTTGACTTCATGACAAGACGGTACTCGGAGGAGGTTGGCGGGCGAGAGCGTTGAGGAGGCTATCTGTACATACCCTTTAGGTAGGATCCGTGGTGGACGACCCAGGATCTGCTTCTATCTTCCAGCTATTTGTCTTTTCTATTTTACTTTTATTCAGTTGTAGCTATACTTTTCAGTTGGGTTTGTATTCTGGCCCATTTACTTCTTAGCACTTTCTTTTGTACTTAGTGTTTTACTTTTTCTTGTACTCTGGTTGGATGTGTTTATGTTTTATAATGGAAATTCCTTCCCAGTTATCAGGATTCATGCTTTTGGTGCTAGTCTCCAGCCCCTGGTCTATGGAAGGCAGGCTTGGGGTAGTCGCAGCAAGGTCCTTGAGGACGGGTCTTGAAAAATTTACCTTTTTCCATATTAATAAAAATTACAGAAGTTACTATTCATAATGCCCAATAATAAAAAAAGCTATTTACATAATTTGGTCCCAATATTTCCAAATATATAATCTATTTTTAAAAATTCAAAATAGAGAAGTTGTCGTAATTAATTTAAAATTAATCATGTTGTTAGAATGAAAAACAGGTTTTAAAAGTTAAAACATTGCAAAAGATTGAAATGTTTTTACATCCAAATTCCGGGTAAAATTAATTCTAATGACAAAAAATATATTAAATGATAAAAATATTGTCTATTATTTTAAACCATTTAATAATATATTTTAACAATATAAATTATTTTGATGAAAAAAGTTGTTTTCAATTAAAATTTAGTATTTCTTTTACTATTCATCAAAAATGAAACTTATTAGAAAAATATCAAAATGTAAACCAAAGTAAATTTTTATATCCCAATTCCAAAAAATAAGTTTATTTTGTTAAATATTATTTATAAATGTGTCAAAAATATATTTAAAAAGGGTGCACCATCAAAAGGCAGTGAAACTGTATTTTTTAGAAAATAGTTCACTTATCTGAAAATTTGAATTTTTTCTTATGTCATATCTATAAAACATATAAAATGAATTTTAAACATTATATTTGATATATTAAATATATATTTCATTAATAAAATCCATAAGGAATGATTTTATTATTTCACAAACTCACTTATTTGTATTCAAATAGTTTTTTCAAAAAAACATTTCCTTTTATTTTGAAAGGGTTTTATTTTAATTTATAATTAATTTCTCACCAAATAATTATTTATATATATATTTTAAATAATATTTTCATAATTTATCTGCTTATAATCACTAATATAATGACTTGGTTATAAGGTATCATAATAATATTTAGTTGTTTGCTTAATCTCGGTCTTGTGTGAAATGAATTATATCAAAAGAACTTGAAACTGTGTGTAACAAAAGAACACAATAGTGTTGTGTATACTACAAGATAAGTCGATGTTGTGCGCAGCAAAAGATTATCTAGGTGTATCATACAACACAAGACATCAAGAACATTTTAAAAAAAATCAATCTCATAAAAATCTCAGGGTGTTATATTCTACCCTCCTTAAAATGAATTTCGTCCTCAAAATCCATCTAGGTTATAAAAGGATTAATACTTGAAAGTTACTTTTATAGAAACCCACATTGTATAAATGAAGACTAAAACTTCCTTTTAAAAAGGAATAGTTGGAAAATAACAGTTACCCAAAGTATATCATAACTAGGTCTCTACGTAGAACATAAGTGATGATTTGGGCATGGATAAAAAGCGTAAATAATCATAAAGATTAATAAATAACACTAATCACAAGAAAGTGTGCGATCAAGAGAAATTTAACAAATCACAAAACCATAAACTAAGGAATCATGAAAGAGGTCATTTATATCATAAAAATGATGATAATTGGACACCCTTCTACAGAAGAACCCCTTTTCCTAATGTTGAATAAGTTGAATGAGAAGATATTCTTACTTGATTTCAGCACAATATCACCATTGTTCATTCCTTTAACAATTTCCACTTCATCTCTTATTCCAAGAAATGAAGTTGATTTTTTCATTCTTGGATCGTTAGCATATCATGAAATCTATAAATATAATGGTAGTTCATTCCATCTATATTTATCACCACAAAAATGCTAGAACAAGTTATCAAATATGCATAATTACACCTATAGTTAGATAATAATTTAATCTAAAAAACTTAATCTAAACTTTAAATTATACTTTACATAAATTTATAACCATAAAATCCTTCCGAAAATTGAAAATTCAAAACATTAGAAAGAGGTGAACTAAATCGACTTACCATTTATCCTTCATATCTCATAAGGCATTTCTTGGTTGTCACATTCCTAACATGTGAATACCTTAATCATGTATTCTCTTTACCATACATCCTTATTGAAAACATGCATTTTCTTTATTATTAAGTCCAAAAAGCTATAAACTTTATACATGATATCATAAACCACTTTTCAATAATCCTTAATCAATTTTAAGGAAACCATTACTGTCCAATTTACTTTTTCATATCCAAAATATCTTTATCCAAATATCATTATCTCATCATCACGATAATATTAAGGGTTATCCTTCCCTTAATCATGTCTTTTCCAAAAACATCAACTTATTACCCCAATCACTGTTCTTGTTTACTAGTACCATTTAGTATATTCTCTTAAATCCTTACGAAAAAAATATAATGGACCAATACATAGATGTTTCATTATTCCATAATACTATAAATATACTTACACAACATTATTCTTGAATTATAATATATAAACACTCCATCATCCCATAACTTCATTATTATATGCCATATCTCTAATAGTGAACACATGTGACTTTCCTTTGTCTTTCGCCATAACAGATTGATGACGTTGATGATAATCATTATCCCTTGAATTTGGGAATTGGTTTTCATAATGCCTATTTTCCTTACAATTTAAACACTGACTTGCAGAAGGTTCACTCTTTGGAGATTTTTTTTATTCCCATTATTTCAGAAATAAAACACCTGATTTCCTTATTTCCCAAACATAAAAAATTTATTTGTACCCTTAAGAAAATTTCCTCCATGAATCCTTACACACTTTGTGTATAAATAAAATCTAATCTTATTTTCTCCATAGTTTTTAGAGTTTCATTTGAACTCTATCCTTCATTTCTTATCATAACAATGAGATAGATGGGTAACCTCAATATTCCTTTTTGTTGGAAGAATACGAGGAAGGTACATACTTAAAAATAATCTCTTGAACTTGTCCCAATACATGGAGTCAATTTTATCCTATTACATCATATTCTTGACAAAGTTACACCACATATTTTCTTTACCTTCCAAGTGATAAGTGACCAACTTAACTTTTTCATGTTTTGAATAGTGGAGCATGAAAAATATCTTTTAAATGGTACCGATCAATTTATCAGTAACTAGGGGATTAGTATTTCCACTAAAATAAGGTGTATGTTCCCTTAATAAGTATTAAAGAGAATATTGTTCCCTACTTTGATCATTTGGAAGCCTAAAAGGACTCATGGAAACAAGATTCTATATTATAGCTGTTATAATATTCGGTTTCTCAGGAGGATAATAATTTCATTTCCCATCTCATCCAGCATTAATGTAGTTTCTTTAGGTTAAAAACACTATATAGAACCAAAAAATAATAGTGTGAGGGGGAAAATTCACACTAGTAAAAAACATAATCAAGGGGAAGTACTTTCAATCTCTAACATCTTAGGTTTAGTCCTAGGTTTACCATGACCATTACCAAAATTTAAGGATTATAACCTTTTAGTATGAATTATCATTAGGGACATCCCTAGAAACATCATTAAAAATATTTATAGGGATCTCACTAAACTTTTCTCATCCTTGTTTCCAAAGGATGACTAAAAATTCACACTAATACAAACTCTAATGACCCAAGCTTGAAATACAAGGACATTTCATTAATTTTTAAAAATACTTAATACATTAAAAAAATAGATTCACAAAGACCATTTTAGTTTAGTGCCTTTGGAAACTTGGAACACATTCTTCTAATTTAGTGAAATATCTTCAACATCTACCATAAAGATATTCTCCTTTAGTACCCATACCTAAATCCTTTATTTATAACCTAAGAAAAAGAAAACATATAAAGGGTTGAGCTTAGATGATCCGTAAGGGTATAAAAAGGAAATATGTAGGAATATCATGATAATAAGGGTATGAGAACATGATCGGGAAAATAAAAGATCATAACCATCATATAAAAAATCATGGAATAAATTTTTGACTGTTCATAAGACATGAATCATAAGGCAATAAAATAAAATTATCTATGATATCATAACATTATCATAAGACATGAAATTATGGATTACACATAAAATTGTAACATTTTGAACATTTATAAATAGTAACAGGTTCACTCATTAAGTTTAGGACATGAAATCAGGCACTTTCTTAAACATATGGACATAAAAAACAAGTTCCACACATAAAATTATGGACATGAAAGCCAAATCCACACATAAAATTCTGAACTAGAAATTATTTTCATGCATAACACATATACCTCATGAGTTATCAATATTTAACCAATCTATTTGGGGGGGGGGATAGGTCCCACCCATATCATAATGAAATAATTCTTATCTGTTCCATAAAAACACAAATCATTCATCACATCATAACCCAAGGAATAAAACATGTTTCCTTAAATATGATTCCATCATAACATAATCCTTATAAAATAAATTAATTTCATAAATAGAATAAACATAATTTAGCCATAATGGGGATAATATGATTGAAACATAACCCTATTAAATAATTCCATCTTAGATGTAAAATAATTTTTATAGAACACTTGAAATTAATTCTTGAAGAAAATATCCTTACATATTCGAAAATTTTTTGTTTTCTCAAAATACCATGAAATTTTAAAAGAAATGAATTTATTTCAAGATAAACTTGAAATATTGCAATGTAATCTTCATGGAAATGAGGCATTATGGAAACATAAAAAATCATTTCAAGCTGTATAAGTTAAAAGAAAACATTATTCTCATACTTTTTTGGGATAAGTCAAAAGTACTCCAAAATCCCAGGACCCAATAGAAACCGGTCCTAAGAGATTTATTAAACAAAAATAAAAATGAGTTAGACAAACATAGGATTATTACAAAATAGAGAGTGAAAAAGACTCAGCAAATCCTCCTCTACCACTGAGACAAAGTAATCAGGGGCCGTAAAGGACCACATCATATCCGTCTCCAAAATAGCCTGCTTGGACAAAGAATCCGCCATCTGATTGGCTTCCCTATAAGCATGTGAGAATACCAACGGTAAATTAGTTACCTTGTTGAGACATTCGACCCAGTGAGGTAACACTCTCCAGGGAACATTTCACGTTCTTGATTCCAAGGCATGAACCGCATGCTAAGAGTCTGATTCAATCTATATCATGTTCTAATTATATTGGACAACATACCTAACTACATGAATTATCACCCATAATTCAGCATTTTAGGCAACTCCAACATCAGTAAAGTGGTAGAAGAAGCCCCTGACAAAACCATGGTATGTGTGAAAAAAGCCACCGCATCCTGATAGTATTGGAGCACCAGAAGTAGCACCATCTACATTTACCTTCATCCATGGACTGATCAGAGTTATCCAGCGTATGTACTTAAGAACTTGAGGATTCTAAGGCTTCCCAGAAACTCAAAGTGGTCTATAAATATACAACTTAGAAAAGCAGTTATGCATTGTACCAGTTTGAATCCATGAAGTAGCATGGACCTACTTATGGATCGCTACCATGCCACTCTGTATAGGGACACACTTGCCGTCAAAGAGTAGAGAATTGTGAGCAACCCATGTGTCCATGATCAGAGCTGTAATGGCCACAAGTAGAAGATTCCCAACCTGTGTACTACAACTCACCTTAGACAACCCTATTAGCAGATCTTGAAGCAGTAGATTTTCATTAAACTCCAGCCCAAAAAGGATTCCAACATATTCCCATAGCCGCATAATATAGATGCATTCCACAAAAAGATGATGAGCATTCTCCTCGGCATCCATGCATTTGTAACAAGCCGACGCAAACTTAGGACCAGCCCACTTGAGCTAGTCATGGGTAGGCACCCAGTTTCTCTATAATCTCTAAATTATAGGAAATCTTGAAGTCTGAATAAAAGTATTCTAAAATTGTAAGATCCAGGACGGTGCACGACAGGGCCCTCCACAAACCATCCTTTGGGTATTAACTGTTTTATTTTCTTATACTAGTTTTATGAGATAAGTTCCTATTACTCTTCATATATTATAGTTATATCATTTAAAAAAGATATTAATAAAATATATATCATTAATTATAAACATTTATATAATTATTCTTTAATGAAGACCATGTAGAATGAATCACATCACATCTTGGAGATGGTAGGTCATACGTACGCACGAGTGACGATATCATTCCCTTAATTGTGGAATGGTATGGAAGTGGATAGTATATATATTATTCCAAAATCAAAATAATGTTATAATAATTATATATAGTTATTATTTATATCATTATACCCATACATTTAAGGTGGTGGTGAAAAAAAATTACACCATGGCTTGGAGACGGTAAATCGTACACATACACGTGTGGTGATTTTGTTTTTTTGTAGGATGGATAGAAGGTAGAATATGGTTATTACATAATCATAATAACATCTCATAATGTAGTTTATACTAGTGTTATTAATTTATAATGGATACAAATAATTAAGAGTGAGTATAAGAATAAATAAGTTCGAAATAATTGATAGAGGAGATTACCTCTTCTTCAACGAGCTTCATCAACATCCCCTCTTAAAGGCACTAGAGTTGGTCTTTTACGAAGACGAAAACATATAGAATGTAACTAAGGAAGTTTAGAATGGAAATGGGAAGGTTATGACCGAGTTTTAAGGCTAAATGTGAATTGAATTTATGACGGTGAATGTGGCCTTTTATAATCAAGGAGAGGGGCACATTTGGAATCTCCAAAAATGTTTATTTATAATAAACTAAAATCCATCCAAAAACCTCCAAAACGTCTTATTTTTTAATATGAGATGAGATAAGGTTTCAATATCATCAACCAATACATTTTATAAAAGTTTTCATATCAATTTAAACCTTATCCTTTTAATTAACACATAGTTATTCTATTTAATTTTTAATTATGGTAATAAATATTTCAATATTAAAATGGTGTAATATTTACTTATTTGATGTAAATTAGACCATAAGTGAATATTTTAGATCATTTTAAACCATATAATAATAATTATATATTTTTAAAAATGTTTTATGATATTAAAATAATTTAATAATACATTATTTTGATAAATAATCAATAGTGTCAATTCTGACACTATTCAATTTATTGATTTTAAAAAATATCAAGAAAAGATGTTATCCTAGAAAAAAAATATTTTATTACATCAATAAGGGGTTAAGGACTTCTATTAAATTCGTTTTATATATTAATTATCCCAAGTTATATTTATTTTAATATTTTTAATAACATTAATTTGATATTTTCATTAATAAAATAATTAATACATCAGTTTTGTGTAATTATTGAATATAATTATTTTTCAAGTAAAAATTAAAAAATAAAATAAAATAATGAATATAATTCTTTTATATTTTATAATAATACTTATAGTTGTATATTTCTTCTAAAAAATCCTACATTGAAAATGATATATGTATTAAAACATGAATGTGAGAACTTTAACATCACTTTAAATAAAATATTATAATTGTCATAATATTTTACACATAGATCCAAATGGTCAATAAATATAATATTTTATGATTATCGTAGATATATACTTGACCAATAATATTTGGTTGACTGTTTTATTATTTTAATGGTTATAATCATTTTAATAAAAATTATTTTATTGATTTTTCATCAATTAAATAATTTATTTATCATCAATGTATAAGCCTTTAAATTAATTGTTTATTTCATAAAAATTAAAAATAAATTATCATGATAAATAAAAATATTTTAGCTTTCAAATGAGTATTTATAGTAAAATTTAACTTCTTTATAAATTTTTTTAAAAAAATAATAAAGTTATTAAAATTTGAGTAAGACATATTTATCTTTTCTTTAAATAAAATATATTAAATGTCCTAATATAATTAAAGTGGATTATAAAGGGTACCATTTCAACCAAATGATGATTTAGGTTGAAAATCACTCATACAATTATAATATCATAAGTGTCTGTGTAATTTTATATTTACCCCTAATTATTGAATTTACCTTTTTATTGTATTAATAAAAATTAATAAAGTTGCTATTCATAATGACCAAAAATAAAATAAATATATTTACATAATTTTGAACCACTAATTAAAAATGTAGAATAATTTTTTTAAATTTAAAACACATAAGTTTTAGTAATTAATTTAAAATAAATTCCATTACCAGAATGAAAAACGAGTTTTAAAAGTTAAAACATTTGAAAAGATTGAAATTTTTTACATCTAAATTCATGGTAAAATTAATGGAAATGACCGAAATTAATTTAAATGATAAAAATAAAGTATATTAATACTTTAAAACCATTAAATAATATAATTTAACAATATAAATTATTTTGAATAAAAAAGTTTTTTTCAATTAAAATTTAGTATATTTTTATTATTTATCAAAACATGAAACTTATTAGAAAAATCTCAAAAATTAATCCAAAGTATATTTTTATATATTGGTTAAAGATAAGAAGTTTATTTTGTTAAATAAAATGTGTAAAAGTGTCAGAAATAGATTTAAAATGGACGCACCATCAAAAGGTAACAGAATTGTATTTTTTGAAAAATATTTCTTTTATCCAAAAAATTGATTTTTTTCTTATATCATATCATGAAAAAATATAATATGAATTTTAAACATTATCTTGGATATATTAAATTTATATTTCTTTAATAAAATACATCTAGAGTGATTTTATTATTTCATAAACTCACATATTTGTATTAAAATAGTTTTTTAGAAAAAAATTCCTTTTATTTAAAAAGGGTTTTATATTTAATTTATAATTAATTTCTCACCAAAGAATTATTTTTATATACATGTGTAAAGAATATTTTTATAATTAAGTTGTTCATACTTTCCATTATAATTTCTTGGTTATAAGGTATGATAATAATATTTAGTTGGTCCATTAATCTCAGTCTTGTGTTGAATAGATTCTATAAAAATAACTTGAAATTATGTATAACATAATGCAAGAATAGTGATGTGAATACAACAAACTAAGTCATTGTTGTGTGTAGCTCAAGATTATCTTGGTGTAGCATACAACAGAAGACATCAAATAAATTAAAAAAATCTATTTCATTAAAATCTCAGGGTGTTATAACGACCTTTTCAAGAAAGGGGGATATTGAGATTGATCAGAAAGAAAGAAATATTATAAAATCATCATTGTATAAAACTTTTTAAAACTTGGTGATGGGTTTGTATATAGTTTAGTAAATGTGTGAAAATATTGATAATATGTACTATAGAAAAATAAATATTAATGAATAAAAATAGAAAATTATGAGGGAAAATTTTGAATTTATAAGAATAGATGAAGATGAGAATGTTTTTGATTATTCCACTAGGGGAAATGAGATAATTAGTCATATTAGAGGTGTTGGTTAAAATATTTATTATTAATTATGGTAAAATAAATTATGAGGAACATTTTAGATATATTTTTCCCAAAAATGTAATCTTTTTATAAAATATAATTTTTATCTCCTGGTGAGATACACATTACTATCATAAATTATAAAATGAGAAAAGAACCAAGTTTTTAGAAAAATGGAAAAGAAGTTATGTCCTTCAAAGAATAAGATCAAGTTTTAAGAACTGGTTGATCTCAAAAGTGATTAAGTTGAAGTGTATGTGTGTAATTAAAATCACAATAAAATAACATCCCTTAGATATAAAACTAAAAAAAGTCCATAGGTAAATATAAAGCAAATAATTAACTTAAATTTATTAAATGGGGAGATATTTTATATTTTACCAAAAATTATCTTATTATAAATAATTCTATAGATTCATATAATGATAAATAATATGAAAACACATAATTGAAGACAAAATTAAAACATACTAAAAGATGTAAGAAATTTCTTGAAAGAAAGAAAGACCTTTATAAATAAAAAGAGATGCATGTAGGGTAATGTAGAAGAACACATATCTTATTTAATTAGTATATCGAAGTATGATTTTTCAAGAAAATACACTAACATTATTGGATATTTTTAAATCTAAAAAGGCAACTCCAATAATGGATAATAAGTAGGAGATGAAGTTTATGTGATTCACATGTTGAGGGTAGAACATGACATCAATTTTGAAAGGAAAACTAGAAAAAAAAATAAGGCTAAAAATTCAATTAAAGAGGATTATCATATGATGAAATTAGAATATTATTTTCATAATAAGGAGAATGAGTACATTGAGGAGATGAAATTTTAAAAGTTAATATTGTTGATAAAGATTAAATTATAAAAGAACAAGAGTAGTATAAATATTCTTATAAGAAAAATGTATCCAAGCATAATCAAGGTGTCTTAATGGAAAAAATACCTTAGAAAAAAATGACCATTTACTTTGAAAATGATGATAATTTCAAGGATGATCCACAAGAAAATATTGATAAGTAATATTCATCAACTTAGAAAAAATATTAAATTGTTATATCAAAAAAATATAAATCTACACAGTCTAACAATGTATCCCCCTTAATAATTTTTTATGAGACCTAGGATTAGAGGATCCGCTAGAGGAAATATAAAATAGTTAGGGTGGTGGTGAGTGATCATAAGAATAAATATTCTTAAAATCATATTCAAAAAAAGGATGATTTTATGCTAATTTAGCAAGAATATTATATATATATGGATTAGTAGTTTTATATAACATCTAATATAATGGTTTATTTATGGAGGTATGTATCCAACATACATAAGAATTTTTTTTTTCATAATATGTCTATTACATAGAATAAAATAAGTCTTGATCATAGGGGGTGAAAGAAAAATAACATAGAAAAAAGTATAGTGAAAATATAAATTGAAAACGAAAAATCATATGTGATGTTTTTCCAAAACAGTTTTGAAGTGATCATGGATATTTTTTTGAATATGTGACTAGAAAATTAAATTTCAAATGTTTTTTTAATAGTATTATAGGTAAGAAAACAAAATATTTTTAAAAAATATGAGGACTTAATAGGGAATCAAGGCTATGCAGTCATTTGTTATGGAGGTTTCATTAAAGGCTAGAAAAAGGATCAAACCTTGGATTTATGATACTAGATGCAATTCACGTAAGAAAAGAGATATTAGGAACCTTAAAAGTATCATGGAACATTATGGAGTTGGTGTGATAATAAATAATGAAAGAACTTCCAAAAATAATGGAAATATATTTTACACAAATTGAACCATCTATAAAGAACACATAATAGTTTTTATTTATTGATGGGATCAAAAATAACTTGTTGAGTGTTACCCAAATTTATAATAAGTAAATGAGGCAATAATAAATGAGGATTATTATCTCATTAAGATAATTTTATATTGAATGATAATTACAAGAGGAAAATGACACCATGATAATTTATTTTAAATTGAATATCTGATTAATTTCTGTTATCTCAGTGCCAGAGAAGAAAAAAATCTATGAAAAAGAAGACTTATACACATTTATAGAATAAAATTTAGTATAATATGTAAAAAAATATGGTTATATATCATCCCAACTCAAAAAAATATAGAGATAAATTTTTTACAACCTTTAAAAATGGTAAAATGATCAATGAAATTCCAAGTTAGAGAAGACATAATGGACACGATATCTATAATTAATTCACCAAAATTTTATTTAGTCTAAGAGAAATAAATATATAAAAGGTTAAATATATTTTATAAAATTAATTAATTATTTTTAATGAATTATAAAATCATTATTATTATATCACATATCATAGGTAGTTGATATTTTCTAGATCTATAGAAGGGATGTTGAAAGAGAGAATGAAATTCACATCATGAAATTGTGATATTAAATTGAGAAGGAATACACTAGAATATTTTTTTAATATTATATTATAATTTACATGATAATACATCAATATATCATGACATACACACCACAAAAATTGTTTTTCTAAGATAATGAATAAAATTATTGGGGAAATATACAGAATAATTCTTTTTGATGTTTGGGAGATCAGTTTTTTAGGTAAGAAGAGTATACTTATGAATACAATAAAAATAAATTATTTTTGTTTCTAAATTAAAATTATAATATTTGAGAAATTTCTTATAATAAAATAAAATAATTTTCTACTTTAGAGTATTTTTCATCCCTTGAATCATCAAAATCAAAGATTCAAATCTGATAAAATTCGATGGGAAAACTAAGGAAAATATATTTGTTGGATATCTATCTACTGGTTAAGGCTAAAAATATATTAATATGAGACATTACAAGTTACATTACTATTATAATTTATTAATCATTGAAAATGAATACAAAAATAACGATTCTATTGTAGTAGTTTTTGAAAAAAGATGATTAAAATAACAGATAGGTTTTGGAAGGATTAGTGAACAACAATATGAAGATGAACCCTACAATAGAGGTGATGATTTTGATAAAAACCATATAAATATGGAAATTATAAAAATAAAAGTTATAACTACCAATGTATAGAAAACATTTAATTTTAGATAATATCATTAGAGAATGGTCTGAACTTATGCATACGAGATGAATGTTGAAATTTGATGAGGAAATATTAAATCCGACTAGAAGAAGGTTGATATTAAAAAAATAGATATCACTTATCCCACATATTGAGGATAAATATATAAGAAAATTACTTTAAAATAGTCAGTGGATTTAGGTAGTGGATAAAGATATGTTATAAAGTGAAATGATTTTCATATGGGTTATTTTTCAAAGATCTGATGTTGAAATATTCATTGGGTCCAGGTGGGTTTTTAGGAATAATATGAATGACTAGGGAAAAGATACTAGGTGTAAATATAAACTTTTCTACAAGGGATACACTTATTTAGAAGGTGATTATTTTTATGAGTCCTTTTCTATGATTTCATGGTTTGAAGCTACTATATTGTTAAATATTGTGGTATCTATTTGATAATATAAATTTTTCCAAATAGAAGTAAAATCTTCATTTTTGAATGATGAGATAGTATAAGTGTTCTATATTGAGAAACTTGATGTGTTTTTTCTTGATAACGATGAAATAAAAGTGTGAAAATTTAATAAGTCACATTATTCTAGGAAATAGTCCCAATGGTATTGGTAATTAAAGATGGATAACAGTTCAAGGAGTTAAAATTCATCAAATTCAAACTAGATAGTAACCTTTATATCAATGAAATATAGGTAGGTACACTTATTATAATTTTTTATATTGATGATATAATTTTTATTGGTGATCATGTGAATGCTTATAAATATTTTTGAAATGAAATTTGAACTAGATTTAGATTTTCATGATTGGTTAGTTGAGATACTTCATGGGATTAGAATTCATGAAATAAGTAAATTTTATTTTTTTAACCCATGAAATGATTTTTTTAGAGATAATGAATAAGTTTATAATGGAATAATAAAAATACTGTCTACACACACTCAATTGGGATTGAATTTCTCTAAATATTTAGAATGCGTGAGTGTAAATCAAAGATAATTCAAAAGACTGGTTGAGGATCTACATTGTCTTATAACTTCCATGCCATATATTGGATATACAATTATTCCCTATAGTAGATATTAGAGTAAAATAAAGTAGTCCCATATTAGGGCTTACAAAATAGTTATTAGATATATAAATGATACTATTCATTATGTGGTGTTTTATAATAAGGGAATTAATTTGAATATATTTGGGTTTTTATATATCAATTTGGAAAGTGATTATGATGATAGAAGTTCCACAACTTGTGTAATTTTTCTATTGGGAGATAGTTGTGTGAGTCGGAACTATATGAAATATAATTCTATCATAGTAAGTAATATTTATGATGAATATATTGTTTCTAAAAATTCTTAGACTAAATTAAATTGGATGAAGAAGAATCTGAATGATTTGAGGAGAAAGTCGAGATACCTTTCTAAATTCATTATTAAAATCAATGTGTTATAGACCATTCTAAAATCCAATACACCACTCAATGTCCAGGCATATATATATCAAATACCATTTCATTAAATATAATGTGGATAATATAGATATCAATCTACAATTTATTCTTACCCCAGACTGGTATGATAAAATTTTCACTAAGTATATCACAAAAGATACATTTGATTACATTAGTATGAAACATGGTGTTTATCAACTACCATATAATTAAGACTCTTTTAAAAGAACACCCAATTATCCATGGAGTATATTGTCAAAGTGATAGTCAAGTTGAAAAGTATTTTTTATGAAAATAATTTTTTTCCTTATATGTTATGTTAATGTGGATGAGTTTATTATTATGTTTTTCATGGTTTGAGGGGGATAACTTTTTTTACTTGGAAAAAATGTTACTTTTCACTGAGAGATGGAGTTCTATAAAAAACAACTCTAACTAGTGGTGTGTTGTTAATATGTTTTTATTTTGTTAAAGCCTATTATTTTGTGTTCCATAAATTAGTTTTATAGTTTTTAAGAAGGTTTTGAGATATAGTTTAATAGGTTTACAATAAATACAAAGGGATAAATAGTGATTGCCTTAAATTTTTTGAAGAATTTATTTTTGGTATTTTTTTGATAAATATGTTTGTGTTTATTTAGAGGTGATTTTTATGTGTTTAGATCTGGTCTAAAGTGTTTTTGGGTGGTTCTAAGTCATTTAAATGATTATGAATTTGTTGTGTTGAAGCCAAAAAATTATAATGTCTATGATTTTTTGACATTGAAAAGAAAAAAACATTACTTTATGCAACTATAATAAATAATTTCATGAATATTCTAGATTTTAATACACCATCATATCTCATTTATCAACCCCAATTCATTGAGAATATGACTTTGAGATTTCATAAGATGGAAAATGGAAATGTATTGCATTTTTTGACTTTTTCCACTGACTTTAAAACTTTTTTGTAATACTTCACCATAAAAATTGGAATAATCATTTAACATTGTAATATTTGTTTGAGGAGATAGTGAGATATTTATTTCTAGTTATAGATATTGATAAGGGGTGAGCATATATTTTTAAGTAAAAGGAATAATTCTATGAATATGTTGTAAATCAATTGAATTTTTTATCATATGAAAAAACAAGGAAAACAAAATATAGGTTGTCCAAAAAATTAGCAAATACATGATAACATTAAACTTTCTAATACATCATTGACCTGAACATATGAATTAACATGTCCCATAACATCCCAATTCATACGATAAATTGGAAAATGATGAGTTTTATGAATTTGAAATTCTGAATAAAAGTAAAATTAAATATTATGATGCATTAAGAATGATTCTTTTTATATTAAAGAAACATAATCATTCATGAAGATCATGATTTTAACTATTATTAATAAAGAACCAGATAAAAGAGGGCATAATGCTGCTGACATTTCTTCATGATTGAAAAATTGAGAACACATTGTATTCATCTGTAAAATGAATACGACCACACTATAGTGGTGTTTCTTTGTCCGTAGTGATGGGGGTTTCATGTAATATAATTACCTATGTAAAAAAGACACATACACACTATGGGTGATGTTTTTGTTCTATTTAATTCGTGTTGACATGGAAAAACTGAAATGGTGCATGATTTGTTGAGAATATATGGTTGTGGATATCCAAATACCTTGTACAAGAATAAATGCGGAGTCTTAAGGAAAATTTTAAGATAATATCAGACTCATATTTAAATTAGATTCCAAATATAGAGAGTCATTGGAGTTTTTATAAATCTTAATGGAATTATTTTTTATGAATTAATGTTAATATAAATGTTATAAATGAAAAATGATAGTTAGTTTTATAATTTTGGGAGAATTTTATGTGCTACTGTATTAAAGAGTGTGATTGTCATGAACTAACCTGAGATGACCCCAAACTAGTTGCCTGATTCGATTTGTTTTAAGGCCCTAGAAGATCTCTCTCAAGGTAATAGTTTCTACCAATATAAATAAATAAAACATTGGAAAAAATAGAGAAAACAAAAGTAAATAAATATCCAAACTAAACATCATTTATACATAATCTGAAAAAAAATCGCACAACAAAAGCCAAATTGAACCTGATGACCACAATTCTTCCATGTGACCCCGAGGGTCACTCTCTAATGCAAAAACCAACCATAATACATGGTGATAAAAAACAATCTAAAACATTCCCATAAGATAAAGACAATAAAGAACTATAGACACAAGTATTAAAACTCAGTAGGCGTTCCTAAACAATCTATTCCAAATGAATTTCCTTTAAATAAAATATATACAAATTCTAGGATTGAAATAAAATATACACAACTAGTATTTACACATTTTTCCATTTTAAAACAAAAAATGGTACATTTTCCTTTTTCCATTTAAAACCACATTCCTTTCTAAGGAGGAACCATTTTTCATTTCAAAAGTGAAAAGATGATGTTTTTATTTAAAACGGGAAAGGAAAGTATAAAATATTTTCTCAACCCTATTCATAAACCTTTTAAAAAAAATTCATCACTTTTCAAAATAAGTAAAGAACCCAAGAGTTCATCCATAATGATGACATATAAATGGAAATGGAAAAATATCATGCATAAGTAACCAACCAACAAAGCATCTCAATCATCCACCATAGAAAACAATGTTCCAAAGGGCATGGGAGGACCTATGACATCAGTGTAATAATATCAAACATACAATACTTCTTAACTCATATTGAAGGCATGCATCACCCGATGAAATTAATTATTTCCCAAACTCTTGATCATAACCTACCAGGTTCGACTGAGGGGAACTATCCCATAACAAAAAAAATCCCATACTATGGGACACTAACCAGAGAAAAATCCTAAGCTACTACAACAACCATTTTATGAAAATATGATACCTATTCTAGGTTCCTATGTCAAGACTAAAGTGGGGGTGAGCCAACATTTCTAAACATGCATCTAATCACATGCACATATATCATACACAAGAAACTCACACAATAAGTCACCCCCAAGACACCCCAAATATCAGTCTATTGACTTTAAACCATTTGATCACAAGGAAGACTCTCAGTGTGGGCCTCCCATAACAATAAACATAACTAAGGTAATAGAATTATCCAAGGAGAGTTTTTAAGACCACTCATTTTCACAAAAGTTCCAAATGGGACTTAAGCACCCTTCAAGAAACCACCCTTATTCATAGAACCAAATATATCTTTCCAAATAGGTGAAAACAAACCATTTAACATTTCAAAACCTTTTAGAAAATTCCATTTATACCCCCACACAACATTTTAAAACCAATTCCACTTTCATCAAAATTCCAAATGGGCCACACACCACCATCACATGTCAAACCATTTTTAAACCATCAAGCATACATAACTTTCAAATCCAAAACCATTTATGAAAAAACCTTTTAAAAAATACAAACAATAATTTTAGAATCCAAGTACCTTTACCAAGACAAATCCATGATTTATAGATCAGAAATCACTTACAAAATCCAATCGTGCATTTTGTAAAACACTTGGCATGAAACACTTAACAAAACAACTACATAAACTTTAAAAAAAGAAGGAAACCACCTCATTTAATGATAAAAAATAATTAAAAAAAATCATAGATCACTAATTATCATCAAAGGAATGTGATAAAAGAAAGAAACCAGAAATTATTGAATTTAAAGTAAAAATTCAAAGGGAACCCTACCTCAAATCACATGTGATCCAACAACTCCAACTCAAAAACAACTCCATGAAGGTCCCAGGAGGAAAGAACAACCAATAAAAACCCTAAAAAGACAAAAAACACCAATATAAACCAAGTTAAACATTAAACCTAGGTACAAAAGACAAAGTTAGAAGAATAACTCAAGAGAAAATAGAAGAAGAATGAAGTGGAAGAAGAGATGGGGATATTACCTTGATAAATCACCCCAAAACCATTAATAAACCCTAGATACACACCATGGGAGAGGAGGAGAAGCTTGTATAAGGAGGGATAAGGTCCCTTTGGATCTCATGAATCATGATAGAATGAAAATGGGTGTTTTGGGGTTAAAATACTGAGAGGGAAGAAGAGTGATTTCACAATTTTAATGATCTAGGCACTGCTCATGGTTAGGTTTCCAAAAACATGCACCAACTGTGTGCCTCTTACTAGACACAATATAAAGTCACATGGTTTGGCCACACATTTTGGTAAGACATGCACCAAGAATGTGATGTGGTTATATCCAAAATAGAAAAACATGTAAATGACATCCACATGGTTTTCCTAACCAGGCATAGGCTATGCACCCCTGACCTGAGAAAACCAAGGACCCACACAGTTTCCTAAAAAATGATACACAGTTTCCCCTAACCATGCATGTAAACCATGTAACTAGAGAAAAGCATCCTAAAACTCAAAATTTAAATCTAGAACTCCCAGAACTTGAGGGAAAATCCAAAATACCAAAAGATAAGCAAGAATAGAGTATGAAAATAAAAAACCAGGCATGAAAATTCTCTCTACCATTATTCTTTCTTCCCCTATAAAGCCACAAAATTTTCCAGTTGATTGTACAAAGGAAAATAAATTCCATAACTACATTATCCAAACTCTCAAACCAAGAACACCTCAACTAACACCAAATAGAACCTAAACCTATTACCCATAATGATCTAATGTTTCAAAACCACTTTTTAAAAAATAAAGGAAAGATCGAACCACACCTCTATAACCTTTCCTTATGAAAGATCATTGTGAATACTCAAAACACCCAACATTCACTTAGAAAGAAATACTTGTGACCAAAACCCCAATAAAACTACATGGTTCTAAGCTAACAATGATAATTAACCAGTTTACCAACACGAGAGATCGAAACTGACTCCCCACCATTAGCAATCAACTAGTGTTAACCAACTATAGCAAAAACCATAACAAGATCCATGGAAATCTCCCTACTATTTAGGAACTGACCAAATTAGACCAAACACTACATACTTACATAAAAAACCCACCATGGACTAACCCATTCCACACCGACCAAACCCCCACCACAAGGGGGCCTCGACTAAAAAAACTCCAAACCAAGTGGAAAACCAAACCCATTATTAAATATATACATGAGGAACAACCATATCTAAATAAGCATAATAAAAAACCAAAACCAAATCATAAGGCTAACCACACATGGATCATAATGAGGAAACAAATCCTCTATTCCTTTTACAGAAAAATGGGACCTTCAAATATAAATAACTAAAACACAGAAATTTAAACTGTCCCCATTTCATCACTGAAGAAAAAAGTTAACCAAGGTCCTCCACACCCCTATGATTCCTGAATATGTGAAAGATTCAATCTAGGGAATGTGGCTAGATCCCTGGTGTCTTGAAGCATCCATTGACTCATAGTCATAATCTATTAATCCGTGATCTTAAAAGATTATTTTGGTGTCACGAGTGGACATACAACATCCCGGGTAGATATAAAGGAAAATAACACACTCAGAGACTCACTTTTCTCCAACAAGGCACTTTCAGTAAGACAAGTATTTAGAATATGCACAGAAATCATCCTATTTCACCCCAAAAAATAGGAAACTTAGACCAAACACATAATAGAACACACCTCCACTAGAGATGTCAAAACTTCCAAATTTACAAAATACACACATTCATTAAAATAAGAGTTCTCAGGAGTTTCGAAACATTCACTTTTAAACATTAATGAAATTTAAACACCAATAGACACAACCATTATAAAAAAAGAATCATTACCAAGAAAGGGGCCTTAAATTGATCCCAAAACAACACCATACTCTTACTACTGTGCTATGTTTTTTTCAAGGGGTAGATTTGGCTCTATATTGAATCTTGGAAACACACTAAATGAACCATTTAAAGTGACATAGGAATCCACAGGTATGAAAGGTACTTAGAGAACTTAGACATCTGGATTATTATGATCTAGATTACTAAACTAATAACATAACATGATCCTATACTTAGAAGAAGATGATAAAATATCCAGAGGCTTTTTAATTCCATGAAAAACACCCACATCTTCAGCAAGATTCCCCATATCCTTATTAGGATCACCTTTAATAATTCTATAGAGTGGTGGAAGGTTTTCCTCCTCAAGAAATCATGATAGTATACCTTAAACCAAAACAACTTTTCTAACCACGTCTGCAAAGTAGGTTAGACTGAAATTTGACACCTTCAACTATATATTAGGACGAATCCCTCTATCAAAAAATTGAGCCTTCAAGGAATCATCCACAACCCATTCCATAAAAAAAGGCACTAGATCCAAAAAAAAACATCAAAATAAATCCAACACTAATCCATCAACCTGGTGTAGATAGAATATATCTGTCCTCTTTCTCACCCTCGTTGTCTCAGAGAAATACCTATAGATAAATTAATCCTTGAAGATATCTTAGGTAAGATCTTCCTAAGTCTTGGTTTTATAGGAAAAATTCCACCACTTCTAGGTTGTACCTTCAAGTATAAATGAGGTGAACATTACCTTTAGAGACTTAAAAAATTCAAGTAAACCTATGTTTCTCTCAATTTTCCGCATCCACTCATCTTATTCGATAAGATCCTCTTGACCATAAATGAGAGGAGGATTCAGCTTCCAAAACTCAATAAGGAAGTCCTTAGGTTGATCAACTAGAGGGCCTATCAAAGTTAAACAACCCATATATACACCTTGATCATCCATCAAAACTTTAGTAGGGAAATACATTAAGTAATAATATAATAAAGAAATCAATCCAAACCAATAAATTGACTAAAAAATACCACAAACAAACACTAAACACAAAAAGAAAATGTAACTAACTCAAAATCTTCCCAAAATATTTTTCTCAAAACCCACTGAACATTACTTCAAAACCAATTAACTAACAAGAATTATCAAACTCAAAAAAAACACTTAAATAAAACTTCCAAATCACAAGAAAACTCACCACACAACATTGGTTATTAAAACATTATATATTTTTCTCTTAAAGACAGTTCTGAAAATTAAAAAAAACTTGAGAAGTTTCACCCTCAACAAAGATATTCAATGGATCCCCACACATTCAAATTACCATGCCACCCCATGTACTCATTAACTCATGAAAATATGGGAACTCATATGACCATGACATCAACCATACAATTCCTTAAACACATCCATGTATTTGAGAACTCATAATAATAACAAAGGTTGAATGAAACTTTTCCTCTTTCGAAAAACAACTTTCTCCCAATTTTTCATATTCTCAATCCACTTCCCATTTAAAAATTTATAAAACCTTTCAAAATACCAATAATAAGAAATTCAAATCCATCTTAAAACTCCATATACTTATCCATTTTATCCTATTCAAAACAAAATCCCATGGATTACATCAAAAAATCCAGTTTATCCCATTTAAAACATTTTCAGTTGCTCAAAAAATCCCATTCCATAAAAAATAATTTGATTAAAAAATAATTTCTTCTTACTTATACCAAATTTCCAAAACCCTCTTTAAAATAATATTTTTATTTTTCAAAAAAACAACCTCATTAAACCCTAGTTTTTGATTATATAAATCCAACCTTAATAAACCCATCCCTATTTTATCAAAAAATCATTTTATTTTAAAAAAAAAATCCATTTTTAAGGTTTTATTCAAAATAAATCTGAAAACACATTTTCCATCTTCCCAAAATATAACCATAACAACTTTAAATCTATTTTCACAATTCCAAAAAAGGGTTTTCAAAAAAATTTTCCAAATCAAGGAAGACCGAAAGCAACTCATAAGGGGAAACTAGTGTTGATTCATAACATGTACATTTGGTTGGCGACCATATTCTAGTAATTCCACCATCACATAGAGTCTTATAAGACCATATATCTGGATCCACATGGATTTCCAGGACTTGCGAGTCCACTTGGACCACTGGAAAAACTATTATTTCATTTCCCAAGCACAAAGCATCCCATAATAACCAAACAAACCAAACCAAAAATGACTTTTCATGGAAACTCAAGGTTTGTTCTAAAAAGTGTTGTCCATACACTCCCCCAAACATACAATCTAAGATCTAATAGTCCTAATCAATATACCTTAAAATCCCTAACAAAAAAGGGTGCTCTAAAAGAAATCTCCTCTAAAGAACCAGCCTGAAATGATACCATTTTGTGACAAACCATCCAGGGTTGACCCTAAACCGATCACCCAAGTCAATCCGTGGTAAGACCCAAGAGGCATTCCGGATCCTCCAAGGCTAGAAACTAGTGTCAGACATCAACAGATAATCCAAAGGAACAATTTAACCCAATATAAATAAATAAAATAGATAAAATAAATAGAGCATCCTAAGGTAAATAAATATTCAAACTGAACATCATTTATACATAAACTGAAAATACAAAAAACTACACAACAAAACTAAAACTGAAATTAATAAACAAAATGCCTTCATGTGACTCTAAGGGTAACTCTCTAATACAAAAACCAAACATCTCCCATGATGATTGAAACCAAGATAAAACCTACACCGTAAGCTAAAAATAAGAAATAACTATAGGTGTCAGTATTAAAACTCAATAGGCATGACCAAAAAATCTATTCCTGATCATTTACTTTAAATAACAGATACATCAATTCCAGGTTTGAAATATAATGTAAAAAAACTAGTTTTCCACCCATTTAAACTTTGAAACAAAACACATTCCATTTCCCTTTTTCCATTTAAAACCACATTCCTTTACAAGGTGGAACCCTTTTTCATTTTAAAAGAGAAAGAATGATGTTTTTATTTTAAATGAAAAAAGACTATAAAATTTTTTCTCAACACTTTTAATAAAACTTTGAAAACCAATTAATCACTTTTCAGAATAAGTACACCACAAAATAGAGAAACTACAATGATCAAATAGCTAGGGAAATAAAAAAATAACAAGCATAAGTAACCAACCAACAACTCACCTCAATCATCGTCCATAGACAACTAAATTCTGAAGGTAATGGGTAGACCTATGAGCTCAGTGGAATAATGTAGAACATAATATACATCTTGAATTATCTCAAAGGTATGCCTCACCCAATGACATCAATTCTAACCCACATTCTCTATCTCACCCTACCTGGCCTGACCAAGGGGCACTATCCCATAATAATAATAAAACCTTTGTTACAGAACACTAACTAGAGAAAAATTATAATATAGTGAAGAAATCGTTCACTAAAAATATATTATATATTCTAGGTTACCATGTCAGGAATAAACTGGGGGTGAGAAAACATTTCCAAAAAAGCACCTGATCACATCAACATACATCATACACAAGAAACTCACATAACAACTCACCCCCAAGACACCCAAAAGATCAATATCTTTCCTTTAAAATATCCAATCATAAGGAAGAATCTCAGCTTGGGCCTCCCAAAACAATAAATATAACCAAGATAAGAGAATTATCGAAGGAGAAATATCACTCATTTTCATAAAAGTTCCAAACAGGCCTCAAGCACCCTTCACGAAACAACCCTTTTTCAAAGAGCCAAATCCACCTTTCCAAAAAGGTGAAAACAAGCCATTCAACATTTCACAATAATTTAGAAAATTTAATTTAAGAACTCACACCACATTTTCAAAACCAACACCACTTTCATCGAAATTCCAAATGGGCCACACAATATCATCACATGTCAAACCATTTTAAAACCATCAATCATACACCACTTTCAAATGAAAAACCATTTAGGAGAAACCCATTTAAGAAATCCGAACCATCATTTTAGAATCAAAATACCTTTATCGAGAAAAATCATGCTTTAAAGATAAAAAATTACTTAAAAAATCCAACTAATCATTTTAGAAAACACTTGGTGTGAAAAAATTTAAAAAATAACTCCATAAACTTCAAAAAAAAAAAGAAAATCACCTCATTTCGTGTTAAAAAATTATTCCAAATATAATACATCACTAATTAACATCCAAGTAATGTGAAAAAATAAATAAAATAATTATTCTTGAATTTAAAGGTCAAATGTAAATGTAAAACTCCCTCAAATCACATGCACTTCAACAATGCCAACCTGAAACAACTCCATGAAGGTCCCAAGAGGCAAGGAAAACCAAGATAAATCCTAATAAGATAAAACAACCAACCTAAACAAAGTTAGACATGAAACCTAGACCCACAAGACCAAGGGATAAGGATAACATAAGAGAAAATGGAAGAATAATGAAGAGGAATAAGAGATGAGGATATTACCTTGAGAAATCACCCTAAAACCTTGAAGAAACCCGAGATCCACACCATGGGAGAATATGAGAAGCATAGACAAGGAGGGAGTGGTCCCTTTGGATCTCAAAAACTAAGAGAGGAGGAAAATGGGTGTTTTGGGGTTAAAATAATAAGAGGGTAGAAGAGAAATTTCACAATTTTAATGACCCGAGCATTACGCACGGTTAGGCTGCACAATTTCTCAAACCATACACCAAATGTGCACACCTTACTGATCACACTATGCAATCACATGGTTTGGACACATCGTTTGGTAAACCATCCACTAAAAATACAACATTGTTATTTCAAAAATGGTATAACCATGCACATGCATTCTACACAATTTTCCTAAACATGCATAGGTCATGTGTTCCTAGCCCAAGACAACCAAGTAATTTCAATGTTTCCTAGATAATAGCATATGGATTTACCTAACCATTCACCTAAACCTTGTAACTGGAGAAAATCATCCCAAAACAGAAAATTTCAATCTGGAACACCCAGAAATCAATGGAAAAATGAAATACCAAAAGATAAGCAGGAATATAAGATGAAAATAAAAATCTAGGTGTGATAGATAATTTTATAAGATAATCATCCAACATTTTCTTATAATATCATTTGAGGTCGAAGTAAGTTTTTTTCAAGTGGTGGTGATTTAGTTTTCTAATATTTTGAAGGAATAAGATCATCTTGTTTGTGTATGATCTCATGCATGAGTTGTTAATTCTAACTTGGTGAGAGGAAGGATGATATAGTTCCACATTACTCTATTTCTTTTGGAAGTTGTTGAAATTATAAAAAAATGTTAGGTAATTTTTATTGAAGATTCATTATGCTCATTGAAGATCATATTTATTACTAAGATGAAGTAGAATCTTCAAGAATATGTGGTTTATGTCTAAAGAAATCTTGGTAATAAAGTTGTGGGAAGTGGATGATATCTACTCAAACTTTATGTTCCAAATTTATTCATTTTTAATCCATTAAAATCTATACAGATAACAAAATCCATGTACTTGATAAAATATAAAACACTATAAGGAGTACACTCTCACATCAAAGAATTTCCTTCTAAAAATTTCTATTGAACTACTTGTTATTCATACACTTTTACATAGATGAGGGACAAACTATAAGGAGTGAATAAAGGATTTAATTTATCATAGAAATATGGTTAAAAATAAATAATTTGTAAAAAAATAATTACTTTTAATTCCCCAACCATCTTAGTAGTACACTTACAAATATATACTCTACATGTGAAAATATTTTAAAATGTATTAATTTTATATTTTTTACACTTAATGATCCAATTCATAACTAGTATTCAATAAATTATCAAAATTTCTATAGAAAAAACCTTAATATAGAGGTATTGATCATGTCGGGGTTTATGTTGCTGTAAACCTCATTATAGATATAGTCACAACATTAGTTTTATCAACAAATAAGTGTATATATTTTTATAAAAATTAATTTTTATTATTTATGACATCTAATGAATCTATAAAAATTGTTTTATAATATAATATGATAATATTCAAAAGATTTTACTAGAATTTTTAAGTTTTAAACATGCAATTTTTTATTTAGAAAAATATTTATAAGTTTTTAACACTATTTCAAAGTTATTTTTTTTGAAATTTTGAATCATGAATCATTGAGATTTTTTAAATTATATTGCAATATAAAACTTTTAGGAAATTATATATAGAGATTATAAATGGAGGCTGAGACCGTGATATGGTTGTACATGATTGTGTTAAGGAAAAATCATTGAGATGAAGCTATTGTTATCTTATTCTCTTTTTTTAATATTTAATTAGTCCTTGATAAATATAGAATCATACTTAAGAATTCAATTACTCATAGAAACCTTGGATACTGTCATATTAAGTAGTCATTTGGTATCTTTATCATGATCTTTATCAACTACAAATTTGAAGTAGACAAGAGAGACCAGTTTTATCAGATATCTATATATGTTCTTATTTTATTTTTTATTCTATTATAATTCATGATTTAATATTTTTTTAATATAGTTTTACCAGTTTATTTCTACAGTTCATAGAATTTTTTTCCTTATGAAAAAAGAAAAATGGTATTAGATCCACTTTAATATCATTTGGGTTAAATTTTGAAATGATAATGAATTTGAAAATTTTATTTTTTCATGATCCAAGATGTTTTTTATACTGACTGAAAATTTTGAATCTTTTATTAGAAAATATATTTTTAAGGATTAGGTGGTAACTATACAATGTTTATGAAAAAAAATCATTAATACATATTTTTGATCACCATTGCAATCTAGATAAATTTAAAATGGTTTGAATATTTCACTCTATATAATCTCTATTCGATGAAGGTTTACTTCATGTCTAGATCATCCTCAGTGATGTCCTTGAAATGGGAGGACATACTTTTCTATGTTTGAATGTGCTCCTCTATAACTATTTCTCCATGATTTAATCCACATGTTAGAATATGATTTTGTTAATTGATCCAAAAATAATACTCTTAATTACAGTCAACATAATGTGTTCTTTCAAACATCCTTGTGGAATCCTCCTTTGAAATAATGATGAAGAAGGAATCCTCCAGCTTCTATTCCTTATAATGTATTATCATCTCTGATGCATGTAATTTAAAATTTACTTAAAATATCCCCAATGGGGTTTGGTGATTTTGATTAATGTAAAAAAAGTAAAAAAAATAATTTTTAAATTATGTAATTTATTTAAATTATTTATATAAATAATATTGGGGGATTATATTTTTTTATAAAATCATATGACTTAATATAATCATGTTTATATGAAATAAATTGTAAAATTATAATGTAAAATACTTCATATTTAAGTAAAAATGAACATTTCATGTTTATTTGTTTATGGAATTTCTCAAAATCTTTAATAATTCCAATGTTTTTGAGATATATTATTTATAAAATATCAAAAAATATTTATCCTATATATAAATTTTTTAAATTTTTATATAGTTAGATTATTCTATACTATATTTATCTTAGGAATATAAAGAATTTATATTAACAAGGAATTTATGATTTGTGTTAAAGTGTTCGATTTCTTAGTATAAATTTCATAAAATGTATATGATGATCATATTCCTTTTTTTAAGATAAGTTTTAACTATATTCATCCCACAAGGTGAAGCTCAGTGGTATCTATGTAGGACCCTAGGACACCCTGAGAGGGGAGGGGTGAATCAGGCTATCAACTTTTTCTTTTAAACTGATGGATCTTGTTCCCACGTTGGTAGGAACTAGTTTAACCTGTATGAGGGATATGAGAACTAGTCAAACATTCACATGAAAAGAGATGACACATCACTTTTTACTTGGTTCACCAATAGGGGCTACGTCCTAGGAGTGTACGCCGATAGGTTGTCGGTCGTACCAAATTCCACTATTCTTCACTAGTTGTGGATTACAAAGGTTCATGAATAGTCACTCTGTCTCAGGATTACTGCCTTTACAACTGTTCAAGGATAGCTCAAAACATCCCTCAGGTCACTCCCGTTGACTCCCCCTGGATCACTGCCTTTGATGAAGTCCCAATCAGTTTATAGACATGAAGGTCTCTTCAGTAGATTTGCATTGAAGTCGTTGCCTCTACATTCCACAAGAATCTTCTTGAATCGAAGTCTGAAAATGATTCACTTGAATGCACTAAACCACTGAACTGGACAATCAGAAAAGCGCAAATAGGTTATACTGAAGATTTCACACAACTCCCACCATTTGCGTGAAATATATGACATTGGCATGAAATATTTGATTTTTGCGTGGAAAATATTTCACGTAACAACCTCCTTTACATGCATCTTTATACACCACAACTTTTTTACGCAGTATGTCTTTTTTCACATAGCTCGGAGTTTTTTGCGCAATGTATTCATTTTTCGCGCAGCTGAACCCTTTTCACACAACTTGAACTTTTTGCACGCCACACCCTTTACGTGAAACTTTTACATGCATCAGACCTTAGATCTTCTCTAAGTATTCTAATGTATGGAATGAGGGGGGTCAACTCTTATTTATAGGCATCCCAGACCCCCGCGTGCAAAACCCTTTGTGGCACGGAAAACCTCTCATTTTGTGCACAATATTTCGCACAGGTACCGTTTTTCATGCACTTATCCAGATTTTTCACGCAGCCTATGCCTTTTCCATTTTTTGATGTTCTGATTCCAAAACACTATTTGCACGAAAAACCTTGATCCAATAATTCACACACCATGCTTTTTTCGTGCCCAACTCGAATTTTTCGCGCACAACCCTCCTTTTTTGTTCACGACTTCCTCTTTGCGCGCACCTCCTTTTTGCAACAATCCATGTCTTCATTTTCTGATTTTGAGGCTCAAATTTTTTGAAAACACTGGGAAATGATACCACCTTCAATACTGTTGTCTGTTTGAACAATATGATCATTTTACTGGCACACATTTTGAACTTATACCGAGGATTTACAACAAACACAAACCATACTCCAAATCATGCAAAGAATAGACATGGTTCCAACAATCTCCCCCTTTGGGTTTTTTGGCAATCAGTAAATAAATTCAATAGAGAACCAACCATATGCAAACTAAAAATGCAAGAATCAACTAATCCAACACTCTAAGTCTACATGAGCAATGATTGGTGTTGAAAACAAGAGGGTAAGCATGAATTGAGATCCCGTGTTTTGGAATTCTCAATAACTCACAAGAAATTATCTTAAATTTTCCCAGAAGCATTACATGTCCAATGTATTCCTTCCTATACTATCACCAAAATCTCATCATGATACCAAACATGTCTTGAATGTATTCCTTCTCCCATATTGGAAATAAACCTAAAGATCATTATTTTCTCATTGAACATCTTCATAAACCCCCTGGATAGTATCTCCCCCATAAACCTGCATCATATCCAGAAAAAGATTAAAAACAGTTAACATAATTGGGGAGATGGGTATTTCGAAACCTCCTTATGCACTGGGAGGTGGCTGAACACCGAGGTTCAACCGATGCTTGTCAAACATAGCTGCTGATAGTGGCTTGGTCAGGATATCAGCTAATTTCTCATCATTTCCCAAATAATCCATTCTAATCACGCCTTTCTCAAATTTTTCTTTAATAAATTGATACCTGATTTCAATATGTTTTGTACGAGAATGCTGAACAGGATTCTTCGTAAGAGAAATTGCACTCTTGTTATCACAGTAAATCACCATTGGTTGTTTCACCTCATCACCAATATCGGTCAGTTTTTTCTTCATCCATAGTAGTTGAGTGCATGCCTTTGTAGCAGATATATACTCAGATTCATTTGTACTAAGAGAAGTACTTTCTTGTTTCTTGCTCAACCAGCCAACACATTTCTGCCCAATATAGAAGGACCCCCTGGTGGACTTTCTGTCCACTATATCAGCAGCCCAATCAACATCAGAAAATGATGATAATTCATTATCCCTGCCTGCAGCAAAGTATAACCCAAAGTTATGAGTAACTAGAATATACCTCATGATTCTTTTTACTGTCGCCATATGTTCCTCTGTATTACTCTGAAAGCGGGCTGTTAGACATGTTACAAAGACAATATCTGGCCGTGTTACTGTTATGTACAGTAGGGACCCAATGATCCTCCTATACATGGTGGGATCTATAGAGGTACCATCCTCATTCTTTCCAAGTTTGGTTCCAACTAAAATCGGAGTTGACATTGGTTTGGATTCATTCATATTAAATTTCTTCAGCATCTCTCTTGTGTACTTTTCCTGAGAGATGAAAGTGTAATATTTCTTTTGAGTCACCTGCAGCCCCAAAAAATATGTGTGCTCTCCAATCATTGACATTTCAAATTATGATTTCATGTGATTGGAAAATTCATCCATTGATTTCTTCCTGCTGCCACCAAATATAATGTCATCGACATAAACTAGAACCATTAACCGATCTTTTATAGAATTCTTCACATATAGATTGTGATATACTCTTCCTATTTTGAATTATAGCTTCTTGAGATAAGAATCTAGTCCGGAATACCATGCTCGTGGTTCCTACTTCAAACTATATAGACATTTCTTTAGTTTTCTAACCTTTGTTTCATCAGTACCAATAAGAAAACCCACTGGTTGTTCAATGTATAATTCTTCTTCAAGTAAACTATTCAAGAATGATCTCTTGACATCCATTCGATATACTTTATAACCTTTTTAGAGTGTCATGGCAAGGAAAATCCTGATTGACTCCAGCCTAGACACTGGAGAAAAGGTTTCTTCAACATCAACACCTTCAATCTGGGAGTATCCTTTACATACCAGTCGTGCCTTGTTTCTAATAACACTTCCATGCTCATCAAACATGTTCTTGAAGATCCATTTTGTACCAATCACATTGTGAACATCATGTATCTAGATAAGATCCCATGTATGATTCTTATTAATCTTATCTAACTCTTCATTCATGGATTTCACCCAAAATTCATCCTTCGCTGCTTCTTCAAATGAGGATGGCTCCACAACTGACAGAAATGAAAATTGTGTGTTATTACTCATCCTACTTTTTTGTGTGGGTGTACTCCTGTCCCCAATTATATTAGATGGATCAATCTAAGCTCTTCGATTTCTCTTGTGTGGTTCAGTTGCATTCTCTCCATCCAAGGTTTCTTCTTCAGATTCTTCTTCTGATTCAACATCATGATGTGACCGCTGAGTGTTTTGCACACCTTCCTCTATTTCAGTATTTTTATTTTCTCCATGTTCACTTTCTTCCTCACTTTCTATCACATCAGCATATGAAATCCTTGAAGAATTTGTGGTTTTCTCTTTAATGATCTTAACATTATTGCTCTCCACAATCCTTCCTAAGCGTTTATTGAAATACTTGTAGGATTTTCTATTCGTTGGATACCCAAGAAAAATTCATTCATAAGCATTATCACCAAACTTCCCTTGATTTCCTTCTTTATTTCAGATGAAACATTTTCTTCTGAAAACACAAAAGTATTTCAACGAAGGTTTCCTTCCCTGCCACAATTCATATGGTGTATTCGTTTCTCCCATATAAAGCCTCGTTCGATTCTGAATGTGTAATGAAGCTTCAAAAACTTCTTTCCAGTAATGGAAAGAGATACAACTCTCAATCAGTATAGTCCTGGCAATATTGTTGACCTGTCGATTCCGGCGCCCAAAAACTCCATTTTTCTATGGATTTCTCATAGAAGATACCTAATGTTGTATTCCATGTTTTTCTAGGTAATTATCAAATTCAATAGACTTGTATTCCAGTCCATTATCATATCGCAAGACTTTTATTGTCCATCCAGTATCATTCTCAGCAATCCAGTGATAAGTTTTTCATGCAATCAAGTACTTGTCGCTTCTTGTGAATAACCATTACACAAGTCATTCTACGATAATCATTAATAAAAAGGAAAAAGTACCTCTATCCATGAGTTCCAGTAACATTTATCAGGCCACATATGTTTGTATGGATGAGATTAAGAAGGTGTGATGCCCTTTTCTTCTTTGGTCGATATGAATTACAGACTAGCTTCCCCCGTATGCAAGCATCACAAGTCTTTTCCCATTTACGTTTCAAAATGGGGATATCCATGACAATATTCAGCTTAGATATCTTTTCCATGTCTTGTTTGTTAATGTGCCTAGCCTTCGATGCCAGAGGTTGTTTTCTTCTTCAACAAACAAATAGCAAGAGTTTACTTTGCTGTCAACCTGATATAATTTTCCATATATTCTATAGCCTTTCATAAGATAATTCCCTGTTTTTCCATTATAGTACATAATTTTTGATTGAAAGTTACTATGAGCCCTAAGTCAAAGAGTTGACTCAAACTGAGGAGATTGTGGCATAGACCATCCACATAAAGAACTTCAGTCTTCTTCAGCTCTCTATTGGAGAGAGCTGTATTCCCACTGTCTTTAATCTTCAAAGCACCATCATTACCAAACCTCACTGTTCCATCAACTTTCTTTTTTAATGTTATTCAAAAGGTCAGAATTTCCTTTCATATGTGAAGAGCATCAACTATCAAGAATCCAGGTGCTGCTGCTCTTTGTAGCTTTGAAGGCTACTTCTGCAAGATTGGATTTATCAATCTCCTTCTTTTCTTTCCAAGAGATATTGGATTGAGTATAAGATATTGATGGATTTATAATTATTTCTTCCACATAATCCGATTCTTCATACCCATAATCTTCTTCTAGAGGAGAAAACCTGTTTGTGTGATCAACACCATCAGGAGGGTGAATATTGACCCGTCTTTGAGAGTTGTGTGAATCTATCCTGTCGGATCTCTGTCTGTAAAACATAGATTTATGGCCAAAGTTAGAACAATGAAAACAGTATCCATATAAACTATTTCTTTTATAAGATGGAGGATATGAAGACAGTCCCCTTTTTTTACGTTCTAGATCTTCCCCAATCAAGTAGCTCCTTTCCTCTTCGCAATATGACATCGTATGGCCTAGATAGCCATAGAACTGACACTTCGTGAGTGGAAATGTCTTATCACTTGAATTATCCTCATGCATTCTTCCTTGATAGAATAGTTGGATTGCCTATCATTTCTGAAAGTTTGAGGATAATTTTCAATTCTTTTAGTTTGGATCGAGGGTTTCCTTTTCAACACTTTAGGCAACGTTTCAACATGTCCAACTTTCAACTTGTCTTTCTTTTGGATCTCTTCACTTCCAGCAGTTGATGTCTCAGCTTCAAAGCCAATTCCTCTCTTTCCCATGCAAGTGGGTCTTTGATCACTCAAGATTTTTCCAACCCCATTTGAACCACACTTGGCTCTTTCCAGTAATTCTGCATCTGAGAATCTTCCAAAATTAATTTTCTTCTTGCCCTCATTTGTGGCTGATTAACATTCAATTTTAATCCTAAGAGTAACAGCTTCTTCCTCAAGACCCTCAACAGTCTTGGAATTCTCTTCTAGTTTGGATGAAATATTATTTATGACCTTTTCTTGTTCTTCAATTCTAAGCTTTAGTTCCACAACGTCATCAGTGCTTTCAAGGATTGAAGACTGAACTCTCGCTAGTTCTTCTAGTCGTTTAATTTATACTTCAAGCTCGTCAACATATTCTGATGATTCTTCCATAATTTCCTTCCACTTATTGCATCTCTTACATTTATTATCAATATTAGAAAAGGAATCCTTAATTTGAATCTTTGGATCACCATTAGAAGTAATCTGATTATCTCTGACTTTATTGATTGAGGGTTCTGACTTTTCAATGGTATCCATCATAGAAGCATGGTTTCATGTTTTAAATTCTGGTTCTTCTTATTTACTAAATTCAATATTATCATCATCCTCTTCATAGAAAAAACTATTCTTCTATATTTTATTTTCATATTTTAAGTCTCCCTTTTTGAAAAATCTTTTCCAAGGCTTCTCGATGTCTTCTTCTTTGCTCTCATCATCATAAAACTTTCTTTGGAACTGAGAGGCAATGTGCCCAACTCTTCCACAATGAAAACATGCCAGAGGTAGCTTACCTTTAAATTTTCTTTTTCCCTTCTTTAGATTCTTGGGGATGAGATAAATAATTTCTTTTACCTCATCATCTTCACCACCACTATCTTCTGGAATTTTCAGTTTGTCCATTAATTTAAATGTCATTTCCTTGCTAACACGAGTCATAGATTCTTCGGGTTTGACTCTAATCTCATATGCCACTAGACTACTTAGTAGATCATGCAGAGATAGTTTAGATATATATTTTTCTTCAAGGGATGACACCTTTAAATTTTACATAGGAGGAAGTCTTAAAAATATTTTATTTACAATACCAATGTCTTTGATTTATTCTCCAAGCCCTCGAATTTCTCCCACTACTTCAGTGATTCAGTTGAAAAAAGAATCTGCATTCTCATCAAGATGCATCTTTAGATTGTCAAACCTATTGTGTTGGAATTGAAGTTTTTCCTCTTTTACTTTGTTATCTCATTCACATATATTTTCAAGTTTATCCCACATAGAATTTTCTGATGTGAAACTCATGACCTATAGATAGATCTGATCAGAAAGAGCCTCAATGATATCATTCTAATCTTTAGCATCAGTATCAATAACTTTTCGGTATGTATTAGTCATAGCAAGACCTGTTGGATCAGTAACATGTATTCCTTTAATAGTAGAAAAGATGAACTCCATTCCTAGAGATATTAAATGAGATCTCATTCTATTCTTCCAAATCTAAAAATTACTTCCATCAAAGAGGGGGATTCTCCTAGTATTGATAGCATTCTCGATGAAGAAAAAGTACATATCAAAGACCAGAAACCTGGCTCTAACACCACTTGTAGGACCCCAGGACACCCTGAGAGGGGATGGGTGAATCAGGGTGTCAAATTTTTCTTTTAAATTGATGGATCTTGTTCCCACATTGGTAGTAACTAGTTTAACCTGTATGATGGATATGAGAAGCAATCAAACATTCACATTCAAAGAGATGACACAACACTTTTTACTCTACATCCAAGGAGCGTATGCTGATAGGTTGTCGGTCATACCAAATTCCACTATTCTTCACTAGTTGTGGATTACAAAGGTTCGGGAACAGTCACTCTGTCCCAGGCTCACTGCCTTTACAGCTGTTTAGGGATAGCCCACTGCATCCCTTGGGTCACTCCCATTGACTCCCTCTGGCTCACTACCTTTGGTGAAGTCTCAATAAGTTTATAGACATGAAGGTCTCTTCAATAGATTTTCATTGAAGTCATTTCCTCTACTTAGAATGAGACTCTACTTGCATCGAAGTCTGAAAATGATGCACTTGAATGCACTGAACCACTGAACTCGATAATCAGAAACGCGCAAACAAGTTATACTGAAGATTTCACGCAACTCCCACCCTTTGCGTGAAATATATGACTTTGGCACGGAATATTTTATTTTTGCGTGGAAAATATTTCACGCAACAACCTCCTTTACTCGAAAATTTACGCGCCACACCTTTTTCGCGCAGTATGTCCTTTTTCTCATAGATCGGAGTTTTTCGCGCAATGTCTTCATTTTTCGTGCAGCTGAACCATTGTCGCGCAACTCGAATTTTTTTGTGCAACACCCTTTACGCGAACCTTTTATGCGCATCATACCTCAGATCTTCTCTAAGTCTTCCAACGTACAGAATGAGGGGGGTCACCTCTTATTTATAGGAATCCCAGACCCCCACGCACAAAACCTCATGTGGCATGAAAAACATCACATTTAGTGTGCAATATTTCACAAAGGTACCGTTTTTTGCACACTTCACCAGATTTTTCACGCAGCCCATGCCTTTTCCATTTTTCAATGTTCTGGTTTCGAAACACTATTTGCGTGAAAAACTTTGATCCACTATTTCGCGTACCACACTATTTTTTTCACCCAAATCGAATTTTTCACGCACAACCCTCATTTTTCATGCACCACTTCCTCTTTGCACATACCTCCATTTACCAACAATCCATGTATTCATTTTCTGATTTTGAGGCCAAAAAATTTGGAAAACACTGGGAAATGGCACCACCTTCAATACCGTTGTCTTCTAGAACTGTATGATCACTTTACTGGCACACATTCTAAACTTTTACTAAGGATTGACAACACAAACCACACTCAAAATCATGCAAAGAATAGCCATTGTTCCAACAATCAACCCCTATAGATCTCGATGAGGTCTCAAGTTTGAGTATCACCGAGTACATCCCTGTATTGTATGTTTCCTACTTTTCTTTATAATGTACCACTTTACCCAAATAAACTGATGCTTCAGACTCAAATTTTAAGATATAACTATATTCAACCAATAATTTGTTTATTTTTTCTGCTGTGAACTTATTATTTGCAACAGAATGAACCATCCTGACCCTTCCTTTGTGTTTTCCTAAGGCTCTATGGTACTAGAAGGGAGTTTGGAGGTGTTATAGATGAATTAAAAGTGTTTTGGTCTTTCAAATGGTCACTGAGCCTTGGTGGTGGCCCCATGGAGGATGTTTTTAGCCATCCATGTGGTTCTTGGTGCACTACTACCAACATCATGACTTTTCAACCTGATTTGGAGACCTTGTTGGCCATTGTGTACCTTGGGTTGAAACATACTCCATGGAAATACCCATAAAGGCATGTTGTTAGGTGTGGAACCTTGGGAAACCTTCTATCCAAAATAAGAAGAGGACAACACTACACCGGTGGTCTTAGGCATGGTTCGAGGAAAACTCCTAGGCTTTTGACAACATTCCCAAGAAGATTCCATTTCAGTTGATGTGATCAAGAACACTATGACAATAGTCATGTCATGGTGGAATCCATGGTGGTGGTTAAGCTTGTTTTTAAATAGCTTAATTCACCACCAATCTTTGTGGATGTTGATTGGTTCAAAGGGGGAAACCAATCTTGATGATATAAGGGGTGATTAACCATATATTAATACATTCTTAACTCTATTAATCAATCCACTATCATTCTTGATCATTTCTTCATTTTCAAAATGCTCTGATGAACCTAGGGTGTTATTGAGTAACCTCTCACGTCGAGGTTCCATTGACTAAAATTTTTGTTGGGTAATGTTTGTTTAAACCTTCCTTTATTAACAATTATCAATACCTTGTAGATTCCAACTCAGACCATGGTGAATTAAGTGATCTTATTATATCTACACTCCCCTTCTCTTCCTCTATTTTTTCTTCCTTTTTCTAGTATAATCATTGTTTAAATAATCCCTGTTATGGGTTTTTAGGCATGGTTTGATGGTAGTTTATGGATTCTAGGTTTTGTCTAGTCTCCATCAGATTTTTTGTGTTTCATTTGGAATTGGTTCGTCCACAATCATCTATTATTGTGTGGAGAACTTTGATATTCTAAATTATGGTAGGGTATTCAATTATTCCCCAATTTTGTGATAAATCAAGAATTTATCATGATTTATCTATTTGTATAATGTTTTAATTATACTTAATAATGATTATACTGGATTAATGAATGAATGTTAGTTTGGGTTATTGCGATCACAAAAGTTTCCATCATCATAATGATTAACCTTCTTTTTTTTCTAGATACGATGATATCTATATTTATGAAATGGACCACCATGTTTGTTGTGCATGGAAATTCGATAAAGAACATAATTATGGTAATTCATATTGTTTAAATTATATAAGGATAAATTTTTATTATTGTACTCTCCTTTATAGTTTTATTAAACTGGAGGTGATGCTTAAAAACATGTTTATGTTATCTGGTATCTATTTATAGTTAATGACTTAGGTTACTAGTTTTTCCACCCTTCTATAATAGAATATTTTAATACATGTAATTAAAAAATTGGTTGTTTAATAAAAATAATTATTTGGGACTGATTGAGACTATTTTATTTTAAAGGTTGATGCCTTGTTTAAAGGGAATAGATGCCCTACTGACAGTTTTTTTATTTCGACCATATGTGTTTGATATGGATACATGGATTTTGATGCAACATGATGTGATCTAGTGATGAAAGATTTATTATCTAGTCATAGTCAAGGGTGCCCAGTTTTGTAGCATTAATTAGGGCTTATAATAGAAGGATACATCATGTTATACATGGTGGTGTGCGGGATGAGACTGGGAATGATAAAATGGGTTGAACTTGGGATTTCTCATTTTTTATGATAAAAATTTGAAGGTTTGGTTATGATTCTATTTTAGAGGCCAATTGGTGGGTGTAATTTTTTATTCTTTCTTTTCCCCACTACATGATGTAGTTGGAAGTTGATGGTGGATCAATATTTTATTGTAGATTAAGGTTATTCCTAGATTATTTGGAACCATAGAATAATAAATTATGTTAACTAATTTGACCCAATGTAGTTAGTGGTTTAATTGAGTTTTGAAAAGGTGATACTATAGGGGAATCATGGAATTAATTGGATTGTGCCTCGAGGGAAAGGTTATCAGTTAGATGTTAATGTAAAGTGGAAATTGAATTATGATAACTAATATAACTATGAAATTTTTTTATGGAATGAATTAAATGGAAGTTTCTTGAAATTATTTTGTGTTAATTGGATAACAAGTCCATAACGGTGGTATCCAGGTGGCTGAGAGATGATATATATAGCTGAGTTTAATCCTAGGTTGTTTCACATAGCATTGTGTTGATATATGTATATATATATTCTTATATTATATGTTTTTATAAAGTACCCCAAAAATTTCAGTAGGGAGACCAGAACGTAGTGGACTATGGGATGGTGTTTTTTCCAACATATAGGTTATAGAGGAATGGGTGATTGACTACCCTCTCTAACCCTAATCTCTTATCCCAGTATTATTATGTGATTGTATTAATGGTGGTTATCGTTCCCAATATATATATATATGTGTGGAGGTATATAATTTTTTGTTTTTATTTTACACACATATATCTCTATATATAGTATCATTATAATTATTGTAATGTTATGTGTGGGATGTGATATCTTGAGGTATAATACATGATGTACCAAATATTTTGGATCCATAAAACTACTCAGTTACTATCTAAAGATGACATATTGATGATGATATGATGTGACTCATGTGGTGCATGATAATTTATTGATTATGATATGGTCTGATGTATGGGGTATATCCTATGATATTATTCTCTCAGTGTCTCTTAGAATACGTTTCATTTGGAGAGAGATGTATTAGTATATGCGATGTTGGGGAGGAGAAAAAAGTAAGTGGGTAAGTTATTGTAGTGTACCATCATTTAATATTATGTTTGATATTATTTTATTAATTTGGTGTGATACTTGGGGAGATATCCATGGTGGGGCTGGTAACTTGGTATACTTGAGGAGTTGATCAGTTAATATTATTTTTTTATTCACTAGGATTTAGTATTATTTCCTTATCATTTTCATTAGAGGATCTAGGGGGATCCTACTGAATAAAACTTCTACATGCACCATATTTATATAAGCTATTCATCCCACCTAAAGTATTTGGTTGGTGACTGGGATAGACATTAGTAGCTAATGGATTTTTTCAAGATATATTTTGGCTTCATGATTACTACTGAGGATTTACTTTTAGAACTTGCAATTTCAATTCAATTTTTTCAGTTGTATGAAATTACATGAATTTATTTGAGATTGTATATTTTATGTTGAGTAGGAGTTATTTAGTGTTTTAATCTTAACTATCATATCTCATGTTCCCTTAGAGAATAATACCTTCCATTTTGAGTCAATTATACCCTTGGTGGTTGTCTTCAACTCATGGCTAATCAGAGGTGGTCTTCATAAGTCATAATCTCTTTCCCCTCATTTTTTCCTCATAGGGGTATCTTTTAGGGGAGGGTGTCCTAATACAATGGAGTCAAAATTTTAGTTTTATAGATAGGATGTTGTTTGGATGTAGGAACAAGTGATGACTACTTGGGTTGGAATGAAAATGGTGTCAACTGAGTTTAGCAGTCAAAAGGGAGAGATTCTAGGTTATGGGTATTTAGGGATTCCTATAATCTGATGTGATGAACTTTATGTTTTTTGATCACACTAAACTATGTGATTCTAGATGTTAGGTATATAACTCATAAATGATCACGAATCATTCATATTTTAACCTCTATTTGAAATGGGAAGACCATGGGTTTAGGTTGAACCAAAATTGAATAATTAATCTTAAATATTCTATATTCTAGGTTTAGGAGTCACTAACCATTTTTTTTATTTTTAGGTATAGCTCCATGTTGATGTCTTTATCAGGTACACATGAATGATTTTTAGTGGTATATTTGAGTATATCACCATATTGTCTAGGTTGATGATAATTAAAATTTTAGGAGAATGATCATAGTGATTCTACCCTAGATTCTGTAGAATTATTATGTATCCATTTTGGATTGAATAACAAAATATTGGTCAGAGGAAATACAGATAGTCTTCATTTCGATTAATGTTCAAAGGAGGACTGTGTTTTTTTGGTGATGAAGATACTTCATACGGAATCTAGAAAATAGTGGTTATAAATCCATAGGGATTATGAGGATTCAACTATTTCATTGAAGAAGTTCCAAGATCATTTTCAAGTAAATTTTATCTCATCTATATTGAAGTAAAAAATTCTCTAGTTACTACTTACACCATTATAGGGGAGTTCCTGTGTGAAGGATTTTGGGAACCATTTCAGGACCATTTTCCAGTATTCTTAGGACCTATTTCCATATGTGGTGGCTATGGTGATTCATTTTGAGGTGGATTTGTGTCCATAGATCGATCACCACATCACCTTGTTTACACTAGTGAGAGTAGAGATGGTTGAGATGATGCTAATCGGGATATGATCATCATGAGATGGGATTAATTAGATGATCCATATAGTAGAGTTACAGTCTAAGGTTCTTATTTTTTGTGATAGAATAACTTCTAGATAGATATGGGTAGTTCCTAACCCTATTTATTTACTTTCATACAAGGTTTTTGGTCTCAGACCCATGCCAAAGGATTAGACGCTTGTTTTTCTATTGTTGACATGATTACTAGAGGTGAGAGATCCCACCATTCTAAGAAGGTAGTATACAGTAGGTGTTCCTCTTGACGTTATTATATTGGGGAAGTTTCATCTATGGATGTATTAGTAGTAGGGTGGATCAATTTTCAATTTGAAATTCAGAAATATGGCAGAGATAGGTCATCCCCAAGATGCTCCTCATCCATAGAGAGAAGTGTACAACCATAAAGGTTGTTTTCATTAGGGTATGAGTGGATATAGTTCAGGTTATTTTAGTTGAATTATTTGGAGTTTCAATAACTAGTTTATCTGAAATTCATACAAGGTACGCTTTTCTTATTTTCTACTTGGGTGCGTGCCTTGTTTAATTCAGTATCTGCACACTTTTTCAAATCAGTTTACCTAGTATATACATTGGGAATTGAGGTGGAGATACTTCCAAAGCCCTTGGAAATGACTACACTAGTTTGAGACTGGGATTATCTGAATGAAGTATATAAATACTATGATCTAGTTCTTGGACAACACCTCTCTTGTGGAGACTTCATATTTTTATGAATATAGACTTACAATATCATCCTCAATATAGAATGATTATATTTGGTGAAATTAATTATGGATTTCTTTTAGAGATAGATTGTGTTATATAATTATAATAGAGAGTATTCTTAGTTCATTGGAGAGTGAGCCACTTGGATGGTTTGAAGGTATGTTCCATCCTTTTCTTCCTTGATGGCTAAGTTGATGTTGAGTTCGTTGGAGTTTAATATGATAATGATTTCAATGGTCGTGGAAGAGTAACTTGATATTCATGAGAGGTTTTAAGTGTTAACCCCTTAAATGGAGATCAATTTCAACATAGATCTATCATTGGTCACTTTTCCAATCATAATGTCTACATATAGGATGAAACCTTCTGAGTTAGGGGGGCAACGAGTATGGATCAATGATATTTTTTAGTGAGTTTTTATTTGTTGGAGCATACCACCTTAGCGTGCTTTGGATTTTTTTGAAATGAATCCTGATGATAATGTGTATGTATTCCTACATTATGGTTTCTTATTTTTGGTGATAGTAAAGAACTACTACTCGCTTCTATGGATTTATGATTTATTCAATCAATAGAAGGTTGGTAGTTGGTTATCAAATATAAATATTTGGTCTCGATATAATTAGATTCCTGAAAAGGATGAAGATATTATGAATAATGATTTAAAATGATTCTATGGACATTAATAGTTTTTTTAAATTAAACTCAGTGGAAAACATTTGCTAATATTGTTCATGGGGATGCAGAATATAGTGTTCCAAGAGTTCCTATATCGATTCATGGGGGTTTTTATCAATAAAATACTTGTGTACTCTGTGTCTGAGTGCACACAGAGTATCTGTTGGTATTTTTATGAGTTATTTTTCAACATTAGTTGTTTGGGAAGTTGTAAAAGTGCGATCCCTGGGATCATGAGTTTTGTTTCATAGGGATTGATGTATCCCATCCTAGAGTAGCCATGTAATTTTTGATGATTAATTTAGGTGTTTCGTGGACACCCCATGAAGTTTGTATAAGTGTGGAGTTGCCTCGGTCCCGTAGGCTACTATAGGAGAGTTTTTATTTAATTATCTCAGATTGAGACTCCAATTACATCCTTAACTATAAAGGATCATAAATTCTTATGGTCTGATTAGTTCTGGGTTTCTTATAAGTAATCTAAAGAGAAATTGGTAAGGATCCTAGTTCTTAGTTTTTGAAAAGAAGGAGTTAAATTTGAGTTTTTCTAGGATTCATCATATCTTATCTTGGGTATTGTCTTGATGTAGTAGAGATAATTAGATTTATATGGGTCTCAAAAGTTATGTACACATGAGTATAATTATTCCACCTGTGTTCTTTAGTTATAATCCACCATGTACTCCTTGATGTTGTGGTAGAATTACCACATCAACAAGCATTGTGTTGTTTTCATGGATAACAAAATCCTATTATAGGTCTTATCCAAGTGTGATCTGAAATTTCTATATTTATGGTGGATTTAATTCATGAAGGATTATGAAATCTATATTTCATATACCTTGGATAATGGAATGTTGTAGCCGATGTACTGAGATGTGAGTCAAGTTGTGATTATATGTGTAAATACAATGATTCATGGAAATTGATATAATATCACTCCATGATGTACATTTACATGGGATAGGTTAGTGGAAGAGGATGGATTTTTCATATGAAAATGTATCTTTTTTGGTGCAATAGGTGGTAGAATTCTTGCCAGGTGATTTCGAGGTAGATGTTTGGCGAGATCGAGTTGTCTATGGAGATCACCCTTATGGTTGGTTCTACAATGATCAATAAGGGTGTTGTTCCATGGTATAATCCTAGTTTACTTAGTGATTCCTTGGGTGGTTGTCCCTGAGTTAAAAAACACACCCTTTTTGGTACGTCCAGGTATGAAAATGATGTATTGTGCTCTGATAGGACAATTTTGGTGGCTTGTGTTGAAGCATTTTATTGAAAATTTCATGTCTAGATACTTATTCTTCCACAAGGTGAAGGATGAATCCATGTTCACAATGGTTGACTCCAACCACTATATTATCCTTAGAGGAAATGGAAGGAAATTTAAATGGACCTATTTATGAGTTTTCCTCAAGATTAGGGAGGCTATGATTTTATATGGGTGATAGTGGAATGTATGATGAAATATACTAACTACATATTTATTAAAGAGTCGATCATAGTGAAGGTGTTTTAGAGAAACTACTTAGAGGAGGTGGTGAGACTTCATGATGCCTTTTGGGAGATCATTTTTAACCATTATCTTTATTTTACCTCAAGGGTGTGGAGAGGTCTTCAACATGTTTTTGTCTCTCAATTGTGAATCAAAATTAATTTTTTTTCCTAGAAGTATGACTGGAGAGAGTAAAAAATCCATATTCAAGAGGATATTTTGTGTGATTATGCCTTTTATTTTTGAGTTTCATGGATGAGACACCGATATTTGGTAATGTTTTCTTACAAAATTAGTTTCCAATTCACCATTGGTATGGAAACTATTGAATAATTTTATATATGACAATTTTTTTCATTGTTGTGTTGGGATAGGGTTGGAGATTCAATAATTCTTAAGATGAAACTAGTGAAATAATGATAGAGTTGGTTTGGGTGATTCAATAGAGGTTGAAGGTATCATAGTATCATCATATTCCTTATGCAGATCAATGGAGGAGACCTATGGGGTTAGATGTTGGAAATCATGTTTTCATAAAAGTGACTATTCATGTTTTTCAATAAAATTTTCATCATGGGAGAAACCCCTCTCCCCAGTTTATTAGTCCTTTCTTGGTGTGGGATCATATTGGAGTTATTTTGTATCAGATACCACTTCCCATAAACATGAGTTAGATAAATGATGTCTTTTATATTTCACATATTCACTTCTCTATTCATGATGGTTATCACATAATTTATTGGGGAGATATTGATGATGATGATGATGCGACCTTTGAGGAGCAGGATGTGGAAATATTGGTCCACCATGAGAAGGTGTCTCATAGTTGTGATATTCCCCTGGTTCTTGTATTTTGGTAGTATAGTGGTATGGAGGAGAGAACCTAGGAATGTGAGCCACATATACATGATCAGCATCTAATGTTATTTGAGGCCTAACTCTTCTTTTTTATCAATTTTTTTATGAAATTGTTGATCATTATATGGATTATGGTATGGTTTTCTCTTCCTTGATTCCATGATTGCGGCAGGTTCCTTGTTTGAGTGGTATCTCCACTAGGAGTGTTTGGGAGTTGGTTTTTTATGTTTCATGGTATTGAAAGTTTTTTATCTAAGAGAAATAACTGTGATCCTAGGGTGGAATTATTCATTAAAGTTATACCCTGAGAATTATATTTGGATAACCCCTTCTCATTGTTCTCTTTATGTTTAGTTTTAATTCATAAGGATATGAATTTTTTAGAGATATCTAATGTAATGTCTGAAACAATATTAGTTTTTTCATAGATTTTTCTTGAGGCTCAATGATACCAAAAGGGTGTTTGGAGGTTTTATATAGTCTTGAGATGTGATTTGGTCATCCAAAGGTTCAAAATTCCCTAATGGTGGCTGTGTTCGATGCCTTTATGGAATGTAAATGTGTCTCTTGGTGCACCAAAACTAGTAAAATGGATTATCAATAAATTTTGGAGGCTTTATTGGTTGGTGGGTCCCTCTATTTGAAATAGAAATTGTAAAAATTCCTAGGTTAGGTGTGGAACTAGGTGTGGATCAATAGTATGGCATCCCACCTTTTTATAACATAACTTTTCATTACATTTTACAAATAGAGGATATTTAAATTCTAGTATCATGGAAATCAGAAAAAATAAAACATGGAAACATAAAAAAAATATTTTAAATACCCTTGAAAATATTCTTAAAAAGTTCATCCTATGTACAATTAATACATCTCATAACCTGGATACATACATCAAAGGAAAGGGTGAGCTGAAGTCCTAATAAGGAAAGCAAGGGAATGAGTTTACTTGTGATATCAATAAGAACTTGATGAAAACCATAAGAAATGAGAAATGGAAAAGAGGAATATCATAATAAAAAGAACATGAATAATAAATTGAATATGTGTCTACAACATTTAATTTACATATTCATGAACATATCACCAAGGTTCATCCCCAAGGTGTCATAAAAGTTACCAAGGTTATTCACCAAGGTATCGTGAAACTTGTCATATCTAGAGATTAATTATTTAGCCAATGCATTGGAGTTCTATCAGAGTGAACCATTAATATTTATTTATTTTCATGTCAGACACATATATCATCATCAAACATTTCATAAATAACCCATAGAGAATAAAATAAATGAGTTTCATTTCAAAATCGCTACATTTTAAAAGTTCTTAAAAACTTGATTGTTATGTCATTTATAACCCATGGAAAAGGATTGAGGGTTATATATATGTAAATTCCAGAATAAAATATATCATTTTTTTGTATTTATGAACACCCATAGAAACTAAATAGTTCTAGGTATTCACATAAAAAAACAAAATAATTTCTTAAGAGAAAGAGAGAAATTTTGATAAGAAATTTCTACAGCATAACGACTATTTAACATGGTTTTAGAAAACATTGAAAAGAGAGGGGACAAGAGTCACCCACTCATAAATAAATCATAATTCAGTATGGGTATATAATAAAAATAAATAAGATCATGTTATGTTTATTTGAAGGAAATACCATATGAAAATTAAACTCGAAGGAAAGGAGAAGATGTGATTTCCTTTACGAAAATTCGACAGCCTAACAACATCACTTAAAAATACAGAAAATTAGTTGATGAGAGAGAAAAGGATATATCATAAACTGAACAATAAATGTATAGTAATAATGATATATAATAAAAAACCTCCACATAATGAAATGGAAACTAGAAGACATAACATAAAGAAATTCATGACTTAAAAGAGGAGGGTGAAAGGTTCCCTTACCTTGAAGAAAACTTCGAAAGCTCGAAGGTTGGGATCTTGGGGGTTTGAGAGAAACTTGGGAGTACTTCTTGGGAGGTGAAAATACTAGAACTTAGTTGAGGAGAATTTTTGAAAGGATATGAATGAGAGAATGTCTTGGTATTTATAGGAAAAGTGAGGGAATATTTAATTCATTTCCAAGGGACGCCTCATCGGTGGTATTGGAAAAACCATGTGCTTTCCCATGGTATTTTCCCATGGTATTGGCCACCTGGGACACCTCATTACATATATTACTATTAAAAAGTTGATAAGAATGATTACATAATTATTACATCATTAATGATGTCATTAAACACCTAAAACTCAAAACTGTATTTTCACCATTCACCAAAAAACAAAACATTTTATAAAAATCTCATTAATTCACCCTAACATAATATTGATTCTCTGAATTCAAATATTAAATCTATTTTATGAAAATATTTTTCTATATATTTTTAATTTAATTTTTAAATAAAATCATTATTTATTAAAAAAACAACTCTAAAACTATAAGTTATTTTGTTATACTTTGAAAAAGTAATCAAGGTCCCATAAAATTATTGTATAACCATAAGACAATAAAGTAACAATTTATGATTACATTTTATGAAAATAAATTTTCATTTTAATTTATTAAATTAATTATAAAATTGTAAATAAAATATTTATGACCTACAAAAATAACAAAAATTATAATATGATCCTTTTCCCCCTTTTAATATGTCTAAATTGTATTTATACATTCTTGGGTGAAGTTTATATATTTTTGGATGATTTATTATTCATTACTATTTATAAGGGTATGTTACTATTCATAATTTACTATTTTATAAAACTCAAGTTGATATTATTAGTCTCTAAATTTCTTACTGATCACAACTGTAGAAGACCATTTTTTGAAAATCATTTCACATTATTAATTATTTAAAGATTACATGAATATTATAAAATACCCTTTTTCCAAAATTCATTAATAATATTCATCCTATATTTATCTGGACATTTGAAAATCACAAATTTTACCATAATAAGAAATAACAATTTTATTTATACCAAGCGATTACAAAAAGTAACTAAGGCCTAGTTACATAGCCCCTTATAACACATTCATAAGACCTAAGTGTAAGATTTTCTATGGTGATAAAATCATGGGGCGGCTCAGACAACATTTCCTGAGTGGTTATTTCTATCATCTTGAACTTATCCCTTAGGAGATTCCGTTCAAGATTCACATGTTGAAGCTCAGCTTGGTCTTGGTCCAGAGCAAATCCCAAAGATGCTACCTCCTTCCCAAGATCTAACAGATGGGCTTCGTACGATCGAGTCCACTGAATGAGTCCATCGACTCTTCTTTCTATATTATCCAAGATCACTTATATTTATAAATAATAAATGTAACATTAAGAATTTAGTTTCTAATAGTCATATTGACCAATGATCATATAACAGTCAAAACCCAGTAGTATCATTTTAATTATACTCACTTCTTTAATTAAAGGATATATTTTTATTGAGTATAAAATAAAATAACACATAAATTTAGGAAGCAAATATTATTCAAAAGTTCGGGTTGTTATATTCTTCCACCTTAAGAAATTTTATCCTAGAAATTCTAACTCGTACCCTCAGAAGAGAAAATGTGTGGGTACTTCTGCCTCATAGACTCCTCTGATTCCCATGTGGCTTCTTTGAATTAACGGTTCCTCCATAACACCTTAACATGGTGGGTAGTCTTGTTGCGTAGAACCTTGTTTCTACGATCCAAGATCTCGACTGGCTGCTCCTCATAAGAGAAGTTATGTTCTAGTTGTACCACCTATGGATTTAGTAATGTGAAGGGTTAGGTATGTACTTTCCCAAGAGGGATACATAGAAGAAATCATGAACTTGTTCTAGATTTGGAGGAAGTGCAAGCCGATTGGCCTCTGCTCCTATGAGATCAAGGATTTCATAGGGGCCAATGTACCTAGGTATGAGCTTCCCTTTCTTTCCAAACCTCATGACTCTCTTCCAAGGTGAAATCCGAAGAAAGACTTTTTAACCAACATCAAACTCCAAGTCCCTTCGATGGTTGTCCGCATAGCTCTTTTACCGACTTTGAGTAGCCTTAATGTGTTGTTTGATGGCATGGACCTTTTATGTCGTCTCTTGCCCAAGATCAGGGCTAAGAAGCTTTCTCTTACCAGATTCATTCCAACAAGTAGGAGTTCTACATCGCTTACCATATATAGCTTCATAAGGTGCCATTTGAATGCTCGAGTGGAAGCTATTGTTGTAAGATAACTCAACTAAAGGGAGATGTTGATTCCATCCACCTTTAAATTCCATTGAGCATGTTCTCAACATGTCCTAAATTGATTGAATTTTCCTTTCATATTGGTAATCATTTTGGGGGTGATAGGCCGTACTAAAATTCAATTTAGTGCTCAAATCATGTTGAAGACTTCTCAAGAATTTTGATGTGAACCTTGGATCTAGATCAGATACGATAGAAAGTGGAACTCCATGCAGCCTTACCACTTCCTTCATGTAAATCCTAAAAAGTTGATCCAGAGAGAAATCTTCCCGAATGGAGATAAAATGGGCAGTCTTGGTGAGATGGTCCACAATAACCCATATCACATTATTTCATTTGGAAGTTCTCGAGAGACCATTGACGAAGTCCATAGTGATATTGTCCCAATTACAGGATTTTATTGGTAGTAGTTGCAATACCCCTTTAGGAATTTGTTGTTATGCCTTCACTTGCCGACATACCTGACACCTTGAATTGTAGTAAAAAATATCCCTTTACATATTATCCCACCAATAAGGATCAAGAATTTACCTGTACATTTTTGTGCTTCCAGGATGTATAGAGAAAGTAGATCTATGACTTCAACCATCACCTCCTTCTTTATTTCCAGAATAGATGGAACATGTAGTCTTGTACGAAATTTTAGTACACCATTTTGATCAATATTGAACTCAGGAAACTTCCCATCCTTCACAGCCTCATGCTTCTTTTGTAACAATGGATCTTCTTTCTGAGATTTCTTGATCCTATATAGTAATGACGGTTGAGAAATCATTTGGGTTAAGGTTGATTATGTAACTTCCCTTATAATTACCATGTCTAGATTTACTAGGTCATTGATCGAAGTATCTCTTTGAATCCTCATCATGGAAAGAACAACTGGTTATTTTCTGCATAATGCATCATCGACTTTGTTTTCTATTCTGGGATGATACTGAATTGAACAATCATAGTCTTTAAGAAGTTCCAACCATCTCCTCTGTGTCATGTTAAATTCCTTTTGTGTGATAATATACTTCAAACTTTGATGGTATGTGTATATATCACATTTCTCCCCATAAATATAGTTCTTCCATATCTTTAGAGAAAAAATTACTATAGCCAGCTCTAGATCATGTGTAGGGTAGTTCTTCTCTTGAGTCTTCAACTGTCGAGATGCATAAGCAATGAATTTTTCATTTTTAATGAGCACACACCCAAGACCTTTTAGAGATGAATCACTAAAAATAACAAATCCTTCTACACTTGAGGGAAGAGTTAACATGGGTGCAGTAACCAATATCTTATTCATCTCTTGGAAACTTTCCTCACAATCACTTGTCCATATGAACCTGACGCATTTTCGAGTTAACATGGTTAATGGATTATAATGTTGTGAAAAGTTTTTCACAAATCTACTATAATATCCCGATAATCCAAGGAAACTATGAATCTCTATTATTGTTTTAGGTTGAGGCCACTCCTCTACAACTTTTTTCTTTGAAGGGTCAATTGTGATTTATTCATTGGTAACAATTGGCCCCATGAAAGAAACTTTTTGTAACCAGAAATCAAATTTTTTGAAATTTCCAAAAAGCCTCTCCTTATATAGGGTTTTCCAAATAACCCTTAGATGATCCTCATGCTCCTCGAGACTTTTTGACTATATCAAAATATCATCAATAAAAACTACCAAAAAGTTATCGAGTTAGTCTTTAAAGTCTCTATTAATCAAATCCATAAAAACCGTAGATGCATTAGTCAGTCCGAAGGGTATAACAACAAACTCATAATGCCCATATCTTGATTGGAAGGAATTTTTTATAATATCTTCTTTCTTCACCCTCAATTGATGATAACTAGATCAAAAATAAATCTTAGAGAATAATTGAGCCCCACGATGTTGGTCAAATAAGTCATCAATTCTTGGAAGAAGGTATTTTTTCTTTATTGTGATCCCATTCAGTTCTATATAATCAATGCACAACCGTATCAATCCATCCTTATTCTTCACAAAGAGAACTGGTTATCCCCAATGAGACACACTCGATCGGATAAAACCCTTATCCAAAAGATCATTGAGTTGTTTCTTTAACTCCGCCAGCTCCACATTTTTCATCCTATATGGGATCTTTGATATCGGATGGGATCCAGGTACGAGTTTAATGGAAAACTCTACCTATCTTTCCGAGGGAGGTCCAGGTAACTCCTCAAGAAATACGTCAACGTATTCCTAGAAGATGAGGAAATTTTCTATCTGCAAACTCTCATTTCCTTCTTCTTCTTCGCTGATCAACTCTATAAAGAAGGATATAGAAGTTTCTTCTAGAGAAAGATCAGGTTGAGATATCTCTCCTTGGAAGATAACTATAGGTTTTCCATTCAAGACTACTGATATTTATTTTCTTCTCCATTTGATCTTAGCATTATAATTTGAGAGCCAGTCTATCCCTAGTATAATGTCGAATTCCAACATGGGAATGACTACTAGATTTGGGATAACATTGTTCTAACTAAAGTAAATACTAGAGTTTCTAAACACAAATGATGCTTGGATAATCCCACCAGAAGTCTTGAATGATAACTCTACTTTTAGAAAATCGGGGGCTGATTCTAAATTCTTTCCAAACCTTGAGGAAATAAAGGAATGTGTAGAACCACAATGAAACAAAGTACCTGATAGCTTTGACAGAACAACAAGAGTGCCTACTAACACATCATTTGGTGCTTCAACTTTAGCCATAGTGATTGAAAAATCATGACCTTGTTCCCTTGGCCGCTACTGAGGCTGATGGTGATTCCCCTCCACTGCCCTCTGATTTGGATAGTGATTGGAAAAGTGACCAAGTTTTCTACACTTATAGCATTGAACATCAGGTTGGGATTGTACCATATTACCCTAGTCATTAGTGTTTGGGAGTTGAGGTTTCACCTCACTATGACAATTCCGCACAATGTGGCCATCTCTACCACACTTGTAGAACTTCCCACTCCTGAGAAGGCAGTTCCCTGAATGCTTCTTCCCACATTTATTACACGTGGTGTGTTGTAATTTATTTCTTCGTCTTCTCTGATCAACTGTACTCCCTAATCTTGGATCCACCACTATTTTATTTTCATTGGATTTATGGGATCATTGCATCTCAACAAACTCAAGTTTGACTTTCATCGCACTTCGCACGATCTCCTCATAGCTATCATAATCTCGGTTGGCTTGATTCTTATACAGATGAGGTCTCATTCCACCAAATAATCTATCAACCTTAACATATGGATCCATGAAAAATCTATAGGTTTAATGTGAAAGACTTGTGAAGTCCATCTCTTAGACTTCCACAGATTCATTCTCCTTCTGCTTCAGCTCAAGAAGCTCTTTCTCCATTATTGTTCTCATCGATCGAGGGAAATAATTGTTGAAGAAATATCCCTCTAAACTCTTCCCACTCCACAGCTTCAACTTCCACTCTTGGACTTTTGTTTTTAATAATTTCACACCACTGATCAGCTTCTCCCTCTAATCGATAAACACCCAAGGTAACCTTCTCTTGTTTAGAATAGCCGAGCACAGAAAAGATCTTCTCAATAGAGTTGGTCCACTGTTCAGAAATAAATGGTTCTATAGATCCAATGAAGTTTAGTGGCTGTTGATTCATAAAGGATTCAATAGAAAGTCGTTCTCTTAATGGTGATATTAGTCTCTCTCCTTGATTCAAGTTATTTCCCATAACTTGAATCAGTTAGTTCATCACTCGCACGAAAGTTTTCATGCCAGCTTCCATCAGAGGGCCATCAGCACATGGTCCATTATGGTCACCATTTGCATGGTTCCTCCTATTTGTCTCCATTTTTGAAATGAATAAAACCTTTGTGAGAAGATTATTTCATTTATGAATCTTTTAACTGTAAAGTATTTTTTTGTCTTAAAACTTCATGCTTCAAACAATTGCATTTCTCTATAAATTCTTTATAATGATTCATAATAATGCTTATGATTAACCAAACATATCCCCTGGGAGTGTCATAACAAAGAGTTCAATAAGGACTGTTGTCGTGTACCAAGATACCCTGGGTTAAGCCCGAAACATGTTGTCAGTTTTTTCACTCCTAGGTACATCTCTGCCAGAGTCACCTCTACCTGCTCGTATCCAGACAAGGTAGTATTTTCTTGATAAACCACTTACTCAATACTCACCAAAATACCAGGAAGTATTAATATCTTTAAACTTTTCTATAGTATTCTTCATAAAGTTTTCATAGCCTAATTTCCATAAATAACTAAACCTCCCTTTGATAACAACTATGACATCCCACCTTTTTATTACATTACTTTTCATTACTTTTTACAAACAGAGGATATTTAAAGTCTAGTATCTTGGAAATCAGAAAAAATAAAACATGAAAACTTAAAAAAAACTTTTAAATCCCTTTGAAAATATTCTTGAAAAGTTCATCCTATGTACAATTACTGCATCTCATAACCTAGAGACATACATCAAAGGAAAGGGTGAGTTGAAGGCCCAATAAAGAAAGCAAGGGAATCAGTTTACTTGTGATATCAATAAGAACTTAATGGAAACCATAAGACATGAGAAATGAAAAAAAGATGCATATAATAATAAAAAATAACAAGAATCATAACTTGAATATGTGGATAAAACATTTAATTTAGATATTCATGAACATATCACCAAGGTTTCTCCCCAAGGTGTCATAAAAATTACCAAGGTTTTTCACCAATGTATCGTGAAACTTGTCATGTCTAGAGATTAATTATTTATCCAATGCATTAGAGAAATATTAGGGAGCACCCTTAAAATTTATTTATTTTCTTATGATCCACATAGATCATAATCAAACATTTCATAAAAAACCCATAGAGAATAAAATAAATCAGTTTTATTTCAAAATCGTGACATTTTAAAAGTTCTTAAAAACATGATCGTTATGTCATTTATAACCACTGGAAAAAGAGTGAGGGTTATATGTATGTCAATTATAAAATAAAATATATCATTTTTTTGTATTTATAAATACCCATATAAATGAAATAGTTCAGGGTATTCACATAAACAAAAAAAGAGATTTTCTTGAGGGAAAGAGAGGGAAATTTTGAGACGAAATTTCTGCGGCATAACGACTATATAACATGGTCTTAGGAAACATTGAAAAGAGAGGGGACAAGAGTCAACCAATAATAAATAACTCATAATAAAGTATAGTTACAGAAAAAAATAAGATCATGTTATGGATATTTGAAGGAAATTCCATATGAAAATGAAACTCGAAGGAAAAGAGAAGATGCGATTTCTTTTACGAAAATTCAGCAGCCTAACGACGTCACTTAAAAATTAAGAAAATCCGTTGATGAGAGAAGAAAGTGTATCTAATAAATTTAACATGAAATGAAAAGTAATAATGATATATAATAACATAACTCCACATAATAAAATGGAAACTAGAAGACATAACATAAAGAAAGTCATGACTTAAAGAGGAGGGTGAAATGTTCCCTTACCTTGAAGAGTGACTTCGAAAGCTCAAAGGCTGGGATCTTGGGGGATTAAGGGAACCTTTGGAGGACTCCTTAGGATTTTAAAAGACTATAAATTCATTGAGGAGTATTTTTGGAATGAAATTATTGGGGGAATGGCTTGGTATTTAAAGTAAAAATGAGGGAATATTTAATTTATTTCTAAGGGACACCTCATCGGTGGTATTGAAAAAACCATGTACTTTCCCATAGTATTTCCCCATGGTATTGGACACTTTTGAAACCTCATAGAATATATTACTATTTAAAAGTCAACCAGAATGATTACATCATTATTACATCATTAATGACGTCACTAAACACCCAAAACTCAAAACTGTATTTTCACTATTCACTGATTTTTTTTTAAAAAATATATCATAAATTCACCCTAACCTAATATTGATGCTCTGAATTTAAAAAATAACTCCATTTTATGAAAATAATTTTCTATTTATTTTTAATTTAATTTTTAAATAAAATCATTATTTATTAAAAATATAACTCTAAAACTATAACTTATTTTGTAATACCTTGAAAAAGTAATCAAGGTCCCATAAAATTATCGTATAACCATAAGACAATAATGTAAAAATTTAATATTACATTTTATGAAAATAAATTATCATTTTAAATTATTAAATTAATTAAAAAATTGTAAATATAATATTTATGACCTACAAAAATAACAAAACTTATATTATGATCGTTTTTTCACTTTTTAGATGCCTAAATTGTTTTTATACATTCATGGGTGATGTTTATATTTTTTTGGACAATTTACTATTCATTACTATTCATAAGGGTATGTTAGTATTCATAATTTACTATTTACTAAAAATCAAGATGATCTTATTAGTCTCTAAATTTTTTACTGATCACAACTTTAGAAGACCGTTTTTTGAAAATCATTTCACATTATAAATTATTTAAAGATTACAAGAATATTTTAAAATTACCGTTTTCCAAAATTCATCAATAAAATTCATCATATATTTATCTGGACAATTGAAAATCACAAATTTTACCATAATAAGAAATAAAAATTTTATTTATACCGAGGTATTACAAAAAGTATCCAAGGCCTAGTTTCATAGCCCCTTATAACATATGCATAGAACCTAAGTGTAAGGTGTGCTATGGTGATAGAATCTTGGGGCGGCTTGGAAAACAGTGCCCGAGTGGTTATTTATATCCTCTTGAACTTCTAACATAGGAAATTCCATTCAAGCTTCACTTGTTGAAGCTCAGCCTGGGCTTGGTTCAGATCGAAGCTCTGAGATGCTACCTCTTTCCCAAGCTCTGACAGATGGGCTTCGTACGACCCGAGTCTACTAGATGAGGTCATCGACTCTTCTTTATATATTAACCAAGATCACTTGTATTTATAAAAAAATAAATGTAATGTTCAGAGTTTAGTTTCCAACGGTCATATTGACCAACGGTCATATAACAGTCAAAACCCAACATTATCATTTTAATTATACTCACTTCATTAATTAAAGGATATAGTTTTGTTGAGTATAAAATAAAACAAAACACAAATTTAATAAGAAAACATTATTAAAAAGTTCGGGTCATTACAACTAGTGTAATACTATGAGTTTTTATAGGAAATTTTTTTAAATAAATTAAAATTTTCATTTATATTTTTGAATGCACTAATTCAAACATCCCTTTCACACTAAACCGACTTGTCATATGTTACATGCAACACCGAGTTGGCGTACGATACACACAATAATGAGTATCGATTTTATTAAATGTATAAAAGAACTAAGTTTGGATTATGTTATAAGAAACAACAAAGTAAGGTTTCACTATATGAAACACTTACTTGGCTTGCGTTACATGCAAGAGCGGAATTCCTCGATTGCTTTCTTTGTACACAATACTGAGTTTCACTAAACAATGATATATTTTTAAAATATTGTTATTTAATGGGATATAAACCAGAAATTATGAATATTATTAAGAAAATTTTTAATTTTATATAACATTATCATTCATATTATATATTTTCTATAAATGATATAAGAACAAATTCAATTTTTTAGATAAAAGAATTATTTTTCAAAAAAATACAATTTTACCACCTTTTGATGGAGAACCCTTTTTTAAATATAGTTTTGACAATTTTATAAGTTATATTTGAAATAATAAACCTATTATTTAGAATAGTAACATCAAAATATACCTTGGATGAAATTTTGGTATTTTTCGGATGAAATTCATGTTTTAATGAATAGTGAAAAGTACTACATTTTAATTCAAAAATGCCTTTTTGTCTAATTTATTTACATAGTTATATTATAGTTTTAATTGGATTTAAAGTGTAATTAGATTATGTTTTTATCATATAATCCAATTTTGTTCATTGGAAGTAATTTCACATTTAAATTGGACAGAAACAATTGTCAATCTTTTGTTAGTTTTTACGTCTTAAAAACCCTCTTTCTGGTTTTGACAATGGGAATTAATTTTAAATTAATTAATGAAATTTTTTTGTTTTATATTTTAAAAAATTTATTCCATATTTTTAATTAGATGTTCCAAATTCTGTAAATAGTTACCTTTTATTTTTGGACTTCATGAATAATAACTCCAGTAATGATTTTTATGTACCATGGTTAAAGGGTAAATCAAGTAAATAAGGTTAAAAAATAATATTATAATTATATAAAAATACTATAAAACGTGTCATAATACTATTTTATGAGATATTGGAGACCATGAGAATCCTTGGGTCAAATTTAGGACCCCATTGATCCACTTGTGTCTAATAATGACCTTTTATAATTTTAATTTAAAGAAAAGAGAAATATAACATAAACATGTATCTCATAACTGGAATAATATTATTTTGGTTTATATAAATGATATCTTAGACTATAAATATTAATTATAAAACTAAAATTATTTCCTAAATCATTATATTTTATTTATAATTTTTAGACATTAAATAAATAAATTTATTTATGACATAATGATGATGCAATGATTACCTTATTAATAAAATATTCAAATAAATGATATTATAAATATTAAAAGAAATTTAATGTGAAGATTTTTATTCCATAAAATATTTTTATGGATTACTATGACATATTATCTTTGATTTAATTCATTTTTTCTAAGGAATCAAGTTTTTATGACTTAAAAAAAATCAATTACTAAATAGGGTCAAAAATGACATAAATGAGTTTTTAAAACAAGTACTATATTAATAAATGATATAATAGTCATAAAAATATATTATTCAGAAAAATAACTTATAAAATTTTACAAATGTCATTAATTATCCACTTTTGGATCTATTTCCATTTTATAGTAACTATAGTAACCATATATTATGAAAATACAAGAAGACATGGTAAAAGTTAATGTTTTTAACTAAGGGCTAAATCTAAAAGGTAAGGTTAATTTTGTGACCTAAACTTTTATAAAACCTATTGGTTGTGATGGTTTAGAACCATACTCATATTATCTTAGACATATAAATCATTGGAACTATTTTAATTTAAAAATCAATTTATAATAAAATAATATTTCAATAATTTCCTAAAGTGCCCCTCCTCCCTCTTATAAAAGGACACCACATCTACCCACTTAATCACACCTCGGAAGCCCCTTAGATCATCCAAATTTTAATAAAATAATATTCCAATATCCCTTAATTCCTTTTATATTCCACACTTTGGGAAGAAATCCATCCTAGGGATACCTTTTCTTCAAATCAAAAGAGATACTCGAAAAAGTGGTAATTGTTTTATCACCTCTTTCAGAATTCTATTCTTCTTATACTTTATAATTTTATATTGTTTACATAATAAAGTAATAAATATAGTATATTCTACATTATTATATGTTATTATAATTATGGTATAACTTTATACTTCCTTTTATCCATCCTACAAATGACAATATCACTATGCATGCCTACTATGACTTACCATCTCCACAGTGTGGTGTAATTTGTTATAAAAAATACATAATTTGGATGGGTATAATGATGAGTATAATGTATTTAAATAATTAATATAACATTATAATTATTAATTATAACTAATATACCATCCAATTCTATACCATTTAACCATTAAGTGAATGATATCGTCGCTCGTGCGTACGTACGACCAACCATCTCTACGATGTGATGCGCTTCATTCTACATGATCTTCATTAAAACATGATTATATAAATTAATGGAATGAATAAATATTATATATATTAAACTAATATCATCATTTAAATTATATAACTATAACCTTAGATGTGAAAGATGAACATATCTAGAAAAACATGCATAAGAAAATAAAGTAGTTAATATCCGAATAATGAGAGAAAATGAAATGTTACTAACAAACAAATGATAATATGATCATATATTATATCATAAAAATGACTATGATTCTAGAATAAGTTAATAGCATTATTTATAATCATTATACATGAGGTTCATATATGTAAGAATCCTATCAAACATAAGGTAAGGGAAAATTTCTCAATCTCATTATTATCCGAGATTGTTTATACGTAAGTATTTATTGGGGGTATATTTATCATCCACATACATGTTTCCTAAATATATAATATTATTTATATTATTTTACTATTTTTTAAAGTTAAATTTACCTACTAGTGATTTTTTATTAAACCGTATGGAAGGAATCTTTCTTTCATTTTCCATACGAGGTATATTTTGACTTTTCCGGAAAGAGCACAAGAAGAATGTTTTTCTAACTTAAAAAACATGAATGGATTATTATGCTTTCATAATTTCGTATTTCCATGAAACTTACTATACACTATTTCATGTTTATTTTCAATTAAATTCGTTTCTTTTAAAATTTCATGGAATTTTGAGAAAATAAAATGTTTTTGAAGAAGAAAGGATATTTTCCTCAAGAATTGATTTCAAGTATTTTATAAAAATTATTTTACATATTAGATGACATATAGTTATGTTTATATCCCTATTATTACACTGATATAATTTTGTTTATGATGGAATTATTTTTATTATATCTATTTATTTTATATGTATTATTATGGAATGATGTTTAAGAAACATATTTTTTGTTCCTTAGGTTATGCTATGATTAATGGTTAATGTTTTTGTGGCACATATAAGAATAATTTGATAATGAGATAGGTGGGAAATATATCTCCATCAAATTAATTGGGTAAAGATTTATATCTCATGAGATATACGTGATTAGAATGATAAGTAAATTCAGTTTAGTAGTGTAGGGTTGGAATGACAAGTAAATCTGGTTCAGTAATACATGGATGGAACGAAAAGTAAACCCAGTTTAGTTATGGATTTTTTCCACTATAATTGTCTTGGTAGAAATTACTTGGCTATTATGGAAATCAGATAATGTTCTTATTTGTTTTCCATAATTCCATGTTTTATGCCAATGCTATTTTATAATGGTTAATGTTCCTTTATGATCTATGCCTTACATATTTGCAAAAAAAAATTCATGACTCAATATTTTGACATTTAAAACTAATGTTCATGTTTTTACATTTTCATATTTATGGTTTGTTTTATATTCTTAATGTTTACCATTAATAATAATTTGAGCTCACCCTTTTTATGTTTTCTTTTCTCCATGATATAAAGAAAGGTTTTAGTTAGGAAAAAAGGGAAGATATTTATGGGATATGTTGAAGATATTTCACCAACGTAGAAGATTATGTTCCAAGTTTCCAATGAAACTAAACTAATACATTATTTGGGTGTATATTTGTGTAATATATTAATTATTTCTCAAAATAAATTTAATTTCCATTTACATCATGTTTGGTTCGTTAGAGTTGGTATCAGATTGAATGTTTAGTTATCCTTTAGAAACTAGGATGGGAAAAATTTATTAAGATCCCTAGAGATATATCTAACGTATGTTTTGGGATGTCCCTAAGGGTAAGTCTAATTATAGTTATAGTCCTATAATTATGGTAATTATCATAAATAATCTAGTATTAAACCTAAGATGTTAGATACTGAAAGTACCCCCCTTTATTATTTTGTTTTTATAGTATTATTTTTGCCTCTCAAAGTATTCTTTTTGGGTTTTATAAAATGGATGGAACCCTAAGGAACCGTGTTAATGATCAATGCATTGGGTAATGAAATTATTTTCCTCATGGACAACCAAATTTTATTGTAGATGGATTGAAAAATCTTATTTATTTTCTTATAGAGGCTATGAATCATTATAGACTTCTAAATGAGAAGAGAAGGTAACAAAATTATGTTGAGTCCTTCATGAGGCAATGTCCTCCTTGTTTTAGTGGGTCTTATGATCCACTTGTTTCTGAACAATGGATCAGTAACATTGGAAAAATATTTTCCATCTTTCACTGTTTAGAACATGAAAAATCCATTTTGATTTTTTATCCTTTAGAAGGAGAAGCAAACCAGTGGTGGAATCTCGTCAAAAATACAAGACAACATGATGAAATTGAATCCATGGAATGGGATGAGTTCAGTAAATCATTTTCAATAAGTACTTTACTCAAATTATTCAAAAAAATATGGAAAAAGGGTTCCTTGAGCTTAATCAAAAGGATGATGAATCTTTTGGTGCATACGAGGAAATTTTTTCAAGACTTTAGAGGTATGCTTCTGGCTTTATCATCTAACCTGAATGTAAAGTGGATATATTCTTCAGTGTCTCAAAAGAAAGTATTATAAAGAATTAGCTATATGAAACTTTAGTATCTATGAATATATTATGTGTTGTACTATCAAGGTAGAAATGGTAGTCAGTGTTACATACCTATCTCATGGTTTTTACAAGAAATGAAATAAGGAGTTCAAGGGAAAAACTACAAAAAATGATGAAAAAAAGATTAATGTTTACTTATGCTCAAAGTGTGGAAATAAGCATGGTGGATATTGACATAAAGGGACTAGAAATTTTTTTACGTGTGGAAAATAAGGTTATTGAGTAGTTGAGTGCCAAAGTAATGGAAAAAGGTTGTTAATGATGTGAATATAGGAAAGAATATATAGAACACACCACCCACAATTCAATGATACAAGTGCAAGGAAATGGGGCATTATGCTAACCAATTACCTAATCCAATGGTCATGGATGATTATCAACATCAATAACCTCTTAATGCCAAAGGCATAGGCAAATCACATGTGATCACTATTGGTGATTTTGAGCATGACAATGACGTGGTGGAATGATTAAGTGTTTATGTAATGGGATTCCAAAATAGTGTTGTAGAATCTCTTTTGTAGTATTATAGAATATTAGAATATCTATGTATAGGTCCATTATTTTTTTCCATAAGTATAAGGTACCAATAACCATGAAAAGTTATTGAAATATTTTTTGGAAAGCACATGATATGAACATAATAAATGGACAATGAGATAATGAGATATTTGATAGTATTAATGATCTCATTACTAATATAAGGACCAAGTGATATAATGGCTTCATTATATATACTTGTTGGTATTTTTGTTGTTTGGAAATAGTTAACTTTGACATAATTCATGTTTTCACTAAGGTCCTATGGTGATTCATTTTATTATCATGTTTCTAGAGAATACATGATTAAGGTATTCACATGTTTATAATGTGACAAACCAGAACTACCTTATGAGATATGGGAGATAAATGTTAAGTCAATTTATTTCACCTATTTCTAAAGTTTTATTTTATTAGTTTTAGGAAGAATAATAATGTTATCTAATTATGGGAAGTATAAGTTATATTCTGGTTTAATTTTTTAGATTAATGTATTATCTCACTATATATGGACTTATGTATATTTGATTACTTGTGATAACATTTTTTTTTGATATAGATGGAATGATATATTATTCTATCATATGATCTGTGAACACTTCAATAATGAAAAAATCAACATCATTTCTTTAAATAATAGATTAAGTATGAAATTTTCAAGCCACGAACAATGGTGAAATTGGACCAAAATCAAGTAAGTATTTATTCTCATAAAAAATTATTCTACTTCAGGGAAAGGATATTGAAACCCAAAAATGTTATCGTAGTACCATATTATCTGATGAATCGGATGGCCCCTTAAATTATCACATATTTATGGCTTTCTAGTTATTAACTTTCTCCAAACCTTGTTCTCTATCAGTCTCCATCAGAACTTGATGGTTAGATTTTTTTATTCCAGATCCATGTTTTTGCTTCCCAACTATGTTATTATACAAGAAAATCCATTGAGGAGTTACTTTGGGTAACTTTTATGTTTTTAACTTTTCTTTTTAAAATGATGTTTTAATATTCCTTTTTACAATGTTGGTTTCCATGAAAGAAACTTTCAAGTAGTAAACCATTTATAACCCCGATAAATTTTGAGGGTGAAATTAATTTTAATGGGGGTATAATGTAACACCCTAAGTTTTTATGGACCATTTTTTTTGAATAAATTAAAATTAAAATTTATATTTTTCAATACACTAAGTCAAACATTCCTTTCACACTAAATCAACTTGTCGTATGTTACACGCAACACTGAGTTTATGTAAAATACACACAACAATGAGTATATATTTTATTCAATTTATAGAAGAACTAAGTTAGGATTATGTTATAAGAAACACCAAATAAATATTTCACTACATTGAATACATTCTTGGCTTGCGTTAAATGCAAGAGTGACCTTCCTTGATAGCTTGCATTGTACGCAATATCGAGTTTCACTAAACAACGATATATTATTCAAATATAATATTTAATGGGATATAAAAAAGATATTATAAATATTAATAACCAAATTTTTAATTTTATATAACATTAAAATTAATTTTATGTATTTTATAGATATGATATAAAAACAAATCCAAATTTTCAGATAAAAGAAGTATTTTTCAATAAAATACAGTTTTACCACCTTTTGACGAAGAAAACTTTTTAAATATAGTTTTTGAGAATTTTATAAGTTATATTTGACATAATAAACTTAATATTTTGAATTGGGACATAAAAATTTACCATGGTTGAAATTTTGGTATTTTTCCGATGAAATTCATATTTCAATGAATAGTGAAAATTACTGGATTTAAATTCAAAACTTCCTTTTCATATAATTTATTTATATAGTTATATTATATTTTCAATTTGTTTTAAAGTGTAATTGGATTATTTTTCTACCATTTAATTAAAATTTTGTCATTTTAAGTAATTTAAAATTTAAATTGGACATAAACACATGTCAATCTTTTGATAATTTTTACTTCTTAAAAACCTGCTTTCTGGTTTTGACAATGGGAATTAATTTTAAATTAATTAATGAAAATTATGTGTTTTGAATTTTTAAAAATAGATTCCATATTTTTAAACATAAGTTATAAATTAAGTAATTAGGTAACTTTATTTTTGGACATTATGATTAGTAACTTCAGTAATTATTTTTATTTACCATGGTTAAAGGGTAAATCAGGTAAATAAGGGTAAAAACTAATATTATAATATTATAAAACTACCATAAAACGTATCATAATAATATTTTATGATATATGAAGGACCATTATAATCCTTGAGTCGATTTTAGGACCCCATGGAGCCACTTGGGTGTGATAATGACCTTTTATAATTTTAATTTAAAGAAAAGGGAAATATAACATAAACATGTACCTCCTAACAGAAACAATTTTATTTTAGTTTATATAAATTATATATTCTACTATAAATATTAATTAAAAATATGAAAATATTTCCTACATCATGGTATTTTATTTATAATTTTTAGACATTAAATAAATAAATTTATTCACAACACAATAATGATGCAATGATTACCTTATTAATGAAATATTCAAATAAATGATATTATAAATGTTAAAATAAATGTAATGTGAAGATTTTTAGGTCATAAAATAATTTTATGGATGACTATGAAATTTTACCTTTTATTTAATGTACTTTTTTTGAAAGAATAAAGTTTTTATGACTTTAACAAAAAACAATTACTAAATAGTGTTAAAATTGACATAAATGAGTTTTTAAAACAAATACTACATTAATCAATGATAAAATAGTCATAAAAATATAATATTCGTCCAAATAACTTATATAATGTTAAAAATGTTATTAATTATACACTTTTGGTTCTATTTTTATTTTATAGTATCTATAGTAACCATATATTATGAAAATACAAGAAGATGTGGTGAAAGTTAATGTTTCTAACTAAGGGTTAAAGCTAAAAGACAAGGTTACTTTTGTGACCTAAATAGTTATAAAACCTATTAGTTGTGATTATTTATACCCATAATAATATTATACTCTAAATATATCACTTTTTCACTAATATAATTTTAAAATCAATTTATTATAAAATGAGATTTCAATACTTTCCTAAAGTGACCCTCTACACTCTTATAAAAGGCCACCACATCTACCCAATTAATCATACCTATAAAATCCATTTAATCTTCCAAATATTTTTAAAATAATATTACAACATCCCTTAATTCCTCCTAGAGGCCAAAATGTGGTCATAAATCTGTCTTAGTGAGACAGTTTTGGCAAATCAAACGGAGATACTTGAAAAGAGGTAATTGTTTTATCACCTCTTTCAAAATTCTTTTCTCCTTATACTTCATCTTCTTATATTTTTTCGAAAATAAAGTAATAAATACAATATTTTCTACATTATTATATGTTATTATAATTATGTTACAACCTTATACCTCCTTTTATCCATCCTAGGAATAACAATATCACCATGTGTGCCTACGTACGACTTACCATCTCCACACCGTGGTGCAATTTGTTAATCAAAAATACTTAATTTGGATGGGTATAATGATGAGTATAATGGATTTAAATAATTAATATAACATTATAATTATTCTTTATAACTAATATAACATCCAATTCTATACCATTTAATCATTAAGTTAACAATATCGTCACTCGTGCATATGTACAACCTACAGTCTCCACGATGCGATGCGATTCATTTTACATGTTCTTCATTAAAAAATGATTATATGAATTAATGGAATGAATAAATATGATATATATTATACTAATATAATTCTCTAAATTATATAACTAGAACCTTAGAAGTGGAACATGAACTTATCCAAAAAAACATGCATAAGAACAAAAAGTAATTAATATCCGAATAACGAGCGATAATGAAATGTTACTAACAAACAAGTGATAATAATATCATTTATGATATCATAAAAATGACTATGATTATGGAATAAGTTAATAAAATTATTTAAATCATTATACAGTAGGTTCAGATACATTTTAATCATATTAGACTTAAGGTAAGGGATAATTTCGAAATCTCATTATTATATGAGATTTTTTATATGTAAATATTTATTGGGATATATTTATCATCCACATCCATGTTTACTAAATATGTAATGTTATTTCTATTCTTATACTATTGTTTAAATAAAATTTTACTCATTGGTGAATTTTTATTAAACATTATGGAAGGAATGTTTCTTTCTTTTTTCCATACGAGGTACATTTTGACTTTTTCGACACGAGTATGAGAAGAATATTTTTTTAAATTATACGACATGAATGGATTATTAAGCTTTCATAACACCTTATTTCTAGGAATATTCCTTTACATGATTGAAATTTTATTTTAAATTAAATTTATTTCTTTTAAAATTTCATGGCATTTTGAGAAAATGAAACATTTATGACAAAGAAAATATATTTTCCTCAAGAATTGATTTCACGTATTTTATCAAAATTATTTTCTATATAAGATGAAATATTGTTATTTTTATATCCATATTATTACTTTTATTTTATTGTGTTTATGATGGAATTATTTTTATGAAAACCATTTATTTTATATGGATTATAATGAAATGATGTTTAATAAATCCATTTTTTCCTTGGGTTATGCTATGATGAATGGTTTATGTTTTTGTGGCACATGTAAGAATGATTTAATTATTAAATGGGTGGGACCTATATCTACCAAAAATTCATTGGGAAAAGATTTATATCTCAGGAGATAGGAATGATTGGAATGAAAAGTAAATATGGTTTATTAGTACAGGGCTCGAACAACAAGTAAATACGTTTCCTTAATACATGGTTGGAACGTCAAGTAAAACTGGTTCAGTAATAAACCTTGTCCACTATGATGGTCTTGGTAGCAATTCCTTGGATAATATGGAAATAATATTATGTGCTTATTTCTTTTCCACAATTCCTTTTTTTACAATAATTCAATTTTATCATGGTTAATGTTCCTTTATGATTTATGCCTTACGTACTGCCAAGATTTATTTCACAACTCATGATTTTGATATTTAAACATTATGTTCATGTTTTTACATTCTTATGTTTATGGTTTGTTTTATGTTCTCAATGTTTACCCTTACCAACCATTTGATCTCACCCTTTTTATGTTTTCTTTTCCCTAGGATATAAATAATGGGTTTATGTAGGAAAAAAGGGGAATATCTTTATAGGATATGTTGAAGATCTTTCACCAAGTTATAATATTATGTTCCATGTTTCCAAAAACACTAAACTAATATGTTATTTGGGAGTATATTTGGGTAATGTATTAAGTATTCCAAAAAATAAATGTAATATACTTGTATGTTAAACTTGGGTTGTTAAAACTAGGATACCTCTTATTAAAAACTATAAAAAAAACACAACATACATGGTCAGAGGCTTGGTGAGGAAAAACTTACTAGGTTCTTGACAACACACACTAAAAAAATCTATTTGCGTTAGCATAATGAAGAAGACTATGACCATGGATAGATAGTGGTGGAATCAATGGTGGTAATCAATATTGTTTGAAAATGGTCAAAATCACTACTAACCTTTATAGATCTTGTTTGGTCTGATGTTGGAAAATGTGTGAGATTTTATGAGAGGTTATTAATGTGATATTATGTTGTTCCTACCTCTATTAATCTCTTTAAACTCCTTATTTATTGTAAAGACTCGTAAAATTCAAGGGAAATTTTTTCTTAATTTTATTTGGAATTTTACAAGATCGCGGTTTCTGACGACACCTGATTCCGAGGCCCGGAGTGCCTGGAATCAATTTCCGAAGTTTGGCTCGGGTACGTTCAGTGAACGAACGAGCGGGAATTTCTAACTTTTGATCCAGTGCTTGGAATTGAAATCCGAGGACACCGATGAAATCGCAGCGCCGATATTCGCTTAAGGAGACCTTTTCCGAAGTTGCGTTTATTGCGGGACGAAAGTTAGTTTTTGGGAGAATTATAAAAAGTTAAATAAAAATGTGGAACACTTTTTATTTTTTCTTACTTGTTGGTTAACTCCTCTCAAAGGAAGTTAAAGGTGGGACCCACATCCACTTAACCTCCCTTGGGAGGATTAAGTGTGGTGGGGACCACACAAAACCCAACTTTCCATCTCCTCTCAAAAATCCCTTAACTCCCCTTTTTAATGTAATTGACAACTTAACTTATTAATTAGGTTGAGTTGTTTAAACTTTTTCAAACCTTTGAAATTCAAATGGTTTGGTTGAGTAAATAAAATAAGCCCTCAGCTTATTTTATTTGGTTAGAATTGTTTAGCCATCTTTAGAGGATTTGAGAGCTCCTCCTTCTTCTTCAAACCTTGACGAAGAACGCGAAGAACCTTCGAGCTCCGACGAAGAACGCCGCTCCACTCTTCTTCGTAGCCGATTGTATCCGAAGATCGACGACGCCCTTCGTGTCAACGAAAGGGAACGCCGCTTCCTCCTCGGACTTCCTTCGTTGGATTACAAAGATTCGCCAACGACGTACCTCTTTGGACGTACCTCTTCGTCATCGGATTTGACGAACGATTACCGCGACGCCCGACCTTTGCAACGTTGTCTTCCGCGGGTCGTTGACAATCTTCGAACTTGAACCCAATGTAGGGGTTTGTTGTGGTTTATTTTCCTTACTCTCGTTCTTGGTTATAGAATGATAATTTGTGATTAAATATTTAAGAGTTATCATCTAACGAGAGGGGGGTCGGACCGCACAAACACGACCGAATTCCCCCTCCTTTGTTCTTGGTTATTTATATAATTTTGTGATGAACGAGAAGGCGTGGTGCCGTCGCACCACGCGGGAATCGCCCGACTTATTTACGCGACGCCGTCGCGTCGCACCGTGGATGGATTATCAAGAACGCGATGCCGTCGCGCCACGTCAAAGGGAACCGAAGGCGCCGCGGCCGGAGCGGGGCCACGGTGGAGGCGCGCGGTGTCGTCGCACCGCGCCGGACGACGAACACCACGACCGGTTTTGGGCCGCGGCGGGACGAGAGGACCGACGGTTCGTCGGGCCGCCGGCGTCGGAAACCGGAAGGGGACCGGCTTTGCCGGTCCCGTTGAAGAAAAACCGGCTGGCCAGGTGCGCTGGCCGAAAGGTCAAAGACTGGGGGAATTTAATTCCCCCGGTCAACTCAAAATCCCCCCCATTTATTTGGGTGGGGGGGGGGGGTTTCATTAAGGGGGGGCAGGCGGCCCCCCCGGCTTCCCTCAAGCAGGCCCCCACGAAGAGGGCCGGTTCTCCTAAGAGGCGCGGCTTAAGCCACACCGCCTTCTGGAAGCGGGGGCCATGCCCCCCGCGCGTGGCACCCAGCTGCCCCAGGCCACGCCGTCGCGCCGGACTGCCGCCGGCCGGGCCGGGTCGGCCCGGACCCGGAGCCCCCATTTTCGAGACGAGTTCGGTGTTTTGGCCATAACTTGAGCCACGGACCTCCGTTTGACGAACCGTCAGTGGCTACGCCATCCTTGGATCGAGACGGTCGATTCGGTATCGCACTCAAAGTTTCGGAATACTTTGAGTTCGGCCGGGTTGGTTCATTCACGAAACCAGCCGGGCCTTCGGAGCGGAAACGCTCGTATCTTGAGCTACGGACGTCCGAATGACGTGCCGTCATCTTTGTTGTGTTTCTATTAGTGAGAAGGATATTTTGGAATACTCCGCCCAAGGTTTAGATGCAGGTGGAGTACGGTCGGGTTGGGTTTTCCTTAAAAACCAACTGGGCCCCTGGGACGAAAAAGCCAATAACTCTCAGACCGGGCGTCCGATCGACGCGCCGTCTGTTTCGTTGAGTTCCTGTTGACGATACGGAACTTTTGGATACATCAACTCTGGACTTTGTGACAGTTGATGTATCAGCCTCTCGGCTCGTGGAGCGGATCCTCCTGTACGAGCTTGCTGTGTGCGAAAACCCTAGTGCTGGCTCTGACTGTTACTGTGACTACTACTGCTACTACTACTGCTACTGTGACTACGACGACGACAGTACAGAGATCCTGTGTGGATTCGACGACGACGACTACAGCACTCAGCGATCCTACGTGGATCAGTGCTACATGTCCTGTGTGGGCCCGATCCTGTGTGGGTCCGATCCTGTGTGGGTCTTTGCGCTCAGCGGTCCTGTGTGAACCAGCGCCTACAGGTCCTATGTGGGCCCGATCCTGTGTGGGTCTTTTGCGGGGGTTAGTTACCTATCGATCCTTCGTGGGTCCGACGACTTAGATGGATCAGAGATCATCTTTATCGTCTTTCGAAGAAGTATACCTGTGTGAGCTGAATCCAGTTGCTTTCCTGTGAGGATTGTGTTGTGCTATCCTGTGAGGATTTTGTTTTACTTTCCTGTGTGGAATACGTTTACTTTCCTGTGTGGACTGAGTTGTACATGGGCTCGGAGGATGGAGCGTGTTGGAATTGATGACTTAGGTATATGTATGGGCATATACCTAAGCAGTGTCTGTTGATACTTCGTGTTTGTATCTCACCTTTGTAATTTATCCTTTTTGAATTTTTGAGAGACCTTCAGGGGTCTCGGGACCCTACTGAGTAGCTTATACTCACCCCTGCACGGGTTATTCCCGCACTACGTTGTGTTGGTTGTAGATGACGGACAACGTTGATCTTGGCTAAGGCTTGCAGAGCAGGACGGTACCTGGAGGCGGACTACTGGGCGGGACGTACTCGGAGTGGACGGCGGAACCCGAGGAGCAGTGGAGCTATCTGTACTCACCCTTCAGGTGGGACATCTAGTGGACAGCTCAGAGTAGCGGATTTTACTTTACAGTTGCTGTTTTCCCTTTCGAGTTGTACTTTACTTTCAGTTTGGGTTTGTATACTAGCTCATTTACTTTTCCTCACTTTCAGTTGTACTCTGTTTTTACTTAGTGTTTACATTCCGCTTGCTTACTCTGTGGTGTTTGTTTACTTTACAAAGGCAATGCCTTCCCTTTTTACCAGAATTTATGCCTTGGTGCTAGTCGCCAGCCCCTGTCCTATAGAAGGCGGGCTTGGGGTAGTCACGGAACGGACCCCGAGGGCGGGTCGTGACAAATTGGTATCAGAGGAGTTCGGTTCTACCGCGAAATCTGATCTTTTCTATGTAAAGCAATAATGTTTAGCATATTGAGTGTGGTTATCAGTCCAGGGAGTCCAGTGTTGGTGCGGCGACCGACGTATCCGTACACCAGGACCCTGACTACTGATTTCCGACTTAATTCACGAAAACATTGATTGCGTGTGTGTTTCAAAGTTTTCTTTGTGATTACTTTATAACAGCTCACCAGGTATACTGTTCTGACCGTGGCGCACCTGTTTCCTTTTCAGGATGGCCCCACGACGGCAGCCAGCTAGGGTTACGAGAGTCGAGCGTGACGATAGCCCACCGAGCGACGAGGCCTCTGTGCAGGGCCGTTTGTCAGCAGTGGCACCGGAGGTAGCTCTACCCGCCGATCCACCGATGCTTCCAGCACCAGCTGCTGATGATGCACGTCGCCTCAGCGCACTGCATGAGTTTCAGCGCCAGCGACCACCCAGGTTTCGCGGGGAGACGGATCCCCAGGCAGTAGAGGACTGGCTGGAGGCAGTGGTACGTGTGTTTAGGCTAGTGAGGACACCAACAGACCTCATGGTGATCCTCGATACGAGCCTACTACACGCAGTAGCAGGACGATGGTGGAGCTTGATGCTCCAGGTGCACGATGAGGCATCTCTTCTATGGACGGAATTTGAGAGCCTCTTCCGCTCGGAGTTCGTCCCGGCCACCCTTCGTGCGGTGCGTATCCAGGAGCTTCTTCAGCTGCGGCAGGGCAGCATGGCGGTCGCTCAGTACTCGGCGAGATTTACCGATCTCTCGCGCTACTCGACCGACATGGTACGAGACCCATTTTTCCAGGCCCGGACCTTCGAGCAGGGTTTGAGACACGAGATCAGGGCATCTATGATCTACTTCAGCATACCGACTCAGACAGGAGGACTGGAGCGGGCCCTTCTGATCGAGAGCTTCCTTGCTGAGTCTACACCAGAACCGATACCCACCGCAGGGCGGCACGTGGCAGAGTCATCTGCAGCAGGCAGTCGACGGATGACTCAGGGGTCCAGGCAGACCAGACCTTCGGGCAGACGACCTCAGGACACTGGCTCAGTAGTGCGGAGCACACAGCGCGGAGCCGGTCTTTTGAGAGGCAGACAGTGCTACTCGTGCGGAGGGTAGGGCCACATGGCTCGTGACTGCCCGACCCGCCGTGCCGAGGAGCAACAGTCAGTTGAGGGACAACCGAGGCAGAGGCAGAGGGTCGACCGTGGCGGTCCGCAGGGAGGAGGCGGACAAGGCAGAGGAGCTGGCCGAGCAGCAGGTGGTGGGTGACGCTTTGAGGCTCTGCCACCACCACCACCAGGAGGTCCACCCCGACCACAGGGAGTTGGCGGGCAGAGACAGGCACAGCTCCAGGCAGCAGAGGCCTATGACCACGGCACACCCGAGATGATTCGAGGTACTATCTGTGTCTTTTCCACCCTTGATACAGTTCTTATAGACACAGGAGCGAGTCACTCTTTCATAGCCGCTGCCCTTGTTCGGAGCTCAGAGATTCCGACAGAGCCGTTGGCTCGATCCTTACGGCTAGAGACTCTTACGGGAGCAGACTCGACGATTACGCACTGGTTCCGGCAGTGTGAGCTTACTCTAGGAGGCGAGAGCATCAGCTGGGATCTTCTTGTAGCAGCGTCGAGGCCTTACGACGTCATCTTGGGCATGGATTGGCTATCTACAGTCCATGACCAGATTGACTGTTTTAGGCGCAAAGTGCAATGTGTACGCACCGACGGGAGCAGGTTCACCTTCACCGCCGAGAAGGGAGCCTTTGCAGCACATGATGGACTTCCGCGGAGGACAGGACAGCCCATCACTCATCAGTTGGCTAGCCTCATCCTTGGAGCAGTTGACGTGCTGAGTCCTGGTTTTCCTGCAGTGGTGGATCAGTTTGCGGACGTTTTTCCCGACGACGTTCCAGGGCTACCTCCTCGCAGAGAGGTAGACTTTTATATTGACTTGTACCCCGGGACAGCCCCGATATCCACTCCATCATATCGGATGGCCCCCACCGAGCTTCGAGAGCTACGGGTACAGTTGGAGGACTTGCAGGGCAAAGGGTTTATCCAACCCAGTGTTTCACCCTGGGCTTCCCCGATATTGTTCTCCAAGAAGGAGGATGTAACACCCCGAGCTTCCACGATACGCTTCTCATTCAATAATTCAATAGCTTGCATTGTACGCAACTTCGAGTTCTAAAACACCGCGACTAATCAAAGTAGCCGTTATGAATAGTAATAACCACTTTTTAAAATTATAGAAATTTTATATTTCAAAATGGACTTCATTTTTGGATTCGGAATATCGAAATTAGCCTATGTTGAATTTTTGGTATTTTTCTGAGAACTTCTAATTTTTTTATGAATAGTGAAAAATACTTTAAAACAACTTTTTTAATCAAAATAATTTATTGTGATAAATTATACTATTTAGTGGTTTTAAGGTATAATTAGAATATATTTTTACCATTTTATCCAATGGTGGTCATTAGAATTAATTTAACATTGAAATTGGACATAAACAATTGACAATCTTTTGATATAAATTGTTTCTTAAAAACACGCTATTTGTCGTAACAGCGGGAATTAATTATAAAATTAATTAATGCAACTTATATGTTTGGAATTTTTTAAAATAGACATCATTTTTGAATTCGGAATATCAATTATAGCTTAGGGTGAAATTTTGGCCTTGTTCTGAAAAACTTCAATTTTTGATGAATAGTGAAACCACTAAGTGGTAGTTAAATAACTGATTTTTTCGTTTAAATGAAATATTACCACTTCTGTGATTTGATTTTCAAAAATCCGACATACATGGTTGTCATTAAGAAGTAAAACGTGGTTCAATGAGATTAAAATAATTTTTCGGTGAATAGTAACTTTTAAGTTCTTAATCGCGATTAGAGGTAATTAGTGTAGTTTAAGGTACAAATAATGTTTTAATAATATGAGATGAGCATGACACTTGTCCTAATCCTATTGGATGAGTCATGGCCGACCAAGACAACCCATGGGTCAACTTGGGGACCCCATGGAGCCACTTTAGTTGGAAAATGACATTAATATATATTTATTTAATGTTAAAATTAAATTGACACAAACATGAGTTATTTTACTAAAACAGTTTTTAAGTGGGGTTACACAAGTCCAAATTTTGACTATAAATATTCATTAGAAAGCTAAAAAGATTTCCTACATCATAGTAGTTTTTTTATAATTTTTAGACATTAAATAAATTAAATTATTTATGACATCATTATGATGCAGCGATGACCTCATTATTTAACGATTTAAATAAAATGAGAAGATAATGCAAAATCCAAGGCTTACATTTATCCAAAGCCTATTGGATGAGGAGATTTCGAAACCTTATTATCTTATCCTCGAATTATATAAGTGTGGGACCTTTAGAATCCGAAAATCATTGTGAAATAATGTAACATTTCAATCTTTCCAAAAGTGCCCCTCCTCTCCACTTATAAAAGGCTCCCACCTCTCCCGCATCATTTACACTTTCAAGCCATTTGGCTCAGACAACCTCTTCCCAAATACTCTACCAACTTCCCCCTATTACTCCTATAAGCCTTAATTTGGGAAGAACTCTTCTCAAGGAAGCCTTTGGCTCAAATCAAAAAGAGTTACCCGGTTTTGAGGTAATGTCTTCTCTAATGTTGTTTTGTTTTATTTTTCTTCTCCAACCCCCTAAAATCTTTTCAATAATTTCTTTTGTAACAACACCAGTATCCTCAATATACTAGGATGTTGTTATAAGAAGGATTAGAGCTACAATTACACACACCTACATCTAATGGTTAAAGAACATACGGTTTCTGTGGATGGCGAATTTCTGCCTCACGAAACGATGATTGTTCAACACTCATATAACACCTTCAAAGGTGGCCATTAAGATGTCACTATTTTTATATATGATATATAATATGTTTATGTTTTACTTATTCTTCTGTATTTCTCATTTATGGCATACTTTATGATTTCCATTATGGGTAAAACGCGGTAATTTCATTTTAGGAAGTGCGGACTACCGCCCCCTCAAAGTGATTTGAATCGTTAATGCCATATGTGGGATGTATAAAGGATGGAGTAAATGGTATTATACAATATATTATACTGGAATTATATTATACATTTATATCATTATTATTTCATTCCATTAAATACGAAATAGAAATGAAAGTAGCGTTGATGCGTACGTACGGCCTACCGTCTTCATGAACGGTGCATTTCATTTCTGACCTCTAAATGTTACGTAATATTATAAATGAATGTATATACTGGATATATATGATATATATGACATCTAAATCATGAATATAATTCTTGAGATAATGGATATTCTACCACATAAACAACTTGTAATTATAAGAAGTTTATTGTTGACTCAAGTACCAAAGATCGACAAAACGACCGTTATTAACTTAAATAATTACATAATGTTCATAACATTGTAATAAGTGATATAAAAATGATAATGAAATTTAAAATGGTTCTTAATAAGGTATATATTAACTCTAGTTTATTATTAAGGAGGTTAAAGAACGGTTGATTCAAGTCAAACACGAGGTAAGGGAATTTTTTAACCCAACTTCCATTCTTTGGGTTAATCTCCTACTTTCAAATTATGTCATGATATTATTATGTCCTATTTTGTATTTTTTACTTTCTTTATGTGTACCTATAGTGAATACACATAATAGATCTATTTTATTTTAAAAATTATCTTTTTAAGGACTTCGTCTCAATCCCCTTTCATTGAGGCATATTTGGTTTTATACACAACTTTCTTTTATACGGTGTATAAACCCCTTTGACTTATACGTTTATTCAAAAGGAATCTTTTTATACAATGCGTTTTGCTAAACGAAAAAAGGGAATGTTTTTCTTTCCGTACTTATGCAGCGACACCGACTTCTCCGCCGCCGTGACCATTATTTGAGTTTCGGCTTCCTCTACAAGCCATCATTTGTTTAATGAAAAATAAATACAAAGTTTTAACTTTCTTTTATTTTGGTATTGAAAATAGTTTTGAAAGAATTTTTATTATATCAATGTGTTGTATTGATATCTTGTGATTGAAATGTGGAAATTTTATGTTTCCTTTACACATGTTTTATGTGATACGATTATGTTATGGTTTATGATATGTTTAAACCTATTCATATGAGGAATGCATTGGACTTAATAAGTGACGGGTGGAGCCCGCTATAGCTCCTCGATGCATCGACACGAGGCCTTGACAAAATCTTATTTTTGGTCTTGGCACGAGGCCTTGACTATGTGGTTATGATAGTCCGGCATTATGCATTCCATCATTATGAAAGTGGTTATTGATATTGCATGTGATTATTCGACTAGTAGAATATCCATGTGAAGAAGTGAATGACATTATCTCATTTTACTTTTTCCATATTATGTTGATGTTCAAGTTTAAAAGGCTTTTGTTTTAGTTATACATTGCCTTAAATTTTTATGTTTATTTATGAATGCTTCCGCAATATTTTTATCCTTACTGAGTATCTGAGCTCACCCCTTTCAGTGTTTTAATATTTTCCAGGATGTGAAGAAGTATTTTATGAATGACCTGCAGGGATAGTCAGAAGAGGATATGAGTGTGGACTATGAAGACTTTGTTATTAGTTTTTCACTTTATGATGTAATGTAAGACTTATGAATGTATCTAGTGTTTCCAAGGCTACTAAACTAATCGGTCTTTCGAGACTTGATCTTTTATGATCATGCCAATGTTATGAAGTAATGCACCGGCTCTGGGTAGCTGGGGTCGGGGTGTTACAGTTGGTATCAGAGGCAGTTTAGTACAAACCTTGGAAGCTAGATTTAGATAAACTCTGATTAGAGCACATAGACCTAAGATGAACTTTGAGGATTAGTATAGAAGAACTTCCTAGAATTTTGGTATTGTAGAGATTTTGTGAGTTTTCCGAGCAATACATCCCTGTCTGGATACGAGCAGGTAGAGGCGGCTCTGGCACAAATGTTCCTAGGGGTAAAACCCGAAAACACCGCTTTGAGCTAGACTCGAACGGGAACTGGTGCACGACAACGGGCCTTGCTGCACTCTTGGTTACGACACTCCCGGAGGATATGCTTAGGATAACTCTCATTTTCTTTACAAATCATTATGAAGGGTTTATGAGTATATACTTCCTCAAAGAAAACATTTTTATGATTATGGATTATATCCATAAATAGTTTAATTTATGTTAAGTATTTTACAAGTATGGAATTATGTATTTTGATTCATAAACTAATCCAGTTTATGCCATTGTTTAGAAATGGTGCCTAGTGGAAGGAATGGAAACCGTATCAATACACGCACTCCGTGTAGGGATTGCCCTCCTGCTCAAGATAATTATTGTGGATATGAAGATACAACTGGTGCTGATCAACTTATTACCATACTGGGACAACTCACTCAGGTTATGAATAATAACCTTACTCGTATGGAGCACCCTGATCCGCAACGTGGAGGATCAATGCTAGACCGTTTCATGAGGCAACCACCACCAACCTTCAATGGGAGTACAAATCCTATAGTAGCTGAGCAATGGATAAATTCCTTAGAGAAAATATTTCATGCCTTGGGGAGTAGTGAAAGGGAGAAGGTTGTCATGGCAGTTTACCGCCTCACTGGAGATGCCGATCAGTGGTGGTCACTGATTCAAAACACAAAGGAAGATGATGACGTATCGAATATGGAATGGAGGGAGTTCAAAGAGCTTTTCTTAGAAAAATACTTTCCTCGTGACCATCTAGCAGATATGGAAAGGCAATTTCTGAGTCTGAGGCAGAAGGAGGATGAGAATATCGCAAAGTATGAGGCTAACTTTACAAGGTTAGCGAGGCATGCTGCCGATTATATACGTAACCCAAGGAGTAAGATTAATCATTTCTTTGATGGGTTAGAACCATTTCTCCGTCGAGATTTAGTATCACAATCCTTCTCATCATACGAAGATATTGTCTCGTGTGCTATCAAGACAGAAAAGGAATTCTCTAAGTCTTATGACAACAAAGTAAAGTAAGAGAATAAGAGAACGGTGGAACAAGAGACAGATAAAGGGAAAAGGGAAAGAAGGATTTTCCATTATGTGATAATTGTGGGAAGAATCACCCTGGTACTTGCCTAAAAGGAATGGGAGTTTGTTATAAATGTGGAGAAAAGGGTCACCAGGCTCTTGATTGCAAGGGAAAGAAAGAGGCTGTCAAAGATGAATGCTACAATTGTAGGGAAACAGGGAATTATGCAAATGAATGTCCTAAGCGTCAAGGAAACTTACCTTAGAAAAGGCCAAGGGATCAAGGCCATTCTTATGATGTGACTACAGTTGAAGCGGAATAATTAATGTATTGGTGCTTTTGGACTCAAGGATTATATTTTGGTTATAAGAATAATGTGATATATATATATGGATTGTACTGCATTACTTGTTGATTTCAGTAAGGTTTTAATATGATGAAGGTAATTATATTTTTCGTATGTGACAATAAGAGAAACATTACTTTGTTTGGGTAATCAGATAAATTGATTTTGGAATTAAGATACCTTTTAGAGAAAGTCTGGACAGAGGTATTTTGGATAACTATAAAGGTTGGAGTGGATTAAGTTAATCTTTGGATAGTATTGTTTAAGGTTAAAAAATTTATGAAGATTATTTTTGGAATATTATGATACTATAGTTTTAGGAAAAGGACAACCTGCAGGGTGGGGCATAACCCGTCGCGTCGGACAAAGCTGCAGGAATCGAACCCACAATCATAGTGTGACATGCCTTTATTTCCTACCACTAGCCTACAGGAAGTCCCTGGTTATTACAAAATAATTTTACTAATCTAAATGTTATGTGTTAACATTTGGAACCTTATACAATTAGGATAAGTATAATATTTTTGAGTTTTATTATCTTTTGAGTGAAAGATGAGTTGAAGGTTGAAACTCTAATTGTCAGCCATAAATATATTTATACCTATCTCTTATTCAATGAATAAATTAATTCTTAAACTTTATTAAAGGGATATTAAAACAAAAAAATGTGTTATCCTAATACCTTATGTCTTGTGGAACTGATGATATTTTAAATCAACATAGATTGAAGGCTTTGAGGCCCTCAATTTGACAGTTGATTGTGATTGATGACCTCAATCACTCCCTACAAATATTTACGTTTTTCCTCCAATTATATGTCTCTAATTGCCACCAATGTTCTCCTAATCGAGATCATAATTGGGTGGTGACTTTTTCATTTCCCTTTCCCTCTTATTAAGGCTAAATTTTATTAATCTTATTTCTGATGTGGATTTTCCACAAAGGTATTTTCTCTTTTCAACCTTTTATTTTCAAAGAAAAATTTCAAATTGCGAGGACGAAATTTATTGAAGGAGGGGAGAATGTAACACCCCAAGCTTCCACGATACGCTTCTCATTCAATAATGCAATAGCTTGCATTGTACGCAACTTCGAGTTCTAAAACACCGTGACTAATCAAAGTAGCCGTTATGAATAGTAATAACCACTTTTTAAAATTATAGAAATTTTATATTTCCAAATGGACTTCATTTTTGGATTCGGAATATCGAAATTAGCCTATGTTGAATTTTTGGTATTTTTCTGAGAACTTCTAATTTTTTTATGAATAGTGAAAAATACTTTAAAACAACTTTTTTAATCAAAATAATTTATTATGATAAATTATACTATTTAGTGGTTTTAAGGTATAATTAGAATATATTTTTACCATTTTATCCAATGGTGGTCATTAGAATTAATTTAACATTGAAATTAGACATAAACAATTGCCAATCTTTTGATATAAATTGTTTCTTAAAAACACGCTATTTGTCGTAACAGCGGGAATTAATTATAAAATTAATTAATTCAACTTATATATTTGGAATTTTGTAAAATAGACATCATTTTTGAATTCGGAATATCAATTATAGCTTAGGGTGAAATTTTGGCCTTGTTCTGAAAAACTTCAATTTTTGATGAATAGTAAAACCACTAAGTGGTAGTTAAATAACTGATTTTTTTGTTTAAATGAAATATTACCACTTCTGTGATTTGATTTTCAAAAATCCTACATACATGGTTTTCATTAAGAAGTAAAATGTGGTTCAATGAGATTAAAATAATTTTTTGGTGAATAGTAACTTTTAAGTTCTTAATCGCGATTAGAGGTAATTAGTGTAGTTTAAGGTACAAATAATGTTTTAATAATATGAGATGAGCATGAAACTTGTCCTACTCCTATTGGATGAGTCATGGACGACCAAGAAAACCCATGGGTCAACTTGGGGACCCCATGGAGCCACTTTAGTTGGAAAATGACATTAATATATATTTATTTAATGTTAAAATTAAATTGACACAAACATGAGTTATTTTACTAAAACAGTTTTTAAGTGGCGTTACACAAGTCCAAATTTTGACTATAAATATTCATTATAAATCTAAAAATATTTCCTACATCATATTAGTTTTTTTATAATTTTTAGACATTAAATAAATTAAATTATTTATGACATCATTATGATGCAGCGATGACCTCATTATTTAACGATTTAAATAAAATGAGAAGATAATGCAAAATCCAAGGATTAAACTTGTCCAAAGCCTATTGGATGAGGATATTTCGAAAACTTATCACCTTAGCCTCGAATTATATAAGTTTGGGACCTTTAGAATCCGAAAAGCATTGTGAAATAATGTAACATTTCAATCTTTCCAAAAGTGCCCCTCCTCTCCACTTATAAAAGGCTCCCACCTCTCCCACCTCATTTACAATTTCAAGCCATTTGGCTCGGCCAAACTCTGCCCAAATACTCTCCCAACTTCCCCCTCTTACTCCTAGAAGCCTTAATTTGGGCAGAACTCTTCTCAAGGAAGCCTTTGGCTCAAATCAAAAAGAGTTACCCGATTTTGAGGTAATGTCTTCTCTAATGTTGTTTTGTTTTATTTTTCTTCTCCAACCCCCTAAACTCTTTTTATTAATTTCTTTTGTAACAACAACAGTATACTCAATATACTAGTATGTTGTTATAAGAAGGATTCGAGCTACACTTACACACACCTACATCTAATGGTTAAAGAACATACGGTTTCTGTGGATGGCGAATTTCTGCCTCACGAAACGATGATTGTTCAACACTCATATAACACCTTCAAAGGTGGCCATTAAGATGTCACTATTTTTATATATGATATAGAATATGTTTATGTTTTACTTATTCTTCTGTATTTCTCATTTATGGCATACTTTATGATTTCCATTATGGGTAAAACGCGATAATTTCATTTTAGGAAGTGCGGACTACCGCCCCCTCAAAGTGATTTGAATCGTTAATGCCATATGTGGGATGTATAAAGGATGGAGTAAATGGTATTATACACTATATTATACTGGAATTATATTATACATTTATATCATTATGATTTCATTCCATTAAATACAAAATAGAAATAAAATTAGCGTTCATGCGTACGTACGACTTACCGTCTCCATGAACGGTGCATTTCATTTCTTACCTCTAAATGTTACATAATATTATAAATGAATGTATATACTGGATATATATGATATATATGACATCTAAATCATGAATATAATTCTGGATATAATGGATATTCTACCACATAAACAACTTGTAATTATAAGAAGTTTATTTTTGACTCAAGTACCAAAGATCGACAAAACGACTGTTATTAACTTAAATAATTACATAATGTTCATAACATTGTAATAAGTGATATAAAAAGGATAATGAAATTAAAAATGGTTCTTAATAAGGTATATATTAACTCTAGTTTATTATTCAGGAGGTTAAAGAACGGTTGAGTCAAGTCAAACACGAGGTAAGGGAATTTCTTAACCCAACTTCCATTCTTTGAGTTAATCTCCTACTTTCAAATTATGTCATGATATTATTATGTCCTATTTTGTATTTTTTACTTTCTTTATGTGTACCTATAGTGAATACACATAATAGATCTATTTTATTTTAAAAATGATCTTTTTAAGGACTTCGTCTCAATCCCCTTTCATTGAGGCATATTTGGTTTTATACACAACTTTCTTTTATACGGTGTATAAACCCCTTTGGCTTATACGTTTATTCAAAAGGAATCTTTTTATACGATGAGTTTTGCTAAACGACAAAAGGTAATGTTTTTCTTTCCGTACTTATGCAGCGACAACGACTTCTTCGCCGTCGTGACCATTATTTGAGTTTCGGCTTCCTGTACAAGCCATCATTTTTTTAATGAAAAATAAATACAAAGTTTTAACTTTCTTTTATTTTGGTATTGAAAATAGTTTTGAAAGAATTTTTATTATATCAATGTGTTGTATTGATATCTTGTGATTGAAATGTGGAAATTTTATGTTTCCTTTACGCATGTTTTATGTGATACGATTATGTTATGGTTTATGATATGTTTAAACCTATTCATATGAGGAATGCATTGGACTTAATAAGTGACGGGTGGAGCCCGCTATAGCTCCTCGATGCATCGGCAAGTCTCATGAGACAAACTAGTGTCTTGGCACGAGGCCTTGACAAAATCTTATTTGTGTTCTTGGCACGAGGCCTTGACTACGTTGTTATGATAGTCTGGCATTATGCATTCCATCATTATGAAAGTGGTTATTGATATTGCATGTGATTATTCGACCAGTAGAATATCCATGTGAAGAAGTGAATGGCATTATCTCATTTTACTTTTTCCATATTATGTTGATGTTCAAGTTTAAAAGGCTTTTGTTTTAGTTATACATTGCCTTAAAATTTTATGTTTATTTATGAAAGCTTCCGCAATATTGTTATCCTTACTGAGTATCTGAGCTCACCCCTTTTAATGTTTTAATATTTTCCAGGATGTGAAGAAGTATTTTATGAATGACCTGCAGGGATAGTCAGAAGAGGATATGAGTGTGGACTATGAAGGCTTTGTTATTATTTTTTCACTTTATGATGTAATGTAAGACTTATGAATGTATCTAGTGTTTCCAAGGCTACTAAACTAATCGGTCTTTTGAGACTTGATCTTTTATGATCATGCCAATGTTACGAAGTAATGCACCGGCTCTGGGTAGCTGGGGTCGGGGTGTTACAGCGGACGGGAGCCTGCGACTTTGTGTTGACTATCGTCGCCTGAACCAGGTGACAGGGAGGAAAAAGTATCCGCTACTGAGGATTGATGACCTCTTTGATCAGCTCAAGGGAGCACGGTGGTTCTAGAAGATAGACCTCAGGTCAGGCTATCATCAGCTCAGAGTCAGAGACGAGGATGTGCAGAAGATGGCCTTCAGATGTCGGTATGGACACTATGAGTTCTTGGTTATGCCTTTCGGCGTAACCAATGCTCCAGCAGTGTTCATGGCCCTCATGAACAGGATCTTTCAGCCATACCTTGACCGGTTTGTCGTAGTCTTCATCGACGACATTCTGATTTACTCTACGACAGAGGAGGGGCACGCCTATCACTTGCGAGTTGTACTAGACACACTCCGAGAGAACCAGCTTTATGGTAAGCTCTCGAAGTGCCAGTTCTAGATACGTGAGGTCCACTTCTTGGGACACGTTATCTCTAAGGTGGGAGTTGCAGTGGATCCTACGAAGATCGAGGCTGTGTTAGCATAGGAGCCACCCAGGAGCGTGACTGAGGTTCAGAGTTTCTTGGGACAAGCTGGATACTATTGGAGATTTGTGCCGGGCTTCTCTAGAGTTGTGGCACAACTCACATCTTTGACGAAGAAGGGGGAACCCTTCGTATGGTCAGACAGATGTCAGCAGAGCTTCCTGGAGCTGAGACAGAGATTGACCAGCGCACCTATCTTGAGATTGCCTGAGGAGGGAGTAGGGTACGTAGTCTACTGTGATGCATCAGGGACCAGACTCGGATGTGTTCTGATGCAGGAGCGGGCAGTGATCGCTTATGGATCACGTCAGTTGAGGCCGCATGAGCAGAACTATGCTACCCATGACCTGGAGTTAGTAGCAGTGGTCTTCGCTCTGAAGACATGGCGACACTATCTGATGGGAGAGCGCTTTACAGTCTTTTCCGATCATCAGAGTCTTAGGTATATCTTCTCGCAGAAGGACCTGAACCTGAGACAGCGGCGATGGCTCGAGTTCCTCCAGGACTATGAATTTGAGATAGTCTATACTCATGGGAAGGGGAACGTAGTAGCCGATGCCCTCAGCAGGAGGACGGGCATTCAACTACTTTAGGAGGCGACGGAGCAGCTAGCCTCATTGCAGATATCCTTCGTGGATAGATATGGATCAGCCTTCCTCCAGTCTCTCACAGTCACCCCTCCACTACTGTAGTGGGTCAGAGAGGCACAGCGTGAGGACGCTGACTCTGAGACACAGCGTGCACAGATATCCTTGGGATAGGAACCTGATGGTTTCTCCCTTGGAGCAGAGCACGCCATCCTTTTCAGAGAACGTTCCATGGTACCAGTCGCTTTGCGAGAGGAAGTGCTAAGAGAGTTTCACACTTCTCCTTTGGCGGTACATCCTGGATTGGCGAAGATGTACCAGGACCTCAGACGACAGCACTGGTGGACGGTCATGAAGAAGGCAGTGGAAGAGTTCTTTTCTCGATGCCTCACCTGTCAGCAGGTGAAGGCAGAGCATCAGGTACCAGCAGGCTTGGTACAACACTTGGAGGTCCCAGAGTGGAAGTGGGACGACATATCTATGGACTTCATGACTGGACTTCCACGCACTTTCGGAGGTCATGACTCAATCTGGGTGATTGTTGACCGACTCACCAAGTCAGCACACTTCTTACCCATCAGAGAGCAAGGCTCAGTGGAGAGCTTGGGACGTCTCTACATTCAGGAGATTGTTCGGCTCCACGGTGTGCCATCATCTATCATCTCCGATCGAGATGCTCGCATTACTTCCCGGCTTTGGAAGGGGTTACAGGAGGCGTTCGGTATACAGCTACGTCTGAGCACAGCCTTTCACCCTCAGACGGATGGTCAGACGGAGAGGACCATTCAGACTCTCGAGGACATGCTCCATGCATGTGTCCTTGACTTTGGTCGTAGCTGGGAGGACCACCTACCCTTGGTGGAGTTTGCGTACAACAACAGCTACCACTCCACCATCGGGATGGCACCGTATGAGGCGTTGTACGACCGACCTTGTAGATCTCCTTTGTGCTGGACAGACCCTGGGGAGTCAGCACTGGTGGGACCAGAGATGGTCCAGGCCACGACAGAGAAGGTCCAGGTCATCCAGGAGCGGTTGAGGACAGCTCAGAGCCGGCAGAAGTCATACGATGATAGGAGGCGGAGGCCACTAGAGTTCGAGGATGGTGACCACGTCTTCTTGCGAGTCTCACCTCGACGTGGTATTCGGAGATTTGGCCGAGGCGGCAAGTTATCTCCGCGCTTAATCGGACCCTTCTAGGTCCTCAGCAGGATTGGTGAGGTGGCTTATCGCCTGGCTCTACCACCTCAGTTGCACCGGGTGCACGACGTCTTCCACGTGTCTCAGCTGAGTAGATACGTGCACGACCCGACGCACATCATTGACCATGGGGAGCTTGACGTTGACGATGGGGAGAATTTTACGGAGGTCCCGGTGGAGATAGAGGATCGACAGGAACGGGTCCTACGTGGGAGATAGATTCCTCTTGTGCGCATCAGATGGAAGCACGAGAACCTCCAGGAGAGCACATGGGAGCAGAAGGCTCAGATGCGTGCTCAATACCCTCATTTGTTTCCCTAGTTTTTGATGTATCTTTACAGGGACGTAAATCCCTGAGGTGGGAGTAATGTAAAGACCCGTAAAATTCAAGGGAAATTTTTTCTTAATTTTCTTTGGAATTTTACAAGAGCGCGGTTTCTGACGACACCTGATTCCGAGGCCCGGAGTGCCCGGAATCAATTTCCAAAGTTTGGCTCGGGTACGTTCAGTGAACGAACGAGCGAGAATTTCTAAATTTTGATCCGGTGCTCGGAATTGAAATCCGAGGACACCAATGAACTCGCAGCGCCGATATTCGCTTAAGGAGACCTTTTCCGAAGTTGCGTTTATTGCGGGATGAAAGTTAGTTTTTGGGAGAATTATAAAAAGCTAAATAAAAATGTGGAACACTTTTTATTTTTTCTTACTTGTTGGTTAACTCCTCTCAAAGGAAGTTAAATGTGGGACCCACATCCACTTAACCCCCCTTGGGGGGATTATGTGTGGTGGGGACCACACGAAACCCAACTTTCCATCTCCTCTCAAAACTCCCTTAACTCCCCTTTTTAATGTAATTGACAACTTAACTTATTAATTAGCTTGAGTTGTTTAAACTTTTTCAAACCTTTGAAATTCAAATGGTTTGGTTGAGTAAATAAAATAAGCCCTTAGCTTATTTTATTTGGTTAGAATTGTTTAGCCATCTTGAGAGGATTTGAGAGCTCCTCCTTCTTCTTCAAACCTTGACGAAGAACGCGAAGAACCTTCGAGCTCCGACGAAGAACACCGCTCCTCTCTTCTTCATAGCCGATTGTATCCGAAGATCGATGAAGCCCTCCGTGTCAACGAAAGGTAATGCCGCTTCCTCCTCAGACTTCCTTCATCGGCTTACGAAGATTCGCCAACGACATACCTCTTCGGACGTACCTCTTCGTCATCAGATTTGACGAACGATTACCGCGAGGCCCGACCTCCGCGACGTTGTCTTCCGCGGGTCGTTGACAATCTTCGAACTTGAACCCAAGGTAGGGGTTTGTTGTGGTTTATTTTCCTTAATCTCGTTCTTGGTTCTAGAATGATAATTTGTGATTAAATATTTAAGAGTTATCATCTAACGAGAGGGGGGTCAGACCACACAAACACGGCCGAATTCCCCCTCCTTTGTTCTTGGTTATTTATATAGTCTTGTGATGAACGAGAAGGCGTGGTGCCGTCGCACCATGCGGGAATCGCCCAGCTTATTTACGCGATGCCGTCGCATCATGCCGTGGATGGATTATCAAGAACGCGACGCCATCGCGCCGCATCAAAGGGAACCAAAGGCGCCGCGGCCGGAGCGGGGCCGCGGCGGAGGGGCGCGGTGCCGTCGCACCGCGCCGGACGACGAACACCGCGGCCGGTTTCGGGCCGCGGTGGGACGAGAGGACCGGCGGCTCGCCGGGACGCCGGCGTCGGAAACCCGAAGGGGACCGGCTTTGCCGGTCCCGTTGAAGAAAAACCGGCCGACCAGGTGGGCCGGCCGGAAGGTCAAAGACCGGGGGAATTTAATTCCCCCGGTCAACTCAAAAGCCCTCCCATTTATTTGGGGGGGGGGGGGTTCATTTAGGGGGGGCAGGCGGCCCCCCGGTTTCCCTCAAGCAGGCCCCCACGAAGGGGGCCGGTTCTCCTAAGAGGCGCGGCTTAAGCCGCGCCGCCTGCTGGAAGTGGGGGCCATGCCCCCCGCGCGTGGCACCCAGCGGCGCCAGGCCGCGCCGGACCGCCGCCGGCCGGGTTGGGTCGGACCCGGTTCGGGTCGACCCGGTTCGGGCCGACCCAGGGGGGGTCGGGCCGGGTCGGCCCGGACCCGGACCCCCCGTTTTCGAGACGAGTTCGGTCTTTTGTCCATAACTTGAGCCACAGACCTCCGTTTGACGAACCGTCAGCGGCTACGCGATCCTTGGATCGAGACGGTCGATTCGGTATTGCACTCAAAGTTTCGGAATACTTTGAGTTCGGCCGGGTTGGTTCGTTCACGAAACCAACCGGGCCTTCGGAGCGGAAACACTCGTATCTTGAGCTACGGACTTCCGAATGACGTGCCGTTAGCTTTGTTGTGTTCGTCTTAGTGAGACGGATCTTTTGGAATACTCCACCCGAGGTTTGGACGCAGGTGGAGTACGGTCGGGTTGGTTTTGCCTTAAAAACCAACCGGGCCCCTGGGACGAAAAAGCCAATAACTCTCAGACTGGGCGTCCGATCGACGCGCCCTCTGTTACGTTGAGTTCCTGTTGACGATACGGAACTTTTGGATACATCAAATCTGGAATTTGTGACAGTTGATGTATCAGCCTCTCGGCTCATGGAGCGGATCCTCCTGTACGAGCTTGCTGTGTGCGGAAACCCTAGTGCTGGCGGTGACTGTTACTGTGACTACTACTGCTACTGCTACTACTACTGTGACTACGACGACGACAGTACAGAGATCCTGTGTGGATTCGACGACGACGACTACAGCACTCAGCGATCCTACGTGGATCAGTGCTACAGGTCCTGTGTGGGCCCGATCCTGTGTGGGTCTGATCCTGTGTGGGTCTTTGCGCTCAGCGGTCCTGTGTGAACCAGTGCCTACAGGTCCTATGTGGGCCCGATCCTGTGAGGGTATTTTGCGGGGTTTAGTTACCTATCGATCCTTCGTGGGTCCGACGACTTAGATGGATCAGAGATCATCTTTATCGTCTTTCGAAGAAGTATACCTGTGTGAGCTGAATCCAGTTTCTTTCCTGTGTGGATTGTGTTGTGCTATCTTGTGAGGATTTCGTTTTGCTTTCCTGTGTGGAATACGTTTACTTTCCTGTGTGGACTGAGTTGTACTTGGTCTCGGAGGATGGAGCGTGTTGGAATTGATGACTTAGGTATATGTATGGGCATATACCTAAGCAGTGTCGGTTGATACTTCGTGTTTGTATCTCACCTTTGTAATTTATCCTTTGTGAATTTTTGGGAGACCTTCAGGGGTCTCGGGGTCCCTACTGAGTATCTTATACTCACCCCTGCACGGGTTATGCATGCACTACGTTGTGTTGGTTGCAGACGACGGACATCGTTGATCTTGGCTGAGGCTTGCAGAGCAGGACGGTACCTGGAGGCGGACCACTGGGCGGGACGTACTCGGAGTGGACGGCAGAACCCGAGGAGCAGTGGAGCTATCTGTACTCACCCTTCAGGTGGGACTTCCAGTGGACAGCTCGAAGTAGCGGCTTTTACTTTACAGTTGTTGTTTTCCCTTTTGAGTTGTACTTTACTTTCAGTTTGGGTTTGTATACTGGCCCATTTACTTTTCCGCAATTTCAGTTGTACTCTGTTTTTACTTAGTGTTTACTTTCCGCTTGCTTACTCTGTGGTGTTTGTTTACTTTACAAAGGCAATGCCTTCCCTTTTTACCAGAATTTACGCCTTGGTGCTAGTCGCCAGCCCCTGGCCTATGGAAGGCGGGCTTGGGGTAGTCACGGCACTGACCCCGAGGGTGGGTCGTGACATTAATTGTTTCAATGTTTTCAAAATATTTGATGATCCGAGGGTGTGGTTTCATAGTCTCTCATATTGAGACTCCATTGATTGATATTTTTTCTAGGTAATGTTCATTCTACCTTCCATAGACACTCTATGATTTATTCCTTACAGATTACTACTTGGATTATGGTGAATAAAGTAGTCTTGTAAAAGGTACCATTCCATTCCCTTCCCCATTTCATTCTCCATCTTTCTTGAGTGACCATTTTGGAAATACTCCCTAATTTGGGTGTTTTATAAGCATGGTTTGATGGTTGTTTGGGGATTCTATATTCCATGTACGCTTTTATTTTTTTGGTGTTGATTCTTCTAGTGGTGATTTAACTTCAATTATCATTTCTTGCATAGAGAATGTTGAACATACAATTGAGTTAAGGGATTAATTTATTATCATTTTTTATGTGAAATTATAATGTTATCATGATTTATCTATTTGTATAATGGTGGATCTAACCTTTTTGATGATTAAATCATATTATTTAATGAATCTTGGTCTTGGTTGCATCTATCACATGGGTTTCCACTATTATAACAACTTTCATATTATTTTAATAGATAGTGTTCTACATATGTTAATGATATGGTTTAGCATGGTTTTTATTCATGGAAATTTGAAAAATAATGTAAATATGGAAATTTTTCTTCGATAATTATCAAAAAATATATAAATTATTATTTTTTAAAATTAACATTGTGGAATGTTGATTGTTTTGTTCTTTCTTATGGTTTGATGAAATAAGATGTAATTTTTGAATTAATTTTTATGTATCTAATTCCAATTTATTTCTGATACATTTTGTAAATTTCATTAGTAACCTGTGATAATTGAATTAGTTAATTTAAGTCTATAAACAATTATTTGTTTGAAAAAACAATAGTATAGTTCAGAGTGAGCTATTTTTCTTATAAAGGTTGGATTTCTTATTTTTAGGGCATATATTTACAGATGATTTTTTTTTCATGTTACCTTTTATTTTTTCTATATATATGATAATTTTGATGTGAAAAAATTTGATCTTGAGATGGCTAATGGTTTAGTGATAAATAGTTGGGAAACCAAGGTTTGTAGCAGTATTCAGCGCCTTCGATAGTGGAATGCATGGTTGTTCCATGCATGGGATTGAGACTGATATAGTGGTTTAAATATATTTTTTCCCATTTTTTTGGGTTGGATGCTGATATTATTGTTTATGAATCTACTTTAATGTATTAATTGATGGGATTCTAGATTCTTCTTTTCATTTCCCACTACTTGATAAATTTTAAAGTGAATGGTTGATGTTTATTTTATGGTATCTTAGGATGAGTTCAAGGTTACCAAAAAAATTAGATTTATAATGTATATAAAATAATTTAACCCATAGGGGTTTCTTCTTGAATATAATGTGAAAAGGATGATACTCTTGGGGAACTGTGGGACCAGTTAAAATATGCTAAGAGGGATAGGTTATCTGTTAGTTGTTAATATAATGTGGAGATAAAATAATGATAAATAATAAAATAGTGAAATGTTTAAATTAAATAATTAAATGTATGTTTATTAAAATTATTATGTCCATATAGGATTATTAGTCCTTAGTAGTTGAAGTTGCGAGTTTGAGAAATGATATCTATAGTAGAGGCTAAGGCTAGGTTGTAACCCATATTGTGGTTGTGAGTTAAATGTACATTCCTATGTTTTGTTTTTTCATATGATACCCCACCAATGTTTGTTGGGTGACCATATTCCAGTGGATACTTAGAGGGTTTTTTCCCAAATTTCTTATTTAGTGAGGAATATATGGCTGAATATCACCTCATTCCCCACTCTCTTATCCTCATAGTATTATGTGTTGATATGAGTTGTTGTTTTCGTTTTCGATTTATATATGTGTAGATGGATGTAATAGATTTTAGATATTTCAAATACAAATATCCCATATATAGTATCCTTAGGATTTTTATAGGTTTTTTATGTCTAGGTTTGTGATGGATTAATTTATAATACATGATATATGGAAAATGGTGCCTCCCAGAAACTATATGATTTATATCTAGAGATGGGATGTTGATGATGATATTATTTGATTTAAGGGATACCTAATATGTGTTTGATGATGAGATGATGTGATTAATCATTTTTAATGTATGATAATTTTTCCCAGGTGTCTTTGAGGAGACTTTTATTTTGGAGAGATATTGATCAGTTTGTGCAACATTGGGGAATACCAAAAAAATAGTGGTAAAGTGGTTGAGGGTTCCTTCATTTGATACTATATTTTTATTATATTATTACATGGACATGATAATTGGTGATAGAGATATAGTGATGATAAAAACATAGAATACCTTATTAAATGACTTATTTTCTTCACTTTTTTCACTAGGCTTTAGTATTTTTTATCTTTAAAATGAGAGGCTCGGGGGAAGAACATACTAAGTATGCAAGTTATGCTCACCATATGTATAAATAAAGTGTATTTTAGGACCATAGGATATGTTTAATTATCAATCTAGACATTACCAGATCATGAAATTGTTCAAGAGCAATTTGGGTATTGAGTTATCTATTGGTGATTTAATTTTTATACTTTTAGTTTCCTTTATAGTTGTTTAGTTGTATAAAATTAGCTGTATGTATTTTTAATCTTTTATTTTACCTTGAGCATGATTTTTTGGTGGTTTCATTTTATCTATATTTTTTTTATAGTCTCTTAGAGGGTAATGTCTCCCATTAGCATGTTTGGTATACCTCCATTTCATTTCACCAACCTGTGGCCTATTAGAGTCTCTTTTCAAGTGTCATTATTTATCATCTCTCATTATTTCCCCATGAGGGGTACCTTAAGGTGTAGGGTTGATGAAATTAATAATGGTTGGAAATGATTTTATTATATTATTTGTTAGTATTGTATTATAATTATAATAAGTCATGGTTATTGATATATATCTAGTGGAAATTGGGGTATGACTTCTCATGTTCCTAAGGCTATAGAATCTGTATAAAGAGTGGGTTATAGCTTATTATAAAACCATTTTTACTTTATAAGGACTTGGGTTCATATGATTATAATACACTACATAAAAGGTTTTCATATACCTTATACATGGGATGGATTTTGATATCTAAAGATTTAAATATTTTTTACTTTCTTCATAAGTAAAAAACCATTAGTATTATAAATTTTTATATATTAAATTTTTTAGAGTTATTAATTTTCTCAATGAAATGGTAATAAAAAAAATTATAAGATCTCATTCATAAAGGGGATAAATAAGAAAGAATGATTGGATTTTAAAAACTCTAAAAATTCCAAGTATGAGATTCTTTCCAAGTAAAAAAATATTCAATATCTCAATCACATAAATGAATAGAAAATACTAAAATTAGGGGCCCATGGATTATCTTAAATATGGAAAGTATTATTAAGAGATTATTTTTGGTATGATCATTAGGTTATATAAAACTAATAGACCCTAATAGTTAAGATACTAAAAGAATATATTTGATATAATCTATGTGGTGGATGGATAATGAGTTTCCAACAAAACTATACAGGAGTCATATGTGACTTGATTGATATGATTTTCCACTAGATATAATAATGGAATAATTTTTGAGTTTAGCTAGATTAATTTATGATGACATATGTATCTTAGACCACCAATGGATATATTGTAATTATAAACTGGGTTATCATTTTAATGGGAACACATTTAAAAAAATTATTTATTAAATTATTATAAAACATGATACAAAAAGGATAATTTTTTTATAAATAATATTGTATCATCACCATCAAGTTTCACATTGAGATCAATTCTTTAAAAGGATAAGATGAATTGGAGAATATTAATTGACTAGTATAGAATCATATGAATAATTCAAATAAAGAAGACGCATTTTATGAGTTAGTTCCACCCATTTATTATCCATTTACTATGGATAAAATTCAATAAGATTTTTTTTATTCATATAATAATTATATGAATGATGTACTCAATTTATCCACTCCAATGATTATATCTATGAAACCTAATTTGGAAAAGGAATATTAGAATATGGATACATTATAGATGATATATAATCTATAAATTCTCTATTACAAAAACATATATGTTTTCAAAATAATTGTTTTGTTGAAATTAAAAAAAACTATAGCACCTCATGATTTTATATGTATGTACTTTTTAATAATAATGATGTATTCAATAACTTTCTTTACACCCAACTCTGAGGATAAATGAAACATAATATAGTAATCATAAATAACATTAACATTAAGTTGGATGATATAAATATTGGTAAAAAATTATAAAAAATATGTATAATGGTTTTAAATAATTAAAATGTATTGATTAATACATAATAAATAAATATAATTTTTTTGATAAAGTCATTTTATGCTTCAAAAATACATTTCCTTCAAAAATGTTTTCTACTGCATATTTCATGTGGAAAATAAAAAAAAAGAATTTATTTTTTATACATTTTATTAAAGTTAATGAATATAATTTTTTATATAAACATTTCAGTATTATATTATAGATAACTACTAGTAATTTTCTAAAATATTTATCTTTGAGTTAATAGAAAAAAATATTGATTTTCTTAAAACTATCATTTATTTCAATTAGATCAATAAATTTAGAATTACCATTATATTTTTAAATTCAGATTAAATTAATATATGTCTCCTTTAATTATAAATAATATAATTAATAACATATGAATCATCATAATACTTTATTTTTTTATAATATTATTTTATTTTGGAAAAAACAATTTTTTTGAAAAACTATTATTATGAGTGCAATGTGTTTTTATCATAATAGATTAATTTAATATCTATTAAATAATTTTTTAATTAAATATATAGGTTATATACTCAATAATATTTTTTTAAAATTTATTTTATTTTATTATAGGGTAACAAATGGAATAAATTCTTTTTTAGGCTTTAAAATGGATTTTTTTCTTCTGAAAACAGGTTTTTGTTGCATTTTTCACACTTATTTAAAATTAAATTCTTTCACATATATAGTTTTAAAATATTAAAATTTATTCCATTGTTTTAATCATCATAATTAATATAATTTTATGGTGTCAACTTAATTTTTTGTCATAATGAATTGTAAAAATAGAAACTTTTTATCATCACGATTAATGTTAAAATCGTTTCACCAGGTGTTGGGGGGTTAAGGGTATTAATGAAACATAAAAATGTATAATTATTATTTTTATAATATATTTTAACCTTATATTACCTTATAATAAAATTATTTACCACTTATTTTCACTTTTTCATGAAAGTGACCTTATATTAGTGAAATCCGTTAAGTAATTCCATGTGTGTCCTGCCTCTCACTTATATAGGGGAACCTCATCTCTTCCATTATAAAACAAATTTAATCTTTCAATATAACAAGAGAAATGAAAAAAAACATCCTAGATTACTTTCATTCATCCTTGAACTTATGGTCTTCTCCCAAGGCCAATATTTCATCAATTAAGATGTAATCCAAGGGAGGTCACTCGTGGAAGTGGTTTAAATCTCAACCATGCTCCTTCAATTTCATTTTTTCATTCATATTATCTAAACCCTTTTGTATCCACAAAAACATGATTAATAAAGTACCATAAATATACTAATATTTTATGGTGATTATGTCACAACCATTTCGTACCTCTTTTATATCAAATGAGAAATGAAATTATTGCATGTGCTTACTTATAGACTACCACCTCTACATAACAATATGATTCATTTTATATTACCATATTTTTTTTGGTTATTATGGTGGGTTAAATATATATATATATATGATATAATAATTATTCTATCATGGTGATTAATTATTTTCCTTTCATTCATTCCATTCATCAAAAAGTGGAAAACATCACTCATGTGTATGCATAGACTACCATCTCCATAAAGCGATGTAATTAATTATTCAACACTAATTTACATGAATGGTAATAAAATTATATATAAAATTATAAAATAATATAATTAAAAGGTTATTATAATTCTAGATATTATGGAATAATTATCAATGTTCAAGGACCATAACTGCTGAATAAAAACATACATGGAAAACAAAATAGTTAACACCCAAAAACAATGACTTCAATAGAGAACTGTTATTAAAAATATTTTGAAACTTTATAAGTGGATCATATATGATATTATGAAAATGAATATGTTTCTAGGATAAATTTATAATAGATATAAATTTATTATACATGATCTTAGATATCTTACAAATCAAGTCATATATAAGTGGTAGGGTGTTTTTGTCCCAATATTGTTTCATTGAGAAAAGTTTGATGTTATGAAGTAATTTTAATTTATGTGGTTTATATGATACTAATTTTACATTTTATATCATGTATCATTCTTAACTCATTGTATTTAAAGTTTAAATTCAAATTATTTCATCTAAGTGTTTTTTATTCAAAAGGTACCAATGTGGTAAGAGTTTACAATATAAAATTATATCCTTTGGGACATATTTTATGTTATAAAAACATCTTCATTAATTTTGTGTACCTACCACCCATTTTATAAGTTGTATCATGAATATGATTATGATCAAGATATTTATAGTTTAATTTGATTTTATTTATTTCATGGTAACTATGACATAAATGTTAGCAAAGTCGTAATGGTATTACATTAAAATATCATTTTTTAACAAGGATGTTTTATTAAATTTATGAAGAAAAAGTTATATGATCAATAAATAAAAAATTTATTTATTATCTTCTCTATTTTTTATTTTTGGATATTACACATTTTCCTTTTTGTCTTCTATTCAGGTATTGAAGATACTGAAAGAATACTTTAATGAAAACCAAATTTATATCTCCATATGGTCTAGAATCATTTTCTTCCATATCTATATTTTATTTAAAATGTAGTAAATAATGTTTTTAACATTCTATAATGATTTTATATAATAAGTTTTACCCATGTTTTACATTCAATAATTTTTTTAATAAGAACCTTCTTGTACGTTCTGAAGGGAGGTACTTTTGAATTTCTTCCAAATATGTGAAAGGAATATTTATTTTATCATACACCCCACAAATGGATTTTACCACAACCATGACATCAATTTTATTTGAATATTAATTTGAAATTTTCAATGTTTCATTTTAATTAAAGTAATTTAATAAATATTTGGTAAACATTTATATATAAAATATGTTATTTAGAAAATAAAATTGTATTTTCCTCATGAAATGTCCCAGTTATCTTTTAATTTTATTTTAATATATAACAACATTATTTTTTTTCTTATTTTTTACAGGTAATATGCTCTAATTTGACCATATTTATTATTTCATTGGATAGATTATGATTATTATGATGAGATATTGATGAAATCTATTTCCTTTTCCATGGTTTAAGAATTGATGTAATGAAATATTATTTTACTATCTAGGGGAATACATATTAATAGATTATGATTATTTAATGGGTGGGTCCAATATGTACTACAAAGGAATTGGTAAAATATTAGTGTTTTATGAACTCAAAGGGAACATGGTATGATATCCCATGCTCTAAATAGTAAACATGGGACATTATCCTAATACTAAAAGAGGGTACATGGGAGGTAAACCCAATACCAAAAGAGGGAACACATCAGGTTATCCCAATAATAAAGTATCTACAATAGTGGATATCCTAATACTAATATATGATGAATTTATTTGTGAGTTTCCTTGAAATATAATTTCTATGATTATGATTATTATACAAATTATGACACTAATTTATCACATAATCCTATCATGATGTTATTCTCTCATGGAACATGTTATTGATTCATTTATGATTCATATCTTATGAAATTCTTATATTTATTCAAAGAATAATGATTATATTAATTATTAGGTTTGAATTTCAAATGATAAGTTCTTTTTCTCATACCATTATACTCATACTATTATTAAATATGATAACTGATTGATATATCCCTTGATTACCTCTATAAATCATCTGGACTGACCCTTTCATATATTTCCTTTTTCTTGAGATATAGAGAAAGGTTTTATATATGACATGTCTAAGCAGGGTTATAGTTTTTCATAACTACATGGGCGGTGAATTAGATATTTTATTCACCAATTGTTCATGTATCCATTTTTCCATAGACACTACAAATTTATAGTTTTGGAGTGGATCAAAATGATATGGAATTAATATTCATTTAAAATTATATAATATTCATGTATGTAATGTTCGAGCCACTATATTTGGTATCATAGGATGTTTTAGTCAATTTTAGAAACTAAGATAGGAAAACAGTAATGATAACCCTTAGGAAAATCATAATTATAGGATACTATCATATTTTTTGTTAAAGAATGGATTTTTATTTTACTATAAAAAAAATATGAGTTTGGATAATATAAACGGAATGAAATAATGGAAAAAATCCACTTAGGGGAAACACCTCTAAAATTAGAAGATTGGGTATTAAATATATCATAACTGATGCATGAAAATTGGCCTTAAGATGGAACACCTTTCTAGTCACTTTTAGGGGATATGATTTGGTGAATTTTAATTTTCATTATGATATATTTGAATTGATAATGATCAGGATATACTATGATAAACAAAATTATTCATACATTGAAAATAAGTTTTCAGGATTTGGACATCCAAATAGTGATTTTTCATGATTGAGTAATATGATAAAATATGATTGATGGTCATATTAACCATTTTGGTTTTAGTAAGGGATTGGATACAAAATTATAAATTTAATTTGGTTTTATTTATGCTCAGATATTGAAGTACCCTATTGGGGATTAGTTATATGAATTACTTTATATCTTGAAATGTATCATAGAATTTTAATTCATATACTTGATGATTATCTGTATAATTAGATTGGAAAACTCCAAATATTAAAATGACCACATATCAAGTCTATAATTATTATCTGATTTAAAATTGTTGGAATGTACTTCCTACAAAACTTTTTATCCCCTCTTATTGAAATTGTTTTGATTTTGGGAATGGATTAACATTATTTATATAGATACAATAAAAATTGTTTAGGAAGGGAAGTAATGTATTATATTTCCATCCAAACTGTGATCATTTATTGGTGTGATGATAAATATAGAATTTCAATGGAATGTACACCCATGATATGTGTATTTATTCCCATTCTAAAGGGGTATTTATCTAAAATAGTGGGGGAGAAAATGAGTAATAAATTGACTATTTTATAAGAGCTTTATGATGTATTTCTGAAACAGTACTTGGCATAATGAATGATATATTAAAGAAGATTATAGTTCATCTATATCTATTCATCCTAAAGTATAAATATTTATTAATCCTAGAATGATTATTTTTTGGAACAACATGAAGATAGATATTATGGAGTATGTATCTCAGTGCATAGTTTATAAATAAGTTAAGGAAGGGAGACGTAAGTCTAGGGGGGATGTTATAAACATTACCCATACCAAGATTTAAATGAGAATACATCACCATGTATTTTTAATCGGACTCCCCAAAACATAAAAAGTTCATAATTCTATTTTCTTTGTAGATGGTCTCCTTATGAAGTCCTAAATGTTTATCACTATTTAAAAAAATTGGGTACAACCGCGAAAGCGGCACACACGCAAGGAAGAAAATTACATTAAATCGCAAGCCTGGGGACTTGACCCCGCAACCTGCCCCTCACCCCCCAAACCCTTACCACCCCACCACCGACGGTGGGGAATGTTTATCACTATTATATATGATTTCTCTCTTGATCAATATTCTCAGTTATTCATTAATTAAGTGGTAATGTTTTATGGAGTAGCACATTCTATTGTATCTCAACAAGAGTTTAGGTTTAACTCAACATTATAGTGATGTGTTTAAAAATCTATATATAGAGAGTTGTGATTCAATACAACTTATCATTCTTAGACAGATGTTATGTCTACGAGAAACATTTATGCACAATATGATATATTGAGATATTTTTCTATGTATTTCATAGCTATTTTGGAACAACACCTTCATCTAGTTGATTTTTCTTACAATAATAGATTTAACATGAAAATTTAGATGTCTCCTTATGAAGTAATATATGAAATGACGTAAAAAATACCTTTTTTGGGATGATGTTGGAGAATAAAAGTTATTGGGACCTAATCTAGTAGTGTAAATGTTCGATAAGGTCATATCCATTCAACAACACATCAATGTAGGTCATAGTCATCATAAGAGATATATTGACCATAATTGGAAAGACATATAATTTGAAGTTAGTGAGAAGGTATTTTTGTGAATTTATCCCTGGAATTAGGAAATTAGATTTAGATAGAATAGATATCTGAGACTCATTTATATTGGTCCCTTCAAGATTCTAAATTGAGTAGGGATTACAACTTATCACTTGGATCTTCCACTAAACCTCTATCAAGTTCATGATGTGTTTTATGTATCTATTTTTTGTAAGTACATACCGAATACATAAAATTTATTAAAATTATATGTTTTAATATTAGGGAATGTTCATTATTATTAATCTTAACTAGAAGATAACTTGGATCAAAGAGATAATGTTTTCCAAAACAAAACTACTAACTTGGTTAATGATTTTTGGAATAATTATAAATTTGAGGAAGTACTAATAAAACCTAAGGATGTGATGAAGTAGGGATATGATCATTTGTTTCTATTAGATTATTATAATTTAAATGTAGAAGTTAATTATATGTTGGGTATAATGTAAAACCTCATGATTTTATATGTATCTCATATGAAATAAACTTATGGTATTCTATATGTTTCTTTACAAACAACCCTAGGTCAAAATGAATTATGCAATAATAATTGTCTATAACCATAACATTAAATTTGAAGTTATAAATAGTAAGAACCAAATTATAAAAAATATATTATTTTATGTAATTCCAATTTCTTTATAAGTTCCTAATGAATATGTATACAATTCTCTGTAAAGTCATTTTGTTCTTTAAAAATATGATTTCTCTAAAAATGATTTTTATTGAATTTTTCAAGTACAATTTATAATTAATTTCTAAAATTTGGTGAAATTTTATTTTAGGGAATGAATTTAATTTTTTTAATCCTTGTTTTAATGTTATATTATGGTGAATTTTTTGGATCCTTCTAAAAATATTTATTTTCTAGTAAATAGTGAACTACACCAATTTTTGTCAAATTGTCATTTATTTTCATTAAATAAAGAAATTTAAAATGCCCATAACATTTTTAATATTATAATAATGTAAAATAAGTTTAATTTAAATATTAATATTCTAATTAATTACTTATTATTCTTTATTATTCTTTATTTTTGTAAAATTTCATTTTTGGACTCAAAAGAACATTTTTTTCTGAAAACCTTTTATATGAGTGCACTGTATTTTTATCTTAATAAATAAAATTAAAATATATTGATTAAATGGTTTAATTAGTTTATTATATTATATATTTATTAAAATATGTTTTTATTCATTTTATGGTTTCTATAAGGAAATGAATGAAAGTAAATTCAATTTTATGATTAAAAATTCATTTTTCTAAAAACTTATTTTCATTGTGTTTTATGAGACGATTTAAAATTAAATTCCAAAAATTATATAAATTAAAACTTATTAAATATAATTGAAATTTATAATCATTATTATTGATATTATTTAATAGTAACACCTTAATTTTTTGTCATAATGAATAGTAAAAATAGTACAATCTTATTTCTACAGCTAAGGTTAAAACAGGTTTGGGGGGGGGGGTAAACTAAGAGATAAGGGTAGGAATAACACATAAACTATAATAATTCATATATTTTGTAATATATTTATAACTTATATAATATTATATTAAAATATTTGTCCATTTTTTCCAATTTCTCATAAAAGTGACCTTATATTACCGAAATCATTTAAGTAATTACATGTGTGTCTCTCCTCTCACTTATGAAAGGGAACCCATTATCCTTAATTATTCAAAAGAAATTGTCCATATATCTCATAAAAAACCCTATTCAAGAAACATTCTATATTTTTGTCCTTTATCCTAGAGAGTTGAATCTTCTCATAATTCTAACCATTCATTGATTAAGTGGTTAAAAGAGGAGGTCTCTAAAAGAAGTGTTATAAATCTTATCTAAGATATTAAAATTTTATTTCATCTATCATATTTTATAAAACTATTTAACCCATAAAAATGATGAATATGGTATCATAAATATAATTATATGTTTTTATGATGATAGAGAAACCATTTCACACATTTTTTCTATCAAATGTTAAATAAAAGGATATCTTGTCCATACTTGTGGACTACGACCTCCACATAGCAATATAATTTATTTTAAATAACCATAATTCATGTTTGGTTATTATTATGGAATATATATATATATATATATTATTTATGATATAATAATTATTCTACAAAGGTGTATTATTATTTACCTTTCTTTTCTTCCATCCATTAAAAAGTGGAAAACATCACTTGTGTGTTCATACATACTAATATCTACACAAGTAATGTAATTAATTTTTTATCAACTATTTATATGAAAGGTTATAAAATTTTATATAATGATTAAATATTATACATATTACTTGATTAATAATCTGGTGATGTTGGAACTATGATCAAAGTGCAAGGACAATATCTGTGAAAGCAAAACCAATATGGAAAACAAAAGAGTTAACACAAAATAATAAATTTTTTAATATTGAATTTATTGTAAATTAATGTTGAAATTTTATTAGTGGAATATATATGATTTTATATATATGAATATTATTCTATTATATAATTATAATAAATATAAATTTATTGTCAAGGTGGTCAGATCACTTATGAATTAAGTATGATATAATTGATTAGGGTTCTTTATCTCAATATTGTTTCGCTGACACAGGTTGTATGTTATGAAACAATTTATTTTTTTGAGGTGTATATACTCCTTAAATTAAAATTTATACTATTTATACTTATTAATTAATTATTTTTAGTTTTAAAATTAATATTTTTTCATCTAATGGGTTTTTATTCGAATGTTACCAAAGTGGAAAGGGTTAAACATTTAAAATTTCATCCTTTAGAACATATGTTATATTATAAAATATTATTACTTAATGATTTGTATCTACTACCATGTTGATTTTATTTATCATTCATATCATTATTTTCATGTAATTTAATGATTTATTTTATGTTAATACTATCAAAGGAATTATGAATCAAAATTTTCCATAGTAGTAAACTTTTTATGTTACAATCTCAATTTCTTTCCAAGATTGTTTATGATTAATTTTACTTTGATGAAATTTTATAATATATATCTCAAAAATTATACTCATTTTCTTCTCCACCAATTTTTTTGAGGATTATGTATTTTCCTTTTATTTTCATCTATTTATGTACTCAAGACACCAAAAAAATGTTTTAAGAAAATAACTGACATTATTTCTATCTTTAGTCAAGAATATTTTTCTTCCATATCCATATATAATTATAAATATCTTAAATAATGTTTTTTTATAATTACATAATGATTTTATAAATTATTTTTACCCATGTTTTAAACTTTATAAATTTGTTTTAATAGAATCTTCTTGTCATTTTTTGTATGATCTACTTTTGAATTTTAACTGAAAATGTGAATTGAATCTTTGTTTTAAATTACACCACATTAATGAAATTTACCACCATTATGAATTATATTTTATATAAATATTATATTACATGCACGTTTGGTTATTTTCAATGATTTTTTTAAATAATATTTTAATTTTTTTTAGATTTTAAATATGTTTTTAAAAAATGAAAGGCTATTTTCACAAACAAATTTTCTAGTTATTTTTAAAGGAATTTTTTTCTATAAAAACATACATTGATATTTATTATGATTTATTGGTACGAAATTACAAATAAGGTTTTTCCAAGCCCAAATAAGGTACATGGGTGGTTATTCCAAGCTAAACCGGTGATAAATTTCTTAGTGGGAAGACATGATATAATATTTATATGATTATTATTATTCCACAATATATGAAACTATTTTATGATATGATATTATGATAATTTTATGATCCCTTATCTCATGTTCTTTTATTACTTTATGATTCATGTCATATGAACTGTTAAGATTAATTCCATGTATCATGATTATATGAAGAGTTGGGTGTTAATTTCAAATGGTAAGATACTATTCTCTTACACTTAGGCTCATGATATGCTTACATATGATCACCTATTGAAATATACCTTATTAATCCTCACTAAGAATTTGAGACCACCCATTTTTATGTTTCCTTTTCCCCAGGATATAATGATTTTTTTGTATGATATACCTATGAAGGGGTCTAATTCTGATAAACTAAGTGGGAGATAATGTAGATATACTATGTACCACTTGTTTATGTGTATGAACTTCTAAATACACAAAATTTTTATGGTTTCGGCTTGGATCATAATGATAAAGTATCCATTATAATGTAAACTAGACACAAATATTACTCTTTTATCATTTTTGAAAAATTCATGAGAACTTTTTATGACTTACAATAGGAATGTGTGAAATATGACATTATATAATCTTAGGAATATTTTGAGGATAGTGAAGTAAGACATTGAATATCAAGGTTCTTATGTGTAATTGTAGTAAAAATGGGTAAACTTTTATATTAATAAATGAATATTTCATTGTAAAATGGTCTTCCTAGGTAATTGAAATATATAAGAGGTCTCAGTATGGAAGTAATCTATTCCCATTTTGAAAATAATACAAATTATGGGGAATACTAGCCTAAAAAACCTCACGAGTATAAAAACCTCTATAGAGAGTCCATGAAAGTTAATGATTTTATTAATATATATTCATCTATTTTGAAGGTTATTTGAAACTAAATAAATATTATATAATAGTTGTAAATAAACTAGATTCCAAAATTGAAGAGAAGTTATTATGAAAAGGGTATAATCATCGAGGATGAGGATGCACTGAATTACATCAATGTGATAATAATAATGTATGTGTATTATATAAATATTTTAATATTTATGAGTAGTTTTTGATTAGAAATAGATTTTTTTTGAATTAAATGCGATGGGGTTTTTGATACATAGGGTTTATTCTTAATCAAATTATATAACAAAATTTAAAAATAGATGATGAAATGATTTTTCTTCATGATAAAATTATATCATTCAAGTAATTTATTGAAATATGAGTGAATGAGTTTCCAATATCCACCAATGGTTTATTTTAATATATATGGATTTTTTAATTATACTGATCTTGCTACAAAAAATTCTACTATATTTATGAATGATATTATTATTTTTGGATCAATATCTTCATGAATTACTATTATTTCTTAACAAAAAACAATTTCTATCATAGATAAATAATTTATGGAAAATATAATTTTTAATAGGATAATGGTAGTATATTTAATGATGGTGAAATTTAAATTATATACAATTAATTAGTATACTACTATAATTCAATTTCATATTCACTTTATAGGATAATGGATTTTTTGATATGTTGATAAATAACGAGTTTATTTTAAGTGTTACATTTATGTTTGTGACAAAATGATCTCGATGGAAAGTCTTAGGGAAAAATGTCCAAGGATATTGAGGATCTTAGAATGTTTTATAACTACATATATTAATAGATGTTATTTATATAATATAATTAAATTTTTTAAAGTAATAATGTTTTAAAACCATATGTTTAGTGTTAAATATGATAATTATTATTCCCAATTTCCCTATTATTTAAAAAATATTTCTTTATAAATTTTAATCTATTAAAATTATTTTTGGAGATGACTTTATAGGAAGTCACATAAAGATATTGTGTAAATTATATAGTAATGTATTGAGTTTAATGATACATTAAATATTAAATAAACACATGGATTCATATGTGATCTATAATATGATATATTATTAGACTATTTCATATGTATGGTTTATTAGTATTCTTAAATTTGTTATAAAATATGTGATTTTATCATGATATAAAAAATGTTATCTTCACTTTACCATTATTTTATATTACATTGACATATTAAAGAAAATGTAAATTATATTTGATATCCAAAAGATAGATTTTAATATATCTCTAATTATTGGTCATCATTAATAATATTTATTATGATGACATATGAAAATATGAGTGGTTCAATTTTTTATTTTTGAATGTTATTCTCTCATGAGATATAAAAATAATTGTGTATGTTGGATGGCCCACCAAGTATACCACCGAGAGTGTTATAAAATATATATTTTGTTTACATGGGGTATAAAATTTAAATTGAATTCGTATTATATATGTTTTAAATGATATATAACATGAAATGATTTATGCATTGAATTTTATCTTATAACAACCCTACATCATAGCTAATAGGGATTGGGTTAGTTATTTTTTAATTAAGTCATTTATTTGTGATTAAATAAGAAGGTATTTTTCTATGTAACATCTAATACCTCCACTGCAGGAAAATTGTGTTTTCCCAACACTTGTATACCTACAGTTTGAATAAACCGTTGGTATACTTAATTTTTCCCAATGGTTTCTTTAAACCATTGGGATAATGGGACGAGAACATGATTTTCCCAATGGTTTCCTAAAACTATTGGGAAAATCTATATATATACCAATGGTTTTTAAAAACAGTTGGTATATACACTCTTTCCCCAAATAGCTACACATCCAGAATCCCTTCGCGTGATTGCATTCATAAACCTAATCACTCTCAAAGCTCTCTCTTCACCCCAAGGTATCTATAAAATATCTCTCTACAATCAATCAGGTAATTCTTTACTTCTACACTTCTAATCTGTAAGTGTAATGTAGTGCATCTATTTTTGTTTGTTATCTATTTTGATTTTTCCTAAACGATACTTGTGTGGTATGATTCTTTTGTATTTCTATTTCTCCTATCATGTTCCCTTGCCACAGGACCCTTCTGCAAGAGCTGATCATGAGAGTGAGTTTTTATATTACATAATGTGATGGGGGCCTTGGGTATAAGTTCCTTCTAGTGGGAATCCTTTCCATTTTTAAAGTAAGTCATTCTAGTGTTTCATGTGGATATTTAAAATCCATTTGAGGTGTTTAATAATTGTGGTTATGTTTTTTGTGGGTTATGTTATCTCAATTATGAGAGGTATTGGTTGTATAATGAATCTATTTTTATGGGGTATTTTATGTATAGCGTAGTATATATATGATTCATCTATTTCATGTATAATATGATAACCTGTTTCATTGATTTTTATTATTTATCTTGCTATCACTATTGATAAATGTAAGTTGTTGTCTTAGTGTGGTTTTTTTGGAAGACTTTTTGTAGTGACACATCTTCATAAGAAGATATATGGTGACATCCTTAGTTTTTTTATTCATGTAGTACATAGAATGTGTTTAAAAGGGATAATGGTCTGAGTGAATCTTTGGGGTTATATTATTGAGTGAGTTGGGTAAGATGGAAAATTTTATGTGAGTTTATTGAGGCCTATAGGGTATGGTTACAACCTAGAGGGGTGTTATGCTGAGATGTAGATGAGGGTGACTAATGAGATTGGCCATATATAGATTTTGTCTTATGGGATTGTGTATAACACTAGGATATTTCTGAGTTATAGGGTATTACTTGGGTGGTATGATATGGTCGGATGGGATAAGAAAATTGATGATGATTTTCTTATGAAAATTTTACCTAGGAGGGGGTGTGGGCTCTCTAGGGAGGGAGGAGAGTTGTCCACCCCCACCCCCCTTATACAACCCCCTATACACCAACCCACCCCCCGAACACCCCACCCTCTGGACACCCCCACCCCCCTGGACAACCCCCTTGGACACCACCCCACCCCCTTGGAAAACCCCCACCCCCTAGATAGCCCCCCTAGACACCACACCACCCCACCCCTAGACAACCCCCAACACCCGAACAACCCCCTTGGGCACCACCCCACCCCATGGATATCCCTCCAACCACCCTGGATAGCCCCCCTGGACACCCCCACCCCCCGGACACCCCCCGGACAGCCCCACCCCCTTGGACAACTCCCCTAGACAACACCCCACCCCCTGGACACCCCCACCCTCTAGACACCCCCATCCCCCTTGTAAAGCTCCCCCTGGACACCACTCCACACCCTGTGACGTGTACGAGTCAGCTCGCACTCAATCTGAGGCACGATGTGGCCGATACCACTCAATCTCTCTCACTTTTATTTAAAATGGACACCCTTTTAAGTAAAAACAACTGACATACGAAAAAATAACCAATCGTATTCGAATCATGTTGATACTTTGGAACAAGGATCCATGGTTCATTTTTGACATGTATGAGTCAACCCCGCCTCAATCCGAGGCACGGTGTGGCTAGTACCACTCAAAATGTCTCACTTTTATTTGAATTAGACAACATTTTAAGTGAAAATAAAAACTGGCATATGGAAAACTGAACAAACGCATTTGGATTCTATTGATACTTTAATAAAATGGTCCATGGGTCATTTTTGACCTGTAATAGTCAACCCCACCTCAATCCAAGTCACGGTGAGGCCAATACCACTCAAACTGTCTCACTATTATTTGAAATGGACAAGATTTTAAGTGAAAACATCAACTAGCATATGGAAAACCAACCAAAAACATTCGGATTCTATTGATACAATAGGAAAATGATCCATGGGTCATTTTTTACATGTAAGAGTCAACCCTGCCTCAATATGAGGCATGGTGCGGCCGATACCACTCAAACTGTCTCACTTTTATTTGAAATGGACAGGATTTTAAGTGAAAATAACAACTTGTATACGAAAAACCAACCAGACACTTTCTGGTTGTATTGATACTTCAAGAAAACGATCCATGGATCATTTGTGACATGTACAAGTCAACCCCGCCTCAATCCAAAGAATAGTGTGTCTAATATCACTCAAAGTGTATCTCTTTTATTTAAAATGGACACTATTTTAAGTAAAAATGACAGACATATGGAAAACTGACCAAATGTTTTATGATTATGTTGATACTTTAGAACAAGTATCCATGGGTCATTTTTGATGTGTAAAAGTCAACCCCTCCTCAATCCGAGGCACAGTGCGGCTATTACCACTCAAAATGTCTCACTTTTATTCGAAATGAATAGTATTTTAAGTGAAAACAGCAACTGATATATGGAAAACCGACCAAACACATTAATATTCTATTGATACCTTAGGAAAACTATTAATGGGTCATTTGTGACGTGTATGAGTCAAATACACCTCAATACGAGGCAGAGTGTGGCTGGTACCACTCAAACAGTCTCACTTTTATTTAAAATGGACACCCTTTTAAGTAAAAAAAACTGGTATACGGAAAACTGACCAATCGTATTTGGATTGTGTTGATACTTTAGAACAAGGATCCATGGTTCATTTTTGATGTATATGAGTCAACCCCGCCTCAATATGAGTCATGGTGTGGTAGGTACCACTCAAAGTGTCTCACTTTTATTTGAATTGGACAACATTTTAAGTGAAAACAAAAACTGGCATATGAAAAACAAACCAAATGCATTTTTATTCTATTGATACTTTAGGAAAATGATACAAGGATTATTTTGGATGTTTACAAGTCAATCCTGCCTCAATACAAGGCACAGTGTAGCCGGTACCACTCAAACTGTCTCACTTTTATTTGAAACGGAGAGGATTTTAAGTGAAAACAACAACCAGAATAGGGAAAACTGACCAAACACATTCATATTCTATTGATACATTAGGAAAAGAATACATGGTTAATTTTTGACGTGTAAGAGTCAAACCCACCTCAATATGAGGAACGGTGTGGACGGTACCACTCAAGCTGTCTCACTTTTATTTGAAATGGACATGATTTTAAGTGAAATCAACAACTTGCATAGGAAAAACCGACCAAACGCTTTCTGATTGATTTGATACTTCAGGGAAACAATCCATGGGTCATTTGTGACGTTTATGAGTCAATCCATCTTCAATCTGAGGCATAGTGTGGCCGATACCACTCAATGTGTCTCACCTTTATTTGAAATGGACAACATTTTTAGTGAAAACAACAACTGGCATATGGAAAACTGACCAAACGCATTAGGATTGTGTTGATACATTATGAAAATTATCCATTGGTCATATGTGACGTGTATGAGTCAACCCTGCCTTAATCCGAGGCATGGTGTGGCCGGATCACTTGAAGTGTCTTTCTTTTGTTTAAAATGGACACCCTTTTAAGTAAAAACAACTGGCATACAGAAAACCGACCAATCATATTCGGATTGTGTTAGTACTTTAGAAAAAGGATCCATGGTTAATTTTTGATGTGTATGAGTCAACCCCACCTAAATTAGAGGCACGGTGTGGCTGGTACCACTCAAAGTGTCTCACTTTTATTTGAATTGGACAACATTTTAAGTGAAAACAAAAACTGGCATACGTAAAACCGACCAAACGCATTCGGATTCTATTGATACTTTTGAAAAACGATCCATTGGTCATTTTTGACATGGAAGAGTCATCCCAACTTCAATCCAAGGCACGGTGTGGCTGATACCACACAAACTCTCTCACTTTTATTTGAAATGTGTAGGATTTTAAGTGAAAAAAAACTTGCATATGGAAAATTGACCAAACACATTAATATTCTATTGACACTTTAGGAAAATGATCCATTGGTCATTTATGACGTGTAAGAGTCAACCCCACCTCAATAAAAGGCATGGTGTTATTGGAACCACTCAAACTGTCTCACTTTTATTTGAAATGGACAAGATTTTAAGTGAAAACAACAACTTACATATGAAAAACTGACCAAACGCTTTCTGATTGTATTGATACTTTGGAAAAATGATCCATGGGTCATTTTTGGTGTGTAAGAGTCAACCTCGCCTCAATATGAGGCATGGTGTGGCTTGTATCCCTCAAAGTGTCTCTCTTTTGTTTAAAATGGACATTGTTTTAAGTAAAAAACAGACATTTGTAAAACTGAACAAACGTATTATGATTGTGTTGATACTTTATAAAAAGGATCCATGGGTCATTTGTGACATGAACGAGTCAACACCGTCTCAATCAGAGGCACAGTGTGGCCGGTACCACTCAAAGTGTCTCACTTTTATTTGAAATGGACAACATTTTAAGTGAAAACAACAACTGGCATACAGAAAACTGACCAAACACATTCAGATTCTATTGATACTTTATGAAAATGATCCATGGGTCATTTTTGACATGTACAAGTCAAACCCGCCTCAATCTGAGGCATGGTGTGGCCGGTACCACTCAAACTATCCCACTTTTATTTTAAATGGACTGAATTTTAAGTGAAAACAACTTGCATACGGAAAACTAAACAAACATATTCGGATTATGTTGATAATTTATCACATGGATTCATGTTCTAGCCTTACACAATAAACTTCTCTTGTAAGGAACTCCTACCCCTATTCTAAAACACATGACATTTAATACGCCAATCCCATCCTCAAATAGTGGGTTCTAGGACCAAACCAAAGTCCCTTTGGGAACCCAATACCAAAGACATAATTGAATATTCCTACCCACTACCCAGAATGGGGATTCATCTCACATCATACCCAGGAGACCAAATTACAATTATCCATATACCCCTTTATTCCAATTGAAAAGTATATGAAAAACATGTAGGCTATTCTGGTAACCCATCTCATATGTCGAGATTGGCCAATGTTTCCCACTAACACATTAAGAACCATTTATACATGGATACATAGTCATTAGAGGAATATAAACATTCCATGTGATTCCTATAACTCATCATAGGTCTAAGCACATGACCAATACCATTTTCTATCTTATGGATATCAGGATACTTGTCCACTCTACCCAAGTTTTTCTGTTTGTTTTAAGATAGCCAACCCAAAACCATGAGTAAACATCACATGTGCTTCCTATAACATGTAGGCTTTTTCTCTTGTGTGTATTGGTGTTGTGGTTTGAGTGAGGAGTGAATTATAAATTCTGTATGTATTGGATTCTGGCTATATTCGTAATGAATTCTAAATTTTGAATATTGTTATGTGTATTGGATTCAGGATGTATTGGATTTTAATTTTGTATTGGTGTTATGGGTGTTATTGCATTTCAATTCTGGATGTACTGGATATTGGATGTATTGGATTTTGGATTCTTCTCTTGTGATGTGGTTTGAGTGAGGAATGAATTTTAAATTTCTAAATTTCTGAATTCTGGATGAATTTTAAACATCCCCTGTAAGCTTTTGGATTTTGGATGTATGTGTTATTGCAGGTCATGGAGAGTTGGAGGTTGGAGGTGGCTGATGAAGGTGTGAGGTGGTTGCTGGCTGCTGTGGAGCTGAAACATATGTATACAAATGGTTTTTTAAAACTGTTGGTATAGCCTTTTGATGTATATTATACCAACAGTTTTGTTATAACCGTTGGTATAAACTTCTACCAACTGTTTTGAAAACCGTCGGTATATCCTTTGGATGTATATTGTATAATATATAACAATGGTTCTAAACCGTTGGTATAAGGGTAACATATACCAATGGTTTGTGAAACTGTTGGTATATCTCTTACTTTAACACATATACCAACAGTTTACATAGAACCATTGGTATAAGATTATACCCATGGATTGCTTGGCCACAGTTTGGGAAACCATTGGTATATAATATACCAATGGTTTCCCAACCTTTACCAACGGTTTTGAACTAGTGCAAAAGTGTAAAATTCCAGTAGTGCTCATTTATGATTGAAAAAGTAATTGTATAGACCAAACTAGATAAGTGACATGTGATGTGATTACTTATTTGGATGAGTGGAATAAAAATGTTCTAATACATATGGGTGAATTAAAAGTGATGTATTTATCTATCTTGTCAGACTATTTATAAGGAATCATGAAAATATGAGTTTTCTATATGATAGTAACATACTCCAAGCCTCAAATTAATTCTATGTCATTAACCAAGGGATTGTAAGATTATGTATATTTTGAAGGATAAATCAAGTGTACATTGGTATATATATACATGATTTTGAAATATATCATTCTAAATAACTCTATATATCTTCTATAATTAGTACCTTTTTTGAGGTGAACCTATTTATAAAATTACATATTTGGGAATTCATAATTTTTTTCGACCATATAAAGGATCATGGGATCAAACTTATTTATTATAGGATTAAATATAAGTGTTATTGAAAACAATCTATAAAAATATTTGAGATAATGAAAAATTATTAACATGGGACCCTATAAAAATAATTTAATGATCTTAATCACTTATAGTGGTGAAAAATAATTAGAATCATGATTTCAAATTTGAAACTACTACAATATTTTCTTATGTTTTATACAATTTATATTAATAGATAGTTCTAGTGGAAATAATGTTTTAGATATTTGTTTCTACTATGATTGTATAATTGTGAACCTCACTAGGGTATCTACCACTGAGCCTAAGAAAACAAATATTTAATAATGTGATTCTGAAAATAGGTTAAATAAATCACCAATATAAAAATATTTTTAATCTATATCCATTTTAATCTACAAAATAGTGGATAGAAATTGACCATTAATAAATTTTTCCTCACCATTTCATCATTTTAAAAATAAATATACTCATGAATATATCACTAATTCATAGTTATGAGTCATTTTTCATTATATTTTCATTAAATTATGTACTAGGGTCTCAACTAGATATTCAAACTCTAAATCAAACATCAAAAAAGTGAAAATAACTGAATTTTTAGTGATTCATGCTTTATTTTATATCCAATCTCCCCTTCATAGATATATATAAAAATAACACATCATAACACATTGATGAAATTTAAGATCCCAAATTTAGATTTTCATAAGAGTCTATCAAAGTAATTAATAAACATACCAATAAGATATTTAAATCTCTTCAATTATCTAATCTTAAAAACTAAGAAAGGATATTATTTTTTATACATTATTGATTAATATAAATCAATATATCAAAAAGAATAAAACTACTATGCTAACCCCTTAATAGTAATATAGAAAACTCCCTATCCAAATAGAAAATGTAGTGTTACAAAAAAATGGTAAGAAAACTAAAATCCCTTGAAAGGAATGTAAAATTAAATTTTCAAGCATGGGTGGTAAATATAATATCAATAAATAATTCAAATTTATTAGATCAATCACATAATCAGATCGCAATATTCCATAGATAAAATACATGATTATTGTTTTGAATTAATTATCACAAACTTATTTGGATCATCTATGAATAGGAAACCTATGTGAACACATAACAAGGCATGAGTGACATTCTCAATCCCAATGGTCTGGATAAAAGTGCTTGGTAATAAAGAACTTTAATTGGTAATTATTACATCCACAAATAGAAAACTAAGGGAGATAATGAAAAACCATATAAAGGGTATTCAACATGATAAAATAGAATTTGATATTGAAAGAAAATTGAACACTAGGAAAAACTTGTTCCAAACCAAAACAGAAAACCAAGGTTCTAAAAATTAAATAAAACAAATATTCATGTGATGCATGGGTAAAAATATAACCATGTAACTAAAAAATCCACACCCTTATAATATGGATACCCACCACCTCAATGTGTCACCTTTCCATTTCTTATGTTAGATAAAACATGATCTACACTGACACAACGGTATGTAAAGGGTCTGAGAAAGAAATCCCAGTAGTATCCCACCATGTATTTCATATTTAGTATTTATAAGGTAACCCAATTATTCTCAAATCATATAAAGTGAGTAATGAAATAATTTTTCACAATTTATATAAAAATAATGAAATAAACGTTATTAAATAGTTCACAAAATCTTTCCAAACAAATAAATTTTCAAATCACATTTTGGGAAACACTTCTAATTTTGAAGTACTCAAAGTATTAAAAATAATTTCAGATATTTCAAAATATTAAAATAATGAATAAATAAAAATTTAATGAAAATAATAAAAAAGGAAACTAAATACAAGGATACCATATTTTTGTGTTAGAGAAGATCCACACACCATCTTTGTGATAAATGGCCACCTAGTGTGTAAGTAACGACTTGTGGTTTTGGATCATTTGAAATACCTACTATATAATATAATTTATGTCACATGATAAAATTAATGTAAAAATACCTCAAAATATTTAGAAAAAACTATTATTAAATCTCTATAAAACAGTAATATGGTAAACTATTAATAGTCATTACCTTTATAAGGTAAATAATTAATATGAGTTAATATTGAAAAGGTTGTTTTCAATAAAAGTAATTTTATTTAAATTATATATTTAATTTCAAAAATTTAAATATAATATTTTAGAATTTAAATTTTATATATTTAGATAAATATTTTAATCCTTCACAAAAAAGTATCTTTGGATTTATATTTAATATTTTTCTAAAATAATTACTTTTTTGTTGAATAGTTACAAATACCAATTTTTATAACACTCTATATTTTATATGACTTTAAAATATTGTTGATATATAAAATATATATTTAAAAATAAAAATAAATAATTGAAAATTAATATTTTAATTTTATAACACACATGAGTATCATTATAGAAAATCAGGTAATTGTTTTTTAAAATCTATTTTTTATTTATTTATAGAATTAAATTTATGCATGGGGAAATTTGTTTTTGGATTTATTTTAATGTCACATAAAATTTACTTCAAAAATTATTATATTCTTAATATCATTAGAATCAATAATGATGATATCTTTGACCTTTATATAAAAATTATTCTAAAAATTCACTTTTTAGAAAATTAGTTTTTACACATTATATACACAAAATTTAATATTAATTTCTCTACACATAGAATAATATTTTGTTAAAATGATTCATATATTATATATAGTAATTTTTTTTATTTATTATTTCCAATTTCCTTTTTTGGTATAAAATTTGGATTGTTAAGACTAATGCTAATTATCCTAACAATGATGAAACAATAATTTTAAAATTATTATTTTATTAATATCAATGAATTTTTATAAAATAATTTAAATTTAAACCCTTTAACTAATTAATATAATATTAGTTATAAAAAATTAAATAATTATATTATCACTAATTTAATTATTAATCAATACTAAATAACATTATGAATCTTTAATGATCAAAATTTCATTTTCTACTAAAATAATTTTGAAACATCTCGGTTATGGGTGCCGCCCAAAGGTGCCCTGTACCTGGTTGGTCACAAGGCCTCAATAGCATTTCCCCGAACTCTAGAGGCTTCCGACTAGCAGTGAGGGTCTTAGCTGTGATAGTGGGGAAACTATACCCTCATTATAAGAGTAACACAACAGAAACAAATAGTAAACAATAGCGGAAGCCGTAATACCATACAGTAGAAGTAAACAGTGGAAGACTAATAGTAAATAAACAACCGGAAAACATATGTAAATTATTCATGTAACATGTATCTAGGAAAGAATCCAAACAAGTCACAATTCTGAAAATACAGTACTCAACCAAAGTAAAATAAAAAACAAGTAAATTCCTACAGCATCACAAGCCTCTGCTTGTTCACATGCTCTCCAGTTCCAAAGCAATCAAGTACCTAATGATGAAGAGAGATTTCCCTTATCTATACCTGCAATGATATAATCTATTTAGGCCCAAAATCATGACCAAAATAAGGTGTTAGACAAATACAAGTAGGAATCCACCAAAAGATATGTGCCTAACTATCGATGAATATATATAATATGATATATGCAATATGAATCAATAAACAAGGAAGTACATAGAATTAAAAAGTCCTATAGTTTCCAATTACATTCATTTACATTTATTAGTTATTCAAACCATCGAATAATGAAAACTTGAGATCTATCCTAAGCTCTATATCCCCTATATAATAGAAAAAAAGATGTCTTAGAAGACCATATAACAATCATATAAGACAAAGTGCAATCTTGTTATTTGTCTTGGAAGACTCTTCACAATCAATCAATCATAAGAAAACATCTGGAAAATTTCTGACAGTCTAACACCTCTAGTTCAACATATCATAAAATAAATAATATATAACGTACCTCTGGGAAATCTCATACAGTCTAACCCCTTTGGTCTCATAAAACAAAGACTCTCTGAGGAATCACTCACTATCAATTCCCCCTATGGTCTTTTAACGATAAACTACAGACTCTCTAAGGAAGAACTCAACTTTAATCCAACCTATGATATCTAAATGGTATACTATAGACACTCTGAGAGATCACTCACCATCAATCCCCCCTATGGTATCGCAATGTAAAATTAACAGACACTCTGGGGAATCCCTCAATGTCAATTCCCCCTATGGTCTAACTGCACCATGTTCTCACAACCCTATGTAATAAAATCATGCAAAAATGCTATCCAGCTGCCCAAATTAATCTCAACTACTACAATTCTAGGCAGTTACGATGCATAACACAAGAATTTATCAAGCAGCAATAAGAAATCAATTCCAACCTAACAAGTAAGAAAAAAAACAAGGTCTTCCTCAGAGGAAACTTGGACCAAATGTCCATTACCCTCCAAAAAAAGAAAACTCACCCAAGAGGTGTACCCTAAACATTTAATTTAGCATAATATATCAACAAAAACCATTAATCCATCAATCAATCTTTGTTATTTGATAACAGAGTTCAAATTCCTTAACTGAAAATACCCGAATCATGGGTAATCAACACTTAGTTATATATAAAAAAATAAAAACTCAAAAAGGAAACAAAACACCTACCTCAACATTTTACAAAGAACACTCCTGAATGTCGTCCCTTGAATTGGCCTAGAATTTCATAGATCTAAAAAAAGGTAAAAAAAAGTTCAACTTTGAATAACTCTAGAGAGAGAAGAAAACCGAAAGAGAGGCTCTATAAGAAGGAAGAAATCAACGAGGAAATTCCAACACACCCACTGGAGTTCAGATCAGACCTAGGATGGAGAAACAGTGGATCAGACTTTGATCGTCTCTCTTGGATGAACCAAGGCTAGAAGAAGATGAATATAGAGAATAGACACAGCCCTAGTCCAATTAATCAAATAAAAAGAAAAGTACATGGTGTGTATATTTAATGTACACACTGTGTAATAGCCTCAATAGGCCCCCACTTTAGGTGGCCCAAAAAACCATGTAGTCGGCTGTTACACAACCAGTACATGGCTACCCGTGGCAACTGGGTACACGACGTGTACTCATAAGTACACAGTGTGTACTCAGAAAATTCTAAAATCTTCCTTTTCCTAAAAAACACCTGAAATCAAGATCCTTACCTAAAATGAAGATCCAAGTTCTTACAAAATTCCCCCTTAAAGGAATTCTTCCCCAAATTACCCTTCCAAGGTTGGTGAAGAAGAAAAATAAAACAACTCTAGAAAATGTGACTGGACGACGACCTCCCTCTCCCAAGTCTTATCCAATACTTTTCTGTGTTTCCATAGCACTCATTCCATCAGAACAGACCGACCACAAATAACCTTTGTACTGTGATCCACAATATTTATAGTGTTCTCTCCAAAGGATGCATGCTCCTCCAAATCAACCTATTCAGGTTGAAAAATGTGAGACAGGTCTGAAAAGTAACATCTTAGTTGAGAACATGGAGGATGTCGTGCATATCCCGGTACCTCTGAATTACCTGCAACTGATAGGACATTGGCCCGACTCTCTAAAAAAACCTCAATCGGGCTGACGTATCTCAGTGAAATATTTCACAATCTCCTAATCGCCCTGTTTCCAAACCTCGGGGTGAGACACATGAAAACCTGATCTCTGACCTCGAACTCCAGAGGTAGTCTTCGTCGACCAGCATAAGATTAATGGTGAGACTGTTTATTAGATATCCTCTTTCGAATCAACTCCAAATACTTAGTGGTCTCCTGGACAAGATGAGGTTAAAAAATAACTGCCTCTCCTACCTCTATCCAACATAGGGGTGATCAGTATGGCCTATCGTACAAAGCCTAATAAGGTTACATATTAATAGTCTCTAGAAAAATGTTATTGTAGGAAAACTCCACTAGGGGTATGTGTCTCTCCCAATAACCCCTGAAATCTAGGATAAATTTTTGAAGCATGTACTCCAACACCTGAATCATGTGCTCATACTAGCCATCTATCTGATAATGGTAAGCCAGAGTCAGAAGTAACTATATACCCAAATCCCTCTATAGTCCCTACAAGACACAATAAGTAAACTGGTCATCCCAATCTGAAATGATGGAGTGCGGTACCCTATGTAAATGTATAATCTCTTGGATATAAAACCTTCCCTTATCATCAACACTGAAGGTCTCCTTGATCAGTAAGAAGTGTGAAATCTTTGTTAGTATTTCAATGAAAACCCAAATTACATCATTAACTCGAGGAGACCTTGGTAAACCTATCACTAAATCCTTCACGATATCATTCCACTTCCACTCAGGAATGGGTAACTACTGTAAAAGACTTGTTGGTTGCTGATGCTTTGCTTTCACCAACTGACTGGTGGAACATCTCATAAAAAACCAACAACATATCTCTTCATACTTTTCCACCAGTACCGACGGTGTAGATCTCAATACATCTTGGTGACACCAAGATGAACTAAACAAACTGAGGAATGAAAATCCCGCATCAGATCCTCTCGTATGTATGATGGCACCCATATGCATCCATGAAAGTTCAAGATTTCATCCTCACCTAAGTTCCATCCAAGAGTAGGGAACTATCCTGACACACTCTCCCATAGGACTAAGACTTCGTGATCTGATAGATAACTCATTCACACTCAATCCAGAAGAGTAGAGGTAACAGCTATATAAGAATGAAACGTCTTCCCCTAACCGTCGTCCACCTCCAAATGCATCTCAGAGAACATATCCATAAGTTTACACTCAATTTTTTCCTCATGAACTTCCTATATCTATGTTCTCATTCTCAATGAATTAGCCACTACATTTCCTTTCCTAGGCATGTAGGAAAGCTCAAAGTAAAAAGACTAAAGTTACTCAACCCACCTTCACTATATCAAATTCAGATCATGCTGATAAAGATATAATTAAGACTGTTTTGGTTAGTGAACACCACAAAATTCTCTCCCAAAAGATAATGTCTCCGACAACTCAAAGCATGCCCAAATATATATAAATCAAGATTGTGCGTCGGGTAATTTTTCTCATGTGGCCTCAACCGCTGAGATCTATACACAACAAATCCTCCCCCTATATAAGCACTACTCTTAGACCGATAACAGATGCATAACAATAAACAGTGTAGCTCTTTCTTGGCTCTGAAAAAATCAGCATCGGTGCGGAATTCAATCTCCCTTTTAGCTATTGAAAGGATGAATCACAGTAATCCATCCACAAGTACTTAACACCCAACTTAGTCAGACCCTACAGTGGAACTACCAAGCATGATAAGTCCTGTACAAAGTGTCTGTTGTAACCATCTAGACCTAGAATACTCCTTACCTCAAAGACATTCTTCAGATTCTCCCAGGAAACTACCAATCTCACTTTCTATGGATCTATAGATACTCTTGTCTCTGAGAAGACATAACCCACGAAGTGAATCCGATCCATCCAAAAGTGGCATTTTGAGAGCTTGTCATACAAATAATTCTCTCTTAGTGTACTAAAAAATATCTCAAGATTGATGGCATGGTCGTGTCGAGTGTGAGAGTACACCAATATATCATCCTTGAAGACAACCACAAAATAATCCAAGTAAGGATGGAACACTCGGTTTATTAGTTTCATGAAAACTGAAAGCACGTTCGTGAGGCCGAATGACATAAACACATACTCGTATAGACTATACATGCTCCGAAAGGCTATAAGAGGTATATCTGACAGTCTAAAATGAAAATGATGATAACCGGATCTCAATTCAATAATTGAGAACACACATGATCATCATAGATGATCAAATAGATCATCTATTATCGGAAAAGGATATCATTTCTTGAGCGTCAACTAGTTCAGATTCCAATAACGCACCTAAAGTTTGAGGGTACCATCCACCTTCTTCGCAAAAAGTCTAGGTGAACCCCAAGGAGAATTATTGGGTCGGATGAAAACCTTTGCATGTAACTCCTCCAGCTGCTTAATTAGCTCTTGTAACTCTGATGTATCCATCCTATACAGAGGAATAGACACCAGTGCCTCTCCTGGCACAAACTAAATATAGAAATCTACCTATCACTCGGGAGGTAAACCTGAAAAGTCATCTGGAAAGACATCTATGAAACGATCCACCATTAGAGGAAAGTCCATCTATGAAGTCCTATAGTCACCCAAATATAAACTAAAAATCTGGGTGGTTACTCCTCCCAACCCATGATGCTCACTTCCTTCTCTTCTTTCCTAGACATCCCATTCACCCTTGTTTAGAAAGGACTCAGCCTTAGGTGATGCAAAACTCACCCCGTGACAATAGTAGTCAAAAAAGGCCTATAAAGTGACCAACCAATCCATTCTGAGAAAGAAATAAAATCCAATCATGTCTAATACATAGTGGTCCCACAAGTTGTGACACCCACCAACCTCAAGAGGGAACTCCTTGAACTGACTTAAACTAGCCTTCCTAATCCCCAACAGATTTTCTAGAATCATAATAGCATCATAACATCCTCACAAGTAAAGATACAGGTCCCAAGGATCTCCACAACAACAACAAATATAAAAGTATAGGAAACCCCTATATCGAAAAGATAAGAAGCTAAAAATGAGGCAACTAGAATTGTACATCTAACCGTAGAGGGTCTGAGATCCTACTCCTGCTCGATTTTCTCCACTAAAAAAGTTTGACCTGTACCGCAACCCTATGACCCTCCCTAACTAACCTGAGCTGATCCACCCTACTGTCTTTGAAAGACTTTCATCTGGATACCACGACCACAACCTCCTGCTAATCCTAAATGACTGGATGAACTCCAGTTCCTTGACTGATGAGAAACTAGTGGTCTTTCTCCTGAACGTGGAGTCTCTAAAGAACCCATATCACCAACTGCTGGTGAGAAAAACTGATAAAATGATGAAGATGTCCCATCTTAATGCAATATTGACACTCTACTGGGTATCTTGGGCACTGAGGTATCGCATTCCCACTCTTCCCACACTGGTATCATACCACCTGGCTACTTAAAGAAGTGTCTCATCTACTCGGATCTTTGTGCGTAGAATCACTGTAGCACTTTTTACTATCAGTCGGAGAAGTACCAACTTTGGGTGTTGAACCGCCTTAGATCACAACTCTAGACTCCCTCAGATTACGATTGGTGATCAGTGTTTGGTATAATATAGAAGATATGGAAGTCAACCTGAAGATGTTCAACTAGGATCAGATGTCATGTATAAGACTATCCTCAAACTTCTTGGCTAGAAATAACTCATTACCCCCTAGAATGGGTTTGAAGCACTACAGCTCTGTGATGCGAGAAGAATACTCCATGAATGAAAGAGTACCCAATTCCAAACCCATGAACTATTGAGATCGGTCATCCCTCAAGGTATCTGGGTAGAAATAGTCATATAAGGTTCGCTAGAACTCATCCCAAGCTATAACTTATTGGAATCCCACCTGTGAACTCGTATCCCACCATCTATTGGCAGAATCTTTAAGAATGTAGGTTGTGAGATTCACCCTCCTATCAATAGGTTTCTCAAAATGCTCTAATATAGAAAACATGAACTACTATAATTATAGGTATTTGCGACGAGTTATTTGTGACGGGATACCGTCAGAAATAAGCTTTAGTGATGGGGTCCTGTTACAAATAGCTCATTACAGAAAACATCGTCGCAAAAAATATTATTTGCGATGGGCCCATCGCAAATAATATTTTTTGTGACGGGAAACTTCAGTGTCGAAAATAAGTCTCTGATTATATACTTTATATATATAAACTTTTTTGCGATGGGCCTGTCGAAAATAATTTTTTGTGACAGACCCGTAATCCCGTCACAAATACTTTTTTGAAAATATTTATTTAGAATCTTTGCGATGGGCCCGTTGCAAAGAATTTTTTGCGACAGGCCCGTAATCCCGTCGCAAATAGTTTTATTAAAAATTATTTAGGCTATTTACGACGGGAACCCATCGCAACAGATCCTATCACAAATAATAAATAGATTTTAAAAAAATAATTTTAATAAAATTATGATTATTGAAAAAATAATTTTAATATTATTAAAATAATAAAAAAATAAAAAATATTAAAATTCTCAATATTCACAAAAAATATAAAAAAATCATAATTATTATTATTATTATTATTAGTAAAATAAACAAACATTAAGAAATATAATACTTAAAAAATATATTTAATAAAATTATGATTAATGAAACAAAAATATTAATATTATTAAAATAATAAAAAAAAATAAAAATTATTAAAATTCTCAATATTCACAATAAAAATCATAAAATATTAAAAATTAAATTATGCAGTATTTTCACCGATATAAAAGACAGAAATTATAAATAGTTCATATTACAACAAATGTTAAATTCAAATGTTTTTAACATAAAAAAATCACCGGGGTGGTCGTCTTCTGGAGGAGGTGGAGGAGATGACGGAGATGGTGGAGGAAACTCCACCCCTAAACTACAAGTCAGATATCACATGTACTTCCTCTGATCATGATGCTGCTTCTACCATCGATGCATCTCCTCCTCATGCTGCTACCTCTGCTGCTGCTGCTGCTGCTGACGCATCTCTTCTTGCTGCTTATGCAAACTCTCTATAAAGTAATTCTGAGCTTGGAACGGCTCCTGATACTATGAGGTAGAAGAAGATACCTCTCCACGAGCTCCTCTCAAGCTGGACGTTGACATCATAGTTGTACCATAATATGTACCAGGAGTCGCATGAGAGCCATTACCAACAACTCGACCCTTCTCAAAGCCATACTGAGTCGCCTGCATCTATACCGCCTAGTAGAAATGGTGGGCACTGGTCTGATAAGTCACCACATCCTAACCCTCAACCTATGTCTGAGAGGTCGTAGCCTTGTATGACTCCTTCAATTCCAATTTGAAATTAAAATTTTGAAAAAAAATTATATGCAGTTAATTTTCAAACTAAAAAAAATATGACTAACCACAATCCAACGCTGGAGATCACTTCTAATCTCTCTGGTGGCTGGATCACTGTACATCCTCTGATAAACATCGTACTCTATAATATTGGGATGCTCGACTGCCTATATTAATATAAAATAAACTATTTATATTTGAAGTTATATAAAATATTCAAAAAAAAATACTGTCCATATGCTCTCTATGCGTACTGAATGTACGACTACCAGCTCGATGCGTCAGCTGCCGTCTTCCCTGGTTCTATCGACCCAATAAAGACCTCCTCTGAAATCCACCACCCAACCAGTGTGAATATAATCAATCCCAAACCTAAGATGAAATTTACTCTGGTCGGTGGGCTCTACCTGACTCCTCAAATACTATCTATCCTACTTTCATAATGGTCGTCTTTCTCAAATTATGCAAAAACTAATGCAAATACTCATACATAGACACCTACCATGCTGCATGGATATCGTCACACATGCTATCATCGATGAGATACCATAAACCCTATAAAAAATTTATAATATCAAGTTATTAATAAAATAAATTTCAAAATATATATTATTTATTTACGTACAAGTCAATGATTGTACATGTCGAGCTACACATTAATGGAAATCTGTTCCCATGTGGTCTATGGTTGAGAAAAATAATTGCACAAGATAGTGCTCCCCTTTCCAATAGCTACATATGAAAAACTATGAAAAAAAGAATAAATAATCAAATAATTAGTATATATATTAATAAATTAATGAAATATAACTAAAATATACAGGTTTCCATACCTTTGTGTGCGTGGATCGAAGCCAAGATGTGGACATCACTCAAGGATAGGGTCAGGAATCATCAGTCGCACAAGACCACGCCCCCTCCGCGTACCTCCTGAACCACCAGAAGGCTGAGGGTCAGATGATCCCACATCCCCCTCATCCAAAGGTAGCTCAACCTCCTCTAACTCACAAAGTAAATCAAAGTTCATCTGAAACACAAAATGATTGTTATTATCAGATAGTTGAAAATAACTATTATATATAAATATATATTAGTTATGATCATAACCATCATTTAAATGTGTCAATGTTCACCTTCATCATCATCTTTATATCTAACAATGTCAATGTATTCATATTCTTCCTCGTCATCATCAATATCTATATTAGTTTCATTTTCATCATCTATTTTCATTTCAAATTCATTTGTAACATCATTAAAATCTTCGTCACCATAGACCCTTAATTGTGCGGTGTTATCATCGATATTCACGTTTCTTTGTAAAAAAGATGTATTTTGAGTAGTCTCTTGAAAAATTTCAATTCCTTCCACTTCATAGAAACCACATTTAGTTTGATTAAATTTATTTTCCCGAGATTTAATTTTTATTATTCCCCACCAATCACTCAGGTCCTTGAAGTAGCACAATACTTTGCATAATAAATTTGATGTGCCTGTTGAGCCAGTAAAAATGGTTCATTTAATGAAAGAATACATTTATATTTAATATCAATTACATTTAATATCAACAATTCCATGATTTGGATGAACATGCAAGACTCTCTCAGTATCCAACCACTGACATTTAAACATTGTTATGTAATTCCATCCAAGATAACAAAGCTCAATAATTTCATACCGAATGCCGTAAAAGTCAAATTCAGTTTCTCTATGATGTGATACTCTAAAAAAAACTCCACTGTTCATTGTTTTTTTTAATTCACCATATGCACATGTATAAAATAGAAAACCATTCACGATATATGCATTATAAGATTTAACCATTTTAGATGGTGGGTTACTCAATATACAAAGTCACTTACCAATTTTATCAGCATGTTGAGACACCTGAAAATTTGTAAAACAATTATCAATATAATTAATAGTAAATTGAAATGATATTAAACCATCAATAATTTATGGTACCAGTTTTTGAAACCATTGAGAATTTTTTTTGTCTGCGTTCTTCAAGAGCAGCTGCTATAATTTGTCGAAGTTTTTTCTTGATATGATTATAATATAAACTAAAAATAAAATAAGTTTAAATACTATAAAAAAAATTATAGAATATGTGATAGAATAACTCATAGTACAAATTATTTCATTTCTTCACAGTTGAGAAGAACATATGTATGAGCTCTGTGATGTTCATCATCTGAAATCCATCGTTCTTGAAATCCATCGAAGCCAAGATTTGGCTGATTAAAAACTGATAATTGATTTTCCATTTCATCATTAAGATTTCCCTCATTCCAAACCATGTGGTTTTGTTTTGAGGGATATTCAGATTCAAAATAGTGAGAGCATAAAAATGAAATTTCCTCTTACAAATATGCTTCTGAAATTGAGCCTTCAATAGATGCTTTATTACATACTTTTGTCTTCAATTTCTGCATGCATCTCTCGAATGGGTACATCCATCGAAACTATACTGGACTTCCACATTTAGCTTCATGTGGAAAATGTAATATCATATGTTCTATTGAGTCAAAGAAATTAGGAGGAACGATTTTTTCCAGTTTACATATATTTACAGCAACATCTTCTTCCTATTTTCTTAGTGCATCATAGTATGTTGTCACTGTAAAAATGTCTCGAAAAAATATGTTACGTCTGTAATCAAATCCCAAATCATTGAATTCAAAAAACCTCTAAATCCAATCGACATAATTCTTTCCATTATAACATGACAATCATGACCTTTTAATCGGATAATATGACCATTATTAACACATCTTCCCAAATTAGAAGCATAACCATATGGAAGTCTCAAATCTGCAATCCACTAACAAAATAATAAGAAACTCTTTCTGGACAGTGTATAAGCTTCTTTTGGCTTCATTAACCTATGCAATCTGACGTTTTCAAATATTTGAAGTTCTGGTCGCCTACAAATCTTGGAAAGATGTAATCGCGCTTTTATAGTATATTTGGTCTTACATGGTTTTTCCAAAACTGTATGAAATAAATTATCAAAACATTTCTTCTCAATATTCATGACATCCAACATGTGGCGGACCAACAAATCAGACTAATATGGGAGATTCCAAAAAATGCTTCGTTTTATCCAATTATGTTCTTTCCCAAAGCCATGAATTTTTTGTTGGTTTACTGTTGGACTAAATGTGATGGGAGGTAATGAAAATACAACTAATTTTACCTTTGTAACTAAGATCATTTTTGGAGGTCCATCCCTTTCAATTGTGCCTTTTCTGAAATGATATTTATTCCTTAAAAAAGGATGATCGGTTGGAAGAAATCTGCAATAACAGTCAAAATAGCATGGTTTTTTTCCATTGATGAGCATAAAAGAATTGTTGTCTTTCAAACAGTAAGGATATGATTTTAGACCATGTGTACTCTAGCCTGATAACATGCCATATTCTAGAAAGTCACTAGTCGTCCACATCAATGCAGCTTTTAATGTGAATTTTTTTTCACAGCAACATCATATGTACTAACACTATTACTCCACAATGCATTGAACTCATCAATAAATCATTTTAAAAAAACATCAATATACTTTTTCAGATGTCCTGGGATTAATAAGGTCAAAAATATGTAGGGCTCCTTCATCAACATCCATGGAGGTATATTATACGGAGTTATAGAGAAAGGACAACATGAATATTGACTACCATACGAACAAAATGGACAGAAACCTTCTGTAGAAAGACCCAATCACATGTTTTGGGATTCTAAGCAAAAGACATATGTAGATGATCAAAATGTTATCATGAATCACCATCAGATGGATGATTCAAGATTTTACCAGTTGAAATATTGGTTTTGTGCCATGACATCATTGACGCTGTGTTATGAGACATAAATAAATGTTACAGCCTAGGTGTAAGGAGAAATATCTCAACTGTTTTAGAGGAATCGATCCAGACTTCCCTGGTTGTGCTTCTTTATACCTCGATTTTCCACATGTGGGACAACTATCAAACGACTCATTTTCACCAGAATATAAGATGCAATCATTTTCACATGCATGAATCTTCCGATAACTAAGGCCTAGATTATGAACCAACCTCTGCCTCTCATATTAATTTGCAGGCAACACATTTCCTTTAGGTAACAGTGTTTTTTAACCAAAGAAAATATGTGATCAAAATAGTTGTTTGACATTGCATTATCTGATTTAATAGCCATAAATTTTCCAATCACTTTTAATTTTCTTATCTTTCAACTAGGATATAATGCATCCTCATAAGACCTCAACAAATCATAAAATTCATATAGTGCCAACTTAGGAGTTAAATCAATATCATCGTGAGTTTCAGTTTGTTGAACAGATGGACCTACAACATCATGTACTAAATTTTGGAACTGTGATAGGTCTGGAATCAAGTTATTAATATCTTCTCTCGAACTGCGTTCACCATTTTGATACAAAAAAACATAATCTGGATGAAAATCAAACTAGAAGAGATGTCCCCCAACCCTGTCTAATGTGTTAAACGCTCTCAGATCATATTTTTTACAAGGACACTTAATTGTGCCTTCTGAAACATATTCTAGTTTTGATGATGAAAATTTTAAGAAAGCTTTAACACCCTCAATATATACAGGATTTAAACCAGAACCATTTGGATTTCTGTGCTAATTTATCCAAGCACGGTCATTCTAATAATGACTGATATCGACTTCCTTGTTCCATATTTTCCTACAAAATATAAAATCATCACTATTTTAGAATAATTTGAAGTTACAAAAACACAATCTGAAAAAAAAATGTAAATAATTACTACTACTTCTTAATAATTACCATTAATTAAGAGTGACACAATTTCCAGTGGATTGATGACTACTCTTTTTTCTGACCACTCGTTTACTTGCATATTTCTCACACTGAAATCAAATTCAAGAATTTGGATGGAGGTAGGCATATTCATTCTCGTATGAACGAGAATGAATATGCGTAGCTCCGCCCAGATTCTTCACTGTGATTTCAATGTGAGAAAGATGCATGTAAATGAGCTTTCCGACAAAAGAGACCCCTTTTTGTCGATGAATCGTCTTCTTCCAACTGTCACCGCCTGAAAAAATTATAAAAATATGATCCTACGAATGCATATCCAATCTCGTGCATATGAGATTGAATATGCCTATGTAGCAACACATTTTTCATAATGTTTTTAGTCGGTGAGAGTGGAAAGGAGAAAAGTAATCGAGCAAAAGGAGTACCGTTAATCCACTAGAAATTTTACCAAGTTCTTAAAATTTATTAAATTTTTTTTCTAACTGTCCCTAACTATTCCTAAATAATTATTACTATTTATTACTATGTATTACTAATTATTCTTATTTATTACTAACTATTCTTATTTATTACTAACTATTCCTATTTATTACTAACTATTTCTCTTTATTTTTTTTATTACTAACAATTATTATTTATTACTAATTGTTTTTATTTATTATTAATTATTACTATTTATTACTAATTATTACTATTTATTACTAATTATAACTATTTATTACTAATTATTCCTATTTATTACTAAATATTCCTATTTATTACTAAGTAATCCTATTTATTACTAACTATTCCTATTTATTACTAAATATTCCTATTTATTACTAACTATTTCTATTTATAACTAATTATTACTAATTATTACTAATTATTACTAATTATTCCTTTTTATTACTAATTATTCATATTTATTACTATGTGTTCATATTTATTACTAACTATTCATATTTATTACTAACTATTATTATTTATTCCTAACTATTACTATTTATTCCAAACTATTACTATTTATTCCTAATTACTACAATTTATTCCAAACTATTCTTATTTATTACTATTTATTCCTATTTAATCCTATTTATTTATATTTATTACTAATTATTACTAATTATTGCTAATTATTACTAATTATTGCTAATTATTACTAATTATTGCTAATTATTACTAATTATTGCTAATTATTACTAATTATTCCTAATTATTACAAATTATTCCAAATTATTTTGAATTATTCCGAATTATTCTTAATTATTACTAATTATTCCTAATTATTACTAGTTATTCCTAATTATTCCTAATTATTCCTAATTATTATTAATTATTCCTAATTAGTACTATTTATTGCTATTTATTACTAATTATTGCTATTTATTACTAATTATTGCTATTTATTTCTAATTATTGCAAATTATTGCAAATTATTACTAATTATTGCTAATTATTACTAATTATTAGTATTTATTCCTAATTATTGCTAATTATTGCTAATTATTTCTAATTATTATTAATTATTCCTAATTATTCCTAATTATTACTAATTATTGCTGATTATTGCTAATTATTAGTATTTATTAATAATTATTCCTAATTATTCGTATCTGTTCCTAATTATTAGTATTTATTACTAATTATTAGTATTTATTACTAATTATTATTATTTATTACTAATTACTACAATTTATTACTAATTATTACAATTTATTACTAATTATTATAATTTATTAGTAATTATTAAAATTTATTACTAATTATTACTAATTATTACAATTTATTACAATTTATTACTAATTATTACAATTTATTACTAATTATTACAATTTATTTCTAATTATTACAATTTATTACTAATTATTACACTTTATTACTAATTATTACAATTTATTACTAATTATTACAATTTAGTACTAATTATTACTAATTATTCCTAATTATTACTAATTATTACAAATTATTACTAATTATAACTAATTATAACTAATTATTACTAATTATTACTAATTATTACTAATTATTACTAATTATCTGTATTTATTACTAATTATATGTATTTACTACTAATTATCTGTATTTATTCCAAATATTCCTAATTATTCCTAATTATTACTAATTATTCCTAATTATTACTAATTATTCCTAATTATTACTAATTACTTCTAATTATTACTATTTATTTCTATTTATTACAAATTATTGTTATTTATTACTAATTATTGTTATTTATTGCTAATTATTGTTAATTATTGCTAATTATTACTAATTATTGCTAATTATTACTAATTATTGCTAATTATTACTAATTATTGCTAATTATTGCTAATTATTGCTAATTATTGCTATTTATTTATAATTATTGCTAATAATTCCTAATTATTGCTAATTATTGCTAATTATTGCTAATTATTGCTAATTATTAGTAATTATTTGTAATTATTATTAATTATTAGTATTTATTACCAATTACTACAATTTATTACTAATTATTACAATTTATTACTAATTATTATTAATTATTCCAATTTATTTCTAATTATTCCAAATTATTCCTAATTATTACTAATTATTACTAATTATTCATATTTATTACTAAATATATTTATTTATTACTGTTTATTGCTATTTATTACTAATTATTACTATTTATTGCTATTTATTACTAATTATTGCTAATTATTGATATTTATTGGTAATTATTAATAATTATTACTAATTATTGCTAATTATTGCTAATTATTCCTAATTATTAGTATTTATTAATAATAATTAGTATTTATTACTAATTATTTGTATTTATTACTAATTATTACAATTTATTACTAATTATTACAATTTATTACTAATTATTACAATTTATTAGTAAATATTATAATTTATTACTAATTATTACTAATTATTACTAATTATTACAATTTATTACTAATTCTTACAATTTATTACTTATTATTAAAATTTATTACAAATTATTACAAATTATTACTAATTATTACAATTTATTACTAATTATTACAATTTATTACTAATTATTACTAATTATTACTAATTATTACTAATTATCTGCATTTATTACTTATTATCTATATTTATTACTAAGTATTACAAATTATTAGTTTTTATTATTAAATATTACTAATTATTACTAATTATTACAATTTATTAGTAATTATTAGAGTTTATTACTAATTATTACACTTTATTACTAATTATTACAATTTATTACTAATTTTTACAATTTATTACTAATTATTAAAATTTATTACTAATTATAAATAATTATTACAATCTATTAGTAATTATTACAATTTATTACAAATATTACAATTTATTACAATTTATTACAATTTATTAGTAATTATTACAATTTATTACTAATTAATACTAATTATTACAATTTATTTCTAATTATTACTATTTATTACTAATTAATACAATTTATTACTATTTATTACTCATTATTACTATTTACTACTCATTATTACTATTTACAACTCATTATTACAATTTATTACTAATTATTACAATTTATTACTAATTATTACAATTTATTACTAATTATTACAATTTATTACTAATTATTGCAATTTATTACTTATTATTACAATTTATTACTAATTATTAAAATTTATTACTATTTATGACAATTTATTACTATTTATTACTCATTATAACTATTTATTACTCATTATTACTATTTATTACTCATTATTACTATTTATTACTATTTATTAATAATTATTAATATTTATTACCAATTATTAGTATTTATTATTATTTATTACTAGTTATTATTAATTGCTACAAATTAATTATATACATTACTAATTATCGTTAATAATTATTAATTACTACTAATTATTAAAAATTAGTACTAAAAATTTCTATTTTTTAATACAAATAAATACTCATGACAAAACAATTTAAATTTAATTTAATTACAACTAATCAACAATAATAAATATTAACATAAAAAATGAAATAAATAATAAATTAAATAAAACATAAATACCTTTAAGCTTGATTTTCTATTTATGTAGACAGCTTCAAAACTTATTCGTGAACAAAAAAATTAAGTAAGAAAAATTTTCCCTCTAAAATCAGAGTTTAGAGAGAAACATGATCTAAGAATTAAGAGGAATGAGAGGGAAAACTGATGGGGGACTATATAGGTTAGATTATTTGCGACGGGACTATTTGCGACGGGTATACTGTCGCAAATAATATCTTTTGTGACGGGACCCGTCGCAAATACCTACGCCCACATTAATTACTATCGGCGGTAAAAAAGTTATTCACGACGGGACGACATCCCGTTGCAAAAAGCTATTAACCGCCGTCGGGTATTTGCGACGGGGCCTGGCACGGATACTTCACTATTTGCGATGGTGGGATCCCACCGTCGCAAATAACCTTTGCGCGGTTTGGCGCGCTAGCCATGCCAAACTTTTTGTGATGGGAGACAAAATCCCGTCACAAATAATTGGTTATTTGTGACGGGTCATTACCCCCGTCGCAAATAACCTCTTGGAAAGACTTTTTACGACGAGATTTATTCCCATCAAAAAAAGTCTGTCGCAAAAAATCCTTTTTCCGTAGTGATGGATTCTAACCATGACTTTGCAGCCTGAGGTCCTCCATCCCCTGACAAAGTGGGAGGATGATACTGTTAAAAAACTCACGCAAACTATTCCATAGATGTGGCAGGATGCAGTGCTCCCAGGTAGGTCTACATAAAGCTCATGAAGCCTTCTCAAAATTGGGCATTAATACCACCTATATCCAGAATAACAGCTGGTTCCAAGACAGGAACGATGGGAGGATCTGCTAGTAGTTCCCGATCTACCATTTCCAATGTCTGATCGTTTCCATGTATCTGGCGTACCACCGGAGGAAATCTTGGTGGCATGACTCTGCAAGGTCAAGATCACACCTCAGTTCAAGATTATCAAGGACTGAAACTTAGAAGTGAAAGAAATAAACAGGATAAATAAAAAATTCATGTTTTCCAAAACATGGATAGATAGCGGGTATGACCCCTACACGGTGTTTCCCCTTAAGCTTATAACATGGCATGTACCTATTCCAAAACTGGTCATGTAACACCCCTACACATGACATTTTCCTCCTCAAGACATGTCGTGTACTTGAATTTTCTATCCTGTCCATGTTATTCTACACAGCTAAACCACACTGTTCTCTTCTGGGTAACACTACACGATGTGTTCACCATACACACGACGTGCAACACTTCAGTTCTAACCACCCATGTCGTTAGTCACACAGATGGAAACACGGTCGACTCTACATGGCATGCAAGAAAGGAATACGGGTTGTACAACCTGAGTTTTATCCATATGTGTATTTAGTCACATGGCTGGATACATGGCCTCTTCAGAACGAAATGTACTCCCAGTACACGGCATGTTCTACCATACATTTATCAACCAATGTCTCTGCTCACACAGTCAGTCACATGATTAAGCTCTACACAGTGTGTACTCACAGTACACAATGTGTACTTAAGAAAAGTTGTTTCTTCCATAACATAAGAACACATGACATGCGTTCATAACACCACATGCCGCGTTGCCTAGGTTTCCGGATAGTAGGCCTCAGAAACTTCCCCAGAACCCTAAAAAACATAAAATTTTGTCCAAGAAATGAAAAATTTCGACCCACGAGAGCCCATACTCTGACAAATTAATGTCTGGAATCCTTATTCACATCATAACTAGAACATATTCAACTATATTTCATACATGATCCACCAAATTCCAATCCAAGAGGGCCCATAACACCTCAGGTACCAAATTTTGGCATCCATCCAAAAGAAACTTTACATATTATCAATACCCTATCAAATAGTAGGTATTATATCAAGGAATCTATCACAACAACATGCATATCTAGAACAACATCTATCACAACAACATGCAATAGGTAACGCACCCTAAATGGCATGACAAGAATGCATGACATGTGATCTCTAGGAGGTTCCTATAAGATTCTTGAGATGGAATACCCTCATCTAATCGGGTTGCAATAGAAATAGAACCTCAATAACATCTACGATAATATAAAAATACATGTTAATCACCCAATAGTGAAGTCAAATCAACTGTAACAATTGCAAAAACAGAAAAATTGCAATATTTGTGGAAAATTGGATTTTCCTTGTACACGGGTTAGCTACTGCTGGGCACAACTTATTACCAACTACCAATTCCTTTCTATCCCTGTGTATAGGCTACAAACAGTAAGTAAAATAAGAAAATAATTCCTTTGATACCACTTTGTAACATCCTGGTTTTGGGTGCCTCCCAAAGGTTCCTTGTACCCAATTGGTCACATGGCCTCAAGAACATTTTCATGAATACCAGAGGCAGCTGACTAGAAGTGAGGGAATTGGGTGTGATAGTGGGGAAACTATGCCCCCATTGGAAGAGTAACATAATATAAAAAATACTAAATAGTAGAATAAGCAGTAATACCATATAACAGAAGTAAATAGCGGAATAATAATAGTAAATAAAAAACTGGAGAACATATTTAAGTGATACATGTCACATGTATCTAGGAAAGCAGACAAACAAGTCACAATGCTATAAATATAGTACTCAAACAAAGTACAATCGAAAAAAAGTAAAATCCTACAACATCGCAAGCCTCAGCTTGGTCCCATGATCTCCATCTCCAGAGCAATCAAGTACCTGATGATAACGGGAGATTTCCCTTATCTATACCTGTAACCATATAATCGGTTTGGAACCAAAAGCATGACCCAAACAGGATGTTAGATGAATCCTAGTAGGAAACCATCCAAAGATCTGTGCCTAACTATCAGAGAATATATAGAGCAGGCCATCGAAAAAATGAAGCGATAAACAAGGAAGTACTCAAAAGTAAACAATCCAATAGTTTCCAATTACATTCATTCACATTTATTAATTATTCAAACCATTGAATAATGAAAACCCGAGATATAGCTTAAGATCTATATCCCCTGTGTAATAGAAAAACAGATGTCTCAGAAGACCATCTAACAATTATTTACGACCGAGTCCAATCTTGTGCTTTAGCTTGACAGAATCATCACAATCAATCAATCACAAGAAACCCTTTGGGAATGTTCTCACAATATAACCCCTATAGTTCAACATATCATAAAATAAATAAGATATAATGACCCTTTGGGAAATTTTTCATAGTCTAACCCCTTTGATCTCACAAAACAAAGACTCTCTGAGAAAGCACTCACCATCAATCTCCCATGTGGTCTTGTAACGATAAACTACAGACTCTATGAGGAAGCACTCAACGTCAATTCCCCCTGTGGTCTCAGAACGGTATACTATAGTCACTGGGAGAGATCAATAACCATCAATACACCATATGGTCTCATAATGTAAAAGTAATAGACACTCTGGGGAAGCTTTAAACATCAATTCCCCCTATAGTCTAAATACACCAGATTCTGAAAGCCCTGTGAAATACAATCGTGCCCAAAAGATATCCACCAGCCCAAAGTAATCTCAACTACTATATGGCTACGAAGTTACAATGAATAACACAAGCATTTAAAAAGAAAAAAAATAAGAAATCAATTCCAACATAACAATAAAGGAAAGGAAAATAATTTTGTCCTCATATGAAACCTAGAGCAAATGACCATAACAATTAAAAAAAGAAAAATTTACCCATGGGGTGTCCCCTAAACATGAAATTTAGCATAATATATTATCTAAAACCCATAATCCATCAATAAATCTAAATAAGTTGATAACAAGGTTCAAATTCCTCAACCCCAAAAACCCAAATCATGGGTAATCGGTACTTAGGAATATATAACTCAAAGAAAAACTCCGAAAGGAAATAAACCACCTACCTCGACGTTGTATGAAGAAAAATCTTGAATATCAGCCCTTGAATTGTCCTAAAACATCATAGATCTATAAAAAGGTAAAAAAATATTCAACCTTAAATAACTCACCAGAGAGAAGAAAATAGGAAGGGATTCTTTAGAATAAGGAAGAAATCACCGAGGAGATTCCAACGCACCTTCCAGAGTTTGGATCAGACCTCAGATGAAGAAACGGTGGCTCGAACTTTGATCATCACTCCCAGTCTCTCCTGGATGAACCAATTCCACAAGAAGATGAATCTGTATATTATACGTGACGTCAATCCAATTAATAAAAAAAAAATGAAATGGCATGTTTATTTAATGTACACGCAGTGTACTATCCCCAACCGGCCCCCGCATTAGGCGGTCCACACGACCATGTACTTGGACATTACACAGCCAGTACACGGCTACCCGTGACAATTGGGTACACAAAATGTACTCTGGAGTACACAGTGTGTACTTAGAAAATTTTAAAATATTCCTTTTCCTCAAAAACACCTGAAATCAAGATCCATACCTGAAATGAAGATCCGGGTTCTCACAAGTTTTTACACAGATTATCTATTTTAATTTAAAAGTTTATTTTATAATATTTATAAATTTAATTATATTAAATAGATGAAAAGTTTAGTTTTTAAAAACCTAAAAATATTTTCATATTAGTTATTATATATTTTTTACAAATCATAAAATCTTATCGATAAAAAAAAATTTACCATGGAGAAAAATAAAATTATAAATGTGAGTAAACTTTGAGGTAAAAAACATAAAATGTTTAAAAAAAATTTCAAAATGAATTGTGGAGGTGTGGATTGACTTTATACTCCCTAAAATACATTATTTATAAAATTTTTATGGGAATTCATTGGGAGTTACTTCCCCTTACTGAAACATTTTGGGTATTTAGAAAAATGTCACCCCTTTTCACTTATAAAAGGGGAACTCCTATATTCACATACTATTATAATAAAAACAATTATGTTTGGACAAAAATATATTTAAGAATCATCTATACACACTTTTACACCTTAATGAGGTTCTAATCTTCTAAAAATACCATCACTTAGATGTTTAATTCCCTTCACAAATGAGTTAATCCAAGAAGTGAGGAATAAGTTCCCAGAAATCTGTTATCTTTTTCTATTTATTATTATTTTTCATATTAATAAAATTTAATTTTACCATATCATAATTATAAAATCAGTATCATTATTATATTTTTATTTTATTATATTCATGTTTCAATCATTAACCATCATCCTCTTTTCCATTAATATAAATGAAAATGGGAATCTTGTGTTGTGTGGAATACTGCCACCATGAAGCAACATGTTCCGTTTCCCATCATGACCTTATAATGATGGTAATAATTTTGAATTTAATATATAAATATAATTAAATATTATTTTCTATAATTATAAACTATATTAATCCTTTTCCCCATCCTATGGAAAATTAAATCGTCAACTATGTGTACGTGTCGACATCCATCTCCATGGATAAATCAATTCCTGTTTTCCATTTTATCATAACCTTATGTGGATGGTAATGAGAGTGGTTTTAAAGGATAAATATAGTTTTTATGTTACCATTGAGGTTATGGTATGTAACAATCGAGGTCTAATCAATGATATTATCAACAAAATATTTTCATAAATTCAATCGTTTAAAACAAGTGTACTAAGAAGAAAATTATTAATTTAAATTGTCTAATATTTTGATATCTATTACTTATTCTTAAAAATAATATATAAATCTGAAATATAACACTAATAAATACTAAATTATTTCATTATTATTATAGTTTAATGATATTATAGCTAAATCGCCTCATAATCATCAATAATCATGGATTTTTTAAAATTTGGATGGTTTGACCACTTACGTAAATAATAAAATGAAATTATATTATGGATGATGATGAAAAAAATAATTTATGGTATAATATGAGATAAGTTTTTATTTTTTGTGTTTATGAAATCGATACATCAACATGTAACTAAAAAATTAATAAAATACCCTTATTTAGTTGAAAATCACTGAAAAATGTTTATTTTCGATTTCATCTTCTAGGATAGAGACTAAAATACTAATGAAATTAAATTTAAACACCATAAATAATCATAATTCATTCATTATAGTTTTATTAATTAATTTTTATGATGAAATTTGGAAGAACAATGAAAATAGACACCTCTCCTATGAAACTACTACGAATTCTCATAACTATAATCACATAATGTGGGGAAATAAGAAAAAATCTAACTAATAAACATATATATGATTTTTATAAATGAAAATTATAAATAATTTTATGTATAAATATAGTTATGAAATTGTTTATTATTATATTTATGTTTCTTATAAAGGAGGTTAGTGTAACACTCCAAAATTCTAATATATGATTACCTTTAAATAAGTCTATGTGTTCGATATCTTGCTCCACAAACAACATTGAACATAAAAAAAACCATGATATAATTAGATAAAAATATTAATATTTAAGTATGACCTTTAAAACCAAGATGTAAAATTTGTGAGAGTAAATAGTAATAAATTATTTATGAAATGTTTATAAAAATAAAATAAAGGCTATTTTTAGTATGAATGAACTTCAATTTGTTAACCAAAAATGACTAATATGATAATTTATTATTTAGATAATTTTTTTATATGAAAAATAATTTTATTATATAAACATAAAAATTTAAATTAAAATATTATTAGTGATAAATTATTTTTATTATTAATAATTTTATTATAAAAATTTAGTTAGTAATTTACATGAAATAAGAATAACAATAGTTAATATTTGAAAATTCAATTTTCAAATTAAAACATTTTTCATTATAATTTATGATTTCATAAAAAAACAAAAATTTAAATTAATTACCATTAAATTAATAAAAATGAACTTAATTTTTTAATTCATCTAATAAAAACTGACTTAGTATGAGTATGTCATATTTTTTCTAAAAAGGTAGGTTTTTAATAGAAAAAAACGGTTTTCAAGAAACATATATTTATATAAAAACACTGATATATAAAAATTCCCTAAAAAATTTATAAAACATTTAAAGTAATAAAATATTAATTTTTGGAACAAAATTATTAATTTTAAATTGCATTTTAACTTAAAAAACCAATGGTAAGATGTTTTATAACTAGTTAAAATGTTATATTAACATGAAAACTCATTACCGACATTATTTTGAATCGGGTATTTTTTCAATGAAGATATAGTTTTTGTAACCCTTGAAAGCATAATATATTATATTTTTTTTACAATAATTCAATTTATGACATTTAAATCACAATAAAATATAATTTTACCTTATTTATAAATTTAAATCTTAAAAACATTATATATTTAAAAACTATTTTTACATGTTTACATGTATATATTTTAAATTTTACATTTTATAAAATTAAAAATTATATTTTGAATAAATTATTTTCATATTTTTAATCAAATTATCAAATTAGGTAAAATGATTAATCTAAATATTTTTCAATGAAATTAATTTATATGGTTAGAAATTAATTTCAAAGTGAAATGTAAATTAGGGTAAAGAATAAAATGTTAAAAATAAATTCCTGAAAATAGAAAATGTTTCCTAAAAATAGAGTGGATGATATCATTATAGAAACATAATCCTTTTTGTTACTTTTTTTTCATTTTAGGGCCTTAGACACTTGAATAGTAAACTTACATTATTGAAAATATAAGGGTTACTCAGAAAAACAACCCCTCCCTTCACATATAAATGGGTAACATATTCACCATTTCAAGTCTATGTTATCATTCAAAATTATCCTTATAAATATGAATTTTTTATCTACCTATAACCATATCCCACTATCATAATCCCCTAGTTACCCATAGTTATCCTAAGACCCTCAAATTTAAGAAGACTTCCAAGAAAAATTCAAGTCTCCAACATGAGTATTATCAACCACTTAATTTTAATATTAATTTTCTCCATTCAAATGTATTCAATACATAGTAATATATTTATATTATAATAATTTATATACTATAATTTTACTATATTAATTTTTTTATAATTATTTATTTATATAACCCATCAATTTTAAAAAAACTTTTGTTCATGTGTTGTGTGAACTAACGCCTCTATGATGTAATGTATTTCATTTTACTTATTAGACTTAAATTGATGTATATATAGATGAGATTAAAGGATAAATATGATTTTATGATATAATTAGGGTACTATTTAGACAGGTTTTTGAGCCAAATGATGATATTATCAACAAACAACCATCATTAATTTTTTCATTTAAAATAAGCATAATAAGACGATAATCTTTCATTGAAATTGTATAATGTTTACATATTCATTATTTCTATTTATAAATCCTTAATAATAAGATATATTAAATTAATAAACAATATATAATATCATTATGATACTGGTATAATGATATTACATCTAAACTACCTCATAATCATTCATTAAATCAATTTATGTTCATGTTTGGGTCAGTTTAACCACATAATTTTACAATGATATATATTTCTATCATTTATGAAAATGAGAAATTATTTATTGATGTAATATGATATATATATGTAAATATTTTTTTGGGTCATGGTATGGTTATATCAACATTTAACTAATTAATTAAGAAAACATCCTTCATTCTTTAAGAATCACAAAAACATGATCATAATTGATTTGATATTTTCAATTCATATAAAATGAAATTAAATAAAAGATTTCTTATAAGATACCGGATCCCAAAATACCATTCCTTATAATTTTTCGGTGTTGGAGGCACTTGGATGTGGTTCCAGGTGGTTTGGTGGATGTTTGAGGAGGTTTTGGGGATCCAATTCCAAAAATGGCTTGGCTGCAACATAGAGGTTATACTACATTGTGAAGGTAGTTTCTATGGTGTTGTGGCTCCAAACTGTAATTTAGGAGAGTTCAAGAAATGTAAATGAGGCTACTTCCTTTTTAGGCCTAGCTATTCTATGGAGGAAGGTTGTGGCCTAGCCATTTCTTTGGAGGTCAAGTGCTAAGGTTTTGAGGATTTAGGTTGCAGCATAAATGTTTTTGATTCTACTACCAAATTGGGGGAAGCTATGCTATGGTTAGTGTTCTATAGTGTAGTCCCTTTCTTAGGAAAGGGGTATCTACAACATGGTGTCTAAGGCTTCACTTTATCCCCAAAACCCTTATAAATAGAATCTTACTATGGAACCTAGAAATGGATTTGAATGTAGGGGTTATGGAATGATCTAGGGGGATTATGCTATATTATTTCTATTTTTCAATAAAAGATGGTGTGGCCCAATAGGATGAACCATGGTCTTCAGTTTTTAGTGGGTCTATACGTACCTTGAGACCCTCAAACTCAGTTTTCAGTCACTTATTCCACTCAAACCCTAGTTTACCTATAAAGGATTTGAGGCTCCTTGAAGCCCCTTCCTATAAGGATTGATCCATGACTCATATAGGTCAATCAATACTAATTCATGATTAGTTATATGTCCTTTTACTAGAGGTTTACCTATATTTGATCTTTTTCCTACCATTTCTTCTAACCATGATTTTAAATTTGATCTGTTCTATTCTTAGGTGGTTTTATTTTTTTGGTCGGTATGTTTATGGAATAAAATTCTTAAAAGATTTTAGTTCTTATGGGGGTGGTGATTAGAGATATTTGACATTGGTCTCTTCCCATGTGAAGAAAGTTGAATCCTTTAAGGTAGATAATTCTTTTCTTCTCATTTATTTACACAAAAGCCAATATTGAGAATGTTTTATCCATTTTTATATAGGTTAAGTTAATCTAAAAATTATTTAACCAAATTAAAGATGAAATTGAATTGATAACATATGCCGATGATTTATATCATGATAATGGTTTGACTCTTGATGTTATAGATAATGTGTTATCTATCCTATTTTTGTGTATAATATTTTTATGTTTTTTCTAGAATGTTTATTTCATTAGAATATGGAAATTAATGTAAATATGGTAATTACTAAATTATTTGGATATGAAATTTAATGAGGCATGTTTAAATTAATTTGGAATTTCTTATAAATTGTTGGTAATTAAAATCGATACCATTTTCATGTTTATTTGAACGTGATCTTGTATTTTTATTAGAATTGATAAAGAATATGGATCAAGTTAATGCTAGTTTATGAAAAGAAAAATAAGGTTTATTAAATGTGATAAGTTCTTATCATACATTGTTAAATATGGATTGATACTAGAGAGAATGTTTAAAAATTTTGTAGCTTGTTATTGTTGTTTCCTTAGGTTTCCCATAGATAGAACCTGTGAATAATGAATAGGATAATTCAATATGGAATAAATTTTTTTTTATTAAGGATAAATATTTGGAGATGAGAGTGATTGATTTTTTATAAATGTTGGATGCCTTATATTGGGATCCATGAGGGATCATTTGAAAGTGAAGGATGAATTCCTTATTTTAGGGAAAATTTTACCTATTGATTATTATTTTTTATTAATTCATTCTGATTGGATCTAAATACGAGACTTTCTATATGATGTGATTTGATACTGTGATGGATGAGATTGGAATGGATGATGAGATGATAGAAGGGAGGTCCATATGATATGGGAAAAGTTGTCACCTGTGATGGAAAGATGAATCGAGATATGTACATGGGTGTTAGTGATTGAACCAGAGATGATGAAATGTGTTTAAGGTGGTCTTACTAATTGTTTTGATTAAAAATGGATTCTTTCTTGTGATTAATATTTTTAATTACTGTATGTCCATGTTTCTTGTTTTATCTGCATTACATTCCCCACTTTATGAGGCATCCATATGTGCTTGGATGCATGTTTCCTATTACTGGTATTTTATTATTTTTTTCCTAGAGTAATTGGATTATGTAAAGTTAATAATGTTTAATAATTCATAACCCATGGGGTTGGTAATGGGGGAACACAAATGAAGGAAATATGAGATTCTTACGAAACCATGGGATCAGTGTAGATTATGTTTAGAGGGCATGGAACTGAATTTATTTCTAAATATAAAATAATTTAGAATATTTTTAAACGTTAATTGATGTCTAATAATGAAATGAAATGATAAAAATGAAATAATTAATTTATGTGACTTTTTAAAATATTTTTGTGCTTAGAGGATATCTAGTCCCAAGTTGTGGCAGCCAGGTATCTAAGAGATGATATATACAATTGATAATTGGACTAGTTTATTCCCATAGTGTGTTTATAATCTATATTATATCCTATATATTCTATGATTTCATACACTAACCCACCCATGTAGGTTAGAGAAACCAATACCTAGTGGAATCTGGGAGAGTGTTTTTTCCAAAATATTGGTGGGAGAATGGATGCCTAACTACCCCCTCTATCATTACTCTCTTATATTAGTATTATTATATGCTGGTATGCGCTATGGTTAGTTTCCCATAATTTTTTATAGTATGTTGTAATGTATTGTGGTTATTTCAAACAAATGTATATCTAAATATAATATACGATAGTAAATTATAGGTACGATGTTTATAAGCTATAATGGATTGAGGTACCATACTTTATATATGGGATGTGATGGCTTGAGTGATAATACCTGATGTATGATACATTTCATATGTGTTGTGATGGATCTCATAAAATACTTGGTTACTATATAGAAAAGTGATATGGTATGATATGATGATGTTATGCCTGAGGTGCATGTGGTGTTAGTTACCCCAGGTGTCCATGATCTAGCTTACTTTTAGAGAGATATGGATAAGTACATGTAGTGTTGGGGTAGAGTGGCATAGTAATTTGAACATGGAAGCGGGGTACTGAATCATGGATGATTTTCACCTATCGACCGTTCAAGGATCCAGTTCTATTCTAATGTGTATAGAGTCACACTAGTTGAATCCACTGTGATGTTTCAAATTTTAGAGTCAATTGTTTCTGATTAATTTCTATTTTGAGTGGGAGGGGGAGTTTGTTTACAAAGATTAGATGAAATTATTGATTAAGGAAGATTTATTTAACAATTTCATAAATATTGGGGTGAGTTCAAAATTAGGGATTTAAGCTTTTTATATCCTTAATATTTTCTTTATATTTCATTAAATTAACACTCACTTCACAAGATGACTTTGATCAGAATTCTCAAGCATTAAGGACTTCATCTAAGCCTTAAAATGACTTAGGGTTCTATTTTTTCAATATTTTTTTATGGTGGAGAATTTATGGTTCCAATAATCCATGTAATACACATGTTAAACAAAACAAGTCATTAATCCATGACATTTTTATTTCATCAAACATAATGTTAACCTAAAGAATATTCATCGAGAAAAAGCTCTCAATCAATTAATATCCGAAATTTATGACTCAAAAAAATGGTATATTTACTAATCCATTTATATGGATAGTATTCTGGTAATATATGTTTATGGTGATTAATTATAAATAGAATGAAAAAACTGGATAAGAAAAGAGTTGTGCGTCGAACACACACACGAACGGTGATGATAAGTAAAATCACACTTTAGATTGAATGAGAAAGAAAAAGAAGGGAAGGGGGTTAAACTTGATTTAAATTATTTTAAGAGAAATAATATTTAAGAATAGAGGGAGGATTATTAAAAGAGAATATGAAGAATAAAATTGCATTAAAATTGAAACAGAATTGAAAATAGCTTGCGCAAATACAATTGAAAACAAACACAAAGAAACACGAAAATAAAAGTGGTGGAGAGGTATATATTGTTGAAACAAGATCAAGGAAAGTCCTACCAGACCCTTGTATTTTATATAGTCATTACAAACGTCCTCCTTAAGTTATGAAATACTAACTCTTTTCAAGGATAGGAGGGGGATGTATTTATAGCTCAAAGAGTTGGACTGTTTTCATTCCAAATATTCCCCTCGAATTGGATTAAAGATTAGACCATCTATACAACATAATATTGAGATATATTCTACTTAAAAATTGTATATGTGGAAGTTTTCTATATACTATGAAAATTTAGCAGCCATTGGACTTATCTAGACAAAGTTATGGCTTTTTTACTAAACAATGTTCATCTGACTATTTTTATCACCATGTTTTCAAAGGTCAGAATGTGAATAGATTTTTGAATAGAAAGATACCCTAAAATTCGAAAAAATTATTCTAAAAATTAGAGAGACTATATCTTCTATTTCACACTGAAAAATAGCAGCTCTACTAGATGTCTATATCAGTAGAGAAATCAATAATGTTTTACAGATTTCAATTCCCGGACAGAATGGTGGATTGAAGTTAAAAACATCAGTTGGGACACTTTTTCATGGATTTGGGTCTTTAATTTTTTATCCAAGATTAATTTTTTTGTATCCTGATTTTTTTTGTAAAATAAAATGATTTGGAAAACAGGATTGAGTCCATAATTTCAATCTTCATGGCTGGTCCAATTTTTTCACATATTATTTGGGCCTTCTTGTGTGGATCATATGACCCTTCAAATCGTCGAATTGGACTAGTATTCCTTATAATGATTTGTTTTATATTTAATAAGGAACAATAATAAATAATAATAGCACAATTTGGATTAGTATGATGATATTTATGATTAAAAAATTAAAGTGACTTGAATCTCGATCAATTCAAAAAGTGCTCAAAAATTATATTTAATAGTAAAACATGAATATTTCACACCATGTATACAATTTTCATAGAAAATCAGTAAAGGGAGTAAATAAAAAGTTATGAATAAATAAATAACATCAAATCCTCCACACTTAGTATGTGCATGTCCTCTTATGCAAAAAATATAAAAACATAAAACAATAATTCTCACTCACCAAAAAAATATTAAAATTTTATTTCCCCAAATGAGGGGAGGTTTTGAACAATGCACTCATCCATATTTAATTCCACCAATTTTTTTTATAGAAACAATTTTCCAAAAAAAATTCATTTTTCATGCTCAAATTTAGAAATGGAAAATGTGGGCACTCAAAACTCACTCCTCTCAAGATGATAAAAATTTATTTTTGGAGGTTCACTAATTCACCAATAAAAAGTGAAAATCTTAGAGTTTTAAAGAGACATAAACTTCCATTCCTTATTTTAAAGTGAACAAGAATAAATAGGTATTTGGAAGGGGTTTTTATATACCTATGGGATGGTAGGAATTTAATTTCCAAGAGATATGCAAAGAGGGGTAAAACATCAACATGGGTAAAAACATTGCACAATTTTTTTGAAATGAATCATGGAAGGAAATGGAAACACATATTTAGAAGGGAATGATTTTGTGAATAAATAAAAAAATGAGGAAGAAAATTTAAATAGGGATAAAAAGATGAAATATTCACAAAACACAAAACATCTCCCAATGATATATTTATTCTTTTATTATTATTATTATTTTGAGTTTTTTTTCGAAATTTGAACTTGAAAAATATCTCACACCCATATCCCAAACCATGTTTAATCATCTCATGATAATAATTTTAATAGTTATAACAATATTAAAGGTTTAGGAAGAGTTAATTTTGACATGCCCAAGATACAACCTATTTTTTTGTTCTTTTTTTGTTGATTTTTTTCATTTTTTTTAACTCTCATCAATAAAATTTACAAAATTACATAATTGAAAGTCCATTCACCAAAAATCACTGAATGGAAAATTATCCCCACACTAAAATGGATGTGTGTCATCAAGAATATGACAACACATTTAAAATCAATGAAATGGCACCCAAAATGAAATCCATGCCCCTAAACTTAAATTTCAATAATTTATGCAATATAATTCCATGTAGATGTTGGACAGGACAAAGTTATGGTCTTGTAAGGTGGCTATCAAATAAATGGTTTTAGTAGGCTTGAAAAGGTTTTCAAAAGGAGGATTAATGTAAGAGTAATGTGAGACTATTTGTATATTATGATACTCACGTGATTCAGAAAATTACTCTATCATATTAATGCACACCAAATTAGGAAATTCAACTTGAAGGTCCACAAACTCAAGAGTCACAATCAGGGGTGAAAAAAACACAAAATGAAAATATGGTCATAGGTAACCTTTACATGAAATATAATGTTGTTCCTTATGGTTGGGGAATAATAATTTTCCAAATATAAAACTAAGAATTCAAAATGTATTATTCTTAAAACAAAATTCATTATCCAATTTCATGATGAAAATAAATTTTTTTTGTGATAGAGACATTCCTTTTGACTCAAAAAAAATGGTTGGATAGAATTTGAAATGTTTATATCGAGTAAGTTTGAGTCTTTTTTTTTGGAATTTGTTAGTTTTTTTAGTTTTTTAGTGTTTTTGAAATACAAAACCACACAAAAGAGAAAGATAAAAATAAAGGGTTTGATGAAGGAAGTGATAAAAAATGAAAGAGAGAGAAATAAAAAAGAAATAGGGAGAGAGTTAAAGAGAAAGAGGTGCCCCTGGTTTGGATTTGGTGGGTGTTCATCTCCATCGAGTGGTGGGTCAATTGTAGAAGTTGGGGATCTAATGGAAGTCTATGTGGTTTCCGGGATATGAGTCCTCTCATGGTGATGCTTTGTAAAATTTCAATTACCTAATAAAGAAAAATTATTATTAATCTAATGAAAATCTAAAAGGAAATTAAAATTTCATGAATGTAAAAGAAAACAGGGGTTGGTTCCTAAGTAGCATTGAATTTATTTTGTCCACAGCTAGACAGTTGCAGTGGACTACCCATAGTCCGATGGTGGACATAATATTTTCTCAACTCAAGAGTGCTTCCAAAAAAACTTCCCCTTTGGGAGGCCCAATTTTTCATTGGATAATTTCTTCCCTTACTTATTTTTGCTCTTATAGTTCAATGAGGGTGGAAATAGGGTGGATGATTAAAAGATAATATGAAGAAGAAACTTTCATTAAAATTTTAACGAAATTGAAAACATATTACACACATACAATTGATGACAAACACAAATAATAACGAAAATAAAAGTGGAGGAAAAGTATATCGGGTTGAAACAAGATCAATGAAAGTCCAACTAGACCCATAGAAAGGTTCTATTCATTCCAAACCACATACTTAAGTGCTTAAATGAAATCTTTGCGCAATGATATGAGGGGGATGTATTTATATCCAAAGGTGTTGGACTGTTTGAATTCCAAATATTCCCCTATGATTGGCTTGAAGATTGTACCATACAGAAAGTAGAATCTTGAGATACCTTCTTATTACAAGTTGTATATACTAATGTTTTCAGTCTACTTTAAGAATTTGGAGGTTATTAGACCTATGTAAATAATGTGATATATTTTTTACTAAAGAATGTTCATTTGTCTATTTTTATCACAACTTTTTCAAAGTCCAGAATGAGAATGGACTTTTGAATAGAAATATGCCATCAAATCTGAACACTTTATTATAAAAAGTTTGAATAATATATATTTTCTTTCTAAATAAAATATATCATATATAATGTATGTTTATATTAGGTGATAAATAAATAATGGTGTGATGATTCCAATTATCAGACAGAATGGTGGGCTAAACTTCAAAACATTAGTTGGGACCCTTTTCCATGGATTTGGGTATTAAAATTTTCATACAAGATGAATTTTATTGGAAGAAAAATTTTGGTGGAGAAAATTATTTGGACTTATAGATTGAGTCTATAAATTTCAATCTTCATGGCTAGTCTAGTTTCTTCCCAAATTCTTTGGGCATTTTTGTGTGGATCATATTACCCATGAAATTGCCAAATTGGATAAGGATTCCTTCTACTGATATGTTAGATACTGAACAGGGAACTCTAAAAAACAATAATCAAACAATTTAGATTATTATGATGAGATTTATGATTAAAAAATTAAATTGACTTAAATCTGGATCAATTCAAATTGTGCTAAAAAATTATATTTAATATTAAAACATGAATATTTTTCACCAAGTATTAACATTTCAAAGAAAATCAGTAAAGTTAGTAAATAAAGAGTTATGAATAAATTAATAACATCAGGTACCCTTATTGAATTATTATTATTATTATCCCTTATATAGAATAATTGGTGTGAGATTTACAGATGAGGACAATAAGTTTTTATACATGTTTAAGTGATGATTTAGTTTCACTTCTTGCTCACTCAGCTTTAGTATTATTTATTTATATTTTTTAGGAGAGGATCTAGGGAGGATCCTACTAAGTATACTATTATTCTCTCTATATTTATATATAATTTTTTAGGTAAACAATATAAATTTGGAGATTAGGATAAATATTACTAGCTTATAATTTTTTAGGATCTATTTGGGATTTGTGGTCATTGTCGAGTTGACCTTCTTTTGGTATATGTAGTTTTACCCTTATAGTTTTTTAGTTTATAGGTACTTGGGTTTATTTTATATACATGATAAGGAGTTGTTTTGAGTATCTATATCATCTCACTCTTCTATATGTTCTATTAGTGGGTAATTCGTCCCATTTTCTTGTATATTATACCCTTAGTTCTAGTCACCAACCTGGGGACTACTGGAGGTGAGACTTAGGTGGTCACTCTCGCCCATCTCTCATTGCCATCCCATAATGGGAACTCTTTCGGGGGAGGAGTTCATGAAATCATGGTGGTTAGTTTCCCATATATGCGTGTTGAGGGAAGTAATGGATTTTGGTTATTTCACACACATGTATCTCTAGATAGAGTATCCAATGGGTTATTATAGGTATGGAATGAAAATTTTGCGATGGATTGAGGTACTTTACCCAGTGTATGGGATGTGATGTCTTGATATATAGTACTTGATATGTGATACACATTATACATGATGTTGTGGATCTTTGAAACTAATTAGTTACTATATAGAGATGTGATATATGATGAAGTGATTATGTGATGTACAAGGTGCATGTATTATGACTTAGACTAGGTGACTGTAGGAAGGCTTACATTTGGAGAGTGATGTATTAGGATATATGACATTGGGGCAGAGCGACAAATCTGTGGGGAAGTAGAAATAAGGTACCCTTGTTGATTTAATATATTATATGATCCCTTTTATCTGATACAAGGTAATATATATCCATGGTGAGTCTGGTAACTTACTATATCGATTTAGGTGACTGGTTAGTTTCAATTGTTATTCACTAGGCTTTTGTAGTATTTATTTATCTTTTGCATGAGAGGTTCTAGGGAGGATCCTATAGAGTATATAGTAATTATGAAATCATGTATATATAAACTATTTTTCCATAATCTGGAGAAGTTTTGAGATTAGGTAAGATATTACTATTTCAAGGTTTTTCAAGAGTTGTTTGTGCTTCATTATCTCCATCGAGTTTACCTTATTTTGGTACTTTTTGTTTTTCCCTTCCTTTTTTAGTATGTATGGAATTTCATATATGAAATTAGGATTATTTTATATATATATATATATATAATTATGAGTTTTTTTGGAGTATCTATATTATATATCTGTTCCACATGTTCCCTTATAGGGTAATGCCTCATATTTTCATGTTTATTATACCCTCAGTGCTAGACAGCAACTCGGGGCCTACTAGAGACATGAATAAGGTGATCACCATCTCCCTTCTCTCACTTTAGAACCAAGAGGGGTAACCTTTGGGGGAGGGGATCATGAAATATTTATATCAAAGGATTAGGTAGAGGGATATAATTGAGTTTGTAGTTAGTCACATGTGAGACTACAAGGGTTGGTAGGGAAACAGTGTCAGATAAGTTTACTAAGTGATTTAAACATAAGAGACTAGCTGTGAAATTGGTATTTAGGGCCCCAATGGCATAATTCATGGACCTTAATGTTTACTAAGTTTACAAAATGATGAGATACTAGTTTTAGGGTAGATAAATAAGAAATGATCATTAATAATAATTATTTTATCCTGTATTTGAAATGGGTAGACATTAGTATATGTTAAAACCATAAAAAAATAAGATTAACATATTTTATTAATTAATATTAAGTGTTTTATATTATAGGTTTATGAGCATTAATATTTTATTATTATTAAAGGTATGGATCTAGGTCTACATCCATTTCAGGTTCACATAGAATATTTTTAGTAGTTTGAGCTATCTAATCACCACCAAATAGTGGATGATAATGACGGCACCTAAGGGAGGAGACTCTGAGAGTTTTAGTTCTACGACCTAAAGAAGCATGTTTCCTAAATTTTAGATTTAGTCTAAAAAGACAAGTTAGAGTTGGTTTATATAGCCTAAAATTATATATTTTATTATAAAGAGCACTGGGATTCATTGAATGTGAGGATACCACATGGATAAGTGAGTAAGTGGTGGGTCTTGTTCCCTAGAGGTTGCAATGATTCAGTAGTCTCATGGAAGAAGTTCTAAGACCAGTTACGAGCATATTTTCTTTCTTTGATAGTGAAGGTGGCCAATCACTTGGAGATTATTACCATTCAATAGGGGATTTATAGTGTGGGAGATTTTGGGATCTATTTTATGACCCTTCTAAGATATGATCTAGACCAATTTATAGATAAGGAAGCTAGGATGAAGAATTTTAATGAGTCTCTGCATCCCGATATCCTGTGCTTGGTAACCTCATTCATGTTTTTAATATATCTCAATGTGTTGGAGAGAGAATAGATTGTATAGAGGGAACTAGTTAAAAAAGTATTATCATGAGAGGGGATTCATTAGGATTTATTTTGAAGCAGGTCTATGGTTGACATTTCTAGTTGACTAGATAGAAGTTATTTTGTTCAATTGGGTGTAAGTACCATCCCTCATCATCTCATTTATTTGGTAGTGTAATATCTGAAACCTATGTCAACAGATTGGACACATGTTTTTCTTGTGGAGCCTGAGGTCCTCAATTGTGAGATTTCCTAAAAGTTATGAACAATCTGCGTGTACGAGGTGTTTCACTTAAAGTTCCTTTATTGAGGCTATTTCATCTGAGGAATGAGTAACATGGTGTTCTAGTTTAGGTTCAATATAGAGGATATTGGGTGGTACAAGGATAACACAATGGTGACTTTCATCCTCATAGAGCATAGAGAAGCCATGGAGGTGGTTATCAGTATGGTTAAAGAGGCCATAGAGAAGGTCTTGGTCAACTTCATGCTTTACCAATTATAGTGCTGGGTGAGTCAGATGTTGTTCAAGGCACATATTTCTTATTTTATACATTGGTATGTCCTTTTTATTAATTTGGACCTACACAACTATTAATATCTCTTACTCTCATCCATGATTTGGGAATTGGGGTAGAGAGGATTCCTGTTCCCTTGGACTCAAACATTCAAATTAGTGGTGAAGATGACTTTTATAAAGTATGTAGAAACGTTGAGATAGTGCTGGAGAATAATATACCATTTAGAGACAACCTATGTTTATGGATACAACTATAATATATCATCCTCAACATGGATTTGATATATTTAGTACAAAACATCATGGATTTCTTCTAGAGATAGGTTGTTTTCCGTGACACTGATTGAGAGAGAGAAGTGTTTTTATGATTAATATCCTATAATGGGATATAGGCGTGTTTCATCTTTGTCTTAATTGATAGATGATATGATATTTTTTTTGTCATAGGTTTATCCAAAAGTGTTTCTTAGGGTTATGAAAGTGTACCCATATTTCTTTCCTGAGGTGGTTATAACATTTCCCCCTTGACAAGAGATTGAGTTTGGGATTGATATATAGCTAGGCATAACTCCTATCTCGATTTATCCATATAGTATGGTACCTTATGAGTTTCATGTTCTATGAGTAAAACTCAATGATCTGTTGTAGAGAGGTTTTTCATAGTTGAGTTTGTCACCAAGGGGTGCATATGTTTTTTATATGGAAATGGATGATGGTAGTTTGTGATTTTATATCGATTATCATCACTTGAACTAGGTGATGGTGAATAATTAATACCCTATTCAATAGATTGGTGACTTATTCTACCATCTAAATAAATAATGTTGGTTATCAAAGACCGATTTATAGGTTGGATATAATAATATTCAAGTAAAGGATGAAGATCATCATGAGAATTATGATTTCATTGTAATAATTTTTCTTTTAATGAAATATTCAACCATGTTCATGGGTTTAGTGAATGTAGTGTTTAGGGAGTTCTTTTATTGGTCTATGGTTGTTTTCATTGATAATATCCTTATGTAATCCATTTTTGAGGAGGATAATTCATAGCATCTATGGGTCATAATGGGAGTTATTCATCATCAACATATTTTTGGGGTGTTTTAAATGTGAGAGTTCTGGGATTGTGATGTTTGTTTCATGGGGAATGTCATGTCCTAGAAGGGAGTGGTTGTAGATCCTTCAAGGGTAGAGAAAGTCTTTTCTTGGGTATCCCCCAACAATATAGTAGGGATGAAGAGTTTCCATAGTATTATAGTCCATTAAAAGTGATTATTAGCTGATTTATCTTAGGTTTTTAATCTTATTATATTATTTAATAAAAAGGATCAAGCGTTATTGTATACTAACCAGTGTCATGAATCTTTTGAGTACCTGAAGGAGAAGTTATACAATACTCCAGTCCTTATTTTCTAAAAGAGGGAGTTTAGTTTGAGGTTTTATTTGAAACTTTATGTCTTGGGTTGGGATATTTTATAATTTAGAATATACCAGTTATTTTTTATGGATCTTGAAAGTTATGTAGTGAAGATCATAATAGTTTCACCCATAATATTGAGTTGGTGGAATTTGTTTTTGACTTCATGTTTTGGAAACATTACCTCATACAAGAGTGCATTTTGGTTTTCACCAACCATAAGAGTCTATGATACATCTTCTCCCAGTGTGACATGAAATTTCCATAGTGAGTATGGATGGTTTTCTTATAGGATTCTGACTTTGATATTTCATATACACCAGGAAAGGAAAAATTTATAATTGATACATTGAGGAAGAAGTCACATAGTGATATCATGCATGAATCTAGGGATCCCCATAGTGTAATGGAATAACCCTCAAAGATGAATCTAAATATGAGAGAGGTTAGAGGCATATGCTGATTTTTTCTATGAAAGTGTGGTCATCATTAGTATAATAGGAAGATGAGTCACTTTTGGAGGATTCCAAGGTAGAGGTCTGTAGAGACTGAGTTATTTTGGTGTGACCCCTAATGGTTTTTATGAGGATGAACATCACTGTTTGTTGTTACAGGGGAGAAATTTCATCCCTTCATCAATGGATGAGATGGTTCTGTTATAGTTCCATAGCTCACCATTGGTGGTATATATTAGTGTGAGAAAGATGTACCAAGCTTTGAGTGGTCAGTTGTGGAGGTTAGGGTTAAAGCATGAATCTTCACAATTTCCTTCTCAGTGTTTGGTTTTCCATAATGTGAAGGCTGATCACTGTTTTCTTAGTACATTCCTCCATCCATTATATGATCCCTGATGGAAGTGGGAGGACATCACAATGTAATTTTTTTATAATTTTATCTTCTAATCAGGGTGGCAATGATGTTATATGGGTGATCATGGTTCATTTTATGAAATCATCCCACATTATAGAGATTAGAGAGTAAAGATCATTTGAGGTTTTTTCAAGGTAGTATTTTTATGCGGTTGTGAAATTAAATAGAGTCCCAATGATGATCTTCTCATATAAAGATCCTTGATTTACCTCTATTGTGTGTAGAGGTATCCTGCATGATCTTGGATTTCATTTATGCCTTATAACTACTTTTCATCCACAGATAAATGGTTAGAAATATTTCACCATCAAGACTCTTAATCACATGCTTCATTTTTGTGTCCCAGATTTTGGAGGTTCATCGATGAGGCACCTTCTCTTGGTTTAGTTTTCTTAAAATAATATTTTCCTCTCCACCATTGGTATGTAACTACTTGAATTATTGTACGACCTATTTTACAATTCTCTATTTTACTAGACTAATGTTAGAGAGTCCACAATTCTGATACTAGAGCTAGTATATAGCACAATAGTGATGGTTTAGGTGAGACATTAGAGGTTGAGAACTACATAGGATCATCCAAAATCCCATTCCAATCATTAAAGGAGACCTATGAAGTATGAATTTTAACATCACATATTCTTAATGGTGACTTATCATTGTGGGAAGCAAATTTCTTATAATGATAGTAAGATCTCTACCTCTTTCTTGGTCCTTTTGAGTTGTTGGATCATATTATAGTCATGAAGTATCAGATAGAACTTCCCCATAGATGATATAGATAAATGGAATTTTTAACATGTCACAACTTCATTGATATCTCTATGATGAATATTACATCATTAATTTAGGTGAGATAGATTTTGATGATGATGTGATCTTCAAGGATAAGAGAGTGGAGATCCAAGATATCTTGAAGAAGTTATTGTGTGCTCATGCTATTCCCTTGGTTCATTTTCTATGGTGGTATAGTGGCATAGAGGATAGTACATGGGAACATGAGTCACAAATATGTGGTCAGTACCCTAAGATGTTTTTATCTCTTCTCTTTTTAAATTTCTCATTTTATCTGGTTGTTGAGCCTTTACTTGGTTTATGAGATGGAATTTTATTATTTATTATAGTTTCATTACACTCATTTGAAAGAAATCTTTCTCAGTAGAGAATTTAGGAGCTCATTGTTTCTTTTTTTCATTGGTTTTCAGTTGTTCATATGATGAGGTAATCAATCTCTCATGATGGAGAGACCTTTGAGAGGAGTCTTGCAGGGTGGATATTCCTATAAACCCATTTTCATTATTTCTATATGGGATTAGTTTTGAGTTCTCAAGGAGGAGAATATTTTTAGAAGAATTTAATGTAAGTTTGTGGATACCAAAATCCATTCCATTTGTGATTTTGGGGTGTTGGAGTCACCTGGAAGAGGTTTAAGGTGGTTTGTAGGGTGTTTGAGGAGTTTTGGGTGAGCCACCTCCAAAAATGGCATAGATGTGGCATGGAGAGTGAACTGCACTAAACGAGTTGGGGATAGAGAATATTGGCTCTAATATGTGGTTTAGGGGAGCTTAGGAGAAGGAAATGAGGCCACTAACTTTTTTAGATTGGCTTTTCCATGGAGGTAGAATGTAGAAAATACCCTTCTTCGGTGGTCATGTATTGTAGCATGGAGGATCCGAGATGTGGAATAAGGGGTTTTGAGGGTATATCCAAATTGGGAGAATCTACTCTATGGTTAGTGGACTACACTGTAGTCCCTTTATTAGGAAATATGGTTCTATAGTGTGGTGTATAATGCTATTCTATACCTCCAATATCCCATTTAATAGGATGTGACTGTGGAACCTAGAAACAACTTTGACTAGAGGGGTTGTGATGTGGTCTATGGGGATTTAGTAATAGTATTAATATTTTTTAACAAGTTGTGGCATAGCCCAAGGGGATTCTCTATGGTTTTCAGTTGTTTACAGGGTCTATAAATGAAGTAAGACCACCGATCTTGTTTTTATTCCACATCATCCACTCGAACCCAAGTCAAAATATAGATTTTTTGATGATCTTTAATTGCACTTTAGATAGGGATTGATCCCTAGAACCTAGAGATCAATACATGGTAATCCAAGGCGAGTTCTACATCCTTTTTCTAGTGGTTTATCTATATTTTATATAATTTACACTCATTTATTATTTCACTTATTTTAATATTAATATTTTTTTTCACATGTGGTTTTCATAATTTTTGGTCATTGAATTTGTAGGAAAATGTATTTTGGAGATCACAATTCTTGTAGGATAGGTGATCAAATATCTGCAACGTTTGTGCATTCTCATGCGAAGAATGTTAACTTCTTTGAGGTAGGGGATTTTTTTTATTTTGTTTACATGGACTAATAAATTGACTATGGGTTTTCCCTATAGATGGTAGATAGTTTAACCTAATAAATATTTAATAGGATTAAAGATGAAATTGGTTAGTGATCACATGTTGATGTTTTAAAACATGATAATGGGGTGCCTTTTGATTTTCTAGATAATGTTCTATATATTTTATTATTTTTTATATTATTTTTATGTATTGTTTATCATGTATATTTTATTGAAAAAGTATAAATAATATAAATTAGGCAATTTTTAAATTAACTGAGTATGAAATTTAATGTAGATTGGTTTAATGAATCCATTGTTTCTTATAATTTTATGTAAATTAAAATTGATGTAATTTTCATGTTTATTTGAATATGATCTTCTATACGTTAGTGGAATTGATAAAGAATATGGAGTATGTTAATTATAGTTTATGAAAAGAATAATAATTCATTTCAAATGATATTTATTTTTCTCATAGTTTTTTTAAATTGGTTTGATTCTAGAGAGTATGTTTAAAAGTTTGGTAGATTTATATAGCTAATGCCATTGGATTCTTATAGTTGGACATTGTAAATAAAAAATTATTTAATTCAAGATGGATAAAAATCAGTTTTTCAAAGATAAATATTTGGGGTTGAGAGTTCTCATTTTCTTGTAAATACTTAATGCTTTGTGTTGGGAGCTATGAGATATCATTTTCACGTGAAGTCTAAATACCCTATTTTAGGGCCAAGTTTCCCCAATGATTATTCTTATTTTATTTATTCCTTCTAATGCACACTGGATGCGATCCTTGATATGTGATATTATATGAGCCTATGATGTATGATCTTAGGATGACTACTGAGATGTGGGAATGGAGTTCTAAATGATGTAGCGGTAGGTGGCGCCAATGATGGTCAGATGCATTAGGATATGCATGAGGGTGTCAGGGATAGAACTAGAGACTATAGAACATGTTGAAACTAAGATTACCCATTATTTTGATGAATTTTTTATTCTTTCTTCTAATTAATCTACTTAATAGAAAGATGGCTATGTTGCTTGTTTTATCTGCATTCCATTCCCTACTAATTTGGATAGGTGGATGTGCTTGTTTTTATATTTCCTCTTACTGGAAGATTAAGATGACTTTACCAGAGTACCCTTTTACTGAATTAGGTTTGACCTATAATACTTTGGAATATTTCTAATAATATTTCCAAATCCATGTGTTGAGTCAGCATTGGATTTTTAGTCCTTGAGAGTATCGACGAAGTGATGTTAAAAATATTAATTATATTTTCTTCATGCATGCACAGTTTCTATTGAAACATGAATAAACCCTATGGGGATTCTTGGATAGGTAATCTAAGATCATGGTTGAGTTAATAACTTCATGTTTACCCAAGGCATGACATAAATTTTTCTGCACTTAGAGTTTTAGTCAGATGCGATTTGGTGGGGGATTATGTGGTGGAATTATTAATTAAATAAAAAAATATATTTAAATAATTCATCTTAATTATACCCACCCCCTCAACCTTATATATAAACCACAACCAAGGATATATTCCCCCCTCCTCTACCCTATGTCTACAGATGAAAATCAAGCCAAATCAATGCAACAAGATGCATCCGATCTTAGTTCTCGGTGCTGATAATCATTAGATTGAGGAGTAACATGATCCGAGATTCATTCTAAACTTAAATATTTGACATTTCACCCTCAAGTTAGGGATGTTATTTGGATTATTTCTTTTCCCCATTCTTTATTACTACGAAGAACACAGTTTAATCAACCAACAAATTGATTCTTGGATCATTTATATTTATATTATGGGTTTATTATGGAGAAAATTTGGGAGAATTAATTTCAAATTATTAATTTATTCATTGTTGTTATGACAAAAATAATCAAGATCAACATGAACATAGATCAAGGTTTTTTACTCTCATTTGTTCTTGTGATTTTCTCTATTGTATCTTTGTTCACTGCGTGAGTTCTTCGTTTGGCTTGAGGTTCAACAAAATTCTGATCAATCGATCATTGCATACCAGTTTCTTCGCACAACGAACCAATATCACAGATCTATGATAAAAAAACACGATCGTGGTGTGAAAATGGAATCAGCTATGAATATGATGATTTTGGATACCCGATTTCTCATTCTTTGATGTTATTTGGTGTGTAATGATGAAATAAATATAGATCTATTTTATGAGAATATTCAAGCCTTTTTTTCTATAGATCATTGTTGGAAAGGTCAAGAAAAACCCCGATTTTCAGTTTCCATCAAGGGCAGAGGCTCTGGTGAGGAATATGATGATGTAGAGGGAATCTAGAAAATTGAATGCAACACAACAAGTAATATGGCGTTAGACATTTTGGGGTACCCCCTAGCCGCATCTCTAGGGTTCTGAAAGAAATTAGGGGCCGTACAGAGTGGGGCCCCTATCACACAGCATGTGGCCCTCCTCGGTTGACTCAACATGTACCTAGAGGGGTACACAAAAAAGTGTTTGATTACACGACCATATGACACACTGTGTAGTCGTATATAGACATGAATTGGCTGGTTATACATGGGATTACCAGTTTAGTGGTACACATGAAGAGTACATAGGCAACCACATGCTGTGTAATACTATATGGACATGAACACACAAACATGGACACGACCAGGTGATACAAGAAGGATACCATGTGTCTCTACATGTTGTTTAATCCTTCTGCACGTTGTATATTTAGTGAATACATACTGTGTTTGGCTCTTCCACATGATCAGGCATGGAGATTGGTGGAAATTCCATGTACCCCTTGGTTTCTGCCATATACCACTTTTAAGAGTTCTTGTGGCACTTTGTTTTCTTAGTTTGGACCAATATAGGCTGGGTATATTTCCTTAATCCTTATCCTTTATGGTACAATGTGGGATTATATCTATATCATTTTATTGTGATCACTACTAGAGATTGAGTCTTAGATAGAGTTTGTGGTGTCCCTCTGTAAGACTAGACTGCGATCCTCTATCATAATTTGTTCCCTAGTTGGCGTTTGTGGAATTGGCGTGACCTCCTTGAGTAGGGAATTGATCCTCCATCTTTATGATCATATCAGTAGGGTTTACATAATTTTTGGCATACAATCCCCAACACAGCGGGATGATCTAGATTGGGTTCATGGTGTCCCCCAACAGTTTTGGGAATGACCCCCAATATATGAATCAAGGTATTCTTTGATTAATGAGATTTATTAGGTAGGTCCCAATGATATATACCTATTCATAGAGTGTGTTTGATGATATCATGGATTGGGGAGTAAATTCTAATATAACGATCATTTTTTAGAGAAGAATCTTATGACTGGAAGTTGGGTATGACTGCTTGGTGGTGTTATGTCTTTCCTGAGTATATCTAGGTGTTTCTATTATACATTGATTGTTATATATTGTATTGATATGACAATACTTGGTACTTAATGTTTAGAGTTTTGGGGGTGTCCAACTATGTATTTTTATATTCACCCATGCAAGGGATTTTCCCATATGTGTCATGTCTTATGAATGTGATGACCCTTTGGATGGTGTCTATGGAGGACAAGGAGTGGGTGGAGTAAATATGGATCTTGATAGACTGAGGTTTTATATCAAGAGATTATTTTTGACATAGAACTCACCCTTGGAGTAGTTTTTACTTGTACAGATTTCTTTTTATGGGCATGTGTTTTTCTCTTTTACACTTCAGTACTTCTACTATACTCTGGTTTGAGATAGTTGTATGCATGCATTTTTAGTTTCTATATTTTTATATCTTTCCAATATTGCATCGGGGTGTTTTTGGGTGTGTGCATATTGGTACCTAGGAAAAGGCCTCCATTATGTGTGATATGACTAATCGGTGCTAGTCATCAGACCCTGGCCTATTAGAGGAGGGATTGGGGAGTTGTGGCCCGGGCCTCGTTAGGTTGGGTCATGAAAACCTAGAATATGAAAAGTTAACAATTTTTAATAATGAGTAACTCATGGTGTTGGTGATTCTGGAATTAAAATTCTAGAAAAATGTTAATCTTGATAAACCATGGTCTTAGTTTGGAGTATGCCTCGAGAGAATGGACATGGATTTGTTGGTTAATTCAGAGTAATATGGAATAATGTTAATGTATAATTAATAGATAATTAATTAAATAAAAAAATAAAATGATAAAAATTAATGAATCTTTTTAAAATGTTTGTGTGCTAACATAATATGTAGTCCCTAATAGTGGAATCTAGGTATCCAAGTGATGATACATACAATTGAGCTCAGGACTAGGTTATACCTATTATGTGGTTGTGATCTATATTATATCCCATATATTCTATGATTTCATATGCTACCCTACCCATGTTGGTTGTGGAGACTAACACCCAGTGGACTCTAGGAGGGTGTTTTACTTAACATTACAGTGGGATGATGGATTTCTAGCTAACCCTATGGCCCCATTATATTCACTTAGTAGTATTATATGCTGGTATACATGGTGTTTAGTTTCTTATATATGTGTGTATAGGGTTGTAATGTAATTTTGTTATTTCACACACATTTATCTACATATATAGTATCCAATGAGTTGTTATAGGTATGAAATGTATATGATGTAATTCATTGGGGTACCTTATTTAGTGTATGGGATAGGATGGATCGAGGTATAATACATGATGTATGAAACATGTCATACAGGCTATGGTGGATCCCCAAAACCACTTTGTTTCTATATGGATATGTAAAATGGGATGATGTTATGCATGAGGTTATTGTGTTGATACTTATACCACTACTAGAATAATTGTCTTTTGCACCTGGGGAAATGGGGGACCACCAGCGGCGGTCACTATAGCAAGGTAACCTTGTTGTTTTTTATTACACGATCCAATTTATGTGATAGTTGGTGAGATACCTACATGGTGAGGATGAGAACATTGTATACTTATATATTTGATGAGTTATTTTCACTTGTTGTTTAATGGAAATTGGTATTCTTTATTTATCATTTTCATAAGAGTCTCTAAAGAGTATCCTATTTTGTATTTTTGTACTCACCCAATGTACAAGTAAACTGTTTTTAGGATAGAAGGAGTAGGATGGATATTTGATTGGATATTACTAGCTCATGTTTTGGCAGGAGTTGTTGGGATTTGTGGTTATTGTAGAGTTTACCTAGTTTTGGTAGTTGTATTTTTTCCCTTAGAGTTGTTTTTATCTCATATGACATCACATGTATGCACTTGGGACTATTTTATATATCTGAGTAGGAGTTTTTTTGGTTATCTATCTAATATCCCTCTTTTTAATTTTCTCTTAAATGTTATTTCATCCCATTTTCAATTTTATTTCACCCTTAGTTCTCATTTCTAACATGGGGCCTACTAGAGGTGGGACTCAGATAGTCATCATTTCCCTTGTCTCATTACCAACATAAGAAGGGTAATATTTCATGGAAGGGGGTCATGAAATTTATTAAAAATATTAAACAAAATATGATACCAATATACACATCATAGTTTCCTAGAAATATGGAACAATTTTAAATATTTGTGTTCGAACTATGCACATACCTATAAAAATTCAAAAACACTGAAATATTTCCTCAAAAAAACTGATAAAGCTTAAAAATCATGAAGGTAAAAATAGAATAATGTAAGTAGTTTATAGAGACATCATTTTGTGAATATTCTTCATAGTATAACACTTTTATTCCCCATAATGTAAAGCTAAATAATACAGATCAATGAAACAATGAAATCACTACTCCCACATCGTTGTTTTTTATTATAATATCACATGAGAATATTTTTCTTACTATTATCACACCCAAACCAATGAAATATATTTCCTACACAAGTGTTTATCCTTATTATCAACCATATAGATCAACTTCTCAATAATTGACATATATAGTTATAAATAAAAATACTAATAATTCAAAATGTTTAAGGGTCAAGATGATAAATATTAAGATAATAAACATAGAATATATTATGGATTGAAGTCAACTAGAACAACAATGAAAACTGATAAGACACCACTCCAATCCAATATGTGATCTCAAATGGTACCACGTATCTAGGTAAAAACTACCCCTATTTTCCAAAATAGTTGTGACCCAATCAAGGTGATATTTTATGGAGAACCCTTTCACCAATATTGAAATCATTAGAATGATGTCGATGAACTACATAAGATTTAGACCAACCCTAATATGTTACCAAACATATATGTATAACCTAAACCTTCATCGATGTATCATGAATAAGTTTTGAGACAACAAGAAAATATTCTCCCACCTTAGACCAAGAAAGTGGTTATTTGAAAGGGTGACCATAAATAGCCTCAAATAGAACCATTTTAATGGATTAATGATATCTATTATTAAATAAAGTAATCTATTCCTAAGTTCCTATCACAAGAACCCTTAAATATAATGACACTATCTTGAAACATATAATCTAAAATATGATTAACATGCTCTATTTGTCCATTTTTATGAGGATATAAAGTCATACTAAGCACAAACTTAGAACCCATCACCTCTTAGAGTCCCTTACAAAACTGAAAGTTCAATTGAAGGTCCCTATATGAGATCATAAAAGATGACATGCTATGAAACCTCATAATCTTCTACATGTATTAATTTCCAAAAACCTCAACCATGGTGGTGTCCTGAATCAAAATGAAATAGGAGGCTTTATCAACGGATTAATCACCACAATATGAAATTCTTTAATTGAAGATCCTATTTTAGTCAAATAATAAAATCTATGGACATCTTATTCCACTTCCATAGAAGAATAGGAAGAGGTTGAGGAAATCCAGAAGTTTTTTGGTACTTATCATTGATTTTATAGAATGTATTTAAACATAATACAAAATAATCCATGTCACACATCATAACTTCCACCCATAATATAGGTTTAATTTCATATTACAAATTGGCAGTTCCTCATTGAATGACTGACATAGAATAATGACAATCCTACATCACAAACATTCTAATAGATACTGGGCTGAATCTGGAAGTAAGGAACACCTTCCAATGAGATACATTATTATCTAATCGTATCCCTACTAGATAAAGAATTTATTATACATAAGAACTAGTCATCATGTGGATACACATGATGAATCAACTAAATAGGAGATTATGTTGACAATTCACGAGTGGGAATAATACCATTCTCATCTGATTTCAAATTCATGTGTATCTAAAGAAAGAGTCTCATGATTTTTCCCACATTCTTTGACTCTATTTTAACGTGAGAAGTAATTTTACTACTAAATGTGCCAATTTTTTTTCCATTTAATAGGCTGTAATGGATGTTGATGAATAATGTCTGAAGGAACTCTACCCATTACCTTTATCTAAGGTTAAACTATTTACAGGGAAAGATATATCTTATACTCTTATGATTATAATATACTATGAAATTTTCCCAAAAAAGGCAATATCTCCAAAACTTTATATCATTCATTACTATTATGATTTCAAGGACATGATTGGGGTAACTATTCTTATGAGGATAAATCTAAAAACATCCATATTCCACCACATGATCTCTTTATATCAAAAAAATCCCATACCTATATATGATGAATTAAAAAAAACAACCTATGTGAATTCTAGAATTACCAAAATTGGGGATGAGGATAAGCACCATTTTAATTAACCATTAAAAGTGTAAAAATTATAATTATAGAATAATTATATGCCTTTCTGAGTAATAGATTTCAAGAGTTAAGCATGTTATGAGAAATCCTTAATGGGAAACCAATGATATACTACCAAACCTAAGAAAATTTGAATCTAAAATATGTTCCATGGCTCCTTCAAAGATAAAACATATTCACCGTAATAGGATTAAATGAGATGACATGTTTTGAAAGCAAATATCTTTTGAACATAACCTCATGAATCTAGAAATAAAATTTACATAATTTCAAAAAAATACAGTGATCTCTCAAGAGTCTCAAAATAGAATTCAATTCAATTTTATACTCTTCCTCAATTGTCAAATAAACTATAATATCATTTCCTAATACCATTAAATTGGAATTAAGGAACTGGTTCATATCTAGTTCATCCAATCAATGAAAACCACAAAACATTTTGTAAGTCCAAATGTAATAAAGAGATATTAAATGGGGTCATACCTTCCCTAGAATGTAGTATTCAGAATACTTGAATCATTAAAATTGAGTTGGTGAGATCTAAACCTAATGTGGATTTTCAAAACCAACTATTCTCCCTTCAACTATTCAAACAAGTCATCAATATGGGGAAAAGGTTACTTTTTATTAATTGTTACCCCATTATAATTTTTATAATGAAAAAAATATGAATAATTTTTTCATCCTTCTTGGAAAGAAGCATAGGATCATGATAAGGTGATACACCAGGAATAATGAATTTTTCTTCTATAAAATCATCTAATTGAACAATCAAATCTTTTTATTTAGCTCATTCTTTATGATAAGAATGAATAAATATTGGATGAGGTATAGATACCAAATCGATCAAGAAATAAAATTTTATTTTTAGAGGGATACTGTATAGTCATCATGAAATAACTAGGGAAATACCATGACCACTAATGGACACTCACATTACAAGGTATCAATTTAGTGTTCAATTGACAAGGAATATATAAATCTTTTATATTCTGATATAGGAGGTCCTTCTTGACTATACCTTAGATATCACTCTCTCAAAAAATCCAAATAACTCCCATCAGAGGAAAATATGGTACCCAATAATGATAACAATAATTCATGTCTTCATGAGTGCTCAACCACTAAAATATAGATATGAATATCTAAGAGGTCTAAGTTGATAACCATGTAATCCAAAATTATTTCAGCATTCTAAATTGAGTAATAATGTGAGGGAAGACAAAATAATGCCCCACTTTATAAAAAACACGTAATTCCATCTCCATCACAAAAGAAATTATTTAAAATAGAATTTTAAAATATTCAAAATGTATGTTTATAAAAAAGAGTTGGGGGAAATAATATTAAATATAGTAGTACAAAATTATGAATAATTAAATGTAATACCTCTCACTATCAAAGAACCTAGACATCCTTCCAACAGAGAATCCTCCAATTACTATAACAGATTGTTTCTAGATTCATTTGGATAGAGACCAATTAACATTGAGGTATCCATAACCATTTCAGATCCATTATAGAATGATTAAATCAATCCATAATTCTGATTTAATATATCAGAATAGAATTTATACAATTGACCTAAGTGTCTAAATGAATTTTAATGCATCAAAGGTTAGGGAAAAAATAACCTTGCGTGTATAGTATTTACACACTATTATTAAGTAAAAGGCACAATACTAGATTTTTCTAAAGGTGTAGAGTAAGACCACTACTGAGATCCACTAACACATCCCTCATGGACCTATAAGTTAATTTTCAATACAATCTCAAGAGAAAAATACTAGCTCAACAAAACACTTGGCATACTTAGATATAGTTTGATAACCCTGATAAAATATGTGGAACACTATATATGTATCCATTATTAGTGATTCAATATATAATTTTTAGAAAAATACGTTCTTGAATTTTTCCACTCCAAACCATCATGCTATTTTTCTTGAACCATTGTGTCACACCATCTTCTACTAGTTCCAGTGATCTTAAAGGTATCACACATTACATTAAACGATTAGTTTAAATTTGGACAATAGGTCCATTTTATTTTATTAATTATAAATAAGGTTTAATTAAATATATTTTCCAATTTTCCCTAAAATGGTCCAAGATCAAGTGGGGAAGACCATATCTTAGTTTGGTTCATTGAGAATGAAGGTTTTTGTAATAACATCATGTTCTAGAGTTTCAAAAAATTTCAAAAAACATTTGATATTATATAATTGTTCTTATAATTCATGAAGGGTTTTCATCTGTTGGACAGATGAGGGTTTATAAGGAAGAAACTCTTAGACCTGATCATTAACTCCTCCAATTCCTAATTACACCTCTCTATCCTAAGATAGTCCTTGTAAAAAATTACTATCCATATAATTAACTTCTTTCACTTCCTCTTTAGTATAATTATAATAGAGTTTATGAATTATTCATAGAACATCATCTATAACACCCTCTTGAGGAACTATAAGAACAATTTAAAGATGAATGGTACTCCAAAAATAAAAATAAATGGACCATATAAAAAAATAAAAATATAAGTTGGATTCAAGAGAAAAACATTAAAGAATATAAAATCAACACTAGGTACATACTTCCGATGATTCCTTGGTCATCTAAATCTACTTATAATTGAAACTATCTAGGAAATCACTCATAAACTACCCCTTAAGTCTCAAAAATATTATCTCTTATCTACCAAAAAATACCAAGACAATAATATTATGAAAATTAATGAAAAAAAATTGATAATTTTTTTATGAACTAATATAGGTAATCCTTGAACATGCTAACTGATCTGGAAAATTGCAATGCCCGAAGGGAATTCCCATTCCCCAAGGGCTGTCTATAAGCTCAGGGGATTTAAGAATTATATTTGGGAATTATTTTTCACAATAGTACAAAACAATGTGAGATAATAATGTAATATATAATGGAGAGTTAATGTAGAGACCCAAACTTGACGTATATAGACATTACATTACTTTTTCGGAATACATAATACATAACAAAAATAGATTCCGAAAGACTGTATTAGTTTAGTGTCTTTGGAAACTCAAAACATAATGTTATAATCATGGTGAAATATCTTCAACATCTCCCATAAATATCTCCCCTTTTGTTTTCTTACCTAAAACCATTATTTATATACTGGGGAAAAGAAAACATAAAAAGGGTGAGATTAAATGCTCAGTAAGGGTAAACATGGAGAACTTAAAAACAATCCACAAACTTTTAAACACAAAAAAACAGGAACATAGAACATCAAAATCTTGAGCAATGCCATAAAACATGGAAGTATGTAAGGCATAGATCATAATAGAACATCAATCATGATAAAATAACATGGGAATAAAGCATGTAATTGTGGAAAACCATTATGAACATGATATGATTTCCATAGTAGCCAATGAATTTCTGCCAAGACCATCATAGTGGACAAAGTCCCTTACTGAACCAGGTTTACTCGTCATTACAGCCCTGTATTACTGAACCAGATTTACTTTCCGTTCTAGACATGTTTATCTCATAAGATATAAAGATTTACCCAATGCATTGGAGGGAGATATAGGTCCCAACCGTCCAATATTGAAATCATTCTTACGTGTGCCCCAAAACAATCATAAATCATTCATCATAACCCAAAGAATAAAATGGGTTTCATAAACATCATCCCATCGTGACATAATCCATATAAAACAAATCGATATCATTTCATGATAATAAAATTAAAACCTTGTAAATAATTGAGACAATATACTTGAAACATAAACATGCTAAATAATTTTATCTTAGATGGAAAATAGTTTTGATAAAACACTTGAAATGAATTCTTGATGAAAATATCCTTCCATCTTCAAAATCATTTTCTTTTCACAAAATTCCACGAAATTTTAAAATAAAATGATTTTATTTAAAATAATCATGAAATATTGTAGAGTATGATTCATGAAGAAAAGGCGTTATGAAACCGTAAAATTATTTTCATGCCGTATAAGTTAAAAAAAACATTCTCCTCGTACTTTTGCCGGAAAAGTCAAAAAGTACCACGTATGGTAAACAAAAGAAGGATTCCTTCCATAACACAAAGTGAAAGTCAAAGAGGGGTAAAAATGACATTAAAAATACATGGAATAATATTAAACTCTTTATGAAAAACATTTTTATGGACATGGATGAATAATAAAACCCCAGTAAATACTTACGTATAAGCAATCTCGGATAAAAATGAGATTTGAAAAATTATCCCTTACCTTATATCCAATTTCATCCATATGTGTCCGATACTCCTATATAGTGGGTTTAAACATATTATTAACATGTAATAGAACCATAATAATATTTTCTATATTATAAATGATTCATTTATGAATTTATATTACTCGTTAATTTGTCAATTCCATGTTAAAGCAACGTTTTGGGTAAAATCGTTTCATTTATCATCCTTGTTTTGACTTGTAATTATTCATATGATTACTTAGATCATGATTACATAATTTCAGAATGTAAAAAACTATTTATATATAATATATATTTAGAATTTATATATATATATATAATAGATCGATAAATGGAAAGAAATACACCGTTCGTGGAGACAGTAGGCTGTACATACGCTGTTTTCATTTCATTATTAAGTTGAATGGAAGTAAGTAAATATAACATACAAAATTATGTCATATATTTCATGATTATTTAATATATAAAATTTTTAATCATTCTTGAATGGTTAACTTGGAGAATGAATCTCATCGCGTTGTGGAGATGGTAATCCGTACGTACGCACGAGCAATTATATCGTTCCCATAATTATTGAATGGAAATAGAGTGGATGATATAATACCTAAGAATTATTATCATGTTATAAAAACCATATATAGTTTTTCTTTACACCATTATACCCATCCAAGTATGGTGGTGGTGGAAAAACATATTACACCACGGCATGGAGACGGTATTCCGTACGTACGCACGCGCGGTGATTTAGTTTTTCGTAGGATGGATAGAAGGTGAAATAGGGTTGGTTAATATTTATAATAACATATAAGTATATGAGTGATAATGATGTTATTAAATTATTATGAAACAACAAAATAATAGGAAGTTTAAGAAGAAATTAACTTCAAAGCATCGGTAAAGGATATTACCTCTTCTTCGACCCGCCTCTTCTAAACCTCCTCTTAGGGCACTAAATATGGCCATTGAAAAAGACCAGGACCTCTATAACGTTTCTAGGAAAGTGGAGAAGATAAATTATCAGGGTTTGGCCGAGCTTGAAGGCTCAAAATGGTGTGAGGAGGAGAGGGAGGAGGTGCCCTTTTATAAGGGAGGAGAGGGGCACCTTTGGAAACATAAGAAATATTAATTTATAATAAATTCAAACCCCACTTAAAAACCTCATAAAATTACTAAAATCCAAATATTAGATGAGATAGAGTTTTAATATCTTCAATGACTTGTTGTAAAAATATTTTAAACCACATCAACTTGATTTATCCTTATTTAATCTATTTAATTTTATTTGTGGTAATAATATTCTAAATTTTAAATTGTTAAAATAATTACTTATGTGTTGTGAATTGTCTATAATTTGATACGTTATTAAATTTTAGACCATATAAATTTCAATTTATAATTTTTCAATATTTTTTTTTATTTTTAAACAATTTAATAATATGTCATTTTTATAAAATAACAATAGTGTCAATTTTGACACTATTAATTTATTTGAATTTAAATAAAATCCAAACAGAGGATATATTCGAACCAAAATGTTTAATTGATTCCTATCATACCATATTCATCAAGAAAATTTGTGGAGAACATTAATTAGTTCATATAATATTTATTTTAATATTTTTAAAACCATTTTTTTGATATTTCTCTTAATGAAATAATTACTACAACATTATTGTATAATTATTTAATATAGGTATTTGTTGCATAAAAATTACAATTAAAATACTATGATGAATATAAATATAATATATTTCTTAATTATACTTTTACTCTAATTTATCATCTTAAAATAACAACATATAAATTGTTATATTTATTAAATTATGAAGGTGACAACTTTGACATCATTTAAAATAAAATAATATAAATGTCATAATATCCCTTATATAGATCCAAATAGTCCCAAATTCTTCCCTTGGATGATTATAGTGTAGATATATTCGAAAAAAGAGTTTTGGTTAAGTTTTTGTGCCTTTTTATGGGGATTATTTCTTTAATAAAAACTATATTATTGATTTTTCACTAAGTAAATAATTTCTGCATCATTAATGTATACGCTATTAATGTAATTAAATATATCATAAAATTACAAATAAATTACCATAAAAATGAAAAAAAATTATATTTCAAATGAGTATTTATAATCAAATTTATATTCTGTATGACCTTATATTAAAAATAGTTTAATTATTAACATTTGAGTGAGACATATTTCGCTTTCTTTAAAATAAAGTAAATTAAAGGTCTTAATCACATCCAAGTGGGTTCAAATAGATTCAATTTCTACCCAAGTATGTTTGAGGATGAAATATAATCATCCAATTATATTAATACAAGTGTTAGGGTAATTTTATAATATTATATTTACCCTTAATTACCCGATTTACCTTTAACTATGGTAAATAAAATTTACCGTAGTTACTATTCATAGTGCCCAAAAAAAAGTAGCCTATTTAAATACTTTAGACCTATGGATTCCAAATATGGAATCAATTTTTATAAATTCAAATCCCAGAAGTTGTAGAAATTAATTTATAATTAATCCCGTTGTTTAGAAAATGAGTTTTAAAAGTTAAAACATTGCAAAATATTGAAATGATTTTACCTATGAATTCAATGTAAAATCAATGATAATGACATAAATTATACTAAATGGTAAAAATATATTCTATTTATACTTTAAAACCATTCAATATTAACCATATAAATTATTATGATGAAAAAAGTTGTTTTTAATTAAAACATATCATGATTTTACTCTTCATTAAAATATTAAAGTTATCAGAATAATATGAAAAATTTATACAAAGTTAATTTTTTTTATAATTATTACAAAGAAGAATTTTATTTTTTCAAATTTAAGTTATAAATATTTCAAAAACTAGATTTAAAGTGGGTGTTCCATCAAAAGGCGGCAAAATTGCATTTTTTGAAAAATACTTATTTTACCCGAAAAAATTATTTTGTCCGCATACCATGTGCTAGAAAATGTGTAAGATGAATAATAATGTTATAAAATTCAAATTTTAGTTAATACTATTCATAACGGGTAGTTCATAATAATATTATAATAATATATCATTGTTTAGTGAAACCCGGTATTGCGTACTACACACGCTATCGAGAAAGATCGTGATTGCGTGTAATGAAATCCAGGTCAGGGCTGCATGTAGTGAAGGCTCCCTTTTGTGTTGTGTATAACATAATAAAAAACTTATTTCATTTATACATTAAACAAAATCTATAATTAATGTTGCGTAGAATAATTTATACCAAACCAACTTGAAATAGTGTGTAACACGAGCCAAGAATAGTGTTGCGTGTATAATAAAAGATAATACGGTGTTGCGTATAGTACAAGATAATATTGGTGTAGTGTACAATAGAAGACATCAAAGAAATTAAAAAGAATATATCTCATAAAATCTTAGGGTGTTACATTCTTCCCCCCCTTAAAATGAAATTTTTCCTCAAAATTCGTCGTGGTTATAAATTGTTTACCACTTGAAAGTTTCTTTCATAGAAACCCACATTGTAAAAAAGAATATTAAAACTTAATTTTAAAAATTGAAGTAAGAAATGTAACGGTTACCAAAATTAACTCATCACTAGGTTTCCACATAAGAGAACATAGGTAAAAATATGGATATAGAAGAGAAATATAACCATCAACTTCTGATGAAGAGTGGTAGAGGACATGACTATGAAAAAACCAACAATCACAAAGACATAAATTTGTGATGATCTAAGATACCATATGATTCATTAGATACGAAGGCACTAGGAAAATATTTTTGGTTTTCAAGATAATTTCCCAAATGTTGTAGAATTTTTTAATTAAAATAAATGCTTACTTGATTTTGGTATAATCATACCATTGCTCGTTCCTTGAATAATTTCCACTTCATCTCTTAAAGAAATGAAGATGAATTTGTATTTTGCGAAGTGTTAGCAGACCAGGCAATAGAATGATAGGTCATTCCATATGTCTCTATCACAAAAAAATGTTAGCATAAGATATTAAATATACATAAGTCCATCTATGGTGAGGTTAATCGTATATGGTTCTAAAAATGGACTTATAATTCATCTATCATACCAAGTAATAAAAAAAACTAATTTCTACAAAACAAGGAATTCCTGTAGGCTAGTGGTAGGCGATAAATGTCTGTCGCACTTTGGTTGTGGGTTCGATTCCCACAACCTTGTCCGATGCGATGGGTTGTCGCCCGTCCTACGGGTTGTACTTTTTCTAAAACTATACTTTTATTACATTATAGAAATAATATCATAAATTTATATCCTTAAACAATACTATCTGATGTCTAACATAATCCATTCCAATCTTTAGGCTTATCCAAAATACTTATTTCCAATCTCATAGTATAATGAACAAGATTACTAGAGAGGTCATTCTACCAAGCTTGTGAATACTATCATTTATCCTCCATATATCATACGATATATCTTGTTGGTCACATTCCAAAAATGTGAATACCTTAATCTTGTATTCTCTTGAAACATGAATTACCATAGAACCTTATTGAAAACATGAATGCTGTAAAAAATTAACTCTTTTCACATACCAAAATCCCAAAAATTCTATATACTCAAACCATGATGTCACTTTATCATTATATCAGTCATGAGCTCATTAATACTATCAAACATCTCATTATCTCTTTATCCCTTAATTATGTGCATATCATCTACTTTTCAAAAATATTTTAACAACCTTTCATGGTTTCTGGTACCATTTAAAATATACTTTCAAATACTTTAGGAAAACAGTAGTGTAACAATCCGTAGATGTTTCTTTATTCCATAGTACCATTATATTACCTAGACAACATAACTCTTTATAAACATACAATCATTCCACCGCCTTCTTAAACTGTTGACCGAGCTTCATCATTTTATTCCTCAACACTTCTTTCATCTCATATATCATTTTTATTCTCTTCATTATCATCAACATAAATACTACTCATACGACCATGCTGATTCTCTTCATGAGATTTTACCTTAGGGAATTGGTTTGCATAATGCCTGTACATTCCACATTTAAAACATTTAACCATTATTGATGTATTAGAAATACCATTATCCTTGTCCGTAGTGTTAACTAAAACTTTTCCTTTTCAATTACTAGATTTGTGTCCTTCTTTTCCACACCTAAAGCATGTTCCAGTTCCTTTGAAACATTTACCCTGATGCCTCTTATCACATGATTTACATGACGGAAATTGAACTTTCTTCCCTCTATGATCATCATGAAACTCCATCTTTTTCTATTAGATGAGTCGGGAAACATACCAAAGTTGAGATTATTGATCATATTATGAGATTTCTAATTATGCATAACAATGATGTTTGGACTTTAAAATCCCATTTCATTTGGTTTCTCATGAAGAATATCATTCCATTTTCTATCGTATTCTCCATTAACATGAATCTTCCCATTTCCAGCCATTTTTTAAAACCCAAAAAGAATAGTGTGAGAGGCAAAAATCATGCTAGGAAAACAACCTAAAAAAGGGGGAGTACTTTCAATATCTAACATATTAGGTTTAATTCTATGATCGTTACTATAATCCTAGGACTATAACCTATTCTTATACTTAACCTTAGGGACATCCCTAGACATACCTTAGAAATATTTCCATGGATCTCACTAAAGTTTCTACATACTAGTTTCCAAAGGTTGACTAAACCTTCACTTTGATACCAACTGTAGAGACCCAAACTTGACGTATATAGACATTACATTACTTTTGTGGAATACATAATACATAACAGAAACAGATGAAAAAGGACCGTACTAGTTTAGTGTCTTTGGAAACTCGGGACATAATATTCTAATAATGGTGAAAGATCTTCAACATCTCCCATAAATATCTTCCCCTTTTTTTTCTTACCTAAAACCATTATTTATATCCTGGGGAAAAGAAAACATAAAAAGGGTGAGCTCAAATTCTCAGCAAGGGTAAACATGGAGAAATTAAAAACAATCCATAAACATTTTAACGTAAAAAAACATGAACATAAAAAATCAAAATCTTGAGCAATGACATAAAACATGGCAGTACGTAAGACATAGATCATAATGGAACATAAATCATGATAAAATAACATGGTAATAAACCATGTAATTGTGGAAAACAATTATTCACATGATATTATTTATATAGTAGCCAAGGCATTTCTTCCAAGACCATCACAGTGGACAAAGTCCCTTACTGAACCGGGTTTACTTGTCGTTCCAGCCCTGTATTAGTGAACCAGATTTACTTTCCATTCCAAACATGTTTATATCATGAGATATAAAGATTTACCCAATGCATTAGAGGGAGATATAGGTCCCACCCATCTCATATTAAAATCATTCTTACGTGTGCCACAAAACAATAATAAATCATTCATCATAACCCAAAGAATAAAATGGGTTTCATAAACATCATCCCATCATGACATAATCCATATAAAAAAAATCGATATCATTTCATCATAATAAAGATCAAACCATGTAAATAATAGAGACATTATACTTGAAATATAAACATGCTAAATAATTTCATCTTATATGGAAAATAGTTTTAATAAAACACTTGAAATGAATTCTTGAGGAAAATATCATTTCTTCTTCAAAATCATTTTCTTTTCACAAAATTCCATGAAATTTTAAAAAAAATATTTTATTGAAAATAATCATGAAATCTTGTAGAGTAAGCTTCATGAAGAAGAGGTGTTATGAAACTGCAAAATTCTGTTCATGCCGTATAAGTTAAAAAAACATTCTCCTCATAATTTTACCGGAAAAGTCAAAAAGTACCACGTATGGTAAACAAAAGAAAGATTCCTTCCATAACACAAAGTAAAAGTCAAAGAGGGGTAAAAATTACTTTAATATTACATGTAAGAATATTAAACTCTTTATGAAGAACATTTTTATGGACACAGATGAAAAATAAAACCCCAGTAAATACTTACATATAAGCAATCTCGGATAAAAATGAGATTTGAAAAATTATCCATTACCTTATGTCCAATTTCTTACATATGTGTCCGAGAGTCCAGTATAGTTGGTTTAAACATATTATTAACTTTTAATAGAACCATAATAATATTTTTTGTATCATATATGATTCACTTAAGACTTTATATTACTCGTTCATTTGTCAATTCCATGTTAATGCAACGTTTTGGGTAAAATCATTTCATTTATTGTCCGTGTTTTGACTTGTAATTTATCATATTATTACTTAGATTATGATTACATACTTTCAGAATGTAAAAAATGATTTATATATAAAATATATTTAGAATATACATATATATAATAGATCGATAAATGGAAAGAAATACACTTCTCATAGAGACGGTAGGCCATACGTACATTGTTTTCGTATCCTTATTAAATTGAATGGAAGTAAGTAAATAAAATATACATAAATATGTCATATATTTCATGATTATTTAATATATAAACTTTATAATCATTCTTGAATGGTTAACTTGGAGAATGAATCTCATCGCGTCGTGGAGACGGTAATCCGTACATATCCATGAGCGATGATATCATTCCCATAATTTTTGAATGGAATTAGAGTGGATGATATAATATCTCAGAATTAGTAGCATATTATTATAACCATATATAGTTTTTATTTACACCATTATACCCATCTAGGTAAGGTGGTGGTGGAAAAACAGATTACACCACGGCATGGAGACGGTATTCCGTACGTACGCACGTGCGGTGATTTCATTTTCCGTAGGATGGATAGAAGGTTAAATAGGGTCGGTTCATATTTATAATAGCATACCAGTATATGAGTGATACTGATGTTATTACATTATTATGAAACAACAAAATAAGAGGAAGTATATGAATAAATGAACTTGAAATAATCGGTAATGGATATTACCTCTTCTTTGACGCGCCTCTTCTAAACCTTCTCTTAGGGCACTAAAAATAGTGTTTGAAGAATAAAATGACCTCTATAATGTTGTTAGGAATGTTTAGAAGATAAATTTTCAGGGTTTGTGTAATGGCCCGGACCTCTCCGGCCCATTCCTTTGTCAAAAAGAAGGTCAAGAAGTGTTCTGGAGGGTAAAATGGACTTTTTCCACACTTTCCAAAATTTTGAAACTACTCGCCGTGTAGTTTGAGTACACGCCGTGTACCCCCTTTCCGGGTATACCCCGTGTTGCATGCCATGTCCTTGCTCTATGAAATAATGGGTGCACGCCGTGTTCCCAGCTCTACACGCCGTGTAGTCCTTCCCCGCGTACGCGTTACCAGTCAACGGTCGTTTACCGTGTTGGAGCCGTGTCCTTTACTTGTGAAATAAATGAGTACACACCGTGTGTCCAAACTATACGCCATGTAGTCCTTCCCCGCGTATGCGTTACCCTCAAACCATGTGTTGATCAGTCAACGGCCGCAGAGCCGTGTTGGAAGCTGCGTGGAGACCGTGTGAAAGAACCGAGTACACGCTGCGTACCATAAAGTACACGCCGCGTACCATAAAGTACACGCCGTGTACTTTTGCTTTTCGTGCCTATAAAAGGTGGGGTCCTCTCCTCCTTTCAACTCACACCTCTCCTCCCCTCTCCTCTGAGCAGAGCTCTCTTAAGAGACTCGAAGGCTCTTCCTTCCATAACTTCTTCGTCTGAGCTCCGATTTACGATCCGTCAGCAACCACGGGATCGTAACGACGAGGCGGAGCTTTCGAGCCTCGGACTGTTGTCTTTCCTTCAGCATTTCCTCTCCGACTTCCACTCGAGGAGGTTTTTCGGTTCCTGATAGAGGTGACAAACGCCGACAGACTTCTTCTAAAGTTGATCCGGGGGGGATGCGTTGCGATCAGAAACCTATTGAGGTCGGGATTTTACCTTCGTCTGTCTAATTTGTGCATCATGCGGGGTGGGTATCCTCTTTTTTTCATGAGAAACAGTTGAACCTTTAAATAAAGATAATAATTGGTTAAATAACGGGGATTGGAAGTTGTGATTGCAGTTACTTTATATCCTGTGATATTATGTTGTGAATTGAATGAGCTTATGCCTACTGAAAATCACGGTCTTTGGGGACCTTTTCTTGTGAAATTAAATGTTGACCTATCTTTCTAGACCGTTTTGTGGATATAACTTTGTGGAAATTGGTTAATCACGTAAAGTTGGCTGATTAAATGAAAATATGGAACCCTTGTGTGATCACCCCGGTTAAACAAAAATCAAATAATGAACATGTGGGTGTTGGGTTGGTTATGTGGCATGTGTGTGTGTGGGGGGGGGGTGGGGGTGTTTTGTGGTTTGGGTGAGCAGCGGGGCTGCGGTTGTCTTGGTTGTGGGTTGGTGTAAATGTTGTGTTGGTAACGGGCAGTGGGGCTGCGATAAGTGGTATCAAAGGGATAATGATGTACGAGTTTCAGTGAAGTTGTGGTTATGGTAGTTGGCAGCGGGGCTGCGGGGATGGGTTGAATGAAAACGGGCTATGGGTTGTGAATAATAAATAAAAAGTGGAAGATTTAATGAATGGTGGGTCATGGTAATGGAACGGGTTTAATAATCAATGGGGCCAGTTGGTTGATAAGAAGGGCTTGGTTGTGTTGCTTGTGTTTTCCTAACTTGATTTGTGGATGGAAGGGTTATGTTTTACGAATGGTCGATGTGGTTTGTTGTGGATAGTTTCCCAGTAGTTAAGGAACTAAATAAACTAATTCTGCTGAAACGTGAAAACCTAAATTGGGTTGGGGTTGTTTGTTGTATGCATGCTTCGTAGTAGCAGTGCCGAGGCACGTTCTCAGTTTCTCTGTTTAGAAGCCATAGGTTGGTATGTGTGGTTGATATATATATATATATATGTATCTTTTATGTTTTATCGCACCCCACCCATGTTTAGAACTTAGTGCCAAACACTCCCATTTCATGGGAGATGGTGTTTTTCCCTTAGTTACTAGCTCTTTCGTGATCCTTCTCCCCTAGGCTGTGATGGCTTGAGGCGACCTTACACCGAAGACTCTTCGGGTAGGTTTAGATTGGGATGGATTAAGCCCAAGACTCTTCGGGCAGGTTCTACTATTTCCCAAGAATCGTTGGGATGAGGCCCAGGTGTGTGTGGGCGGGATACGTGGTTGTGAGGCCCAGGTGTGTGCGGGCGGGATATGTGGTAGTGAGGCCCATGTGTGTGCGGGCAGGGAGAGTGTGGCAGTGTTAGGACATTCTCCGTTAGGAAGAGCAGCTAACAAAAGGGAAATGGTGTGGGGTACCCAATACTCTTGTTTCTTATATACTACTAACTATTGTGCTTGTGTTTTTGGTGAGTGTGGATGGTGAGGTTGGGTGGATAGAATTCCTTGCTAGGTTTCTTCAATTGTTCTCATGGGACATTAGGATGTCTCCCCACTTGTGCACAAGATCTTTATGTTTACCTACTTAGAATACTTGTATGCTCACCCTACATTTACTTTCAGGTTTCCAGGAGGACTATCAGGGCCGTGCGGGACCCTACTAGTCAGACAGTTGGAGTTGTTGCAGTTGCTGTTCTCTTGTTTTCTTTTGGTATTGTACTTTGAGCTTTCTTGTACTTGTACCTTGTTATAAAATTGTTTAAACATGAATGTGGGCTTGGTTTGGGTTTATTTCTATACACTTGTTCTTTATTTCCTTTTTGGTGGTTGACTTGTCCTATTTCCCGATCCTAAATAATAAAAAGGGCAATGCCTCCCATATTTGTGAAAACTCATACCCTTGGTGCTAGTCGCCACCACGGGGCCTACTGGAGGCAGGACTCAGGGGTCATTATCTTCCTTTCACTATTGCCAGCTCCGGAGGGGCATCTTTGGTGGGAGGAGGTCGTGACAGAATGGTATCAGAGGTAGGTTGAGAGATAGGATGGAGTCTGGAGTTAGGCATAGTGAGGATTTCATGGGATGGTAGGGAAACAATGTTAGTTAATATTGGTGTGTGACATAGGCTAGGGAAGACCGACTAGGACACGGGATTTTAGGGCCCTCCATGATCCTATGCAAGGACTCTGAGCCTACCGAACGACCAAGTGAGACTACATTGATTGCAGGGTAGAGACCCTAGGGAAGGTACATTCATCATCATGATTGTTTTTTACATGATTTGGGTGTTCTGGGAAAGAAATTGAAATGAAAATGATAAAATAAAACCCTGAGAAATTTCCTTACTACTTGGGCTTAGGCGATCTTTGTTTCCCGTACAGCTATGACACTTGGACGTCGTCCCTGGGTGGCTCAGGCGGCCGAGGCCCAACAGATTCAGGTGGTCGATCAGCTGAGGATTGACCGAGAGGAGGAAGACAACCAGTGGTAGAAGACTCTCTGTTCTTTCCAGCAGAAGACCCTCAAGAAGTATGAGGGTAGTACTTCGGATACAGAGATGTAGGGGTGGCTTGAAGAGCTAGGGATCGCTTTTACCTTGATCCGTGCTCCGTGGGAGTACTGGGTTCCCCTAGCAGTCAGTCATCTGAGAGGCGCGACGCGACAGTGGTGGACACTCTACCTCGGAGAGAGGATAGAGGCAGAGGTTCCTTGGGCCGACTTTGAGAAGGAATTCCGAGAGGAATTCCTTTCTTCCATGATCAAGGCAGAGAAGCGGCATGAGTTACTCTCCCTTCAGTAGGGGAGTATGTCAGTACGAGAGTTGGGGATCAAGTTTAAGGATCTCCTACGCTTTGCTCCAGATCTATTTCTGGATGAGGAGTCTCGGACGAGACGTTTGGAGGAAGCGCTTCGTTCTTCGCTCCAGTATGCTGTCACCCCCTTCACCCTTCCGACGTACTTGGCGGTGCAGAAGAAGGAAAAGGTTATAGAGATGATGCACTCACTAGGAGGTGCACCCCGAGAGGGGATCCAACCAGGTTCGTCGAAGGTGAAGGCGATCAGCAGCAGGTCTCCTACGACGGTACCTTCCAGGTTCATGCCAGTTGGGAGTAGGCCCCAACAGTTCTAGTTCAGATCTTCAGGTCCTTGTCCCTTTTTCACGAGCCCAGGACCGAGGTGTTTTTCTTGTGGAGGTTTCGGGCACGTTCAGAGTCGGTGCCCGACCCGAGCTCAGTACGGTGGAGGTGGGCAGGTTCAGTGCCCAACTCAGCAGCACCAGTTTCCAGCGAGGCCCTTCCAGCAGCAGCATGACCATGCTCCTCCGAGGGAAGACTTTGCAGGGGGAGGCCGACCTCAGGGTGCTCCTCAGGGACCTCGACCAGGGCATGGTCGGGGAGGTGGATGACATCAGAGAGGCATAGGAGCTGGGCGTGGACAGTTTCATGCAATAGAGTTGACAACTCCAGCAGGACCAGAGGTGGTGCGAGGTACGATTTGTTTGTTCAGCACTATTGTTTCTGCTTTGTTCGATTCAGGAGCCTCACACTCCTTTGTTTCACCTGGTCTAGCCCATGCTTTGAGACTAGATGTAGAGAGAATTTCCGTACCACTAGTGTTGAGTACACCAGTTGGAGGCCAGACCAGCGTAACTTGTGTTTGCCGAGGATGTGGGCTGATGTTGGGACCACATAGATCTAGTGGGGACCTTCTTCTGTTACAGATGTAGCCATACGATGTCATCCTAGGCATCGACTGGTTGTTTTCTGTTGGTGCCATTATCGACTGCTTCCGGAGAAGAGTCATGTTCTCTTACGTGGATGGGCAGCGTGTAGCTTTTGTTGGCGAGAGGAGCTATCAGGTGGGAAGCCGGCGTGTGGAGCCTCTCCTTTCCTTGTTAGGTGGACTATCAGTGGTTCCAGCTAATACAGGGATGATGGATGTCCCAGAAGTTTTTGGGGAGTTCCTCGATGTTTTTACTGAGGAGGTTGTGACTCTACCCCCCCCCCCCCAACGTGACGTTGATTTCGGTATAGACTTACCGCCTGGTGACCGTCCGATTTCGATGTCCCCTTATCGGATGGCACCTTTAGAGTTGAGGGAGTTGCAGATTCAGATTTATGATCTAATGGAGAAAGGTTTTGTTCGACCCAACATGTTGCCATGGGATGCTCCAGTTTTGTTCGTGAAAAAGGCAGATGGTGGTCTCAGGATATGCATAGACTACAGAAGGTTGAACCAGGTAACGGTCAAGAACCGCTACCCCCTACCAAGGATAGATGATATTTTCGACCAACTGAGGGGAGCATGTTGGTTTTCCAAGATTGATCTACGATCTGGATATCATCAGCTGAGGGTAAAGGACAGTGACATCTTGAAGACGGCTTTTAGGTGCAGGTATGGGAACTTCGAGTTTGTAGTGATGCTGTTTGGAGTTACGAATGCACCGGCTGTTTTCATGGGACTTATGAACATTGTCTTCCGAGAGTTTTTGGACCGGTTTGTCGTTGTGTTTATCGATGACATCCTGATCTACTCAAGGACAGAGGAGGAGCACATTGAGAATCTCAGGGAAGTCTTGGAAGTCCTTCGACACCACCATATTTATGGGAAATTATAAACGTGTAAGTTCTTGACACAAGAAGTACACTTCCTTGGGCACGTAGTGTCTCAGCATGGAGTGTCAGTGGACCCGTCGAAGGTGGAGGCAGTTGTTTCTTGGGAAGCACCGAAGAGCGTGGCAGAAGTTTGTAGTTTCCTGGGGTTAGAAGGTTACTATCGAAGGTTCGTTTCAGACTTCTCTCAAGTTACTGCTCCTTTGACAGCTTTGATGAGGAAGAACCAGGTCTTCCTATGGAGCGAGCAGTGCTAGAAAGCTTTTGACTACCTGAAGGAGAAGTTGGTCAGTGCTCCCGTACTCAGGTTTCCAGAGGAAGGGTTGTTGTATGAGGTGTTTTGTGATGCTTTTGGCCTTGGTCTGGGGTGTGTGCTGATGCGGAAGAAGGGAGTGATCTTTTATCGGTATAGGAAGTTATGCCCTCACGAGTGTAACTATGCCACCCATGACCTAGAGCTTGCAGCAGTAGTGTTCGCACTAAAGTTTTGGTGACATTACCTTTTGGGGGAGTGCTTTGTGGTCTTCTCAGATCACAAGAGACTGCGTTATATCTTCTCCCAGCATGACCGGAACTTACGGCAACAGAGATGGGTCGAGTTTCTCTAAGATTATGACTTTGAGATCTCTTACACTAAAGGTAAGGGCAACGTTGTGGCTGATGCCCTGATCAGGAAGTCGCATCAGTAAGTAGTTCAGTAATCCGCTGATGCTTGGAAAGCGATGGGAGAGTTGGATGACTTTCACTTGGATGCAAGGGAAGAAGGTGCTGGAGGCTGTTTGTTTCAGATGACGGTGCAATCCTCCTTTTTGCAGCAGGTGGAAGAGTCTCAGTGGGGGGACTCCGAGGCGGAAGTGATGCGGGATTGTGTCGATCAGGGGAACGCCCTAGAAGGATGGTCAGAGGACAACCGACATTTGATGCTTTTCCATGGAAGGATGTTTGTTCCGGAGGTGATGCTTGAGGGAGTTCTCCATGAGTTCCATAGCTCAGCCTTGGAGGTACATCCAGGAGTTTCGAAAATGCATCGAGGCCTGAGGGAACATTTTTGGTGGCCCGGGGTGAAACGGGAAGTGGCGGAGTTTGTGGCTAAATGCCTAGTGTGTCAGCAAGTGAAGGTTGAACACCGTGTTCCCAGTGGTTTGTTGCATCCTTTAGATGTCCCTGAGTGGAAGTGGGATGACATCTCGATGGACTTCGTCACAGGACTACCCAGAGCTCAGGGAGGTTATGCTGCTATCTGTGTAGTGGTGGATCGTCTGACGAAATCATCTCACTTCTTAGCAATGAAGGAGTCGGGTCTGGTGAGTACCTTAGCACAGAGGTACATAGACGAGGTAGTGCGTTTGCATGGAGTTCCGAGGACTATCGTCTCAGATCGGGATACTCGGTTTACCTCACGAGTCTGGAGGGGGTTACAACATGCTTTTGGCACCTAGCTACGCCTTAGCACTGCCTTCCACCCCCATACCGATGGACAGACGGAGTGGACTATCCAGACGTTGGAGGACATGCTGCAGGCATGCATTCTGGATTTTAGAGGATCATGGGTACGAAACTTGCCTTTAGTAGAGTTCGCCTACAACAACAGCTTCCACTCTACTATTGTCATGGAACCGTTTGAGGCTTTGTATGGAAGGCCATGTCGTTCACCCATTTTCTGGGCAGAGGTTGGTGAGATAGGTGCTCTTGGGCCAGAGGTAGTGCAGAGCACCACAGATAAAGTCTAGCTTATACGTGAGAGGATGAAAGTGGCTTAGGACCGACAGAAGACTTATGCTGATCGTCGGAGGAGGCCCTTGGAGTTCGAGGTAGGGGATCAGGTGTTCTTGAAGGTTTACCCTTGACGGGGGTAGTAGAGGTTTGGGAAAGGGAGAAAGCTCTCACCTAGGTTTATCGGACCTTTTGAGGTGCTGAGGCAAGTCGCCGAGGTGGCATATCAGCTAGCCCTACCACCTCAGTTGGAGAAAGCTCATGATGTCTTCCACATCTCCCAGCTTCGTCGGTACTTACACGACGACTCCCACGTTATCGACTGGGGAGAGTTAGACATGGGAGACGACGCAACCTTCGAGGAACGACCAGTCAGAATCGAAGATCGTAAAGAGAAGGTTCTCCATAGACAAACCATTCCCTTGGTTCGTGTGTTGTGGAGGCATGGAAGCCTCGAGGAGAGCACTTGAGAGCAGGAGACACAGATGCATGCTCAGTACCCGAAGTTGTTTTGACTTGTGTTCTCCTTTTTTCTTCCGAGCTTTGTGTTGATGTTGTACTATGTACCCTTTTTATATGGAATGCTTGGCTTGTCAGTTGTGAGACCTTTTGTTTCTTTGTTCCCTGGTAATGTGCAACATTTACGGATGTGTGGAAAAAGGGGAAAACCTGATTCTTAATTGAGACACATTAATGAGGATGCGATTAAACCCGTGCAGGTGAGTCAGTGCCGCCTAAAGCGGATAATATCTCTACATAAGAGAAGGAATTTCCCAAAACCACGTGTTCGGGAAGTGTGTTGGTTGTGTGGTTTTGGGGGTGGTTCGAGTTGAAAAATCCAAATGTATGAAAGTGGGAAGACCCAATTCTTAATCGAGAAGCATTAATGAGGATGCGATTAAACTTGTGCAGGTGAGTCAGTGCCGCCTAAAGCGGATAATATCTCAACATAGGAGAAGGAATTCCTAACACATATGATTAGGGTTGTTAGTTGGGTTCCTGTTATAACAAGAACCCTAAGAGGTATCTTTTTGGGTTTCCTCAAGATTGGTTTGGAATTCTCGGGGACGAGAATGCTTTAAGAGGTATCTGATGTAATGGCCCGGACCTCTCCGGCCCATTCCTTTGTCAAAAAGAAGGTCAAGAAGTGTTCTAGAGGGTAAAATGGATTTTTCCCAAACTTTCCAGAATTTTGAAACTACACATCGTGTAGTTTGAGTACACGCCATGTACCCCCTTTCCAGGTATACCCTGTGTTGCAGGCCGTGTCCTCGCTGTGTGAAATAATGGGTGCACACCGTGTTCCCAGTTCTACACACCGTGTAGTCCTTCCTCGCGTACGCATTACCAGTCAACACCCGTGTACTGTGTTGGATCCATGTCCTTACTGTGTGCAATAAATGAGTACATGCCGTGTGTCCAAACTACACGTCGTGTAGTCCTTCCCCGCATATGCGTTACCCTCAAACCGTGTGTTGACCAGTCAACGACCGTAGAGCCGTGTTGGAAGCCGCATGGAGACCGTGTGAAAGAACAGAGTACACGTCATGTACCATAAAGTACACGCCATGTAATTTTTCTTTTAGAGCCTATAAAAGGAGGGGTCCCCTCCTCCTTTCAACTCACACCTCTCCTACCCTCTCCTCTAAGCAGAGATCTCTTAAGAGACTCTAAGGCTCTTCCTTCCATAACTTCTTCGTCCGAGCTCCGATTTACAATCCGTCAGCAGTCACGAGATCATAACAATGAGGCGGAGCTTCTGAGCCTCGGAACATTGTCTTTCCTTCGGCCTTTCCTTTCTGACTTCCAACCGAGGAGGTTTGCTGGGACTCGACAGAGGTGATGGACGCCGACAGATTTCTTCTAAAGTTGATCCGGGGGGGAAGCATTGCGATCAGGAACCTGTTGAGGTAGGGATTTTACCATCATCTCTCTAATTTGTGCATCATGCAGGGTGGGTATCCTCTTGTTTTCATGAGAAACAGTTGAACCTTTAAATAAAGATAATAATTGGTTAAAGAACGGGGATGGGAAGTTGTGATTTCTGTTACTTTATATCCTGTGATATTATGTTGTGAATTGAATGAGCTTATGCCTACTGAAAATCATGTTCGTTGGGGACCTTTGCTTGTGCAATTAAATGTTTCCCTATATTTCTAGAGCGTTTGGTGGATATAACTTTGTGGAAATTGGTTAATCATGTAAAGTTGGGTGATTAAATGAAAATCTGGAACCCATGTGTGATCACCCCGGTTAAAAAAAATGGAATAATGAACATGTGGGTGTTGGATTGTTTACGTGGCATGTGTGTGTGTGTGTGGGGGGGGGGGGTGTTTTGTGGGTTTTTTTGTCTTGGGTGAGCAGCGGGGCTGCGGTTGGCATGGTTGTGGGTTGGTGTAAATGTTCTGTTGGTAACGGGCAGCAAGGCTGCGATAAGTGGTATCAAAGGGATAATGATGTACGGGTTTTGGTGCGGTTGTGGTTATGGTAGTCGGCAGCGGGGCTGCAGGGATGGGTTGAATGTGAACGGGCTATGGGTTGTGAATAATAAATAAAAAGTGGAAGAGTTAATGAATGGTGGGTAATGGTAATAGAACGAGTTTAATAATCAATGGGGCTGGTTGGTTGATAAGAAGGTCTTGGTTATGTTGCTTGTGTTTTCCTAACTTGATTTGTGGATGACATGGTTATGTTTTACGAATGATCGATGTGGTTGGTTGTGGATAGTTTCCCAGTAGTTAAGGAACTAAATAAACTAATTCTGTTAAAATGTAAAAACCTAAATGGGGTTGGGGTTATTTGTTGTATGCATGGTTCGTAGTAGCAGTGCCAAGGCACATGCTCAGTTTCTCAGTTTAGAAGCCATAGGTTGGGCTGTGTGGTTGGTATATATATATATATCTGCATCTTTTGTGTTTTATTTCACCCCACCCATGTTGAGAAATTAGTGCTGAACACTCCCATTTCATGGGAGAGGGTGTTTTTACCTTAGTTACTAGCTACTCCCTGCTCCTTCTCCCCTAGGCTGTGATGGCTTGAGGCGACCTTACACCTAAGAGTCTTCGGGTAGGTTTCGATTGGGGTGGCTTAGGCCCAAGACTATTCGGGCAGGTTCTACTATTTCCCAAGAATCTTCGGGATGAGGCCCAGGTGTGTGCGGGCGAGATATGTGGTTGTGAGGCCCAGGTGTGTGCGGGCGGGATACGTGGTTGTGAGGCCCAGGTGTGTGTGGGCGGGATACGTTGTAGTGAGGCCTAGGTGTGTGGGGGCGGGGAGAGTGTGCCAGCGTCAAGACGTTCGCCGTTAGGAAGAGCAGCTAACAAAAGGGAAATGGTGTGGGGTACCCAATAATCTTGTTTCTTATATACTACTAACAGTTGTGCTTGTGTTTTTGGTGAGTGTAGCTGGTGAGGTTGGGTGGATAGAATTCCTTGCTAGGTTTCTTCTGTTGTTCTCACGGGACATTAGGATGTCTCCCCACTTGTGCACAAGAGCTTTAGGTTTTCCTACTGAGTATACTTGTATGCTCACCCTATGTTTACTTTCAGGTTTCCAGGAGGACTACCAGGGACGTGCGGGACCCTACTAGTCGGACAGTTGGAGTTGTTGCAGTTGTTGTTCTCTTGTTTTCTTTTGGTATTGTACATTGAGCTTTCTTGTACTTGTACCTTGTTATAAAATTGTTTAAACATGCATGTGGGCTTGGTTTGGGGTTATTTCTATACACGTGTTCTTTTTTTCCTTTTTGGTGGTTGACTTGTCCTATTTCCTGATCCTAAATAATAAAAAGGGTAATGCCTCCCATATTTGTGAAAACTCATACCCTTGGTGTTGGTCGCCGCCCCGGGGCCTACAGGAGGCGGGACTCGAGGGTCATTATATCCCTTTCACCATTGCCATCTCAGGAGGGGCATCTTTGGTGGGAGGGGGTCGTGAGAATTTGGTCGAGCTTGAAGGCTCAAAGTGGTTTGAGGAGGAGAGGGAGGATGTGCCCTTTTATAATGGAGGAGAGGGGCACGTTTGGAAACATAAGAAATATTAATTTATAATAAATTCCAACCCCACTTAAAAACCTCTTAAAATGACTCAAATCCAAGTATTATATGATATAGGGTTGTAATCACATAAACAAATGAAATTTAGACATGTTGGGAAATTATTTTGAACCTTATCAACTTGATTTATCTTTATTTAATATATTTAATTTTATTTGTGGTAATAATATTATAAATTTTAAATTGTTATAAATAATTACTTATCTGTTGTGAATTTTCCCTAATTGGATACTTTATTAAAATTTAGACCATATAAATTTCAATTTATAATTTTCCAATTTTTTTTTATTTTTAAAAAATTTAATAATATGTCATTTTTATAAAATAACAATATTGCCAATTTTGAAACTATTCATTTATTTGAATTTAAATAAAATTAAAACATAGGATATATTCGAAAAAAATGATTAATAGATTCCTATAATGTCATATTTATATAGAAAATTTGTGGAGAACATTAATTAGTTCATATAATATTTAGTTTGAAATTTTTAAAACCATTTGTTTGATATTTCTCTTAATGAAATAATTACTACAACATTTTTGTATAATTATTTAATATACTTATTTGTTGCATAATAATTAAAATTAAAATACTATGATGAATATAAATATAATATATTTTATAATAATACTTTTAATCAAATTTATAATATCAAAATAATAACATATAATTTTTTATATTTATTAAATTATGAAGGTGACAACTTGACATCATTTAAAATAAAATAATATAAACGTTCTAATCTCTTTTATATGGCTCCAAATGGTCCCAAATTAGACCCTAGGATGGTTATGGTATATATATACTCTAGAAATAAGTTTTGGTCATGTTTTTGGGCCTTTTTATAGAGATTATTACTTTAATAAAAACTATATTTTTTATTTTTCACTAAGTAAATAATTTCTGCATCATTAATTTATAAGCTATTAAGGTAATTAAATATCTCTTAAAAATTGAAAATAAATTACCATAACAAATAAAAAAATTCTATATTTTAAATGATTATTTATAATTTTATTTATATTCTGTATAACCATATATTAAAAATACATTAATTATTAAATTTTGACTGAGACATATTTCTCTTTCTTTAAAATAAAGTAAATTAAAGGTCTTAATCACGTCCAAGTGTGTTTAAATAGATTCAATTTCGACCCAAGTATGTTTTAGGAAGAAATATAATCATCCTATTATTTTAAGAAAAGTGTTAGTGTAATTTTATAATATTATATTTACCCTTAATTACCCGATTTACCTTTAACTATGGTAAATAAAATTTACCGAAGTTACTATTCATAGTGCCAAAAAAATAAAAAGTATCATATTAACATAATTTGGACCAAATGATTTTAAATATGGAATAAATTTTTCCAAATTAAAATCACAGAAGTTTCATAAATTAATTTAAAATTAATCCTGTTGTTAAGAAAACGAGTTTTAAAAGTTGAAACATTGCAAAAGATTGAAATGATTTTAACTATGAATTCAATGTAAAATTAATAATAATGTCATAAATTATATTAAATGGTAAAAATATATTCTATTTATATTTTAAAACCATTCAATATTAACCATATAAATTATTACGATGAAAAAATTTGTTTTTAATTAAAATATAGCGTGTTTTTACTATTCATTAAAATATAAAAGTTATCAGAATAATATGAAAAATTTATCCAAAGTTAATTTTTATATACTGATTCCAAAGAAGAAATTTATTTTTTCAAATTGAACTTTTAAACATGTCAAAAACTATATTTAATGTGGGTGCGCCATCAAAAGGCAGCAAAACTTCATTTTTTGAAAAATACTTACTTTACATGAAAATTTTATTTTGTTCTCATACCATGTTCTAGAAAATGTGTAAGATGAATAATAATGTTATAAAATTAAAAATTTATTTAATACTATTCATAACTTCTAGTTTATAATAATATTATAATAATATATCGTTGTTTAGTGAAACCTAGTATTGCGTACTACACACGCTATCGAGGAAGGTTGCGATTGCGTGTAATGCAAGACATGTGAGGGTTGCGTGTAGTGTAAGCTCCCTTTGGTTTTTCATATAACATAATCAACACTTATTTCATTTATACAATAAAAAAATATGTACTTAATGTTGCGTAGAATAATTTCTACAAAATGAACTTGATATTGTGTGTAACACGAGCCAAGAATAGTGTTGCGTATACTGCAAGATAATATGTTGTTGAGTATAGTACAAGATAATCTTGGTGTAGTGTAAAATTTAAGACATAAAAGAAATTAAAAGAATATATCTCATAAAATCTTGGGGTGTTACAGTCAACTTTCTAAAATAAAGTTATGAAATAAAATAAAAAAGTGTAAAAGGATAAAAATTCCAAACCATAATGGGGAAACCATGGAAATGAATAAATACAACTCATATATATGTAATACATAGGTTAAAACCCCATTATTTTAGCATAAAACTCCCACACCATGTTAACATAGATATCCACTTCCTTGTTGAGGAACCATGCATATACATGAGTCAAATAAAATATCATCTACACAAAACCAATGGAAGATGTATGGTGTGGGAGAACAAGCCTAGTCTGATCCCAACAAAAACTCAAAAATAATTCTTTATATCGTACATAAATTATTCTGATTTTATAAAATATAAGAAATGAATAAAATTTTAATAATTTGATTCAAAATAAGAAAATTTACCCTTTATAGGGAGTTCACAAAATCATACCAAATTAAACAATTTTCATGGAATAATTAATTAAATAATTTTACTTTCAATGAATTAAATCCATTATAAATAATTTATAATATTTTATATATCTAGTGTATGAATAAAAACCATTTCATAATTATCATTAACATGAGAAATATACATGGATACATTAGGTATATGTTATCTAGGATTTTCAAACTATATCTATGATCAAAGACCATATAGTGAACACATAATCCTAGGAAAATTGAATTATGTGGTAATATTTCACTCTGATAATTTTCTCCCTACCTCAAATATTATTTAGTTATCATTGAAATTTTGTATCCATGATAGAAGAAACAAACTATTCCTAGCATTCTTTCCCCAATTCTATCCCCCTATTATGTACACAAAGTTTCCATCTTCCAAAATATATACATGTGTATGTGACTCTTTTGTTTTATAGAAACTCATTAATTACACTTCCTATATTGGTAGTAATAAAAATTTCACATTTAAAACCAATTTCATGCATTGAAATCATTCATTTAAAAAACCAATGATTCTTTGAAATAAAATATCCATTTGAAAAACAAATGGGATAAAATATATTCCCTCAAAGTTATACAAAATTATGATATTTTATGAATGATAACTCATTTTTTTATATAACTTTAGAAACAAATTTAAAATGGTATGGAATTTATTTTTTATAAAGAAATGACATTATACAAAATAGACCACCTCAAAAGACATAAAATTTCAACACCAGTGTGAGATCCATAATCCATGAAAAATTGTGCTATATAGGAAATGAGGATGAACCCAAAGTAATTATTTTCCAAATAAATAATTTCCAATTCACTAAAAATTTGAAAAAATGATATGAGAGTAATAACTCACCATACTGATTATTGAATAACACACTATAAGGAATAAAAATATGGGCAGAAACTGAAAATTCTATGAATGATCTAAAATAATTATCATAAGATAATGTCAAGAACTATAAATTATGTGAGAAAATACACAATATTAGATTCCATTTAAGAAAAAGGGAGGACATATTGGAAAATTATGAAGGGAGATAAATAAAGGATCAATAAATTTAGTGTTCTTTTATTCAAAACCTCATGATTTGTCAGAACTAACCTATGGAAGGGATGTGATATGAAAAATAAACAAGAGGAATCCCTAGAGTTGAGAGCCCAGGTTGTGGGTAGAGGAATAAAGTCAACATGTGATTTATCATGTCTTGATATGAGTTTTTGAATTAATTAATTTTCATCACATGGTATAGAAAAATGATTTGGAAAAAAATACACCAATCATCTACCCATTTGTGGTTTACTGGACAAGCATCATGTTATTTCCACATGGTTTGAAAAATAGTGCACCAATCGTGACAATTTCCTATATAGCATAATTTATAGTTTGAGGAGAAGGTAATTTTTTTTGGATTAACCATTAACCAACCTATGTGCTAACATGCTAAAGAAAAACAAGCCACATTATTTCACAGAAATGACCAATGGTTTTACCTAATAATCCTCCAACTGTTTACATTCCTAGAAAACTCCAACACACCGAAAAACTACCTATAATAACCCGTATAATTCTCAAAAAAATATATGGTTGATATAAAAGAATTTATGTACTTGAAAGTGACATTTGGGCATGATAGTAATATTTATCTACTTGAAAAGGGGTGGTTTTATAAAATATATCTAATGTATATGTTATCTCCTTCATCATAATGAGCTATATTCACATAATATCATACTTAAATTAATTCATCAACCTCCTCATGGTCAACTATGAGTGTCACTCAAATCAGTGTAGTCATAACTATTTAAATCCTTGAATTATCCTATAATATTATATATTATAGAGTCACATTAAAGAAAAATTATTAATTCATGTGACTATCGAACAATAAAAATGGGAAATTATTTTCGAATACGTCGTTTTTATTTACAATCTATCTATAAAAGAATAAATTCCATTTCATATGAAATGATGCACATAACTTATTTCCGTATCACTATATAATGAAAAAAATATCCTAGCATTAAAGAGAAATAAACCCTCTATATAATTTGGTTAGTCATTAGATTATTAGAGTCCTCACATAATAATGTGTCAACCAGTACACCTTATGTTTTTTTATCTATCCTCACACACTAAATTATACTACCAATTTCAATAGTATCCTTAAATAAAACCTCTCATTTTCTTTAATTTAAACTTAAATTTAATATTTTGATACCATCATTTCACATATTGACCATATTGGCACACCATATTGTTTGTCTAATAGTGTTTTAATGTGATCTTCTCAGGCCCTCAACAAGTTGGGAAATGGATATTTACTAGTAATAATGAATTTAAACACACTATGGGTGTAAAAAATTTACTATTGAAACCTATCATAGATATTTATTTTTAAAATTTTATAGAATAAAATAAATCACATTACAAAGGGTAAAATAGTTTTATAGTCTTAAGAGTAGATATATACATGATCCATATATCATATTTATTGAAGTCATAAAATATATCCAAAATATTCAATGAATAATTGTTATTCTTATAAGAATATCTTTTTATTACTGAAGTTATTATTCTTGATTTATAAGAGAAAAGGAAAAAAATAAAGGGGTCAACTAAGCTTCTTGTAAAGGCTTGGAATACAATAGAATGTAACATGGAATAATTAAGACATAAATAATATGTAAAGAATAAATAATTAAATGGATTCTATATAATTATAATATTTGATGGAATATGTAAAAATGAATATAATTACATTGATAACAAAAACTGAATTCATTTTATTTAGATGTATATTACTAGACAACTTAATCATGTCATCAGGGCCTTATCTATGATATCATTTCACTACTTTTAAGGCATTGTTCTAGGACATAACATTTAATAGGGAAGACATACCAAAAATAACCCAATGTATTTTGTCTCATGAGCCCAACCAATAATTTAAGTGGATCTACAATTTTGGGCCCTACTTGTCACATAATAAATATAATGCATTAATCATATGTTAAAATTTGGTAACATTACATATTATAATGTTAAAAGTAACCATCATAAGTCTTATTATTCAATACCTATACATATTGATGTAATGGGTATATATATCATCAATATTTACCTATTAAATTCAATAAAAAGTATATCTAGGTTAATATCCATTAATTTTATAGGAATTATAGGATATTTACAATGAAATAGAAATTTCCCTTGATGATTGTGTAGTATTGTGGGATATATTCCACAAACAAGTGTATTATTTCTAATGGTTTGATACCAAAGTAATTATTGGAAAATAACCTTATAGAAAAATGTGTTTCATGATATAGATTGGATAACAAGGGTCTTTGAATAATATGTTTTGGGAATTTTAATTCACAATAAAATCATGGATTTTTAATAAAGACACATAACATCATTTCATATGAAAATGTGACAGAATTCATAGTAATTTTGAAAAATAAAGGGATGAAAAAGGTATGTAAACCCTTACCATTCAATAACACTTCCCAAATATTTAGAATGAGCTTATAATATCCTTAATAGTCTGGGTTATTGATGAGATAAGTATTTTTGAATCTATACCTAACTATATCTCCTAAGAAAATTCTTTTTATTCAAACTTCATGAGTGAAATGGAGATAGATTTTTAAATTTATTTGGAAATAAGTCTTTTCCCAATGTTTAATGAGAAGGAAATTGAGAGAACTATCACACTTAATGGATTTAGATTATAGTGACTATAGAGGATGGGTGAGTGTTTATATTAAATTAGGGTGAATTGTTTATTTATATCTAAACAAAGGTCTTGGAATTTAGAATGTAGAAAAATAGAAAACCATTGTCTTTACCATGGATTCAAATTATAATATATGATATATAAGAGTTAGGTTTTTATTTTTATATTTTTATGAATTTTATTACCTTAAATTATATTAATTTGACATGAAAAATATATTTATTCAAAATGAATTGCTTTTAACATCTAAAAATATATATTTTAGGGTTTGAAAACATCTATATAGGTTTTGAAATATTAATTTTGTTACATTAAAATATTTTTTTTAGGAAAAAATGTTTTTGGTTAGTAAAGAATTTACATTATTTAATAAAACATTTTGAAATAATAACAAGGAAATAATTCTTACTGTATACACACACTTTTTTTAAATTTACCTAAAAACTTTACTATCTCAGAAAAGTGTGAAAATATCACCATTGGATAATTTTTTTCAAGAAAATACAAAATTTTAAGTCCTTATGGAAACAATTTTTCATATTATTGAAATTTTTTTGTTAATTAAAAATATTTTTGCATCTCAAAATCATTAATTTTTAACAAAAATAAATAAAAATAATTTCTATGACATATGTATTTGTTTACATCATTATTAATTAATTAAGATACAATATTAAAAAAAAGAATTATTTTATTTACAAATATTTGTAATTTTTTTGGTGGAATCTTGTATTTATAAGGGTTACATTACTATAATAATGGTTATAGAGAGATGTTATTATTCCAATAGTCTAATTACTAATAGTAAGATTCCAACTATCACCTTACCTATCCAAAAATAATATTACCCCTTATTTATAAATCTAATTATAACATAAAAAATCAATAATATTTTTCAATTAGTTCATATTTTTCAATTATCTTATTAATTGTTTTCATAATCAGAATGTAACTTATATATTTTTCAATATTTTATAGATAATCATAATGATTTTGATGTTAATTTTCTTTTTTAAATTTTGATGTGACCTTTAATAGTAGTCATGAAATTTATTATAAATTTAATTTTCTACTTTTTGATTATAATATTATGTTGAAATAGTACAATGTAAAATGTGAAATAGTTATTTTGATGTAGTTTGTTTTTTTAAAAGTAAGATCTCATGGATTATATTCTTCTACATTAAAAAATTTCATCCTAAAGTATTACTATATATTCTAGAATATAATTAAATATTGTTAATTGTATGAAATTTTTTATAGAGGCTCCAATGTTGATTCCACTATCCTAATATTCCTCCAAAGTATTTCCAAATATTGAGTAGTGTTCTTCTATAAAACATTATTTATAGTATCAAGGATCTAGTTAGAGTATTTAATAAAGGATAAGTTACTCTTCAGTTATCTATCTTTAATAATGATCACATGTGTTAGGACTAGAATGTAATTCTTCAAAAATGGGATGGAATATTTCATTCACTTTAGAGTGTTTTAGTGGCATAACCAAATGATAATAAATTACTCTAATTCTTGAAAAAATCTAAAAAAGATAAATATATTATGGAACTATATTTTATTTCTTGCCAAAACATTAATCTACCTTCCATAAAGATACAATGAAGATGACATGACCCCCTACTTGAAACTCCATGTCCTTCCTTCGATTATTAACATTCATTTTTTTATGGTTTCAGTTATCTTGAAATGGTTTTTAATTTATTAAATATTCACATTTTCATCCTTAATGAGTTCTCAAATAACTAGGTTTTTCCCTAATATGAATGAGCATTACATCTTTTTCCCATATGAGGATTCGTATAGTTCCATTTAAATGATTATATGTAAGCTATTATTTTATGAAAATTACACAACAATTATATATTGGATCTATTATTCTTGGAATTTAAGAGAGTATGACCTTATCATATCCTATAGTTTATGGAAAATTATTTTAGAAATTTCATTAATTTGATGAATATATGTAATAATAAATTATATCTTAGTGTCTTGAACCATCTAAGTACTCTTTTTAAATTTTCATTTCAAATGAAGTCTATGATCATATATAATAGAAATTTTCAAACCGTGAAGCCTTATAAATTCATTAATATGTATTCATACATGATTCTAAAGGTTTAAATCCTCTAATATTTATTTTAAATGTGTAAAATTTTTAAAGATATCCTAAATAACCCACATTAAATCATTATTATTAGATGTCTTAGTAAGTGAAGAAAAAAAACATCATTGTAATATTATATCACTTTTAAATTTGCATAAAGAGAGGTTTTATAACACACATAGGATGTTTTCTCTAGATCTTTACATGTTGGAACACAAGGAATCATGTCAAATAGGTAATAATATCCTATATCAGGTGGTCCCACAAGAAAATTTTATTTTAAATCTCTATACATCTTGGTGCTACCAACGTGTGACAAGAAATTAGATATTCAAGCATAATCTATAAATTTATTAGTTATCATTGGTAATGATTGAATTTATTTTATCTTTTTAAAAATAAAAACCCATCATTATTGATGATGTCATTTATTCTCTTAACATTTATATCATTAATCATATTAGATCATTTCTATATTTCATAGGCATATATGTCTTTTTCTGATAAATATTTTTATACATCAACATGGAAAAAGATTTATGTTTCCAATTCCCTAATAATTCCATTTAAAATATTAACAAAGAATGAATTATTGGTTACTTTTTAATCTTTATCATGGATTAAACTAAATTATCCTTACTACATAATGAATCGACTACAATATTTTCCTTCCCTAGGTGATGGTGTATTTCACTGTCATAGTTTTTCAGTTACTCCAATGATTTCCTTTGTATCCTGTTGATATATTTATATGTTAATATATATTTCAATATATTCTAATTTATATATTTATCATAAATTTTCATAATGATATTATCTCTATTTCATTACGTAAATGATTATAACAACTAAAATAATATAAAGAGTTGGATATTTTTTCATGGAAAATTCATTCCTTGATACATAATCAATAACTCAATAATTTTGTATAAGGGAACAATTATATAATTTATTTAATTAAACAAAATATATTTAAAATATTTCTATTCAAGATGGGAATGTTAATAAGGGTTAATTGACTGATCTCTTCATAACTTCCTCAAAAACCTCTTCACACTCCATTGACAATGCGAATCTTAACCCTATACATGTTAAAATTGTTAATAGATTTTCTAACCAGGTAGTGTTTTCATGAATTAATCAATAATAACAAGATAAGTCATATATCTTAACTATGTGAATTATATTTTTTTTGGGATACATTTTCTGACTACTTTATTCTTTGAAGGTTTAAATTTTTTTTCATCCTTTGAGGAAATATGTCCTTGAAAATAAACTTGTTAAAATAAATAAAATTTTTATAAATTACAATATAAATCATTATATCTACAAGCCTCATGATTAATTAAAAAATTATTCTCATGTTTTCTATATATTTTTTAGTATTTTTCAGATATAATCACTAAATTCCATAAAAAAATTATTAAGGTAATCTTTAAAAAACATTAATTAATCCCATAAAACTAGATAGTGTTTTATTTAATAAAAATTTTAATATAATGGACTCTTAATTTCCATACCATATATGAAATTAATTTCATTGTATATCATATTTATTCAATCATAATCGAAGACAACTAGAGTAAATATCTATCTCTGAGAATTAATGACCACCTTTACACTGATTAAACAAGTTCCCAATGCATGGTAAAGAACACTATTTATTTTTTGTAATGTAATTTGTTTATCTATAATCAATGAAAAACCATATAGGAAAATCCTTTTTATATTGTATTTTGTCTGCTCGTAGTGTAAAAATATGGTATAGAAATCTATTATTAGACAACTATTTTAGTTTCATGTTCACTAAACCAATTCAAGTAGTGACATTTTATATAGATTCTTATATATGTTCTTCGTATCAACAATGAGTTAAATGAAATATAAAATTCATTTTCATGTGGTATTCATGGAATGTCCTCAAAAATTACATTAATGTATTATTAAACAATATGAACATACTCCATTATTATAATATCATTCACATTCATCAATTTTGATTTCTCATCTTCCTTTCCTACAATTTATTTAATGTTTTTATATTTTTTTCCCAGAAAAGAAACATTAATTAATTTACTTCTATAAAATAAGTGATTATATGCCTCCCTTACTTGTTTTAATCAACTTCTCTTAGTAGTTAATTCCTAGTACATACTTTGAGACCCAGTCTATCACAAGGATTATATAAAATCCAACCATAACAATACTATCTAGGCTTATATATAGAGAATATATATGCCTCATAATATAATGGGAAAATATATCCTCATCATAATGTGATTAATACTATGTGTTTTTTTTGTAAAACATCAATCCTCAGTGTATTAATGGATAATTTGATGATCCATATAAAAATGAATGATATAAAAGAGTAAATAGTTTCATAATTAGATAATTAATAATCTATTGTTTTTTTGATCGATGTAAATGATATTAAAAAACTTGAGACTTCAATTTCTATTATAGTTATTACATAAGATCGGCTATTATACCTTCTACTATTTTTAGGTAGACTCTATTGACACTGAGGGAACTAATTGTAATAGTTCCCCATATAATTATGGATGAAACATTAGATAATATTGGATTAAATATTTCCCATTAATTTACGATCTTGAAATAAATTATAATCAAACATGATAAGAATTATCATTTGATTCAAGTAAACCTCAGGATGTTGTTACCATAGTTATTAAATTTTGGGAATTTTGTACTTTTATTTACCCCCTTCACTAATGTTCCCATTACATGGAACTTATCCATACTATTCCTCTATTTTATTATTTGGATAATAAATGGAATAAAAAATTCATTCTCAGTCATGATAAAACTAAAAAATATCACCTATAATATTGAAATTTTTTGAGAGACTAATTCTATTTTAATTTTTGGAAATATCCCCTCATATATTTTATCAACCTTGTTTTATAGATTTTGTAAAAAATATTCATCATATATTTGTAACCTTTAATTATAATCTTCATACAATATAATGGGTTGCATCTCTTTTTTGTTAAATTATATAATTTATTTTCCATTTAATCTCTTTATTATTAAAGAAAATATTTCTCAAAAAAGTACTATATTAAATTAATTCAATTTATAAAATCAATTTCCTACCATTTCTTAGTGTTTGGAATCAATTAAAACTAATTATCAACATCACCCCTTATTTAATATAAAACTATGTTAACCTTCTCCCTCTCTCTATATACAAAGGTGATGAATAAATTATCTTAAAACTTGATCCTTTTTCTATTTACTAATGTTTTAGTGGTTCCATTGAAGGATGAATGTTTCAACTAATTTATGCTACCCAAAATTGTTATCCTAATTTTTGAACTAATAGGTTATTCTATATTGATAATTTTATTCGTCATAACTTTATTCAACTACACAAAAAAAGAGATAATATTCTAAACTTCAATAGCATCCTCATTGACTTTCTCAGGAATGCAATCCCTACTTTGATTAATTGTGTTGAAACTATTTTGATCCCATACCTTTTCCACCTTTTTATAAAAATGGAATATACTTATTTAGTACATGAAAAATTAAATTATTATTTAATAAATGTATAAAATTTCAATGTATTTATTATTAATCAACATAATTTATTCTCGAAAAAAGTATATATTATTCCAAGGTATTATCATAATTGTGTATTTTATAACCATGTTATTTAAAATCTAGTTCCCTTAGTTTATAATAAACATTCTATGATACCAACTATAATAACCTATATTATTGACATAGAGTTAGTGGTTATTTTTTTACATTGGGATAAAATAAATTAAATAAAATAACATAACATTGAATTTTCATGTAGTCTAAAAACACTAAAAATATACTTGACACTTTCATTACAATTGAAATAATATAATATATCATAAATAATTAATGAAACATTATTATTTGTCTAAATATATATTTATATTATTATTTTCAATCTTGTTCATTTTATTAGAAAAATAGAAACAACATAGAGTGATGGTCTTAGATTCTTAGTAACGGGACACATATAGAGAATTACAATACACCATTATCAAGGAATAAATAATATGTGGGGAATAAATTATTAAATGGATACCAGATAGGAATAATATATAAATATAACACATAAGGAAAGGAAATAATTACAAAGATAACAGTAATTGAATACATATTTATAGGATATATAATTCCAAAAATCATAATCATACCTTCAAGTCCATAACCATTGGATCATAACTTTACCATCATGAACTTGTTGTAGAAAATTGTATATTGAAATCAAAGAATAAAATATATCGATATTAACTAGTTAATAAAAATATTCATCATACATCCAAAATAAAAATTTCTAAGAATAATAACGTTATAGTGTACATAGAAACTTTAACTATAAAAATATTATTTAAGTACAATACTGATCATCTAAAATATCTTTCTATAAATACAAAACCCTTTTAGAATCATAATAAATAGTACCCTTGATCATAACTTGGGGAAAAATAAAACTATATGGAAGTGTGAGATCAGATTCTTATCAAGGGTAAAAATGGGATGCATCATTCAGTGATCATATTTACAATTATCCTAATCATAATGGTATGATAACATGTGATTATCAAGAGAAAATCATATCCAACTATAATAACCCCGAACTCACACTCTTGAATCCTGTGTTGAAATACAAAACTATATAGTTATATATTGATGCCAATAATTGTGACCCGAGTTTTTCATATAAACCTTAAAACATGATAAGTAAAACCTGGATCACGTACAACCTCAAGGGCATTTTAGGTTTAGAGTTTTAGATAATTTGGAAAAAATCTTACATAAACAACTCATATCAACTTGGACCCATAAGTCATGAAAAGAACATTTCTCCTATTTAACCCATATTTTATTATTTAAAAATAAGTCATCAAAATAATACTTGTGAAATAATTTATAGAAATAAATAATTCAATATCATTCATCACAACCCATGGAAAAGGAAGGATAAGAGGGCTGAGCTCAGATGCTAAGTAATGGTAAACATAAGCGTTAGAAATTAAATGTCATCAATGAGGATATGTGTGCATAAGTGTATGATGAAATAATAAAAGTGTATGGGATAATAATAAAATAAATCATACCCATCAATACCTACACCATAAAATTTTAAAACATGGAAAATGAAGGAGTCATCATAATCAATAATCACGATCCATGTGATATCAATCTCGATCATTATAAAAATTATAAACCCATAGTAAGAAAATATAAAAAAATTATGTTTTTTTGGAAAATTATACAATCAAAGCCTTATAGAACCCGAACCATTACAAATGAAATAAAAAATATTGTCAACTTGTATCTACAGAGTACCAAATGCATCAAAGCACTATCTGAGAACACCAATCGTATAATCTATAACGGGTTTATCCGTCGGTATCTGGGTGCACCCATAATTTATAATTCCCAAGATCCCAATACATATATAACTAATCACAACTCATGGAAAAAAATATATTATTTTCAGAATATGATTAACCCATGAAAAGGAAACATGTTCCACTGCAATCTCTTTGAAAAATGAATATGCCATAGAAAATAAATGGGTTCCAAAAAAATCTCTTTGAAACATGAGTAACCCTAAAAAAAGAAACGAGTTCAATAAAAAAATATATTAAAGACGATTAAACTATGGAAAAGAAATGAGTTCAATTAAAACTATTTGAAAAATAAATAACCCATGGAAAATAAATGGGTTAAATAACAGTCTCTTTGGAACATGATTAACTCATGAAAATGAAATGGGTTAAATCATAATATCTTTGAAAAAAAAATATATACAAATAATTAATGAAGATTGTATCAATAAAAAATATATCTAGTGGAGGATAAGTGACAAAAATGGTTTTTTATGTTTATTAATGTAAATGACCATAAAAAATCATTAAAAACATTCATGGGGAAAATAACCTTTAAACATTCCAAAACATCCCATACCACTTTGAAACATTTGAATTATAAGCCCCATGACATAAAAACATTAAAATAAATGTATAATATGATGAGAATAATTATATTCATTATATATCATATAAAAGGATATGTATATACACCTCAAAAAAGAATATAGGTATATAAAATAACAAATATCTCAAAGAAGGGAAATTGTGATAAAAGACCATTACCGCTTTGGTTACTTAGAAACCGTATACCCCATGAAAGAGGGACCATAAAAAGGATATTTAAAAACCCATAAATTTAATAATAATAATAATAAATTAAATTCATGGTAATTATATACACCATATACAAGAAACTAGATGCTTAACAATTCAATATGCCTCAACAGATTGAAATTTAGACGAAATCCCTTAAAATTATAGTAACATTTGAATTGTAAAACCAAAAAGTAATAATCATTAAATGAAACATTTAAATACCATTAAGATAACATAGTTAATGATCTAATATATAAATATAGGTAGTATATAATAAATAAATAAATAAATAAGTGTTGATTATGATGTATGCCTCATGAAAGAAAAAGTGAGACATGAATCCCTTGCTACTTGAGTATCTTTTGAATCATTAGATCCATGAATGAATAAAATAAATTTAAACATAAAATATCATTAAATATATAAAATTAATGAAATAAAAATTCATTGGGAATCATATATACCATATAAAATTAACTAGTTTCATAATAATAGTTAAGTCTTAAAGGAATGTAAATTGAGATGAAACCCCTTAGCTTGAGTATGATTTTTCATTATTTTACTAAATATTCCATAATAATAAACTTATTTTAATTATATATTTGATTCAAAACATTTTCCAAGTTTATTATTACTTTTATTTCACTTATAAATAATTTATATATAATTACTTAACCAATAATGTTCAAGTGAGGTGTTTTGACTATATTTTGATTATGTCTCAAAACTAACATTGATAGGTCCAATATGGTCAATGAGGTCATTATATAAACATCTAATAAATAATAATCATATTTATACATAAATTATAATTTAATAACTCATCATAAATTATGGTTGTAAAAAATGAACCAACATTACAATCATAGATATGGTAGGCCATACCTACGCATGATTAACATTTTCATTTTCTATGATTGTTATGGAAAGAAGGTAAGTAAAATTTATCATTGTAGAATTAAAATTATATCCTAAATATCGTATTTTTTAATCATATATAATTATATATATAATTTTTGTGATGTAAAAGGAATTACATTGCGTAGAGAAGGTGATAGTCCTCACGTCCACGAACGACGTTATCACTTTTTCAATGTGTTAAAGGTTAATAAAGAAAATTATATATTATATTTATAGAAGGGTAATTATGTAATTAAAATCATATATATTTTATTTATGTCACATGTGTTTAATTAAACCCAACCTTAATACATTCCATGTAATTTGTAAACATATAACATTAATTTGAGGAGGCGGTTGCCCACACGTCCACAAACAATGTTATCATATTTTCAAAAAATGAAAATAATGAAAGTATGTGTTATATAAAAAGTTCCATAAGTATGAAGAAAACATAAATACAATATATATAAAATAAAAAAAGGGTTTCCATCATAATTTCCAACCATGATAAGTTGTAAAGGAAAATAAATGACATTGTTTCATGAGGTGATAGTTTGCAGTACATGAATGAAAATTTTGTTAACAATTTGATGGAGTTTTGTATAGGTTAAGGACTAACCATTAAAGAAACAACAATCTAGTATATTGGGGACACTTTTTTTGTTATATAATAATGTAATAAGAATAATTTAATGGGTTTATAATGAAATAAAATTTAAATACACGTCGAACAATGTCACCTATTTTTCGAGTAAATCCTTTTTGTTTGAACAGAAGGGATTCCTTGGTTGGATTTCTAACCAAAGTGTGGCTTCTAGGATTATAGGTTGCTTCTAGGTGGAGAGGAGGGACGTTGGAATATTTTTTTATATGTTTTGATGATCCAAAGGGCTTGATAGGTTTGAGGAAATGGGGAGGATGAGTTCATTTTTATAGTTGAGGTGGAGTGACACTCTTTTAAATATAAAAAGGTAATCACTGTTGGGAGGTATCCCTAACACAATATGCCTAAAAAATGAAAAATAATTGAGTAATAGATAATTATGATCGATAGACACACACAAAGCACTAAAAAATAATTTTTATTATTTGTTCCATAGTCATTAAGTTTTTTTATTTTTTTCATTTTGGTTTTGTATTTAGGTACCTAGTTTTATAATGTATTAAATTCATCCATTAAGACTAAATTAATTTCAGAAATGTCATAAAATTTAGACACACTGATTATAAAATATTAATTCTAATTTAAAAAATAAAAACACCTTATGATTAGAAAATATTTTATATTTATTAACACTTAAAAATAAATTGTAAGAGGATAATTATTTTACTAATTTCAAACAATTTAATAAAATATCATTTATTTTATTTGATTATTAACTAAATAATCAATACGTTAGCATTTATTAAGAATTTAATGTATTTATATTATCTATAAAAATTAAATATAATATATTATGATAATAATAATTCATTTATCTTCTAAATTAATATTTATAACCTCACTTATCTAGCTTCTTACCTACTCCAAATCTTTATAAGTGCTAAAGGCAATGAAGGTTCATTTTTTTTATTTTTCATTACTTAAATTGTTATATAGGTTAATTTAATTAAATAGTATCCCATAAACTCATAAAATATTTCATAAGGTGGTGAGGATTGAATCATGTCCAGAAAAGGGTTTTTGGACATGTTCTGGGTCATTTATTCACCTTATATTCTATTTTTAATCATTAATTAAGCTTATTTTTACCTTAATCAATGTAATACATTTTTAATTACTTTCAATAATCATTTCGGTCATAGATTAATTATTTATTCTCACTTGGATCTGAATCTTTCTCATAAGATCACAGGTAATGGATATTAGTAATTTGTAGGGGATAATCTGAAGAATTTTAGGGATCCTGTTGAAGACATAATGTTTTTTTATCATTGTGCAACTGTCCCTATAGAGAGGCTCTAGTGAGTAGAAGATTCAATATCTAAGGACTCACCTTCTTCTGGTCTGAGGATTTGACAGATGGTGAATTATCTCACTTATTATTGGGTTATTCTACATTACTTTCTCTTATCTTGATTTAAAATTAAAACCATAGAGATTTGGATTCATATCTCTTAATCTAAACAACATGATATTCCAATACTAGAATCCTTGTTTTGATTCAGATCAGGAAAAAAATTCAATTACCTAATCATAAATTAAGATCATAGACTCCCATTGGGTTTTGTTGGAATCTTGATATCTTATGAGATGTTGCCTCTGTGGTGGGAACTCCAATTAATCTTGAAAAGGAGACTAAGGTTGATCTATTTGGACACTAATCCTAGATTTTAGTTGAGTTTTACCATTATTACCCATTGATTGAAACTATTTATTTAGTTGTTGAAAAATTCAAGTTTGAATTTTCCATTGGGTATGAACTTGTCCCTTCTTTTTGTCTTAATTTATGTTGAATTGGTCATACCCAAGATGACTTCCATAGAGGTTTGAAGTGTTTCAATTGTAAAAATCTTGGAAACATAGTTGAGCATTGAAAATTAAAGATACATTTGGGTAATAAAGATAACAAAAAAGGTATGCCAAAAGGGCATAATAAAAAGTGGTGAAAGGTCCAAACACATGCTGATCAATATTGTTTGGTGAACTTATAGGGTTCTCACCCTTCCTTTAAGGATAAAATCTTAGATATGGAACCTTTTAAGAAGATACCTAGGTATGGATCCAGCCCTCCGATACTAGATAAGGAGGGTCCAAATGTTTTGATGGATTCAGAGCCAAATCAGGTTCCTATTTATGCTTCTAATGTAACCTATAATAGTCCAGCGGATCAGGATGCTGATGAAGGTTAGGTTACTAGAGCTGGTGATCAGTAGGCTAGGCTGGATGACTGCTCTGAGGATGAATCAGAAGAGGTTGAGCTTAGTGGTGATACCTATTTGAAGGGAAATAGTAAGGGAAAACGTTTAACCCTTGCCTCCATGAAATTGTAACCAAAGATGGCTACCTGGAGGGCTATGAAAATTTCCAGAACCTCCACTGGGGTGACTTTAATGGGTGTTTGTGTGGATACCTCACCTCATGGACCAGGTTCTTTACTTCGGGAAGCCCCATGCCCAGTTCGTGGTAGTGGGGAATATATTTCTTCTGCTATTATAAATGATATATCATCACTTTTCCTACTTATTTATAGGTCTGTGAGGATGTTGGCTTGCCAATTACTCATACTGGATGTCTAAATAATCAACCTGGTTTTGAAGTTTAGGATGGTCAACCATTGAGGTCTATGACTTCCACTACAACCAATTTTTTCTCCATGTTGGATTCAATTAACAACCCATATTTTGTTGCATTCTACCTTGAGTCACTTTATAAGAAAGTCATAAGGAATAAAAGAAGGACATTGGACACTTCACAGCCCATTTTATATAATGGTGCTTCACCCTCTTCTAATTTGAAGATTATGAATATGTACACCCAATTGGATCCAGATCCAGTAAAACCGTTGATTGGGGATGTAACAAATAAATACTTATCTGGTGTATTAGAATAGGATCTGATTGATTATGTTCAAGTGTTTCCTATCTTGGAGGATATAGGTCAATCTATTGATCATAATCATAAAAACGATCAATATTATAACATGGATGATCAAGGTAGTGTTTGTTAAGAGCCAAAAAATGGAGATGAGGCATATATCCAAGAGGATGTGGTTTCCCTAAAGGGAGGGGTGGTAGAGACAATAACAAATTATTCCGAAGAATATTATGTTTTTTATGGTGGTGACATGTGTAAATTAATTTTTTCTTCTTTATCTTTTCTTTGTATCTCTTTTATCTTTTTATTAATAAATTTTTTGGGGCCATGGGTTTCTCAATCCATGGTCTCCACCATTTTTAGAAAATTGAATATGTTACGTTAAATTTTATTGATTGATGTATAATTAAACTAATTGTAATTTAAAACCAATTTAAAATATAATTTAACTATATAAAGAAATTATTCAAAAAATAGTTTTTAATTAAAATGCAGTGTTTTACCTATTTATCAAAAAAAAGAATCTTCTCAAAAAAATATCAAAAAATCACCCAAAGTAAATTTGTATTTTTATATTTAAAAAATGAATTTTATTTTTTCATATAAATTTGATAAATTTTTATAAATTATATTCAAAATAGGTTTCACATTAAAAGGCATAAAAACAGATTTTTAGAAAAATATAGTTTTTAACCATAAAACTAGATTTTATTTTTTGTTATGCATATAAAATCTATTGAATGTATATAAATATTTTTATAAACTTATGTAAAAAATAATAGTTAGTTTTATTCACACCCACCAATTTAATTTCCATTCAATAACTTCTATATTAAATAATAATATAAATAGTATATTATTATTCGGTAGGACTTGGCCTTGTGTGTAACAAAAGTAATCAAAGAAAATTGATGTTACATGAAACATAAGATAAACATGGTGTTTTATATAATTAAATATAAACTATACATTGTGTGTAAATCAAGAAATAAAATTTTTTAAATAAACTTGAAAGAATAGATATTTCATAAAATCTAAGGATCTTACATCTTACCCGACTTAAAAATGATTTTTCCCTTGAAATTCATCTTGGTTATTAAATGTTTAAAATTTATAATATTCCCTTATTGAAACCCACATCATAAAAAGGGTTAACAAAAAATCTTCTTAAAAAAGGAAAGTGGGAAACAAAAAGGTCACTAGAAGTTACACATAACTAGGACTCCATATAGTAGGAACATTGGTGGAAATAGAGGAAAATTATAAATAATTATTGATAATGATTGAGGTAATTGATCATAAAAAATTGAATGATCAATGGAATGTTAGGGGCCTCAAAAACATAAATTTTTAATAATTAAAAAGAGCATTAGTTCATCAGAATTGAAGGTACTAGGATAATACTTTTGTTTCAAGATCATTTTCCTTGAGTTAAATAATTATATTACCATCTATATCAAGAGAAAAAGAAAAAGGAAATATACTTACCTAATGAGTATAATTTCTACCTTTAATAAATTTCTACCAAAATCTCATATTCTTCTACATAATATGAGTATTCTTGGTGAATGTTTAATTTATGAAGCACTAAAATCACCTTTTAAATACCACATGGCCATAAAATATTTATTCAAAATATTCCATAGCTCTTTAAACATTAAATAAAATCAATATAGTTAGTGCATTGTAATATAATTCTAAAAATTATTAAACCATAAAATGATACACTAATATTCAAAATTAAATAGTAATACCCAAAGTTCAAACTAAATTATTCCATAAATAAATATCCTTAAAATTCTTCAAAATTTTCCTAACTTTGTTTGAAAGCCAAATATTATAAGGATTAGACTATATATTCATCTAAGATAAATAAAAAACTATTCCTAAAAAAATACCATATACCTCTGAGATAAACATAATCTTAAAAAAATCTTTCTCACTAGGACACTATGTATGTCAGTGGTAGTGTATGAAACCCTTATTTCCTTTGGTCATGGGTTCAAGCCCCACTGCCTAGCCAGATGCGATGGGTTGTCACCTTGAATATGGGTTGTCCCCCAATTTTTTTCATTAATCATAATAAATAAATCCTCCATAAAAACACTTCAAGTTTATCCTATGATTTACAAATACCTCAAACGAAAAATAAATGTTTCCAAACATATCATTAATAAAATCAGTTTTTTTTTCAAATTAAAATCCTTAAATGAGGAGTATAATAATTTTCACTCATTTTAATCATTAATATTATAGTCCTATGATGGTATTAATAACTCTTAAGATAACCTCATATGAAAAAAGCATAATCTCCAATGTTATCTAAACTCCCCCTTTTATAGAAACTTTAACAGCCCAGAACTCACACTCCCAGATCCTGTGCTGAAATCCATAACTTTACATTTCTTGTTTGATAAAGGTAATTATGATGAAATTTTTTCATAAAAACTTTATAACATACAAAGGAAACATTGGATCATGCACAACCTTGAGGAAATTTTAGGTTTATAGTTTTAGATAATTAGGACAAACTCTTATATAAATAACTCATATAAACTTGGACCCATAAGCCACTGAAATAAAATTTATCCCAATTATCCCATATATTCTTATTTCATAATAGGTCATAAACATTATCCTTGTAAAATCCTCTATAGAAATAAATATTTCTACGAAATCCATTAAAACCTAGGGAAAAGGAAACATAATAAGGGTGAGATCAGATGCTTAGTAAGTGTAAACATAAACATTAATAATTAGACATCATCAATGATGATAGAAGTTCATAACGGTATGATGACATAATCAAATTTTATGAGGAAATAATAAAAATAAATCATATCCATAAATACCTAGACTATAAAATATGATAACATGGAAGCGAAAAATTCATTGTAATCAATAATGATGAGCCATGTGATTTCAATCTTGATAATTAAAAACTCTATAAAACCATTGTATGCAAGGATAAAAAAATTTATATCTTGAAACATCATCTAATTGAACCTATATAGAACCATTAAATAACCCATAGAAATGGAATAAATAGTATGGCTAACTTCCATCTTAATAGTACCCAATGAATCACAGTGCTATCAGGGAACACCCACCATAAAAGCTATAACTGGCTCACATAATGCTATATGGGTACACCCATCATTTATAATATCAAAAAACCAACTACATACAGAATTCATCAAAACTCATTTAAAAAACCTTTATTCTTTTTAGAACCTTATTAACCCATGAAAATGAAATAATTTCCACTACAATATCTTTGAAACATGATTAACCCATAGAAAAAAATTGTTTCCAAAACAATATATTTGAAATATGATTAACATAATAAAAATAAATGGGTTCAATAACAAACACTTTGGAACATTATCAACCCATTTAAAATAAATTAGTTCAATAAAAAACACCTTGAAAACTGAATAACACATAAAAAATAAATAATTTAAAAAACAATATCTTTGTAAGATGATTAACCCATAGAAAAAAATGGGTTAAAAAACAATTTCTTTGAAATAAACAAAATCCATCCAACGAATGAATAAATATGGTATCAATAAAAAATATCCATAGTGGAGGATAAGTAATAAAAAGGTTTGTTTATTTTTATTAATTTAAATGAACTTAAAATATCATTAAAGGCATTCATGGGTAAAATAACCTTTAAACTTTCAAAAGAATCCCATAAAAATTTGAAACATTTCATTTATAAACCCTATAAGGAATAAAATTAAAAGAAACATATAATATCATGTTAATAGGGAGATTCGTGAGATATAATTTTGAAGGAAAAGTATATACACCTCAAAAAAGAATATAGGTGCATAACATAACAAATGTCTCATAGAAGAAAAAATGTGACATAAGACTATTACCGCTTTGGTAACATAAGAAACCATAAACACCATGAAAGTTAGACCATCACAAGGATATTTATAACCCCATAAATTTAAGGATATGAATCTTTAGATACCTTCATTGGTAGTATATACACCATATAAAAGAAACTAGGTTATTAACTATAAGGACACAACCATAAAAATTATATATTCTAGTTATTTTCAAACTCGAAATCATATTCCTTTCCCAAATAAATTTTATGTCTAGGGTTTTAGAAAATAAAAACAAAATTGTCCATAATAAGCCCATATATTAAATGTGGAAACTTATACTTAGTATCCTTTTTACCACCAATGGAAACTCTTTAAAAATAAAACTTTTTTTCTTTTCATGAAATATCTTCATAATTTTCTCCATCACCTCATCCTTGTACCAACTCTTTTTTAAACCCCGTGAAAAACATTTCAAAACCTAGGTTGAGAACATAAAGCTCAGTAAGGGATATAAAAATAAAGGAAACTATTAGTTGAGTAAAAATATGAAAATCCTTTAAAAACACATTATTTGGAACTAGAACATTTTACCCATATAGGTAAGTATCAATAATTTACAATGATAATTTATTTTACCTTTTAAAAAAATGACTCCCATAAAAACTCATTATAAAGAACAGAAAATTTATGTAGGTACCTTGGTACATCATCACATAAGTCCCTTATAGAACCTTTAAATATTATAATGACCATAAATCAAACTTCCAATATAATTCCCCAGAGAAAAAAATCATTAGCCAATGCATTAGAGCATTATTTAGGCCCAACCATCGTTTAAGATATAATGGGATCACCTAGTGCTATTTGGGTGGACCCATAATTTATAATGTCCAAGAAAAAAAACATGAAATAAAATATTTTATCCTTTAAAAAACACTTATAAACTCATATTAGAATAACTTTCAGATATTAAAATACCACTTTTTTTTTTTCAAAAATCCATTTTTTAATAAAAAATACACCTTTTTTTTGGAAAAAAATTTCAATACCAAAATACCCAAAAAAATAAGGATTTTCCTTTAATAAAATGAGGGAGTTCTACCTAAAAAATGACTCTATAATATGGGTAGGTATTATAGAAATGTATTTGGGAATATATAGCATAAAAACAATAAATTTTTCTATGTGAATAAATGATAATAATGGGTGTCCTTTTATAAAAGAGGGGAGAGGGGTACTCTTGGAATTATTAAAAATATTAAATTAATAGTCTATTTAAAATGCATCCAAAGTGATTTATTTAGAATATATGAAGATTATGGTTCAATATAAAATCATATAATTAAAATTAGAAATATTTAGATAAATTTATAATCCTTACCTTTTTATTTTAACCCTTATTTAACCTCTTTAACTCTTAATGTGATAACATGTTTTCTTAATCATTAAAATTTAATCTAGATACTATAAAATACCAAAATTACCATAAATGGGTCATTGGTGATGTTTTAAACCATATCCCAATAATTTTTATGTTTTTATATTTTTATTAACTTTATATCATTTAATAAAATATTATTTATTTTATGATATCAATTATGTCAATTTTAAAACTATTCATTACTTGAAATTTTTATAAATATCATAAAAACAAGATATATTAAAAAAAATTATTATAAAAAATTACTAAAATGTCAAATTAGTCTATAAAATTATTTTATTAAATCAATTATATCAAATTATAATTATTTTAATATTTGTAATATCATTTATTTGATTCTTCCATTAATTAAAAAATTACTCCATCATTATTGTGTCACCATTTAAGGAAATAATTTCATCACTAAAAATTATAAATAGACTAACATGATGTAGATAAATATTTTATCTTTAAAATTAATATTTATACTATGATATATCCATCCAACGGTTGGAAGGCCTTAAATTGTTATATTATAATAAAACTCCTTTTTGGTGAAGAAGGAGGAAACCCAAACTGACTTCACGGCTTATGACAAATCAAGACCCGAAGGTCAAGATCGTAAGACAAAAATGACAACATGAAGCTTCCCCTTCACAATATATGATCGTGATGAGGCTCTCCACCATTGTATGGAAGTGTGAAAAGAAAGTGTTCTATGTCAAAGCACATGCCTGATCTGATGGCAAACACCCTACCCTCTCAAACATCTAAATCCACAAAATGCTGAAAAGATAAACTTCCAGCCCTGAATCGTCCTTTAGTGGCTGTTCCATGTGGTTGAGTCCGGGAATTTCCACATCATGAATGTTTCCAAATTCCTACATCCCAAAAGTTAGAACCGATGTCAGATGAAAGCCCTGCCGTAACCCCTCCCTCCGGTTGCAGCCGTATCACATCGACCATACTGACATCTCAGGACCACAACCATACCATTCAACATCAAAAAACATCAAAACAAAGAAGCAATTAATGTTTCTAGAACACCAAAATCTATAAGAAGACCACAATCCTACCTCCTCTGAGCTACTCTGGACCCATGGAGGCCACGACAGAAAGAACACCCAGCCATAAGATGATGCTGAGATGAGGCCACTCTATGCTAGAGCTGATTTCGAGGCCACACTAGAGACATAATCTTGAACCAGGAGGCTGAGGATATGCCATAGCCAGCACCAAGAACATGCTGAGGAAACTGGGGATGATAATTCCACACCGAAACCAATGATAGTCTACACTGCTGTCGAGTCAAAGAAAAAGCCGAGGATCAATGCTAAGCCCACATCGAAGCTGGGGCTAAGTTCCTGGAAGCTGAGAAAATTCCAGAACTGAAAATGAGGCCACAACTGAGCTGAGCCCATACTGAGCAAGATCCAAACCAAGCCAAGGCTACTCCAGAACCAAGAAGCTGAGAACCAGGAAGCTGAGATGACGTCTGAGCTGGTGCGCAATCCACACCGGATTGAGACCAGACAAAGCCGAAGCTAAGGCCGAGCACCAAGAGGATACAATGCTGGGGCCAACAACAAGGCCACACTGAGACAGATCCAAATGGAGCCGAGGCCACCAGAACTGACACCAAGGTAGAACCGAAAATAAGTTCGAGATCCAGGAAGCTGAGTCGACACCAGATCCAATGTGAGGCCATGCTAAAGCGATACTGGACAGAGCCGAGGTCACGTTGGGAATGATGCTGAGACCACCCTTGGACAAAAAATCCAATGCTGAGCCGCTCTGAGTCACGCTGGTGGAGGGGATGCGAAGGATGCAGAGAAGAACCCTAGAATAGGGAGCTCCGAGTCGCGCCACTACTCACAGGATAAACAATTCCCATTTTTAGCCCTTATAGACTAACATATCACCAATATAACACTTGATTTATAATATTTATCTTGTTAAAAATAAAAGTATGTCAAGTTTGACTTTTCTTTGAATAAAATATTATAAATATTATATTTTTATCCAAATGGCCATAAATTGTCTAAAAAATAATCCTTTAAAGATTAGTGTTGAAAAATAATCATTAAATAAAATTTGTACAAGTTTTAGGGTAATTTCGTAATATTTATAATATTATTTTTACCCTTAATTAAATGATTTACCCTTAACCGTGGTAATAAAAATCACCAAAGCAACTATTCATATTTTGTACAAAAATAAAAGGGAACTATTTAATAAATTGTTATCATATTATTAAAAATATGAAATATATTTTTGAAAATTCAATACACCTTATTGGATAAAATTAATTTAAAATTAATCCCATCAACGGAACAAGAAAATGGGGTTTTAAAGTAAAAATATTTAAAAGATCGCAAAGTTTTTATATCCAAATTCAATGTGAAATTTATTAAAATGATATATATTGGTTTTGATGATAAAAATTTTATATAATTATAATTTAAAACTATTAAAAAATATAATTTTACACAATAAATAAACTTTAGAAAAAAGTAGTTTTCAATTAAAATACAGTATTTCCACAATTCATCATAACATTAAACTTCTAAAAAAAACCAAAAAAAAACAATGTAAAATTTGATATTACGATATAAAATAAGAATTTTATTATGTAAAATATAAGTTTTAAAGGTGTCAAAAACAATACTTCAAACAAGTGTACCATTAAGAGGTGAAAGACAATCTTTTTTGAAAAGTACTTCATTTATGCATAAAATTTTATTTGTTCTTATATCATGTATATAAAAAACAAAAAATGAGTTTTAAAAAATATATTGAATATATATAATATATATATATATATATATATATATATATATATTTAATTAATATAATCCAAAAATTTCAATTTTTTCCATTATTGGTATAAAACAAACTTGTGCACATTTAAAAAAAATTTTAAAAAAAATAATTTTATTTTAAAAAGAATTTTAAATTCATTCATAATTAATTATTCAAAGAATTAAATATAAATGTATAAACCATATTTTAATAATTCTAGTAACCCTTTTTGTATATTCCATTCTAATGGATATTTTATAATTACATCATTTAATTAATAATATTTTATTATTGGTTTATGTTCAATGAGGAGTATTATTTATACTATAGAACATATTATTTATTTTTTCAAAATCAGGATGTTAAATTCTTCCCAATTTTTCTCAAATTTAATTCTCACAATTTTTAATTCGAGCTTGGTAACTAATGCTTGAATTTTCAAAATATCTTTATTAAAATCCCATGTCAGAACATGGGTCAATAAACCTTTCACTTTAAAAGAAAAAATGGGAAGTGTGAAGGTCACCTCACATAACACATAAAAGGGTTACATGTAGTAAAACATGGGCATTAAAGAGAAAAACTATCAAGTTCTGATGGAGAGTGATAAGGAACATGGTCATGAGAGAGTTAATAATCACAAAGCCACAAATCTGTGACAGTTTAAAAGTTTATTGATTTCTTAGTAAGGAAAGTAAAAAAAATAATGTTTTTTGAAGATTATTTTCATATATTTGAGGAAATAATGTACTTAATAGACATAAGGAAATATACTTACTTGATAAGTATAGCTTTATCCTCTAATCAATTTCCACCACAAACTCATATTTTTTTCAAAATGATGAGTATTTAAGATGAATTTTTCATGTTTGGAGCACTAGAATCAACTTTAAGAGAATAAAATATTCCAAAAAAGATTTAGTATCTAATTATCATGTCATTAAATATTAAAAAAATACCAAAATGGTTCGGATAATATAAGAAAATTCCCCAAAAATAAGAATCCTTTATGTAAATAAAAACAGCATTAATTTCTAAAATTCAATTGTAATACCCAAAGTTCAATATATACTATTTAATAAATAACTATCCTTAAAATTCCTCAAATATATTATAACTAAGAATAAACCAAAATCCGAAGGATTTAATCATGAAATATTCTATGATAAATTTTAACCTTTATCTTCAAATAAAATCAATCAATTCTAATGTCTCATATTGAAAATAAAGTTTCCTAAATCACATAATCTCCATAATATGATAATTATTTCCATAAATAACTTGAATCACCAAAATTTCATAACAAAATCATAGATTCTCCAAAAATATAATTAAAACTTTACTTATCAAATAAAATCCCATAGTATTATTTTAACCATTATCAAATAGGGCTCCAAAAATAGTTAGCGACTTCTGAAATAACTTTAATCAATTAATCACCAAATAATTTTTTGAATTCCATGGTTATCTATTTGATAAAATTTATATTCCAGAAATAAATTTATTCTTTATCCATAAAATATTTTTACTAAAAAGAAAAAGTTATACTAACTAGGACTTCACGTAGGCTAGTGGTCGGTGATACACCATTGTTTCCCTTTGTTTGTGGGTTCGATTCCCCTGGACTTTCCAGACGTGATGGGTTACCACCCATCCTATGTGTTTTACATTTTCTAAAAATATATAATTCTTATAAATTTCTTATAAATGTTATAAAAATCCTAAAAAATAACCATAACAGGTTTTAACCTCAAATTTGTCTCATACCTTTAATTTTTCATCTCAAAAAGTAATAACCCATAATTACCTAAACAATAAATGTCTCTAAAAATATTGTTACTTACCTTAAAATCTCATAACTTAAAGTCAAAAAGGGTATCTAAGATATTAAACATATGGTCAACCTGAAAATTATAAACTCATGATGATATACCTAACTCTTATGAAAATATCATAATATCCAAAGTTGTCTAAACCCTGCTCTAATACCAACATTGAGATCCCAAATATAAAAATTAAATATTATAGTTATTTTCAAACTAAATTTCACATTATTTTCCCAAATATTTTTTTAGAGTTTTATAGAATTAAGACAATGTTTTTCATATTTAGAACATACATTACAAGTGGACACATATAATCAGTATCTATTTTTCCACCAAGGTAAACACTTTTAAAATAAAATATGTTTTCATATCATGAAATATATTCAGAATTTTCTTCATGACATCATACATTTCCCTAATATTTCTTAATCCATATGAAAAACATTTCAAAAATGAGGATGAACACATAAATATTAGTATGGGATATAAATAGAAATGAAATTTTAATTTTAGTAATAACAAGAAAAACCTTAAAAAACACTTTCCTTGGAATCAAAACATTTCACCGCTAAAGGTAATTGTCATTGCTTTAGAAATATAATTTATTTTACTTTTTAAAACAAATGATTCACATAAAACCGAATTATAAAGAATAGAAAATTCATGTAGGAACCTTGAGATATCATCACATAGAACCCTTACAGAACCATTTAACAACCTTTATATATTGAAATAACCATATAGAAAAATTATCATATAATTATCCAGAGAACAAAACCATTAACCAATGTATTAGAGTGTTATGTAGGTGAAACCATCATTTAAGAGACAATGGGATCACCCAATGACATCTAGGAACACCCATAATTTATAATGTCCAATAACTAAAACATGAAATATAACATTTCCTCATCTAAAAATGACTTTTAAACTCGTATGAAAATTAATTTTAAATATAAAAAATTCCTTTTTCCTTCAAAAGCCTATTTTTAATAAAAACTATAACTTTACATTGAAAACCCATTTTTAATAAAAAATACCACTAGAAAGAAGGATTTTCATTTAGGAAAACATGAAATCTTTCAAAGGATGTAAAAATTTAAACAATGGTCATAATGGAAAAAGTAATTGTTATTGTGTATGTTATGGATAAAACATGTCATTTATCATTTGTCAAAAAGTTCCATATCGATCACTTAAAAAGATTCCTTTTTGAAAAAAATTGAATGAAATCTAAAATAGACATAAAATTTAATTTATAATCTTTTTATATCCAGATAAGTAAAAATGTAAAATAATATAAAGAATATTTACATGGATAAAATATTTTAAAATTATAACTTTAAACACCTAAAGTGTCCCATAAAACTTTGAATATTTAAATAATAATCATCGTGAGAGGATAAAACTTAAAAATGCATTAAATAAAAAGATAATAGATAAAATATGGATATATAATGTCAAATTTATTTTATGTATACCTTATAAAATACTAAATATGCATATCATCGAGAAATTCTTCAATAAAAGGAGATTGAGACGAAGTCCCTTACCTTGTGTCCGATTCATCTCATATGTCCTCAAATTTCATGAATAAAAACTTATTTCAATTATTTAATTCATTTATAACATTTCTAATGTTTATTATTCCTTTTATATTACTTATTACAATGTTATAACAATTAATTAATTTTTTAAGTTCATGTTGGATGTTTTGACGATATTCGATACATGGGTCCAAAATGACTTAGGTATGATATCAATAGTCAAAGTGGTCATTAGTAAATCATCTCAAGAATAATATTCAAGAAATAATAATAAATTTTATATATCAATTATACTTTTAAATCCGTCCATTAAATATTTATAATAAAAATGAACTATGTTACAATCATGGAGACGACAAGCCATACGTACGCATGAGTAATATTTACATTTTTCAATGATCATTATAGAAAGAAGGTAAGTATTATTTTAATTTTAAATAATGGTAATAATATAATGAATTTCATATTTATAATTTAGATAGACCTATATATATTCTCCATTTGTCTTGGTGATGAAAAACAAATCACATTTCTTCATGGAGGTGAATGTTCAGACGTACACTTGATCGATGTTATCATTTTCATGTGCAAGGAAAGGTAAAAATTTAAAAGAAATATTAATATTAAAAAATGTTAAATATTTCATTAATATAATAAATAAAAATTAATATCATCATTATAAATAGTATTTATAGATGGTTATAGAAAAAAAATATATCAGTTCACATGGTGGTAGTCCACTGTACACATGAACGATTAATTCTTTTCCCATTTGATAGAAGTGGAGATGAGTTTAGGTGATGATATTAACAAAATAAAATATTATTATATTTAGGATACTATATTTGTTATTTAATCACAGTGGAAGAAAATTTTAAGGAAGTGGAAGATTAAAAAAATAGAAAAACATAATTAAAAACGATACACATTCTTCAAATGATCTGTTTTGGTTAACACCTTAAAAACTATAAGGAGGATGTTCTTCCTAAAAAGGTCTATAGAATTTTGTGAGGGATTATAGAAAGTTATTTTGGAATATATTTTTTAAACCAATAAGGTTTTTAGTTGTAAATAAAAGAGTATAATGTGTTTCTTTTCATAAGAGAAGAGAGGGGTACTCTTGGAATTCTTCAAAATATTAAATTAATATGAATTAATTTTCTATTAAAAAGGGATTAAAAGAGATTAATTTAGAATTTATTTTGAGTATGGTTCAAAATAAAATAATAAAATTAAAATAATACACGTTTTTATAATTTTTTTAATCTTATCGTATTATTTTGACCATTATCTAACATCTTTAACTCTTATCGTGATAACATTTGTTTTTATTGTTTAATGGTTAATATAGTTACAATAAAATGATAAAAAAATCATAAATTGGTCACTGGTAAAAATTTCAACCTTATAAAAATAATTTTGGATGAATTTCATATTTTTATAATTTTAAATCTTTTAATAAAATATTATTTATTTTAAAATATTATTTATGTCAATTTTCACACTATTCAATACAAGACTTTTTATAAATACAAAAATAACCTGATATATCTGAACCAAATATTTTAAGAAATCACTTAAATATAAAATTCATCTAATTTTTTATGACATTAATTAAATAAAATTTTATTTATTTAATTATTTTTAAAATTATTTACTTGATTATTCTATTAATTAAATAATTACAGTATCATCATTGTGTCACAATTTAAGGTAATTATTTTATCACTAAGAATTATAAATAAATTAACTTTATATATATAAATATTTAATATTTTAAATTAATATTTATATTATATCATATCAACTATATAACCCCACATTAAAAATATTTAATTTGTTAAAACAAAAAGTATAACAGTTTGACTTTTCTTTAAATAAATTATTATAAAGATTTTATTCTCCTAAAAATGGAATTTAATAGTCTCATAATGAATCCTTTAAATATTGGGGATGAAAAATAATCATATAATAAAATTATGATAAGTGTTTCGATAATTTTATGATATTTATAATATTATTTTTACCCTTAATTACCCGATTTACCCTAAACCGTGGTAATAAAAAATTACCAATGTTATTATTCATATTTTAAAAAAATAAAATGGAACTATTTAATAAATTTATATATTATTATTCAAAATATGGAATCCATTTTTAAAAAATTCAAAACACATAAATGGATAAAATTATTTTAAAATTAATCCTATTGGCGACATGAGAAAACATGTTTTTAAGGTAGAAAATGTTCAAAAGTTCACAATTTTTTTATATCCAAATTCAATGTGAAATGTATTATAATGACCTAAATTAGATTAAATAGTAAAAAATTTATATAATTATACTTAAATAACATTCAAAAGTATAATTTAACATTGTATATAAATTTGATTAAAATATAGTTTTCAATTCAAATGAAGTATTTTTCACTATTCAGCAAAACATGAAACTTCTCAAAAATTAAACAAAATCAACTAAATAAAAATTTTGATATTCCTACTTAAAATAAGAATTTTATTTTTTCAAATATATTTTTTTAAATTTTCAAAAAATATGCTTTAAACTAGTTCTCTATCAAAAGATGGAAGAACTATATTTTTTTAAAAAAATAATTCATTTATGCATACATTTTGAATTGTTCTTATATCATTTTTAAAAAACACATAATATGAAATTTAAAAATTATTTTTAATATTATATATATAGATATATTTCATTAATATAACAAAACAACAGTGATTTGTTTCTTTATTGGTATAATACACACTTGTGAACATTTAATTAGTTTTTTCAGAAAAATATTTCATTTTATTTTATAAAGGGATTTACCTTAATTAATAATTAACTTTTAAAAGAATTATATATACATATGTAAACCATATTTTCATAATTTAGTTAACCCTTTTCATACACTCCATTCTAGTGGATAGTTTATAATGATAAAATTTAAATAATAATATTTGGTTATTCGTTTATGCTTGATGTGGTGTTTCACGTATTATATATAACATAGTATTTTTTTAAAGATTTATATGTTACATTAACAATACAATATACCTCAATGAAATGAAATTGAGACAAAATATATTACAATTGGGGTGAAATTTTAATTGAAAACCCCAAAAGTAATAACCATCAAATGAAACATTTAAATACCATTAACGAAAAATAATTAATGATATAGAAAATCAAAAGCATTAGTATATACACCACAAAAAATAAATAAGTGGTGATTATGATGCATTCCTCAGGAAAGTAAAAGTGAGGCACAGATCCCTTAATAATTCAGTAACTTTTGAATCATGAGATATAAGAAAAATAAGATAAATAGAAACTTTTAATATAATAAAATAAATGAAATTAATGATATAATAATTCATAGGAAAGTTAATAAACCATATAAAAATTTCTAAGTGCATAATAATAATTAATTCTCAATGGAATGTAAATTGAGATGAAACCCCTTACCTCATGTCCAATTTTTCATGCTTCTTATCTATCTTCTAGAATAATAAACTTATGTTAAGTATATACCTGCTTCATAAACTGTTCCAAGTTTATTTTTACTTTTATTTCACTTATAAACAATTTATATAAAATTAATTAATCAATAATGTTTAAGTCATATGTTTTGACCATATTTGGCTTATGTCACAAACTGACTTCGACAGGTTGAATATGGTCAATTTTTTCATTTAATAAAAATATAATGAATAATAATCATGATATAATTATCATATTTATATATAAATTAAATTTTTAAAACCATTAATGAGTTATGTTTATGAAAAATGAACCAACGATACAATCATGGAGACTGTAGGTCGTACATATGCATGAGCAACATTCTCATTTTTCTATGATCGTTAGGGAAAGAAGGTAAGTAACATTAATCATTATATAAGGATAATTATATCAAAAATACCATATTATTTAATAATATATAATAATATATATAATTTATGTGATGTAAAATGAATTACATCGCATCGAGGAGGTAGTAATCCACAAGTCCACGACCGATATTATTAATTTTTCAGTGTGTGAAAGGGTAGTAAAGAAAATTATATATTATATTTCCAGAATGATTTATGTCATTAAAAAAATATAGATTTTATTTATTTTACATATTTCTAATTAAACCCATCCTTAATATATTCCATGTAATGTGTGAACGTATCACATCTCTTTGAGGAGGCGATAGTCCACACATCCACCAACAATTTAATGATATTTACAAAAAATGGAAAGATTGAATTTTTTTGTTATATAAAAACTAAAAAAGTATAAAGACAACATAAATATAATATATATCATATAAAAATGGTCATCCTTCATAATTACCAACCCAGAGAGGTGGTAAAGGAAAAATGAATGACATCATTTTGTGAGATAGTAGTTAACCGTATGGGAATGATAACTTCATTACCCATTTGTTGGAAGTGTGTATTGGGGTAGGTAGAAACCTTAACATGAAAAAATATTAATATATTAATTATAATTATGTTTTTACATAATCATGTAATAATAAAAATTTAATGGGTGGACAAAGAAATAGAACATACATACACATTGAAGAATGTTACCTCTTTTCTGAGTAACTCCATTTGGTTTTCTCGAAAAGGATTCCTTGGTTGGATTTATGATAAAAGTGATGCTTCTAGGTTTATAATATGTATTTTTAGAGCTTATTAGTTAAGTGTTTTTATGACCCAATGTTTTTTATAGGTGTGAGGAAATTGGGGGGGGGGGGGGTGAGTTCCATTTTATAGTGGAGGGGGAGTGACATTCTTGTAAATATAAAAATGTAAACACTATTGTAAGGTCTCCCTTACATAATGTTCTTCCATAATGAAAAATAATGGATTAAATTGGAATTTTTGTCGATACACACTCAAAAATCACAAAAATAAAATCTTTTTTATATCTTTTTCCTTAGTCTTTATGTTTCCTTATTTTTTTTCATTTTGGTTATTCTTTTTGGTAGATAGTTTTCTAACTTATGTAATTTAAAAATTAATACTAAATTAAGTTGATAAATATCATAAAATTTATACACAATAATTATAAAATATTATTTCTAATCTATAAAATAAAAATCCTATATGTTTTGTAAATTAATTTTAACAGAAACACATGTAATGCACAAAAACACTACTTTAACCCTAACTATAATGAATTTTTTTTTACTTTTTATGGTTCAATCTGTTAATTGTAAAAAATTTATTGGACCATTAATGTAACATATATTATATTTATTATCACATAAAAATCACTTGGTAGAATATTATCTTTTTAGTAATTTTAAATAATTTAATAAAATATAATTTATTTATTTTAGTTATTAACTAAAAAATCCATGCATTAGCGTTTCTTAAGAATTTAATTTAATTAAATTATATATTAAAATTAAATATAAATTATTATAATAAAAATTTCAAATTGATATTACAAAATAATATTAACCTAACCTATGCAGCATCCTCCTTACTCCAAATATTTATAAGTGTTGAAGGTAAGAAAGGTTCTTTTTTTTGTCTTTTTCTCAATTAACTTATTATATAGATAAATTTCATAGAAGGGTATCCTAATAACTCAAAAAATAGATCATAATGTATTTAGGGAAGAAATATTTACACAAAATGGGTTTTTAGACAAGTGTTGGGGCATTTATACATCGTCTATTCTATGATTAATCATTAAGTAAGATTGTTTTAACATTAATCAATGTAATTAATTTTAATTACTTTCACTAATCATTTTGGTCAGAAAAATAATTTGATCTTATTAGAACAAAAAATTTCATAATTATTAGAAATATGTATATACATTTTTTTAAATTCAATTCACATTAGTGGTTAAAATTATTTTAAAATTAATCCCGCAGATGTAGCAAGATAACAAGTTTTTAAGGGGAAAAGTTCTAAAGTTTGAAGTGTTTATATATCCAATTTTAATGTAAAATTGAATATATTAAATGAAATTGGATTTATTTATGTATTAATAAACTAATTATACTTTAAAACCAATTTAAAATATAATTTTAATATATAAATAAATTAAATTAAAAAGGAGTTTTCAATTAAAACATATTGTTTTTCACTATTCATCAAAAAATAAATCGTCTCAGAAAAAAATTAAAAATTAACCCAAAGTGAATTTTGATATTCATATTTCAAAAATGGATTTTATTTTTTCTTAAAAAAAATTCAAAAATTATATTTAAAATAGGTTCCCCATTAAAATGTGGTAAAACTTATTTTTCAAAAAATACAATTTTTAAGCGCAAAACTGGATTTTATTATTTTATTATGCCTATAAAATATATTGAATGAATTTAAAAAAAATTTATAAACTTGTGTAAACATAATATAGTTTGTCTTATTAACACCCTCCAATATAATACCTAGATGGTAACTTCTATATTAAATAATAATATAAATAGTATATTTTGGTTTGGTAAGATTAAGAGTTGCCTGTAAAAAAAGTTAATGAAGAAACTCGAGGTTATGTGAAATGAATGATAAATATGGTGTTGTGTATAAAAAATATAAACTATGTATTTCATGTAAATAAATCTATCAAATAATTTTGATAATTTTTAAAAAATATATATTTCATAAAATATCAGGATGTTATACCAACAATTTTAGATCATAATCATGTATCATGGAATAAAACATCATAATGTCACAAGACTAGGGAATAATAATAATATAAATCATGATCTATGAGTTAAAATCATAATCATATCATTATTTTATTAGATAGTGGTACCATAATATGCATATAATCCATATCATATTTAAAAGATAACTATTAAGACCGTTATGTCATAGAGGTTTAGGAATAACCACATGTTTTCCATATCATACTAGATTAGGAATCCATACCTGTTTCCCATTGTGTATCTATTACATAAACATGTTTCTATAAATATATCATGATATATATTTCTTTATCTAAATAATTGTTCGGATTTAACATTTCCAACCATCACATAATAAAAAAATACTTATTTTTACAATAAGATCATAAATACACTCATTAATTCATCAAAGAATAACCTATGATAAGGAAAACAATTTACTATAAATTACATAAACTCATCATAGAATAACTAATATAAAAGAAATGTGTTTCATATATTCATACATAAATCATCATCATTATAATCCATCCTGATAATGGATATGTATCTTATAATAAGACCGTATCCCCAATAAATCATAACCATCCTTATAGTATGATGACGCAGATAAAAAATATCATTAAAATTTTATTTGAATATTTCTTCTAAAACATGAGAAAATATCATTCTACATTGACATCATTTTAGCTAAAAATTCCAAAAAATACTTATTAAATTAATTTAAAATATCAAAGAAATTTTGTAATGAAATATTCAATGAACACAATAGTCATTATGAGAGGAAAATATATTCATGTCATATATGTTAAAAAATCATTCATTTAAATCTTTTTCTAAAAACTAAAAGATAACTTATTTGGAAATCATTAATAAAAATTAATTTTTAATCCATTATAAATAAATTCATTGGAAATGAAATTAATTTTTTTAAAAATTTCATTTAAAGGTGATAAAAATAATTTTTTTTGATGAGTATGGACATGTATGAAAATTTTAGTCGACCAAAGAGGAAATGTGGTTATATTTTTTTCAAAAAAATGTTTTCTATACTTTTAAGTAACAAAGAGTGAAAAATGGTACTAATAATAGGATTTTAAAATAATAATGATAATATAATAAAATATGATAATATATATATATAATTTATTAATTTATAAGATCCATTAAAGTTTCCTCAAAATAAATTTAGCAGTGATATTCCTAAAAAAATAATATTTTGACATAAACCCTTACCTAAAGTCTAAATTTATTCATAACCACTTTATCCTCCTATATAAAAATTTTAAAATAATTTTAAATCTATTCTATAATCATATAAAATTTTTATAATATCATGTATGATGCACTTATAACATTTCATCACCAATTTATTATAAATTATTTAATAAAATTGTCATTTCCTGGTGTTAACTGTTTCATGTTTCAATTATGTTTTGGTTCAGAAATTATAGTCCTTGCTACTAGATCATGGTTCCATAATGAAAATAAATTTAATCACTATATATATATAATATTTAATTATTATATAAATAGTTATAAAAATATATAAAAAGTAAAAATATAAAATTAAATTACACCATTCATGGCGACGGTAGTCCATATGCATCATAAATGCTATTTTCATCTTCTTTTTAAAATATTGAAACAAAGATAAATAATATATTATCCTTAAAGATTAATAATTTTATTATAAATATCATATATATTCATTAAATATATCCATATTAAAATCTATGTAATGTATTGATGAAAAATGTTTTATATCACTATGTAGAGGTGGTAGTAGACACATACCCATGACTAGCGTTATTATTTTCTAACATATGGGAAAATATAAATGTAGATATGATATTAAAATTAATTTCGAATAATTTTTTTCATAAATATCATATATAAACATTAAACTCATCATAATAACTTATAATTAAATACAGTGATGGAAAATAAATCATATCACAATGTTGGTGCAATAGTCCACACAGACGTACAAATATACTTTCATTTCCAATTTGATGGAATATAGGTGGAAAATGGTTGTCACCGTATTATAATAACACCTAATTATATTTTTTAAACTATATTAATCATTTTATTATTGATACCATTGGTTTATTTAAGGTAGACGAAGGAATGATATTCAAAGTACTTTGTTAAGAGTTATACTGCTTTGATAAGAAACCTCCTTAGATCTACATGTTATGCCTCGAAAAGATGATTTTATGATCAATAAAAACTAAATATAATGCATGGAGGGTTTTTCTGAAAATGTTTTTAGTGATTTTCTAATATTGGAGGCTTATGATGTGTTTAGAAGAGAGGAAAGAGGGTGTCCTTTTATAACAAATGGAGAGTTAACACTTGGAATTACATAAAAACATTATATAATTTAAATGAATTTATCAATGATAATTCATAAAAATGTTAAATTATTCAAATGTAAGATTTTATTGGGTATAAATATATCTAAATAATAATAATTATACATGTTTATGCGGAATTATTACCCATATATTTTAGTTTACACCCCCACCCCTATACGTCTCTTTTAATGTTAATTGTGGTAACAAATTTTTACTATTCATTATGAGTAAAAATGAATGTGGTGTAATTAAAAAATTTAGAAATTTTGATTCAAAATATTGAATCCATTCAATCTAATTCAATTTATACAAATTTAATAGAATAATTTTAATATATGTGCATGAAGCGTAACTAAAACCAGTTTTTAGAAAAATTATTTTTTGAGGATAAATTTAAATTTATATTCATTACATGCATATTAAAAACCATAAAAATAATGTTAAAATATTTTATTTAATATAAAATATATATCTTTTATGAAAACCTCTAATAAATATATATTTTTATATTTAATTATTATAAAATCTCATTTCTTAAATTAAAACATTTCAATGAAGAATGACTATTTTTATATATAAATGATTTTATCATCATTAATAACCCCTATAAAACTATTATGTGTATATAAATTAATAAAAACATTAATTAATATTAATTTTTAATACAAATACATAATATTTATAAAAATATATTTCTTTAAAAAAATTCCTTTAATTATTAAAATATTTTATATAAAATTAATGATTTTTTATAGGCAGTAATCAATACATTTTAATTTAAGAAAATATCTAAATATTTATATCATAAAGTGGTTTACACCATCCATACAATAATATATAACACCTATTATATAACGGTATACTATATCATGGGTTCATTTATACTTGGGGTTGTGTGTAAAGTAAGCTATTGAATACATCAAGTTCATTTCAAAGAAAACAATTATAAAAACTTGGGTTGTTAAATTATACCACAATAAAAATGAATTTATCCAACAAAATTTCATTATTCTATAAGAAAAAATTATTTATACCACCACTTCATCACACCTTATTGCTTCCATAGAGATTCCTAAAATTTATGATTCCACTAGGGATCTTTTTTCACAAAATGATAAATGTTCCCTAGCACTTTATCAATATAATCCTCAAATTATAATGGGTTTTATTCATAATAAAAAAATTATCCAATAATATGACCTATGAACACATTAAATGAAAAATATTATGTAGTGACCCCGATACTAGTAACCTGGATCTGGTGCCAACTTCAATACATTTCCATAATATATAATGAATCATATCTCGATGTACCAAATAGTTTAGTATTCTTGGTAAACAAGATATATAATTTATTATTTCATTACACTTGGAAACACAAATTAAAACATAATTTTTTTCTGAGAATATCATTAATCCCTTTATTATATCTTTTCATATCAATAATTGTACAGTTGATGGATTCTTAGGAAAGGTAAAAAAATAATGGTGAGATCAAATTATTAGTAAGGGTAAAGTATATTAGAATAAATAATGAATAAATATGAAAAATCAATAGGGAAAATTTAAATAACAAAGAAAAAATTCAATATAATTAATAAACTAAGAAGGAAGTGCATCCAAAAATAATTTCAATGAAAAATTATCATGGATAAAAATAAATATGGAAAGGTAAATAACTGAAAGCACCTACCATTTAATTAATAACTAATAATGAAATGAATCCTGATATAATATCATTGAAAAAATATCTTGAATAATAATAACTGAATTATTGTTGAAGGAAAATCATAATTATTGGATGCCATGGTCCCCAAAAGCATGATAACTTTATCTTCGAGATCTATCCTCAAGATAGTTTATAATTTATTGGTAGATAACCATTCAACTAAGGCTAGTAAAATGATTTATCTCATGATGCTAACAATGCATTTATGTGCTGTCTATAATAAAGATCCATCAGTATCTTGATGTCCAAATAATTAATGATATATTAACGAATCAATTTAATTCATAATGTATATTTATCAATATTTACCCAAATAAAAAAATTAATTTCAATATAGAACCTCATATTTATAAATGATATAATTTTTAATCAATAATCATATCCATGATAAATAATATAGATATTTAGGGGAATTTTAATGTTTATAGGGAAGTGAATAATTCATTGGAAAGTTAATGAGTACACAAAATGAATCAAAGAAGTGAATATCAATAATTTTACCAGTCAAAATGATTATAGACCATATAGATGAAGAATAATTATGGGTTCAATACAACATACACCTATTGGAGTAAGAATAAAGTGTTTTTGTATTTTATGAATATAAATACCATAAAAATATATTTAAAAAACATTCTCGAGGAAAATATCATTTTTTATAAACCACCTATTTCATTCTAAAAATTAAAAAAATATTGAAAATAATTTTCTTTTGAATTAATCTTTAAAACTTATAAAATAATATTTAAAACATTTTAGTGGTCATAATTGATGAAAATTATATTCATGATGTACACTTTAAAATAAATATTCCATTATTTTTTTGGTAAATGAAAAATGAGCATTGTTTGAAAAAACAAAATATTAAAATAATTTTTTTTTGTAAAAATTAAAAAGGGTAAAAACATATTTAATAAATCATTTTCAAAAGTTTAGATACATTTCTGAAAATAGGTTTTTTGAAAACATGGTTTTTGAATAAAAAAGATTTCTGACCGAAGAGAGAAATGAAGCCAGATTTTATTAAAATCATTTTATCAATTATTTTAAGTAAAAATGTCTATAAAAATAGTAATATTACTTTAAAATATCATCAATAACAAGATAATAAAAAAATTATGTGGTTTTATTATGAAATGATCAAATAAATTCCTTTTATTGAAATTCAATAATACACAATCCTTATAAGAATTATATTTTGAAATAAACCCCTACAATGATCATAAAGTTGAAGTTAGAATTATTCAATGAATAGATTATGTGAATAAAATTTAAATACAAATAAAAAAGTTTAAATAACACATAAGTTAAATTAAAATAATTATGCACATAATCTTATAATATTAAATTTGGCGAAGAAGCAATTTAACCTAATGAAAATAAATCAGTTATAAAATTATTTACCAATTGAGAAATCTTAAGTAAAATCAATTTGGTTGAAATAATTCTAATTTAAACATAAAATAATATGAATTATTATTGACTAACTATATTTTATATTAAATGGTCAGTATATATACCATATAAAATAAATTGTCACATAACATACAAATATGACTAAATAAAAGGAAATTGAGAAAAAATCCCTTATAATGATTATATCATTGAAGTGGAGATTATTAAATTAATTGATTATGTGTAGAAAATGTAAATACAAATAAAAAAATTGTAAATAAAAATTAAATAATTAATGTTTATTATGCACATAATCTTAGCATGACATAATCAATGAAGTATAAGCTTAACATAATGAATGAAAATTGAGTTAAGAAACCCCTTACGTCATTATTCCTTTTGTTTGAACATGATTTAAATTCCTATATAGTGGTTTTAAACATGTTAATAACTTATTCAATAAATATATTAATATTTATAATATCATATATGATACTTTTAGAATATATTATGATCTTTTTGTTAATTATCTTTCATTATTTTCATTTTTGTGTGTGTTAATTACCTTGTTTTTACATGTGTGTTTTTTATGAATGATCTGGTTCCTAAAGATATTACATAGTTACATAATATATAGAATAATAAACTTGAAATAATTATCAAATTTATAAATAAATTATAATCTTTAATAAAATCATGAAAGAAGGTTTTGAAAAATAAAGTACATTATGATCATGGAGATGGTATGCCTTACGTACGCATGAGTAGCATTTACATTTTTCAATGATCATTATAAAAAGGTGGAAAATAATTTTTTTAACTTTTTGAAATTATAATAATATCATAAATATACTTATATATATAATCTATGTGGTGTAGTGATAAAAAGAGAGTTACATCGCTTCATGAAGGTGGTAGTCCACACGTAGATGAATTTTGTAATCATTTTCTAGTTCAAGAAATAAAATTATGTATTATATTTTAAGAGTGATATGTTTGTAATTAATATCATAATTATGTCATTTATATCACATGTAATAATTAAATTTATCCTTTTCACTTTCTATTAAATCGTTACTGAAAAATGAATCACATCGCTTCGTGAGGCGGCAGTCCTCCGTACACACGAGAGTGTCATTATTATATCCCCTATATAATGAAAAGTAAAAAGGTATATATAAAATATAATGAATAAAAAGGTATAATTATTTCTAAATATAATATATATACTTTACATCCATCATCACAACCAATCATGAAAGTTGGTAATGGAAAATGAATGACATCGGTTCGCAAGATGTTATCCCGCCGTATACACAAATGATGATTTCATAAACCATTTTATAGAAGTGGGGAACTGGTGGAAATCCCACCTATACAAACACAATGTTCCCAATGGTTCAAAAAAACCATTGGGAAAAGGTTACTATACCAACAGTTATGTAGAACAGTTGGTATATTTTTATGTTTTTTTTGTTTTTCCAACGGTTTAAGGAAACTGTTGGGTGTAGTACTGATTAGGAGGTTTTTCCAATGTTTTAAATGAACTATCAGGTATAGTTTTTAAGAGGTTTTTCCAAACGGTTGTAAACTAATGGGATGACATTAATTTCCCAAAGGTTTTTATAAAACTATTGGGAATGAAAATCCCCAAATATCGACGCCTCCAGGGATAAAAAACTCTAGAGATATCAAAAGTTTTGATCTAAATGAGAGATTAACACACCATATCAAATATTTTTTACCTAAACCTAGAACATCTCTAATATTTTTCCCTAAATCTTGAAATGAACCCTAATTCCCAACACAACAGGTCTAGTTTCCCAAAGATTTGTTCTTCCACTTTAAATCGGTATGTGTGAGTTCATTTAGTTTGGATTTTTTCATTCAATTTTGCTACAATGTAGTGTGTATTATGATCCCCTTACAAACAAAAGGAATATATCATTTTAGGTTGCAATTCGAAACCTACTTCCCAACCTACTCTCAAGGGTGATAACTCTAATTTCCAATTGGGCATCTATTTTTGATTCAAGTATTTTTTGTTCTTCCATTTTAAATCAGTATATGTGAATTCATTTATTTTATATTTTTTTCGTTCTATTTCCCTACATTGTTCTGTGTATTATGATCACCTTACGAACACAAGCAATATATCATTTTAGGTTTTTTTTTGTGATTTATCTATACAGAATAATTTTGATTGATATTGAAGTGGTCAATATGATCCTGAGTTATTTTATCCTTGGTTTATTTTAAATTTATGGTGTATTGAAATGATTTTTTGGATATCCATAAATATAGTTATATAATTTTTTATCCTAAGAGAAATGATAAGATACTCATGCATTATGAATGTACCCCTAAATATTGTCATTGAATTATCACACTGTAACTTTAAGATGATGATACCCACACTATAAGTCATTCAATGAAGTGGTGCTTCCACCTGAACCACTAGAGTGGGTTTGGGGTCATTTTCATTTGTGAATGGTGATAGAACCCAAATTTACTCTATTACATGATAATTAATTCCTAATCCATCAAGCCATTCGGTCATACAATTGTAATATTTTTTTTAAATTCAAAATGACAGTTAGAATTTATGTCACAATTTTCTTAGGTAGTTATAAAGCATTATTAAGGTATTTATATAATTTTATTTCCTAGGAAGGCACCCATAATAAAGGATTATAACCACTATAGAACTCACCAATGTTGTTCATGCCTACACATTATTCACTCTTAGATATTTATCTCATGAATAAAAATAGCATGGTCATGTGCACATAATTATTCCTCTCTAGTTGATAGTATTGAAAGTCTGTAGAGGTACACCTGAGGTGTTGTTGAGAACATTCTTGGATTATATTGTTTTCTTTTATTCTGGACATTAGGAATCAATATTAGAGTGTTTTATTTTTCATAATATTTGTGGATAATTATACAGTGATATGTTTGTGGTGGACAGGTGAGTCATGAACCCATCTCTAATGGTAATTATAGGTTAATAGGGTTCCGAAATTGTGCTTCTTGATTATAAATGTTACCTGGACACCCCCACCCCCCTAGACACCCCCTACCCCCTTGGACAACACCCCCAACCCCCTGGACATCCCCCACCACTGGACATCCCCCAACCCCCTAGACCACCACAACCCTGGAAAACCCCCCGAACACCCCCTACCCTCTTGGACGACCACCCCAACCCCCTAGAAATCCCCCCAAGACCTCGTACACCCCACCCCCTAGAAACCACCCCACCCTCATGGACAAACCCCAACCACCTAGACAGCTCCCCACCCCCTGGACACCACCCCACCCCTTGGACACCCCTACCATTAGAAAGCCCCGCCACCCCTATGGACAACCTCTCTACCCTTGTAGACATCACCCCACCCTCGTGGATAGTCTGACCACCCCCTGGACACCCCCAACCCCCCTGGAAAGCCCCTCCACCTTAGTGGATAGCCCGCCCACCCCCTAGACACCGCCTACCCCCTGGACAGCCCCCACCGCCGTGGATAGCCCACCCTCCCCCTGGACACCCCTACCCCCTGGACAACCTAGACACCGCCGTAGAGACCCCCAACCCCCCATGAATAGCCCCAAAACCACCATGGACAACCCACCCACCACCTGGACACCCCTACCCCATGGAAAACCTTCTCATCCCCCATGGACAGCCCACCCACCCCCTGGATAGCCCCGCCACCCCCATTGACAACCCGCCCACCCACCGCCCACCCCCTGGACACCCCATACCCCCTGGACAGCCTTGCCACCCCCATGGACAGCCTACCCACCCACCTAAGCACCTCATACCCCCTAGATAGCCCACCCCCTGGAAAGACCCCCCACCCCCTAGAAAGCCCCCTACCCCCTAGACACCCCGACCCCATGGACAGCCCCGCCACCCCTGTGGACAGCCCGCCCACCCCCTAGACACCCCATACCCCCTAAAAAGATCCCACCCCCATGGAAAGCCCAACCCCTGGACACCCTTCCACCACCCTCTGGACACCCCATCCTCCCAGACTCACCCACCCTGCAAGACACCCCTAACACACGTGGACAACCCCCACCCCCTAGGACAGCCCCCGACCCCCTGGATACCCCCACCTCTTGGGTAGTGTATGTGATCACTCAAATAATCATCTAAAATATAAAATTTATTTGATATAAAATTTATTCAACTCCTAAATAATTCTCCTCCAAAATTGTACATGATATTTTACACTCATGTATAGTTATTCAAAGATATTTTGTTAAAAATATATTATTTTTTTGTCTTTTATATTATGATTCTCATATAGAGTAGTGGTTCAGTTATGGTTTCATATAAAGTGAAAAATTATCATTTACGTAAATATATTTTCGATGAAACTTCAATATTATTGATTTTATTTTGAATAAAATACTTATAATAATTTTTTAATAGAATGGATAGAAGTTGGATGTATGAAACTGGTCAGATCTCAAGTGATTTTCAAAACAATTTGTTGAGCTTCTTAGATTATTAATTTCACAATTATTCAGATAGTGGTCACATACACTTCCCCTATTACAATTGTGTTGGAAGATCTTGGTTAATCCATGAATAAGCCAGCTACCACATAACCAAATATGGTTTTCAATCAAACTACTCTATGTGGTATAACAATGGGGAGAAAATTAAATCTCAAATTACTGATGATCCAAATGGGAGAATTGGATAGGATAATTTGTTATATGACCAGTTTCTATTTATTTTTCATCATGAAAAAGGAATGATTCCGACCCAAGATGATTTCAATATGACCACACATGATGCATCTAATAGAAATGATGATGTTATCAGGGTGAAAAAATTGAATGATGCTGCCATGACTCTAGTATATCAATAATGTGGTAAAATGAAAAAGATGGAAATTTTAATCTGATTTTTTCATGAAAAAACTATGTATGAGATTTCTAATACTTTAATCAATTACATTATTACATTCTTGAAGGAATTACGTAAATATGATGCAGATATTCTCTCAAAAAAATATATGGAATGGAAGTTAGTTTAGGAACTTGGATTTTCAAGAACCAAAATTCATATTTCCCAAATTATTTCGGTTTACAAGGGGAGGAAACAGCTGAATGGAATGATTGTATAAAATGTGTAAGATCCCGCTGGAAGCCAAAAGCTTATGGAACACCATCCTGTGTGCCACAGAAAGTAATGTGGAACTTTAAATTGATCCTCAAACTCCATAATCTTTTTATGTCTGATAAAATATCAATAAAAATGTGATGGAATGATACCTAGATAAAGAAGACTAATGATGAGTTGGTTTACCCTGCAGATGGATTTTCATGGTAGAGATTTGATGCTTGATATCCTCATTTTGTAGCTGATGTACGTAATGTGATGTTGGGTCTTTTATGTGATGGTTTTTATATGTTTGGGCAGATTCTTATGTCGCACAATATATGGCCGATTTTTATACACATTTATAATCTTCCCCCATTGTTGTGTATGAAAAAACCATTCACTTTCATGAGTATACTAATATCTAGCCCTTCTGATCCTGACAATGATATAAACGTATACATGAAAACTTTAATAAAAGAGTTGAAACTTCTTTTGGATGTGGGTGTGTGCACATACAATGCATGTTCGAAAGACATATTTCAGATGCGTGCTGTGCTTATGTGGATGATAAATGATTTTCCTACTTATGAAATGATGTATGGATGGATCATAAAGGGAAAACTGTCATATATTGTTTGTATGAAGAATAAACGATCCAGAAGATTGAAACATCATTGTAGTTTCATTTTTATGGGAAATCGAATTTTTTTTCCAATGGACCATCCATATAGAAATAATCTTTGAAGATTTTATAATACCATGGAGACTGATGATCCACCTCAGCATATTTCTGGAACTGATGTGCTTAATGAATTGGAAGATTTTAGTTTTTCATTTAATAAGGGTCAAATAAAATGTGGAAAGAGAAATAATGTTTTCACTGAAACCTGTTACAATTTTAAGAAGAGAAGTATCTTCTTTGATTTTTCTTATTGGTCAAATAATTTGTTACATCATTTCTTAGACATAATTCACATTGAAAAAAATATATGTAAAATTTAGCTTTCAATTCTTCTAAATGTTATGGGAAAGACAAAATATGATTTACGGTCTTTGCATGACTTGGTGGATTGGGGAATCAGACCAGAATTGAATCCTATGCAAATCAGTGAAAATAAATGGAATGTTTCATGTGATTCTTATGTGATGAAACCTATAGAAATAAATAAATTTATGGAAGTACTAGAGACTATTAATGTTCTTGATGGATATTCATGAAAAATATCTAAACAGGTCAACAGAAGATATTTGAAGTTAAAATCATTGAAGACTCATGATTATCATATCCTTTTGAATGAGTTTATTCCAATAGAAATTCATCATATTTTTTCCAATAATGTAAGGGTGGCTAATATTTATCTGTGACATTTGTTTAGATAACTTTGTGATAAGAAGTTTTCCAAGTCTTTCTTGCAAAAAATGTTTGCAGATGCCCCATTAATTTTGTGTGAGTTAGAGAATGTATTTCCTCCATCATTTTTCACATGCATGCTGCATCTGACTATCCATATTCCAACTAAAATAATTCTCAGAGGACCTATTTCTTTTCATTGGATGTATCCGACTGAAATAAATATGTACACATTAAAGTCTTATGTCCGTAATAGGAATCATCCCAAAGGTTCTATCGTGAATGGTTACTTGGATCAAGAATGTATGGATTTATACTCTATGTATTTGTCTGATCTTAATACAAGAATGAATAGAACAATGAGAAATAAAGAAGAGCAGAATGTGAAAATTTAACCTAGTTTTCCATTACTTCCTCAAACAATAGGATTTCTAGATCATATACATTGTCGACATTAAGCCTTGAAGAGAAAAAGATAGAACATCCCACAGTTTTGTTCAACTGTGATTTGTTCGATGACTACATATTGTAAGTAAATTGAATATGTATATCTTATATATAAATATATATAAATATTCCTATTTTTATATATAGGGAACATAATGTCATGATTAATAGAAAGCATCATTCTTTATTATTGAGAACAAGGATGACATTTCATAACAAAGAGTTTTCTGCTTGGTTAAAATTTAAGGTAATAATATTACTATTTTAAATAATTAAAACAATATTTTATTGAGTTTTATATTCATTTATATTTCAGGTATTGAATTTTACGACTTAATCTGTCTCTGAGGAAATAAGAGCTTTGAATTTTAGTCCTAATACCGTGGTTCGGGACTATAAATGAATTGTTATCAATGGGTACAAATTTATTATCACTGGACGAGCAAAGAACATGAGAACACAACATGATGGTATTATGGTTACTTCCAAAATAGACTGTTATGCTAGTGCATTAGATAGTAGACCAAAATTTGAAAATGTAGGTTATTATGGAGTCGTTGAAAAAAAATATTATTGGATTTTTATTCTCATAGAAGAGTCACGATAATGAAATTCCAGTGGTTTGATTTGATGATGAGGCATGTCACATTTATTGTTGATTATGGATTTCGAGTAATTTATATGACTCACACTTTTTCTACCAATGAACCATATGTAGTGGAATCAATGTAGAAACAATTTTTTTTTATGAAAAAGACCATATTCGGCCAGAATATGGTGTCATTATTGAATTAATCTCAAGAAATATTATCGATGATGGTGATGATGTAATTGACACCATACCTACATCCTTTGGAAAAAATCCATTTATTACTTTTGATGACTCCAATATCTCAATTTTAAATGTAGAATGTGAACCTGATGTTGTGGTGGGAAATACATAAAATCATCCATTCATGTTCTCAGTTATTTTGGTTTACCTCAACTTGGGTTGTTATGGTTGGTACTATTCAAATTGATTTAATATTGATTAAAAATATGTTGTATCTGACTTGACCGTTATGTGAATTTTCAATGTTTATTGGTTTCAATTTTATTTGAATTGAATTTTCTAATTAGGAATTGAACTGTATTCAAACCTACGAAACCAACATTTCTAACATGGTGAACATTTCAATTATTCAACGGTGATTTTTATAAAATTAGTATAACTCTAAGACCTCTATTTAACATTTTACCTGGTCATAAACATGATGGTTTATATTCTTCTAAAAAACATGTATAGAAACCTGCATCATCTACCTGGGACAAAGAAATTAAAATTTTTCTTAATTTCGACAACTTATTTACCCCTTATGAATCTAGTAGAATCAATGTTACATGATTTTAATAGACTGATGAAACATAGAAAATAACCATCCTACTAAAAATTAAATTTATTTATTACATATTTTATGATTTATTGACTCTATTATATATCTGTTCAATCTCACATAATACAATCGATAGTTAAATTATCTAGGGAATTCCACCACTAGTTCCTGTAGTGAGTATTTTATTTCAAATATATATATTTAAATAATATATAATGTCATGTGATTATTTTTTTATTCATTTTTGTAGGATACATATATTAGGTGACAGTTATTTGATGAGAAATGTAGTAGTGGTCCCAGTACTCAAAGTGTTCGAACGAGGTGGGTGGGGGGGGGGGTACGAGAGCTAGAAGATCTAGTCGGTGTACCTGATAGAACTTCACCCTCCCACTAACATACCATCCATCACACATTCTGATCTTGGTGTGTCGTTAGGGACACACGAGATATTTAGGCCTCCCATGTTTTCACCACCCTTTACATCTGAGCCTCTTCACCCGTCTGTACTATATCTGATGATGATTCCCACTCCCCATCCAACATTAGGCAAACAATCCCTGTAATCTTATTTTAATTTTTATTCCTTATCTCAGGGATTTTATATTCTATCTTCTTTGACTCCTACTCCACCAGAGTATGTCCCTACGGAGCATATGTTAGGACCCACTGCACCTGTATAGGGTGTTCCTTCAGTTTCTGTGGATCCAGTGGAACCCATTGATTTGAATACCGTAGGTATACTTATACAAACCTAAGAAATTTTTACATCATTATTTATTTTCATTATAACATGTATTGATAAAATATTTATTTTTCTTTCATAACAGATACATATACTAATAGGAGGCAGGGGCATGGGTGTACACGCATGCGTGTGGTGTGGAACTTCCACACATAGTTTATGGTGGACTACAATGAAGATAGTAAAATGATTGAAAAATCAGGGCAGTAATGTCGGACTTTTTTTGGAAATGCTTTCCAAATACTCCAACATAATTCTTGTCAGCCCACTCTCATGGAGAAGATGCCAAATAAAGTTAAGGGTAAAGATTGGGTGGAGATATGGGTAAAAAAATCTGTTGTATTTAATGAAATATATTATTTTTTGTATATATATGAATTAATATTTTGGTGTCAGCTTCGGTTTAATTTCCCCAATGGTGAGGGTTCATGTCCAGCACGCCTAAAGTATTTAGGTGATATTTGGAGAGCTTATAAGCAAAAGTTGTATATTGGATGGCATGCTAGAGTTGGTACATAGTTATAGGTAGTCCCTATAGCGGATGATTAGCTTTTAGAAAAGAATCAATAGATGATTACTCATTAGACAACTATCTAGTTTTAGGTATTAATCATATTACATGTTTTTAAATGAAAATTTTCATATTTTTCATTAATACTAATTATTTAATTTTATTTAGGAATTATCTGGAAGAAAAAAAATTGATGCTAAAAAATACCTCCACACATTGGGACATAATATAATGCCAGATCATGAGAGGTAGTAGATATGATATTTTATAATTTTCTTTACGAATTGCACTTTATATTTCTTCCTCCATAATTTATTCGATTTCAAAAGTTGTTATATAATATTAGTTACGCAATTAATTATTGGTGTCATACTTTTAATTATATTTTCCTTGATTAAATGTCATTATAGAGGCATAAATTGAATATAGAAGGACGTGTGCCTCATGAAAAACTGTTTTGCTTGAGTAGAAGGAAGAAAGACGAAAGTGTTGTTAATGAACCGACTCAATAGAATATTGTAACTTTTACTTTGTAGATTAAAATTTTTAATCTCTATTTTGTAACTTAATAATCTATTTATATTTTTAATAGGCTTCTTTAGAGGCCCTTTATGCCCAATAACCTGAAAATTTTGGGCCAAACGATCCCCTACATCAGGTGTTGCAAGATGAGCACCCTGGTAGAGTACGTTGCCAACCTGAGAAGATTATAGTTCTGACGAGGTATTGGCCTTCCTTAGGTATTATTTGTAGTGACACTAAGTTCCAATAGGTTGAGGAATAGGCATACTAAGATAAAAAAAGGGCCACAAAGATGGCATAACAATTTTCTATGTCAAACACTACATTTATGAAACTGATGGATGTTTTACATACAACAATTCCCCGAGAGGACAACAAAACTTGTAATGAATATATGTCATCAATGAATTATATATATGGTGAACTCAGTTGAAGTTATAGTAGTGGTCAAGATGATGGAAAGGAGGAGGCTGAGGCAGAGGAGGAGGAGGGCAAGGAGGAGGCTGAGGCAGAGGAGGAGGGTGAGGAGGAGGCCAAGGCGAAAGAGGAGGGTGATGAGGAGGCCAAGGCATAGTACCAGGGTGAGGAGGAGGGTGTTGAGGAGGGAGGGGAAGATGATGGGGACAATGATGAGGATGAGGGTGAGGCTGATGATGACAGTGACGATAGTGATAGTGATGAGGGAAAAATTGATCCTTTACATTTTTGACTGATATTAATGACCTTTGATGCTTGTTGATTTGTTGTACCTGAATATATGTGTGATTCGGTAGGTCACATTATTTTTGTTTTTTTATCTATAAATAATAAAACATGACATGATGATTTGTTGTGACTGATTCACCCCTCCCCTAGATAGCTTAACCACCCCCGTGGACAACCCACCCACCCCTTGGATAACCCCAACCCCCCTGGGTTGCCCCGCCACCCCTGTGGAAATCCCAACTACCCCCTAGACACCCTGTACCCCCTTAGACAGCCCCAACCACCCCAGGATACCTCGTACCCTCTGGAAAACGTCCACCCCTATGGACAGCCTGTCCACCCCTAGACACCCCGTATCCCCTAGACAGCCCTCCCACCCCCGTGGAAATCCCTCCCACCACCCTAGATATCCCCTCCCCCCATGGACAGCACCCACCCCCGTGGAAAGCCTGCCAACCCCCTGACACCCCCTGCCACCTGGACAGCCCCGCCACCCCCATGGAAAGCCCGACCACACCCCTGGACACCCCGTACCCCCTGGACAGCCTCGCCCACCCCCTGGACACCACGTACCCCCTAGACAACCCCCACCCTGTGGACAGCCCGCCCACCCCCTAGACACTCCGTACCCCTTGGACAACCCCAACACCCTTGTAGATAGCCCTCCCACCCCCTGGACAACCACTCCCCCCTGGATAGCCCCGACCACTGTAGACAGCCAGCCCACCCCTGGACATCTCCTACCCCTGTGGACAGCCCCGCCACCCCGGTAGACAACCCACCCACCCCCTAGACAACCTGTACCCCCTGGATAGCCCCACCCACCAATTGACACCTCGTACCCCCCCTGGGGATCCCCCACCCCCAGGGACAGCCCGCCCACCCCCGTGGACACCCGCACCCCCGTGGATATCCCACCCACCCCCTGGACACCCCCTACCCTCTAGAGGGCCGCACCACCCCCGTCGACAGCCCGTCCACCCCCTAGACACCCCGTACCCCCTTGGATAGCCCCACCCACCCACTGATCACCTCTTACCCCCCCTGGACAGCCCCCACACCCGTGGAAATCCCACCCACCCCTGGAAACCCCATACCCCTGAACATCCCTGCCACCCCCGTGGACAACCCGACCACCCCTTGGACTGCCCCACCCCCCATGGACAACCTACCCACCCCCTGGACACCCCGTAACCCCTGGACAGCCACACCCACCACCTGGACACCCCGTACCCCCTGGATAGCCCCCACCCCTGTGGACAACCCACCCACCCCCTAGACAGCCCGTACCCCTGGATAGCCCCGCCACCCCATGGATATCCAGCCCACCCCCTGGACACCCCGTACCCACTGAACAGCCCCCACCCCTGTGGACAACCTTCCCACCACCATGGACAGCCCGCCCACCCCCTGGACACCCCCTATACCCCCTAGACATCCCCATCACCCCTGTGGACATCCCACCGACCCCAAAGGACACCCCTCCCCACCCCCATGGAAATCCCGCTTACCCCCTGGATACCCCGTACCCCCATGGGCAGCCCCTCCACCACCGTGGACAGCCCTCGCACCCCCTGGACACCTCGTACCCCCTGGACAACTCTACCCACCCCCTGAACACCTCATACCCCCTTGAACAACCCCCACCACCGTGGATAGCCCGCCCACCCCCTGGATACACCCAACCCCCCTAAACAGCCCCGCCACCCCTGTGGACAGCCCCCACCCCTGGACATCCCCCACCCCATGGATAGTCCACCCACCCCAACCCCCCATTGACACCCCCCTCGTGGACACCAACAATTCCCATGGGAACCTCCAACCCCCATGGATAGCCCGCCCACCTCTATGGAAATCCTACCCACCCCTTGGACACACCCTATCCTCTGGAGAGCCCCGACACCCCCGTGGATAGCCTGCCCACACCCCTAGACACCCCGTACCCCCCCTGGACAGCCTCCCCACCCCCGTGGACAACTGTCTCATCCCCCGAACACCCCCACACCTGGAAACCCCCACCCCCTGGACAACCCCCCGGACACCCCCACCCCACTCCCGTGGACACCCCCTCCCCCGTGGATAGCCCGCCCACCCTCATGGACACCCCTACCCCAGAAGACAGTCCCCAACTTCTTGGACGACCCCACCCCCCTAGAGACCACCCCACCAACTAGACACCCCCACCCCCTAGACAACCCCCAACCCCATGGACAACCCACACCCCCATGGACACCCCCCGGACACCCCCAACCCCCTAGAAACCCCTACCCCCTTGGATAGCCCCCCAACACACTGGATGACCCCCACCCTATGAACACCACCCCACCACCTGAACACCCCCTCCCCAATGGACTACCCCTACCCCCTAGACAACCCCAACCCCCTAGACAACCTCCACCCCTCCTAGACACCACCCCACCACTTGGACACCCCCACCCCCTGGACACACCCACCCCCATGGACATTATCCCACCCCCTGGACAACCCCCCATGCTCTAGACACCACCCCACCCCCTTGGATAGCCCCCTAACACCTAGAACATCCCCACCCCCTAGACACCACCCCACCCTAGACACCCCCACCCCAGGACACCACCACCCCTTTAAAACCCCTACCCCCTTGGAAATCTCCCCAAACCCTATAAACCACCCACCCCCTGGACACCACCCCACCCCCTGGACACCCTACCCCCCTGAATAGACCCCTAACCCCCTGAACATCCCCCAAACCCCTGAATTCTAAATTGAATTCTTTATGTATTTAATTAACTTATAAATTATGTGTTAATGGTGTATGGGTATACTTTTTGTATGAGTATACTTGTTTTATGTGTATACTTTTTATAATTACCTTATGAATTATGTGTTAATTCTATATGTGTGTAGAGGTTAAATAAATAAAAAATTGTAGGTATTCATAATTCTATATAAATTATGAAGGTATTGAGAATTGTGTATGAATTTTACATAGGGGAGGAAGGCCTACTGGTGGAATCTAGTGGAAGTGCTGCAATTACCCATGGGTAGGACGGCTTGCTGCTGTAGGTATATGAAGACTATGCAAACGGTTTACAACCATTGGGATATCTATAAAAATAGAACTTATACCAATGATTTTATGTAAACCATTGGTATATGTATTAGTACTTAATATTTACCAAAGGTTTATGGGAAACCATTGGTAAAAGTCTATACCAACAGTTTTTAAACCGTTAGGTAGAGAGATGATTTATGATATTACCAATGGTTTTAAACTGTTGGTAAACATTTATACCAAAGGTTTCCATGAACCGTTGGTATATAATCAATTTTTCAAATATATCCCAATGTTTCTCATAGAACTGTTGGGATTTTTCTATCCCCACGGCTCAAGACCCATGGGTTGGGACAACCGTTGGTATATTTTATACCAATGGTTTTCCAGCCTTTACCAACGGTTTTAAACCATTGGTAAAGATGAAATTTCTAGTAGTGGGGGTTATTATAGGTGATGAAAATAGAATAAAAACACAACTGTTTATGGAATATACTTATTTTATTATATCATAATGTTTTAATAATAATTTATTTATATTTAGAATTAAGTAAAACAAAAATGATCATTGACAAACATTAACTCTTCTTTGAGAATCTTCTCAGGTTTGCACCAAAGAATTCCTTGGTTGTCTTTCTTAAGAAAAATAAGTCTTATATGATGATATGAGAGAATTTTATATGTTATCTTAGTTGGTATTGGATGAAAAAATATGTTTCATATTCATAATAAAAGAGGAGAGTGGGTGACCTTTTATAATTGAGGGAAGTGGTGCACTTGTAATGTTTGAAATGAAAAAGGTAGACACACATTTTTCACATAAAAATGGTCCAAAATGGATTATTATCAATAAATAGACATTATAGGGTGTATATCTTTCCAGAAAATATATTTTATTCAAGTTTTTATATAATTTAAACCCTTATATTTTTAGTTTAACCCCCATTAAATCTATTTTTACTTTAACCGTAATATTTAATTTTTTATATTTTCACTAATAATTTTGGTCAAAAATTAATTTAAACTTATTAGAAATTATAAAATATTTCAATTTGAAACAAGTAATATATTTTTACATGACAATTTCGTAGATTTGAATATTTTAATTTAAAATTAATCCCATATGCATAATGAGAAAGCAGGATTTTAAAGAGAAAATGGTTAAAATTTTTCCAATTTTTTTTATTAAAACTAAATATTAAAAAGATTAAAATGACCTAAAATGGATAAATATATATATATATATAATTTATATAATTTTACTTTAAAACCAATTCAAAATATATTTTAATATTTTAATTAATTTAAAGGAAAATACAAATTTCAATTAAAATTCAATAGTTTTCACTATTAATAAAAAATGATATATTTCAGAAGAATCCAAAAAATAACCAGACGTTAATTTTTATTTTCCTGGTTACGAAATTAATTTTACTTTTTCAAATAAATTTTCTAGAAGTGGTAAAATCAATTTTAAACTATGTGTAAAAAACATGACTAATCCATCTTTTATAAAACAATATTTTGTTTTAGAAAAAATTTCTTCCTCTTATAATGTTTCATATTTTATTCCTAATAAATAGGAAAACAATTATTTTTTTATATTTTTTAACTACGTAATTTTCATAATATATTTACCACTAGTCATACCCATCAATTTAACATCTAGGTTATATTTGTATACTATATTACGGTTAATTTAGACTCAGTGTTTCATGTTCCCCAAGCTATAAAAAAGATTAAATTTAAAGAAAAATATTTCAAAGGTTATTCAAGATATTTTTTTCATGTCTCATATGATATTGAATAAAATATTCTTATTTTATAATTTAGAGGTGTTATATTTTCCCCAAATTAAATAAATTACATCCTCATAGTTTAAACTTGATCTTAGTAATCAACGGTTTGGAATTTCTTAATACCATTATTGAAAAACCCACATCATAAAAGGGTTAAAAAAATATAATCTTATTAAAAGATAAATGGAAGTATAAAGGCCATTTGGAATAACCCATTACTAGGTTTATAAGTAGGATAATATTTGTGTCATGTTAAGATAAGGATAAAGAAGAAAAGCATAAATAATTATAGAGTGATTAGGGTCATTTTTCACAAATTGAATGATAAATGGAAAGTTAAGAACATAAAAAACAAAAATCTATAATGATTTAAAAGGACATCAGTTCAATATAAATGAAGGTATTATGATTACATTTTGTTTGGATACCATTTTCCTAATATTGAGGAATTCTTTTACTATTTAAGAATATATGGAAGTATATTTACTTGACATGTTTCTATTTATTAAGAACAATTTATTCATTTGGTTGTGCTTTGATCAATTTCCAATTGATCACTTTCTTTAAGAAATTAATATCCAAAACTAAATTTTTTATTACAGAAGCACTAAAATTCACTTTTAATGGATCATAAGGTCCATAAAAGAGTGAAAATCCTTTCCATATCTCTTTACTTATTTTCCAAAACCGATATGGTTGGAACAAGTTATCCAATATAATAAATTAATAAATAAAAATAAAAATTAACAGAACTAGTTCATCATTCATATTTATTTTTCAAATATTTTAACTAAAAAATGACATTTTCTACGATATTCCATAGGCTAGTGGTAGGTGCTAAAACCTTATCATCCTTCGGTCATGGGTTCAATACCCGTACCAGCTACCCTGCCCGATGTGATGGTTTATCACCCAAAATATGAGTTTTAATTTTTATAAACTATATTAATATAATTAATATAAAATTACTAAAAAAATAAATGGATATATTTGAAGTAAAATTAATTATTAAATAATATTTTTACTACGGTTTTCAAAAAAACACATTTTCTCACAAAGTATAATAATATTATTTGAATATTATTACAATGTAATTAATGATCATATCAACCCTAAAGGTCAAAATTACCTTTACAATTATTTCTATTAAATTCAAAGGAATTATTCCTTATATATTAAACAAATAGGTTTTACTGTCATAAATTTTCCCAAAAATGTTCTTAATCATGGTAGACTACAATCACATAATACTCAAAAATAGGTGTTAAATACTTTGAATATATGATGAATCTTAAACATATATAACCATAATGGAATCCATAAATCTTAAGTTAATTATGACATATAAGCTTCCAAAATTTATCATAATAATTAGATGTTTCATAATTCTTATCACCAAAATACCATTGGTAAAAAACATCTACAATTTAATTATTGAATGCCAATATATAAATACTTTCTCCATTTTATTTTAAAAAATTCCTTTTATTTTCTTGGGATAAAACTTTTTAAGAGGGAATTGACTCGGATAATTCTCAAGTTATCCACATTTAAGACAATGAATTATAAATGGATATCACATATGATTTTTTCCTCCAATCACACTCTTTATTTTTCCTCACCCGAGGCGCCTAATATTCAATATAAGACACCGTAGGTTTAACCTAGGTATTTATAAATTATCATATATTAAAATCCTTTGCAATGGTTTATAAAGTAAATGAGAGATATCTTTAGCAAATTCTGTGGGAGTTCCAAACCAGGTGCATAGTAAGACCCATTTTCATGCATCGTGTGATGATCGAGTCAAACCCAATTCACCGTTTTCAGAGTTATTAATTCTAGGTACCTATGTTCTAGAACCACATCCCCTTTTAGTATCTAGAAAGGGATTCATTTCTAGGGAAACCAAAAAATATATTCCTTACCAAAAATTTATTATGTTTTTTATACTTGTTCTTGAAGTATATCATAGGGCTATCTTCCTTAATCTATGTTTTTCATAATGCAGTTCCAAATTTTTCTACTAAACATCTCTAATACCAATTTTAGTGACCCCGATTTTAATATCCTAGAGCCAGTTACTTATTTAATACATTGACATAAGATTCATGGAATTACATCCCGAAGGACCGAATAGTTTAGTAGACTTTGTAAACTAGATACATAATTTAGTCTTTCATTACATTTGGAAACACAAATTGAAACACAATTTTTTTGAAATTAATATTAATCCCTCAAGAATATACTTTAATATATATCATATTACACTTCATGAATTCCTAGTAAAGGAAAAAAATAAAGGTGTGCTCAAATAATCAGTATGGGTTACGTAAAATGGAAGAAACCATGAATTGATAAGAAAAATCATAAAGAAATATAAATAACTTAACAAAAATTCCATGTAATAAATAAACCGAGAAGGAAGTGCATCCAAAGATTATATCAATAAAAAAAATACCATGGATAATAATTAATATGACAATTTAAATAACTAAAATAACATTCCATTTAATCAATATCTTGAATATTATATTTGGATAAGGCATAATCAATATGGAAAGGTAAATAAATAAAAAACATTCATTTTAATCAATAAATTAGAATTAAATGTATCTATAGAAAATATCATTATGAAAATATCATGGACAATAATAAATGAATTCTTAAGGATCACATGAGCCTCAGTGTAGTTGGTGAGGACTCCTTGAGTGCATCCACGAGAACTAGGTTCAAAACTAGGCAGAGGAATAATTCTGGGGGTACTGTAGCAGTATTCTAGCTATACTGTAGCAGTAAATGTAGTGGTTACTATAGCAAGTACTGTTCTGTATTGTAGAAACTAGAACTATTCACCTTGGGCCACTGGTTTGGGATTGAAGTCCTTAAGGCCTTCCGGCCACCCAGGCCTTCGGTCCAGTAAAGCTTTTGGGCCACCTTTAAGTCCCTTGAGCCACCTTAAGGCCTGAGAGTCACTTGATCAGTGCAGTTTTCCTAGACAGACTCTACAGAAAAAGAGTATCCCTAGAGGAGGATTCAGAAAAAATGCCCTCACCAGAGAAGAACCAAATGGATTAGTCTAAATGAGAGGGTATAACTATGACAATAAGACCAGCTTGTGATTTCACAGGAAGCCTAGATAGACGGCCATGCGAATGAGGAGAGATACTATCATAATTTAGATGATGGGTAGGGGAATTTACTTATAGATAGTCTAGTTGACTTCTCTAAGACCTTCAGGCAATGTAATATCTTAAAGCCTAAATTCCATGTAATCTCTAAGCCTACGGGCCTTGTAAGGGTTCCCCCTCATCCCTTAAAATGGGGGTTATCAAAAATCAATAAAAATAAAAAAAATAAAAAAAATAAAAAAATAAAAAAAATCTTAATGAAGGAAAATCTTAATTACTGGAAATAATGTTTCCCAAGAACATGATACCGTAACCGTCATGATATATTCTCAAGACTATTTAAAATGATGTCCAGAAACCCATTTAACTAAATCTAGCTAACTAATTCATCTCATAATACTACCAATGCATAGAGGGGTAATCTATAACCATTCCCCACAAATTTAATTCATTTCTAAAGTATTCCTCATATATATAATAATGTATTTATTTCATAAACAATGTGTCTTATCATAAAATATCTGTTTTGTGTAAGGATACGGATTTCTCAATATTTACCTAGATAAAAAAATAAATTTAAATATAGAAAAACATAAATTTTAATGATATATGATTTATGAAATAAACATATCTATGATAAATAATGTGGATATTTAGGGGAAATTTAATGTCAACATAAAAGTGAATAGTTCAAGGGAAATTTAACGAATACTGTAATGAATCAAAGAAGTTAATGTAAACACATTACTTGGTCTAAATGATCATAAAACATCTAAATTAAGTATAATGATGACATCAATAAAATATATACCCATTAGAGTGCTAACAAATGGTTTTTTCATTTATTAAAATAAATACCTTAAAAAGATGTTTCATTTTTTTTGAGGAAAATATCCTTTTATTTTGAAAATAACCCTTTTAAAACTAAAATTTAGATTTTTTTAAAAAATAATTTTCTTTTAAAATAAAAATTGAAACTTATAAAATAATCTTTAAGATATTTTAATGGTCATGATAGTTAAGAATTTCGTTCGTGCCGTACAAGTCAAAAAATATTCTAGTCACTTTTTTTAGTAAAATACAAATCGTAATTGTTTGAAAAAAACATTAATATTCTTTTAAAAAAATTATTTAAAATTTTAAAGTGGTGAATATTTATTTAAGAATTTATTTTTAAAATTTTAAATACTTTTTTTTTCTAAAAACATATTTTTTGAATAAAATAGATTTCCCCCCGAAGAAAGAAGTAAAATTAAATTTTACTAAAACTATTTTATCAATTGTTTTATGTAAAAAAGAGTGTAAAATGGTAATATTACTTGAAGATATCATGAATAAACATAGGATGATAAAATGATATGTGTTTATTATAAAATGATCAAATAATTTCCTTTAAGTGAAATTCAAGAATAAAAAAATCGATGAGAATGAGACTGTGAAATAAACCATGACAATAATCATAAAGTTAAAGTTAAATTAGTCAATAAATCAAATGTATAAAATCTAAATCCCTATAAAAAAAGTTTAAATACAACATAATATAATTTAATGTTATTGCAATCAAAATATTATAATATCAAAGATGACGAAGAAGAAATTTATCCCAATTAAAAGAAATTAAGTTATGAAATTCTTTACAAATTTTAAACTCTTAAGTAAAATCACCTTGGACAGAATAATTTTAATAGAAACTTAAAATACGATTAATTATTAAAAAATCATTATATTTCATGTAAAAGGGGAAGTATGCACACCATATAAAATAAATTGGGGCATAACATACAAATGTGCCTCAATAAAAGGTCATTAAGACAGAATCCCTTTCAAACATTATATCATTGAAAGGATGATTAATAAATTAATTGATTATGTGTATAAAATTTAAATCCCTAGAAAAAAATGTAATTAAAAATTATATAACAAAATTCCATTACACACATAATATTAGCATGTCACTATCAATGAAGTAGAGGTTTTACCTAATGAATGGAAATTGAGTTAAGAAACCCCTTAACTCATCTATAATTTTGGTTAAAAATAATTTAACCTACTGTATAGTGGTTTTAAACATGTTATTAACTTATAAAAGAACTATATTAATATTTATATTGAAATATATGATTCTTTTATAACATCCTATCACCTGTAAATTAATTATCTTTCATTATCTTTCATTATTTTAGATATTAATTGCCTTGTTTTGTCATTCATGTTTTACTATGAAAGATCCAGTTCTTGTGCATATTATACAGTAAAATAATATCTTTAATAAAAATTATGACATTATTATCATATTTATTCATCAATTATACTTTTAAAACAAATCATTAATTATGGTTTTGAGAAATTAAATACGTTATGATCATGGAGGAGATAACATGTACATACGCAAGAGTAACCTTTAAATTATTAAGTGGTCATTATGAAAAGGAGTTGAGTAATATTTTATCTTTCTATAATTATCATAATATCATAAATATATTTATATATATCATCCATGTGCTACGGTGATCAAAAGAGAGTCACATCACTTTCGGAAGGCGGTAGTCTACACATACATGAACAATGTTATCATTTTTCAGTTTAAGAAAAAAATGATATATTATCTTCTTATAATGATAAATATTTAATTAATATCATACTTTTCTTTTTTATCACAAAAAATCATTAAATTTATCCTTATCCATTTCCATGGAATGCATTAGTGAAAAAATAATCACATCGCTTCATGAGGCGGTTGTCCACCGTACACATGGGCGATATTACCATAACCCTAATGTAATGAAACATAAATATGTATATATGATGTAATTAATATAAAGGTATAATTATTCTATAAATATAACAAAATAAAATTTTAATTTAACATCATACCAAACCATGAAAGGTGGTAATGGGATAACGAATGACATCAGTTCACGAGGCGGTAGCCCGCCAAACACACAAATGATGATTTTGTAACCCATTCGATAGAGGTAAGGAAGGTTATAGGTAGTTAAATTAACATAAAAAATCTCTGTAATATTATGTTGTTATTATGTCAAAATTTCTTTATAATAATAGATGAAGGTAGAGAAAAAAATAATTTAACAAATTCTTGTTGAAGGGAATTACCACTTCTTTGGGTATCTTCATTAGGTTTGCACAAAAGCCTTACAAGGTTTGTTTCCTATAAAAAATAAGGATTATAGTATGATAGGTTGAAATTATAATAGTTATTTGGGAATTTATTGGTTGAACCATATATTTTTAGCGTGTGAAGAAGAGAGGAGAGGGGTGTCTTTTTATATGTGAGGTGGGTTGCACCCTTTTAGTTTTTAAAATTAAAAAGGTATAACCACATTTTCACATTAAAATGGTAAAAAATATAGTATTATAAATAATTATAAATTATATGGTATAATTTTGGTAATAAAATATATTGTATAAAATTTTTTGGTCATTATAATCATTATCATTTTAGTACAACCCCCAATAAATCCATTTTAACATTAACCGTAGTAATTAATTTCCACTCATTTCACAATTAATTTTAGTAAAAATTGAATTCACCTTATTATAAAGTACAAATTATTATTATTCCAAATATGGAATCAGTTTTTGAAAATTAAATTCATATAACTGTAAAAATATTTATTTAAAATTAATTATGCAAACATGATGAAAAACTAGTTTTTAATAAGAAAATATTCAAAAGTTTATGATGTTTTTATACCAAAATATTATATGAAAATTATAATAATGAACAAAATTGGATCAATAGATATATAATTTAACTAATTTTTTTAAAACATATGAATAATAAAATTTAACTTTATAAATAATTTAAATGAAAAAGAGGTTTTCAATTGAAATTTAGTTATTTAACTTTTCTTCAATGAATGAAATATTTTTGAAAAATCACAAAACTCACCCTAAGATAATTTTTATATTAAATATTAAAAAATTATTTTTAAAAAAAAAATAAATTTTATAATCAAGGTAAAAATGAATTTTAAATTGTGTTTACAAAGAATGACTAATAACCTTTTAGAAAAAGTAAAATTTTTTTAGAAAAAAATCATTTTCTTTGAAATGATTATTATTTTATTCCTAATAAATATATAACCAATAAAATTGTTTTGATATTTTTTCACCATATAATCTTCATTATTTATTTAGTATTAATCATACCCTCCAATTTAATGGATATTTCTCACTGTATACTATATTACGATTCATTTAGACTCGGGGTTACATATTTTTCATTCTATTGATGAGATTATATTTAAAGAAATATATTTTGTGGTTTATTTATGATTGGTGTTTCATGTATCATATGTTATTTAATATAATGATATTATTTTATAATTTACGGTTTTCCATATTATATATTTACATCATTTGGATAGATATATATAACACATCATGAACTTGGGAGGGGTTTATGAGAAGTTGAAAATGATAATTTAAAGTAACTAAACAATCAAGAATCTCAAAGGAACCAATATACATTGTGGTTAGCCTTAAATTATTTAAAAATATCATAAAATTACTCCTTGAATAAATTTATCGGAATACCTTCTCAACAACATCATTTTATATATCTCATTATTTATTATTAGTATAACTCTTATATTGAATTTGATCTGCCTAGATGTGATGCTGAATGTATATAAAATTCAATTTCATTTCCATAGAAATATAAGGTCCCAATTTCATTCTGTCTCAAACATCATCTCACCACATTCGATTTCTACACTTACTTTCATTGAAGGAATTATATGGATATATATAAATGATCAAGAGAAATATACTGTTATACAAAAATTTCACCCAAGTAAGGTGTTGATCTCAACCACAATTAAAATGCATAGAGAAAGATATATATTTGAATCAATAGTTTAAATCTTCCTTCCAGAATATACATTTATAAGAGGATGATATGAAGTATTGAAACTCATATCTGTATCTAGAGGATGCTGAAGACTTCTTGAGAACATTAATTTAATCCTTAGATCATGATTAGATATAAAAGAATGTGGTATTCCTTGAATCCTTGCCAAATACTTGATGTTTATCCTAGAAAATTGGATAGTAGATAAATATTCTATTACTATAATTAAATATCTTAACTTTTTCTAGAGATCACTACAACCCAAATAACATTGTTACTTCAAAATGCATTGGGGAATTTGATGTTAAAATGAAGGGTAATATTTTTCCATTTATATTCTAGTATAGGTAATGGTTATAACATCCCCTTAAACTTATATCTCTCATACATTACTTGATTACATACCATGTATCATGAAATATACTTTTTAAAATCTATTTTCATGTTTTTCTTCCAGAAATAAAATTTTATATTTCTATACATTCTCATAAATTTATGATAAATAAAGAATGATGAACTATGAGATTTATCCAAAAGTTTATTCTTCAAGTTTGGTATTCATAGGACCCATACTTAGTTCTAAATAATAATGATTCTATAATAATCATGGTTAAAATCAAGAATGTTTCTCACATTATTTTTTAACTCCACATTATCACTTTCTCCTATTTAACACTCACATGGATGGATGGTTAAAAATTCATCGAAGAAGATATAATTTGTCCCCTTTCATCATGATTTAAAGATCAATATTCTAAAAATCCAATTATATTGGATCTCTTTCAATAATCATCCTAGATAAAATAAATGGTCTTTCTAACCTAATATATCAAAAAAAAATCACCTTCCTGGGGGGTAATTTGTTGAGAATTCATAATAATTTTTCATCGCCAACTATCTTTTATCACGCATATTCAACTATTTTTATGTAAATATATAAATAGTGACTTTATAATCCACATATATATATAAATATTCTTAATATATATAATTTCTCCATATCATTGATATAAAAACTATGGATTCCAACTCTAAATGTTGAGTCTATTTATTCTCAAATATTTCGTTTTATCGAGAGGTAAATGCTATAAAAATATCATTCTGTATAAGGACATATATAATTCCATTCATTGATGAAAAAATATTGATATTAAAACCATATCAATTTCAAATTATTGTGAGAAAAATTTCACTAACTAAATTTCTATTCAGTTTATTGAAATACTCATCACAATAATATGTCCATAAGAACTTAAATCCATTATTTTTCAAAATCCTGAAAAGATTTTATAGTCATGATAAATATCTAAAAAAGAGTTGGTTGTATCCATACAGACCAATAAAACTAAGGATATAAGTCACCATGGATGATATAATTCATTTCTTAATTACTTCCATCATTGAATATTCCACTGATATACCCTATATTGAGATTATTTTTCCCAATATTGAATCTTTTCTAATCCAAAATTCACACTTTTTAAATTTAACATAATACTTATCCATCCATATGGTATTAAAAATATTCCATAAATGATTTTCATGTCATTACTTACTCATTAAATATATAATAATATTACTAATAAGGACTACCACAAACATATAATGATAATATATAAAGACATTATTCGTTAAATCTGTGAATATAGTAGGGGAATTGGTAAGTCCAAATGGAATTACATTAAAATCATAATTACAATTTTTTTTATAGAAGGCTATCTTACATATATCCTTTATATTTACCCTCAATTGATGATATTCAAAATAAAGGAAAATCATGAGAATGTTTTGAGCTATGTGCAGTTGATAAAATATGTCATCAATATAGGGTAGTGGAAACCCATTCTTTTCAATGAGCTTTTTATTCTGTCGATAATAAATGAAAAGATTCATTAACATATCTTGATTTTTATAAAACAGGTTCACCATATAGTGATACACAATCTTATATGAATCCCTTATATAAATTCTAAAAGGGTTTCTTGTTCAATTATTGTATCACTATCGAGGTGAGTTATATTGAAAACACAACTTCACTATTCAGGGTAAGACTCAGAATGTCTTCAATAAATACAACTTCATAATCCTAAAATATATGAATATATTTTATGTTGATTTACTACTAAAACATTTATGATAAATATCCCTCACAAATAGATTGTAAGATATATATAATGGATGTAACTTCCCGTGGTAGTTCATATTCATCCTTGCACTGAATGGTGATCATATGTTGATTTAGAATATGAAATGAAACATTAAATCCTTGTAAATTTATATGCGATCAATAAGGAGAGAACCAATCCATTCCCAAAATCACATAAAATTAAACTATAGGGATACTTACAAGATTTTTAAGAATTAAATTCACATACAAATATACTAAAAAATATTTATATACATGAGATGCAATCATCACACCATTAGAGGATTTCATCGCTAACTAAACATATATTCATTGAGTATATGAACTAACATCCATAGAAAATTTTTATGATATACATGAATTTATAAAACTATGCTAAAAAAACATAAATATTTGAGTGTTTCTATCACCACCTCAACTTCAAAGTTCCATCTTCATTTCCTAAGAAACAAATGGTATGTATGTGCATCAATCATCATAATGTGAAATAATATAATATTTAAAGTAATTCATATGATTATTAAATAATGGAAACTTATTTTTGGTCAGTTAAACCTTATTTTTAACCAAATACATACATGGTCACTATCAATTCAAATCATTTAAAATGGTTCATAAATAAAATATTAATTAATCCTTGCATAGTCCCCCAAGAGTGTCTATCTAGGTGTGTGATCATATGATAATTTATCATGCACTGTATATGATATAACTAACACCCAATCTTATATTTTCAGTGTTTTTACACCTACGTTCATCTATATGATAACCACATCCACATGAAAATGACCAGACATGGTGAATTAACTAGGAAAACTATATAATCTAGAATTTACAAATCTTTAGGATATTATCCAATACAAAGAATTATCTCTAGTTTTTTTTACCAAATTGTGTTAATTATAATATTTTAAAATAACTAAACCTTCCTATGATACTAAATATAGTGACCCAAGCTTAACATACATAGATATTACATATTTTTGATGAATATTTAATATATCACAAAAATTAAAATTCACATGAACCGTAAAGGTTTAGTGTACTTAGAGAATAGACACATAAAAATTTTATTTATGTAAAATCATCATCATATTAAACATCTATTATGACATAAGTTACCCTTCTAGACTCATCATACATATTACAATCCTTGATAGCCTTAGGGTGAAATTAAACCATAATAAGGGGTGAGATCAGTTGCCTAATAAGGGTGGCATGGGAGGTATCAATCAATGATCATATATAATAATATCATGATAATAAGGGAATGATAACATGTTATTATCAATGTATAATCATATTCAATAATTCATAGATCATAATTAGGATTCATGATAAAAAACAATAGTATGTAACAAAACTGAGGAATAATTATTTTTTACCATGATCCATGAATTAAAACCATAAGGATATAAAAATTTCATAAGAGTGTGGAATAATATAAGGAATAGTTTCCATATCATATGTCAAGGATACTAATAAGACCATAAAATCATAGTGTAGGAGGTATTATAAAAAATTTTCAAAATAATATTTCAGTAGGTATCCCTACATATTTCCCATAGTAGATTGAGCACATCAACTCATTTATCATAGTTAAAACATGAGATATAAGGATTTTCCCAATTCATTGAAGTGATTTAATGGGTACACCAATATCATAATAAAATCCATACATATGTGTTCCATATAATCATAAAAACATATCAATTAAACATAGAACAACCCATTATATAGAAGGGAGTTTCAGAAACATTCCATCAACTCATAATAACATAACCCATGAAAAATAAAATGGTTTAATATGTTTATACATAAATCATAATATTCATAAGACATATAGAGAAATAAAGTGGATGATATCATAAGATCATATCTCAAATAAATCATTACAATCTTTAAAGGATGATGACATAAATCCCAAATACCTTTAAAATATAATTTGATCATTTAATTGAAAGAATGATATAATATCCTTTTAAAAGGATATAACCTTAACTAAAAATTCCAAGAATAATGATAAATTAACTTTTTTTGAGAATGAAAAATATAAAAATATAAATGAATCTTGAAGTAAAATAAAATTCACGATTGAATTAAAATTTGATCATGTAATAAACATTAAATGAAAACATTCTTTATACACTTTTATAGAAATAAAAAAAAACCTTTTGAAATTTTTTATAACTATTAATTTTTTATTTTTTTAAATAACCCAAGTGTAGTAAAATAAAAAATTTAAAACATTTCATTTATAGTTAATAACATTCAAAAAATAATTTTATAGGGTATGTTCATGGGAATAAAGGTCATTGACTTAAGAGGTAATACGATTTTCCATTAAATACATTTTATCAATCATTATATATATACCAAAGTGATAAAAAATATACAATACTTTAAAATTATAGGAATAAATAGATTATAAAAAACATATGGGGTTTAATATAGAATATCCAGAAAATTTTCCTCAAAGGAAATTTTTCATGGACAATTCGGAAAAATGACATTATAACGTAAACCCATACCTCAAGTCCAAATTTCATCATAAGATATCTAAAATCATGCATAAAAAATTTAAATTTATTGTACATATATTTAATAACCATTTATATCTTTATAATATAATAAATAATTCAATTATAAAATTTTGACATCCATTTATTAATAATTATTTAATAAAATTGTCATCTTTGTGTGTTAACTACTTCATTTTTCAGGTATTTTTTGTTTCATAACATCATATACTTGAATCTTGATCATGGTCCTATCACATATTTAATTATTATGATAACATTAATACTATATATATTCTTTATAAAAATATTTATAACCTTATATTATTATAGAGATAGAAAAATGAGTTACATTGTTCATGGAGACGGTAGTCGATACATACACATGAAAGCTATTTTCATATTCTAAAAAAATAATGAAACAAAGAAATTTTTTTTCATTATATAATTATTATTTTATCATAGATAACATATATTTTTATTAATTCTATACTTATTTCAAGACATTAAAAATGGGAATGAAAATTTTTTCATACCGCTTCATAGAGGTGGAAGTCTACACGTACACATGAGCAACGTTATCGTTTTCCAACATATGAGAAAGTAAGAAGGAAGAAAGTATTATATAATTATAAAGACTAATTATTTCATAAATGTCATATATAATTATTAAATTCATCATAATAACCAATCATGGAAGAAAATTATGGACAATTAATCATATCACTACATGGAAGTAGTAGTCCAAAAGTATGCATGAGAAATAATTTTATTGCTCATATGATAGAAAGGGGTGGAAAATAGTAGTTAAATAATAATAATAAAGTCTAAGTATATTTATGATACAAGATTAATTATGTTATGAAAAATAAATCTACTTTATATAATGTATAAGAAGAAATAAAACTGAATGTACTCAATTAAGAGTTGTGCCTCTTTGTTGAGAAACCTCCTTTATGTTACACCTTAATCCTTGAAGGAATTTTATTTTAATCAAATAGGGAACTATTGGACATGGTTAGGGATGTTAAGAAATAATTTTTAAGGTTTTTTATAATCCAAGAGGCTATTGAAGTGTGGAGAAGAGGGGATGTGGAGTGTAATTTAACAATTGTGGGAGATAACACACATGGAATTACTTAAAAGATTTAGATATAATTAATGTTTTTCTCCAGTATAAGGAATAAAAAAGGAGAATTATTCGATGGTACAATAATATAAAGTCTTAATATACCCAAACATAATAATTTTATCTGTCTATGTTGCAATCATACCATTATCTCCATATTTAAGCCACCTGAAAAACCCATTTTAACCTTAATTGTGGTATTTTTTTACTATTTTTACTATTAATTATTGTTGGACTCCTCATGTATTAATCATGTTTTAATGATCACAAATCTTATTTAATCATGTTCTAATGATTGAAAATCTTATTCAACCTAGTCAACTTCTATACATTATATTAAATCATGTTTATTTATGTATAATGTTTTCTCATGCTTTAAGAAGAGCCTTGCAAGATCTTAATTTCTCTATATTCAATTTACCTACTTTATACCATCATTAATCTACTCTCAAAATACCCTTTTTAACAAATAATTAAGTCTAATCCATTCTATTATCATCTTTATTTAAGTCTGCACATAGTTACTTTGGAAAGTCTAAGACACCGTGAGTTTGCCACTGGCTATGTATTACTGACACTATATATCCAGACACCTTAAAGCCAAACACCGTAAAGCTAGACACCGTGAAGCCATACACTGTGAAACGAGACACCGTGAAAAAGACACTGTGAACAAGACACCATGAACAAGACATCATGAATAAGACACCATGAACAAGACACTGTGAACAAGACACCATGACTACAAGACACCATGAACAAGACACCGTGACCATGAGACACCGTGACACTCAGACACCATGATCAACCTAGACACCGTGTGAAAGAGACATAATTTATATGACTTACCATGACACTGTTTCTTAAACTATTTTTTCGTCTTTCAATTTAATTTCCAACGGTCATATTTTATTCTTTTAATGCAACTGCTATTAATTATTGTGGGATGTTTTCATGTTAGGGAACCGTACCTCATACCTGTAAAAGGTAATCATTCCCATTGCTGGAAAAAAGGAGAAATAAAAGGAATATTGAGCTGCTGCAAAAGAGAGATACAACGTCATACACGGAGAAATATATGTAAGGAATAAGAAGAGATACATAAGTACATGTAGAGAAGAACATAAAAAAAAAAGAACTCGAAGAACACTCATACACATCAAGAACCAAAGTTCAATGAGGAGGTTCAAGTGCCACTTGGAATACTCTCGCATTCAAGCGGAACATCTATATTGAAGGTGATGGAACAAATCCACTACACTCTGTTTTCCAGACAACTTCCAAAGAAGGACTCAAAGCTTCATCTTCTTCAATATAAAGGAGTCCAGAGATGCATAGACATCACAAAAGAGCATTCTAAACTCATCTCTATATTCTTGCTTTGCTGTGATCATAATTTTCATTACATTACGAGTATTGTGTGCTTCTCTCTATTTTGACACACTATGACTCCTAAGATGAACTGGAGGATATTGAAATCCTCACACTAAAATCTTTACATCTTTGTGTATCCCATGTAAAACTGTGGTAGAGGTCTGAGGACCTGGACAGTCTGAGTACTATTGTAAACCCTGATCCAAGGTGTGGATCAAAGTTTTATATAAACTATTTGAGAGGACTAAGTCTCATCTTGAGACTGAACCTCTTGGTTAAAACTATTGTTCATTTTATTTTAGTTTAACATATTTTCAATATTCTTCTACTATTTACTTTGAAACTCAAATTTGTTTTAAAGTAACGTTGATAGTTGAACTAGAAACTATTTGTAATTATTGTGAACCAGTAAGTTAGATTAAAAAGATAATATAATCTTCAGATTATGTTAATTAAAAAATAATCAATCTTTGAGAAACTAATTGAACATTTACAATCTTTATAAATTCCCTACATTTTAACTTGTTTTATGAATTGGGGGATTTTAAGACAAATATTTTTAAACAAAAATTTTAATTAGAACTCAATTCACACCCCTCTTGAGTATCCAATCCGACCAATATTTGGTATCAGAGGGTGTTGATAAAATGTTTTCAAAACACTCTGTTTGTGAAAAGTTTTTGACTGCGATTTTAGTTGTACCTTAAAGATCTTAAGATTTATATTAATTATAAATTTTTATATCTTTATATAACTTAGGTATTATGGATAATAGATTGGATGGTGTATCTACCAACATGCCACCTTTCTTTAATGGTGTTAATTATTCCCAATGGAAAATCAAAATGACAATTCATCTAGAAAGTATTGGATTTGACATTTGGACTGCTATAGAGACTCAATATAAGATTCCAGAAACTGTTAGAACTACTTGGAATGAACCTACTAAAGTTTATTACAATAATAATTATAAATCAACAAATGCCCTGTATTGTGGTCTAGGATATGAAGAATTTAATCAAATATCTGCTTGTAAGACTACTTATGAAATATGGGATACTCTGGTTGTTTCCCATGAGGGAACAACCAATGTTAAAGAAATGAGACTAAAAACATACACTATTAAGAATGATAATTTTAAAATTTAAATTTATGAATATATTTTTGATATGTATCTTAGGTTTAATGAGATAGTTAATATAATGATCTCATAGGGAAAAATTGTTCCAAAAAAAGAGAAAATTATGAGGATACTAAGATGCCTACCAGATAGATGGAGAAGAACCTCTGTCTTTATACGAGAATCATGTGACATTAGAAAACTGCCTATCAAGGAGCTGGTTGGAAAGTTGATGATTTATGAAGAAGAGATAAAGGTAAAAAAAGAAGAAGATGATAAAACAAGAAAGAAATCAGTAGCTTTCCAGACCTCTACTTCAAAAATAAAGGAAAAAGAGAAAATTCAAGATGCAAGTGGTAGTTCAAGTAGTGAAGATAGTGCATCTGATAGTGATGCTGAAATGGCTCAGATATCCAGAAGTTTTAAGAAGTTTTATAAGAAAAAGAAATTTTTCAGAAAATCCAATTACAAGGGAAAGTATGACAATAAATTTCATTAGAAGAATGATTGGAAGAGGACTGATAAAAATGATGAGATAGTCTGTTACGAATGCAAGAAGAAAGTACATGTCAAGGATGACTATCTGAAGTTAACGTACAAGAAGAAATATGAGTAAAAGGACAAAAAATACAACATACCTATGAAAGCAACCTAGAGTGCTTCAGAAGATAGTTTAAGTGATTCTGATTCCACTCAGGATAAAAAATCTCAAAAAGCTAGTATGTGTTTTATGAAAAAATCCTCTGAGGTAACATTGGATACTAGTGCTTTAAACTCTTATTATTCTGGTGATGATTCTGATTCAGATTCTGAAAAAATGTCTAGAGAAGAATTATTTGAATACTGTAAAATTCTAGAGGATACCTGTAATGAGATGAAAGACAAGTATAAAGCCTTAAAGAAACAACATGCTTTAACTAGTGCAACCAAATCTTCACTAGAAGTAGAAAAGGAAAAAATGATCAACTAATCATAGAGAATACTGAACTAAAAATGTCTAATGGGAAACTCAGGAAAGATTTAGAAAAATTTACTAATGGAAAAAACACTCTTACACAAATTCTAGGAAAACAAGTAGCACCAAAGTATATTACTAGTTTAGGCTATCAGCCTGGACAGAGACATATTACAAATAATAAATTTATTCCTAAATCTAGATAGTATGATGCTAGTTTTATTTTTGGAAATTATTATATATCAAATAGATACTCACATAGTTATAGATCAAATAATGTTTATCTTTAAAAATATTTTAAATCTATTGTTTATATGAAACCCATTAGACAAATCTGGGTACTGAATGTTCTTCTTGATACCATATTTGGACCTAAGAAAATATGGGTACGAAAATAATTTTCTTCCTAAATCTATTTTGTAGGAAACATGCTTGAAAAGTTCCTGTAGGAAGATATGATACATGGATAGTAGATGTTCAATACATATGATAGGAGACTACTCATGCTTTAAGAGCTTAATCAAAGTTTATGGAGGACATGTAACCTTTGAGGATAACTCAAAAGGAAAAATCATTGGCTTAGGCCAGATTGGTAACATTGATTCAATTTTAATTTCTAAAGTAATATTTGTTGATGGAATAAAGTATAATCTACGAAGTATTTTTCAGTTACGTGATGATGGTTTCAATGTTAAATTTGAAAATGATTATTGCAGTGTATTTGATTCTAAAAATGTTTTGGTATTTATTACATTAAGAATGAAAATGTTTGTGTTGTAGATTTGAATTCTTTAGCTAAACAAAATGTTACTTGTTTGAATTTTTTTCACAAAGAATCTTGGCTATGGAACAGAAGAGTAGGAAACTACAATGTACACTCTCTTAGGAAACTGACTAGTAAAGGTTTAGTTAGGGACCTGCCCAAACTAGAATTCCCAACAGGCAATGTTTGTAATCCTTGTCAAAAGGGAAAATAGCATAAAGTTTCTTTCAAATCAAAGAAAGAAGTTTCTACTTCTCAACCTCTCGAGTTGGTTCACATGGATTTATTTGGACCATCTAGAGTTTCTAGTTTAAGTGGTAAGTACTATATCTATGTCCTAGTAGATGACTTTTCTAGATATACTTGGGTATAATATTTGGCTCACAAAAGTGAAGCTAGCTCTTACTTTATTAAATATTCCAAGTCTATAGAAAACTTTATTAGATTTAGGATCAAGACCTTGAGAAGTGATCATGGGTGTGAGTTTGAAAATCAGGATTTTGAATCTTATTGCTCATATAATGGCTATAGTCACAACTTGTCTACTCCAAGAACACCTCAACAGAATGTTGTAGGAGAAAGAAGAAATAGGACTCTTGAAGATATTTCTAGGACAATTCTCAATGAATATGACTTACATATTTACTTTTGGGTTGAAGCTGTCAATATAACTTATTACATTATCAATAGAGTCTTGATTAGACCAATTCTTAAAAAGACCCCTTATGATCTTTGGAACAATAGGAAGCCTAAGGTCAATTACTTTAGAGTTTTTGGTTGCAATGTTTTTATACTTAACAATAAAGATAATCTTGAAAAAATTTCTTCCAAAAGTGATGAGGGAATTTTCCTAGGTTACTCTACAACAAGTAAAGATTATAGAGTACTCAATAAGAGAACCAAATGTGTGGAAGATTCTGTACACATCAAATTTAATGAAACTGATCCACATGAACCTAAGAATCCTCTTGATAATCTTGAAGAAGATATATCCTTTCTAGAACTTAATGAAAAAAATAGCAAACCTGTTGTTAAGACAACCAGTTTTGGAAATTTCTCAGAACCTGCTTCTGTAGAACCCAATCCTATAAATGAAACTGAAATCTCTAGCCCTACCTTTTCTAGACCAACTAGGACTTTTAAAAATAATCCATTAGATGTTTGTAGTAGGAGATTTAGATAGAGGGACACAAACTAGAGCTTCTCTAAGAAACCAGGTTGAACATCAAGCTTTTCATTCATACTTGAACCTAAAAATATAAATTATTCAATCAATGATGAATTTTGGGTGGTGGCTATGCGAGAATAGTTGAATCAATTTGAAAGGAACAATGTTTTGAAACTTATTGACAAACCTAAGAACACTTTGACCATAGGCGCCAAATAGGCTTTTAGGAATAAAGTTGATGAATCCGGTAACATAGTTAGAAACAAGGCAAGACTAGTTGCCCATGGATATAGTCAAGAAGAAGGGATTGAATATGAGGAGACCTTTTCACCAGTATCCAGACTTGATGCTATCATAATCCTTCTTGCCTATGTAGCACATTTGAATTTCAAACTATATCAAATGGATGTTAAGAGTGAATTCTTAAATGGGTATATAGCTGAGGATGTTTTTGTTGAAAAATCCCACGGATTTACAAAACCTCATTTTCTATATAATATTTTTAAATTATCAAATTATTTTTATGGTTTAAAAAAAGTTCAATGATCTTGGTATGACAGACTGAGTACCTTTATTATTTCCAAAGGATTTACAAAAGGAATATCTGATCCTACTCTTTTTATAAAACAAACTTCTAAGGATGTTTAAGTTGTTCAAATTTATGTAGATGAAATTATTTTTGGATCTTCAAAGAATTGTTTATGTGTTGATTTTTCTAAAATGATGCAAAAAGAAATTGAAATGAGTTTAATGGGAGAACTCAAATATTTTATTGGATATGAATTTTTTCAAAATGAAAATGGTATTATTTTAAATAAAAGTAAATATACTAAGGATCTTTTAAAGAGTTTTGGATTGGATAACACTAAAATTAGTGACACTCCCATGAGTACCACATGTAAGTTGGATCTTGATGATGATAAAAAATCTATTGATCAAACCACTTATAGAGGAATTATTAGAAGTTTAATCTACTTAACTACTAGTCGTCTTGACATTATGTTTAGTGTATGTATGTGTGATCGTTTTCAAGAAAATCTTAAAGAATCTCATTTAAATACTATAAAGAGAATTTTCAAATACCTCAAAAAAACACCCAATCTAAGACTGTTTTATCCTAAAGGACAATCATTTGAATTAGTTAGTTATTCTTATGCTGACTTCGGTGGCTACAAGTTAGATAGAAAAAGTACCTTTAGAACATGTCACTTTTTAGGAAATTCACTAGTATCATAGTGGAGTAAGAAACAAAATTATTTTGCATTATCTACTCCAGAAGCTGAATACATAGCTTCTGGAAGATGTTGTGCATAAATTTTGTGGGTGAAACACACATTACTAGATTATGGATATCAATTCAGACATGTACCTATATATTGAGACAACACAAGTGCTATTAACATCTCAAAGAATCATGTTTTACATTCTAGGAAAAAGCATATTGATGTAAGACAACAATTTTTGAGAGATCATTATCAAAAAGGTGATATCACATTGGGATTCATTGGTACTGAATATCAACTTTCTGATATATTCACTAAAACATTAAATTCCAAGAGAATAGACAACATCATACATGACCTAGGTATGATAAATCTCAAGTAGACACTTTACAAGTTACTGTTTCAAGTACTACTTTTCGATATCTGACTGTGTTATACTTTACTATTTCATGATTATGGTTTCTCAGTTTGCTGTCTATCATATTTACTATCTCACCATAATGAAAACTCACAGTCTCATCATAAAAATTCTTTATGTTTTTAAACTGTATCGTGGTGACTATCCTTTTAACCTTTTTATCTTCCCACGTTTTTATTTTTGTGGAATTTGGAATTTCTAAATGATAAAACAAAGTATCACTCTCTTCTTCAGTCGAGGTTTCTTCTACATACTCTTTTCAAACCCTTCTTTATCCCTCCAACCCTTATCCCAATCAAACATTCAGTGGATGCCATGAATGAAACCTCTATCATCATCGACACCCGAGAAGCGCAACTCGAAGAAGAAGAATATTTCACCTAAGTTGACACCCAAAGGACCTTTAAATCCAAATCTGGTAAACCGCGTTGTTGTACTAGAGAAAGATATTTTTCCCAAGTGGATTCTGACTAGTAAGTCTCTAGTATTGAAAGTGTTAGAATAACAAGGCTAGTTAGAATGGTTCTCGAAGAAGGATAAACCTTTCTATCCTAGGTTAGTATCTCAGTTTTACCAGTACGTATAGTTCTCATTTGATTCTGGTGACAGATTTGTTCTGATGATATGGGTAAATGGTCAGAGATTCTCTTTCTCTTTGAGGTTATGGGATGAATGCCTTATGATACCTCATGAATGCATATGTAAGGATTATCAGAGAGGGCCTCCACCTTCAATTGATTTATTTGATCAAGAAGATTCCCCGAAAAACCTAACTGAAAATGGCACCCAGAGGAGAGCCATTTCTGCTGAATTAGATAGAGAAACAAGGCTTCTGTTTACGTTTGTACATAATTTAGTAAGTCCAAGAAAATGTGATTTTGCTGTGTTAAAGTATCAAGATGTTTTTTTATTCACCTCATGAAAAATGGACATAAGATAAACCTGTGCAAGTATATCATTCACCATATATGTGAGTTGATCAAAGTAACATACAAGTCAACTTATCCGTTTTACTCTCGGCTAATATCAGCCATTATTAATGAAAAAAGGTGTGGTTGGACCTAATGAGGAAGTGATTATGGAATATGAGTACTTCCTCTCAAAAGCTACCATCAAAAGAATGAAGATAAATTGGAATCCTTGGAAAAAGGAATGGGGGGAAGACAATGATAAAATTTATGAGAAATTCAATCTGGTGGATTATCCACAAAGACCAAAAGACAAATATGATCTTGGTTTGGAACCCGATGAGATTGTTGAGTATCCTGAAGAAGAGGAAGAAGAGGTTGAGGTGCCACCTAGGGAAGCCGTTATTATTTAGGAAGACAGAACTACTGTTCCTCATGTAGTTCTTGAAGAATAAGTCCCTGCTCCTAAAGAAGATTTTAATTTTGAAATTTAACTTAAAGCTAAACAAGAATCAATTGCCAAAGAATCTAAAAATAATGCCATGGAAGAGCCTATAGAAGAAGATCATATAGTGGAAGAGCTACCTATTTTTCAAGAGTTCAATCTTGAGGAACATCCTATGGAATAATCTATTCCAGAAATCATACCTTCTTCTGAAGAACGGATGGATCTATCTTTTCATCTGGCTAGAAAAGAAATGAGTAAGGAACTCAGAGATGAGTCTATAGATTTAGACCAAGATCCTAGGCCTATCAGTCTTGAGAAGGAACCACCTGTTGAGGGGGAGAAAACCCCAAATCTTGAGTCTGTTGAAGCTTCACAACCATCTGATTCATGTCCTTTAGACACTCAGTATACATTTTCTATTCTCTATGATGTGAATGATTCTTAGCAGGTTACAACAACCGAACATGATATTTTATCTCTATTTTAGTTGAAATTTGTCTCTAATTTTGTACCTGCTAAGGAACTAAAGCCTATACCAGTTCTTACTCTTGAACCCTTACCTGAACAACCATCCTTTGTAAGTAAGGATGATCTGAAGGAATTTGGTTCTACTCTATTATTCGGAGTTGAGAAACTCATGAATACCCAACCTCTTCCTGTGAAAAATTTAAGTGAGAGAGATTACTCACTATTATTAGAGAAGATTATCTGGAAAATACAACCTAATATTCTCCATGAAATTTAAGAAGTGAGAGTTTAATATAAGATTATCAGTAATGAAGTAAAGACTCTTAGAAGTATGAATGAAGACATGTAGAGAGAGTTGCATTCGAGAACTGAATCTGTTGCTCCTCTTGTAGAACCTGATGCTCCTCAAATCCCACAAGTTGTTGTGTCTTAGCTTAAACCTTACCTAGCATCCTTAGATGAAAAGATCGCTGAAAGGAATAAAAAATTGTGAAGTAAATGAAATATCTTATTTACAATCTGAATAAACTCTCTGATGAGTATAAAGGGTGTCTTCTGAAGGTGTTGAATCAACTAAAATCTCTGACAATAGCTATCAAAGCATATGGTCAATCTTTTAAACCTCCCTTGGATAGTGATCTGCTCAGAACAGTAATTAAAGAAGATCTTCAGTATGTCTTCAGTGGTTTCAATGTCGATTCTTTAACTGAAGTGGTAAAAAATATTGATAGAGTTCATGACCTAGTAAAAATCCACTGCAAAATTGCTAATGATGCTCAGCAAGAGATTTCCATAAAAGGGGATTTCTTCTTTAATAAAATTTTCTCCAAGATAGATATGAAAATCCTTTTCAAGTACTTTGTAGAAAATCTGTAGATTCCTCCTGTGACTGAAGATTTCACGAACCAAGTCTAGAAACTCACGGAGTTTACTAGATTATTGGAAAATTTTATAGAGAACAAGGATGATTTTGAGAAATACATGCAATATGGTGGAGAGATCATTATCGATTTCATCAAACTCATGAGGCCCTATCTTTATGTCCAGAGTATAACCACTGTTACTCTAGCAATTGCACCTCTTAGACCTGGGCTGCCTACCTTCTCCTCTGCTCTAGCCTCAACCATCATGTATGTTGGATAAGCACTCAGTCAGATCAGGCCTGTGATTCTTGATCAACAACTACCTAGATCTTCTACTACTCCTACCTTGGATCCCTTAGTCTTTGAAGGTCTCCCTTTTCACTCCTTATCCACCACTTCTCTTCCTTATTCTACCTCAGCCTCTTCCCCTATGCTTCCTATTCTACCACTATTGTTAAAGGCAAATAGAAGGACATCCTATGAAGAAGAATAGTGGTTATTTTTTTAATAGGGAAACTATTGTTTTTGTATTACTCTTTTGTTTTGTACTGAACCTTGTTTACTCTAAATTGAATGTGCACCTTTTGAACTCTCTTATTTCATCTTTTTGATAATCCCAAAAGGGGGAGAAGTTTCTAGATGTTAGAATTTTTTATTGTATCTCTATAATTGCATCCAATATAAATTTTAACTATACATGATATGTGATCATCAAAAAGGGGGATATTGTTAGACTCTTCATGTATTAATCATGTTTTAATGATCAAAAATATTATTTAATCATGTTCTAATGATTCCAAATCTTATTCAACCTAGTTAACTTCTCTAAATTATATTCAATAATGTGTATTTATGTTTAAAGTTTTCTCATGCTTTAAGAAGAGCCTTGCAAGATCTTAATTGCTATATATTCAATTTACCTTCTTTATACTATCATTAATCTACTCTCAAAATACATTTTTTTAAAAAATGATTAAGTATAATACTGTCTATTATCATCTTTATTTAATTCTGCACATAGATAATTTGGAAAGTCTAAGACACCGTGAGTCTGCCACTGGCTATCTCTTTCTAACACCATAAATCCAGACACCTTAAAACCAGACACTGTGAAGCCAGACACCGTGAAATGAGACACCGTGAACAAGACACCCTGAAAAAGACACTATGAACAAGACACCATGGACAAGACACCATGAAGAAGACACTGTGCCCACTAGACACTATGAACAAGACACCATGACCCTGAAAAATCATGACACTCAGACACCGTGATCAACCTAGACACCGTGTGAAAGAGATACCATTTCTAGGACTTACTATGACACCATTTCCTAAACTATTTTTTCATATTTCAATTTAATTTCCAAAAGTCATATGTTATGATTTTAATGCAACTGCTATTAATTAATGTTGGTTGTTGCGATGTTAGGGAACCGTACCTCGTACCTGTAAAAGGTAATCATTCCCATTACTTTAAAAAACTAGAAATAAAAGGAATATTGAGCTGCTGCAAAACAGAGACACAAAGTCATAAACGGTGACGTATACGTAAGGAAGAAGAAGAGATACATAAGTAAATGAAGAGAAGAACACACAAAAAATAACTCAGAGAACACTCATAAACATCAATAACAAAAGTTTAATGAGGAGGTTCAAGTGCCACTTGGTATACTCTTAAATTCAAGATGAACATCTGTACTGGAAGTGAAGGAACAAATCCATGACACTCTCTTTTCTAGACAACTTCCAGAGAAGGACTCAAAGCATCATCTACATCAATCTAAAGGAGTCCAGAGCTTCATTGACATCACAAAAGATCATTCTAAACTCATGTCTATATTATTTCTCTACTGTGATCATCATTTTCTTTACATTACGAGCAGTGTGTGCTTCTATCTGTTTTGACGCACTCTGACTCCTAAGATGAACTGGAGGATATTGAAATCATCACACCAAAACTCTTTACATATTTGTGTATCCCACGTAGAACTGTGGTGGAGGTATGAGGACCTAGATAGCCTGTGTGCTGTTGCTGTTGCTTTCCCACGTAAAACTGTGGTAGAGGTCTGAGGACCTGGATAGTCTGAGTATTGTTGTAAACCTCGATCTTGGGTGTGGATCAATGTTTTATATAAACTATTTGAGAAGACTAATTCTCAGCTTGAGACTGATCCTCTTGGTTAAAATTGTTGTGTATTTTATTCTAGTTTAACCTATTTTCAATACTCCACTGCTATTTACTTTGAATCTCAAATCCGTTTTAAAGTAACTTTGATAGTTGAACCAGAAAGTGTTTGTAATTATTGTGAACCAGTAAGTTAGTATCAAAAGATAATTTAATCTTCAGATTATGTTAACTGAGAAATAATTAATCTTTGAGAAACTAATTGAACATTTATAATCTTTATAAATTTACTACATTTTATCTTGTTTTATGAATTGGGGGATTTTAATACAAATATTTTAAACAAGAAATTTTATTTGGAAGTCAATTCACCCCCTCTTGAGTATCCAATCTGACAAAAAATTATTACCAAATATGAAGCTGGAATAATTGAAAGATTTTAAATGATTATTTAAATTAGCGAATACTTTTATCATATTCAATTTCTGTAGGTGACAAAAATTATTTTTTAAATAAGCCTGATAAATTCCACTAAGAATAACTTTTTAAAATTTTTTATTTAGGTAGAAAATTAAATATATACTGAATCTATACGTGGTAAAAAATATCAAATTACTATTAACATACATGATTTAATATATAATATATATATTCTATAAAAAAATTAATCAATAATGACTCATTTATTTTATTATAATAAAAATAAATTATTTTTATAAAAACACTTCTATGAAAAATAAATCTTTTTTACTCTGAATGATTTTACTTTCATTCAAAACCATTAGATAACTAATGTATGGATATAATACTTATTAAAATCTATTCTTAATAATAACACATAAAATTTTGAAAAATATATTTATTCAAAATATAGGAATTTTAAAAATTAAATGATGTAAATAAATATGTAACTAGTATTTCATAGTAATTAATAAATTCAATTTAAATTTGAAAAAAAATTATATATAATTTGTATTGTGGTTCATCATATTAATACCTTCTAAAATAGTGACTATGTTATAAAGTACACTATATCATAGGTTATTGTATAATTGGGGTTGCATGTAAATAAATCTAATGAATATTTCATTTTTATTTTAAAGATATAACATATAATATATTTGGGTGTTACATCATACATAATAGGTTAATCATAAAATAATTACCCAAACATGTTTTCCTTTTTGGAGATACTGATATATTAATGGTCTATATAATTCAATGACATACCTATTACAAAAAAAGTATATTTAATTTTCTATATGAACGTTTTTGGGTGAAAATACATATCATAATGTTTATAGGAACTATTAATATGCACATTTCCTAGTATTTAATACTCATACATATAGAATTAGTAGGTAAAAACATAATTAAGGTTACCCTATTCCGTTGAATTAAATGGATATATATTTTTGAATACCTGTAAAACTAAAAATAATTAAAGTTTTTTTAATGTGAAATGGAATTTATCCTCTATGATGTTGTAGTGGAGCTAGATATATGCATCGTTTATGATTATTATATGTAATGGTTAGAGACCAAATAAATGATGGGAAAATATCCACTTGAATATTGGATGATTTTGATATGGAGTGGCGTATAAGGGAGGCATAATAAGAAGAAGGTTTACTTTATCATTAATAATAAAATCACACATTTATAATAATGTCACATGGAATTATTATTAGTGAAAATTTAATTCAATTCAAGGACATTAGAAATAGAAGTGATGATAATGGTATAGAAACTATTATATTTACATGTACCTTTAAAATTATTACAAATGGAATCCATAAATTCTAAAGATCTTGTGTTGTTGAAGAGAAATATAGATAAAGATATAAGAATATATACATCACCAAGTCACTTGAGTAAAATAATTCAAATATATTTGATAGATAAATAGATATAGGTTTTAAAAAAATTATATATACATCCTTTACCAATGATTATTGTGAGGGATAATGTGAAAAAAATCATTCTCAATGGATTTCGGGAAGACATAAATTAGAGGATGGGTCATTATTTATAAAAATGAGGGAAAATTGTTTTCTAATTTCAATACTTTTCAATATTTCATTGATTAATATAAAATAAAAACTATTGGATTTACTAAGGTTTTAAACATTTTAATTTTACATTTACAACCTCATTTTTAACATTTATAAGTTCAATACAAAAATCCATTAAATAATATCATTTTTTATATGAAAAATAAATATATTCGAAACAAATTGAATAAAAAATAAAAAAATCTATTTTCAGACATGGACACATTATTATAGGTTTTATAATTAATTTTATTATTTTAAAATATATCATCCTAAAGATTAAACATATATTAAGACATGAAAGACTTTATAATGTCTATTATATAATTTTACATAATAATGAGGTTATAATTCTTAACCTATTCACACACCACATTATATTTTTTACCCAAATATTTTAATGACTAATAAAATCATATAAAATTCACCATTCCTAATTTCAACATGATTATATTAAAAAGTAATTCGTTTTTATGAAAAGTAATTTTTTATATATTTGAAAATTAGATAGTATAAAAAAATAAATTTATATTTCAAAATCATGTATTTGGGTCTAATTTTTTTTAAATGGTTTTCCAAGGTATATATATATGGTGATGTTATTAATAATTAATTAATATATATTCTTAATGTTAGTTATTATAAAATTAGACACTTTTATATATAAGGGATACATTATTTTTACAATAATCATATATGGATGTTTTTATTTTAACCGTATGATGATTTATGTTCAGATTCTAATAACTACTATATGCCTACAACAATTATATTTACACTTATATATATACATCATTCTAACATCTAAAATCATTAATATTCTTCCCTTAGTTCCTATATCTTGTATATTCCATTTCTTACTATTTTCATTATAATATCAAAGTATCCAATATATTTCATTCTGGTTAGATTATCATTTAGGTGAACCAAGAATTTCATAAAAATATATTACATCATTTTCTATAAACATTAAATAAATATCATAAACAAATGACCAAGAATTTTAATGTGTTAGAGTATTTGGAGGCCATATATATAATCAACTGATTTAATGAATGATCTTCAACATATCCCACAAATATAATCTCACATAGTACACTTCATAGACATATTATACTAAAAATATTTATTTATAACATTGGGAAATGAATCATAATTATGGTTGAGCTAATATAATTAATGAGGGTAAATAAAGAAGATAATAATCAATGATTATATGTCAGTATAACAAATGCATAAATTAATGTGAAAATGGCCATAACTTACAAGAATCATGCCCAATCTGTCAAATACCTATAATAAAAAATCATGGCATAAAACATCATAATAAAATAATACATATTTATAAGTGTGAGGAATCAACAATAATAAATAATGAGGATTGAAATAATATCATAAGCATGATACATAAGTTTTTGGAATATACATAAGAATAGAATATAATTTCCTTATCCAAGGATCACTATAAAGGATATCATATTGGATTGAGTTAACTCCCCATTAAATAATTTCTTTTGTAAAGGTTAGGTCCCAAGACTATCATTGTGTATAGATTCCCTTACTAAATTGTGTTATCTACTCCTTGTAGTCCTTATTAACTCATGAGATAATTATCAATATCCTATGCATTGGAGAGATGTATAATTTTGGGTCCACCATTAACATAATGAAAACATATATATGTGTTCCATAATATTATAAAACATTTATAAAATCATCATAACATAACCTATGTAAATGAAACGAGTCTCATAAACACTTCATTTAATCATAGCATAACCCATGAAAATGAAATAGGGTTCATCATAACAATATTAACTAGAGTAAAATAAAATATTTTCATTTGATAATACTTAAATCATTCTCAGAATAATCCTTCCATATAAACAATTACATGGTTTCATATGATCATATGTCAAGTGAAGCATAAAAATCCTCAAATAGTGATGACATATATTAAAAATACCTTTATATTATTATTATATCATTTCATTGAAAACATGAGAAAAATATATTTTTCTTTTGATAAAATTTTAACACAAAATTCTATGAATATTGAGAATATAATTTTATTTTAAAATAACCAAGGATACATGTAAAGGATGATTAAAATCAATGAAAGACTATGAGAGTACAAAAATCCATTCCTGTTTTATTCATTAAAAGAAAACATTTCTTTCTTAAATTTTTGTAAAAAGTCATAAATGAATTTTGTGGAATAATTATATTTTCAAATATTAAATTTAATAATTTTAAAAAATAACAATTTAATGAAAATAAACCTATTTAAAACATTTAATTTATAGTTAAAAACGTTCATAAATCAATTTTGATATGTGTTGACATGGAATAAAATGATTATCAGCCAAAAAGGAAATACGGTTTTCTTTTATTTAAAAAATTATTCGTGATCATCCTATGTGAAAATGAGTGAAAAATGGTTACAATACAGAATAAAATCAGATATAAAAAATTTAAAATTAAATCTATATTTTTTAGAGGTAATGATCCATACACTTTCTCTGAACAGATATTTTTCATAGACAGTACAGAAAAGAAATAAGATTGAAACAAAAACCCTTACGTCAAGTTATATATTGCTTTATACACATTAACATATTCTATATAAATATTGATTAACTATAAATATATTATATAACCATATTAATTAATAACTTATTATGTATCATTCCTTTACAATTTTAAATTATCCTTTGCCAATAATTTCTTCTTCAAAATAAACATTCTAGAAAACATTGTTCTACTTTTCATGTTTTTTTTCCTTCGATGGTTCTGGTACATTCACCTTGGTCATGGATTGTTCATATCAAAAATACTTTTCATATAACAATTATCATATTTATTCATTATATATAATTTTAAAATTAATCATATAAAGTGGTGATGAAAAACCAATCACATCACTACTTGGAAGTTGTTATCCACATGTACATATGAGAGAAGTTATCATTTTCCAGTGAATGGAAAGGTAATAAAGTATATAATATATTATTAATGAAGAATTATAATTATTTAATTATTATTATACATAAAAATTAAATATATAATAATTACTAACCATGAATGATTGTGATGGAAAATTAATCATATTTCTATGTAGAGGGTGTAGTCCACATGTACACAAGAGCAATACTTTCATTTTCAATTTGATTTAAAAGCGGTTTTAAATGGTTGATCCATCATAATAGTAAAATTTTAGTATATTTAAGATACTTATATCATTATTTTAGAATTTATATAATATATTTAAATGAAGTTTTCAAAAAAAATAAAATTGAAATTACCCGGTTAAGAGTTATCCCTATCCATTGAAAAACCTTCAATGAATAAAACCTTAACCCTTTAATGGATTTTATAATTATCTAAAAAAGACCACTATTATGTAGGGATATTTGTTTTTAAGGTATTGGGATATTTATTGGATGATCTATAAGTTTTATTAAGTTTGAGTAATATATAAAAGGTGGTATCCTTTTATAAGAGTGTGAGAGGACAAATTCAATGTTTTGGAAAATATTATAATATAATAATTCATTTCTGAAGAAAAATTGTATATTGAATTAAAAATCATAAAACATAGGATATCTAGTGTCTAAATAAAATCAACCAATCAAATTAAATGATGTTTTTGTTTTATTTTAATCCTTATCTCTTAAGTTATCCCCTGGTAAAATTGTTGAAACCATAACAAACACAATTTTATTATTTTTACAATTAAACATGAAAAAAATACTATGTTAATATTGTTAAATTATAATAATTATTATAATTAAAAATCTATAATAAATTTTAAATTATTTGACTTCTATTGGTTTCATAAATTAAATTTAATATTAGTGTGAAATACACAATAAATCTATTTTTAGAAAAAATAATTTTTAAGCTTAAAACTGAGTATACATTCATTTAATTCCATTTCAAAATGTCAAAATAAGTTAAAGAATATATAATAGATAATTTACATTCAAATCATACATAAATAGCGATTAAGTCAATCTATTATGATAAAAACTCATTGTTCTCATGAAAACTATTTTTCAAAAAAACATGTCTTTTTACATTTAAATAATTTAATTTTAATTACTAATAATAAAAAAATAAGGAATTAAATTTATAAATTTGTAAAAAAAAACTTTTTCATAATTTAGTTGTCATTATTAATTCCTTCAAATCCAACTCCTAGGTGATAACATTCATGTTAAATAATAATATTTATATCATGGTTTATTTAAACATAATGTTGTGTGTAAATAAATATATAAAATAAATAAAATTTACATAATTAGTAATATATCATAAAATATCATCGAATTATATTATACCGCTTATAAAAATTTTATCATTGAAAATTTACCACTCTAACAAACAAAACTGATGACCCTCATTCATCATCACATCTTCAGGTTCCCACATATCATCCTCAAATTTATGGTTTCGAAAAAAACTTTGACTGGGTGAGTGGTATTATTTCACAAATATTTATCTATTTGATTTAGAATCTCCATTAGTTGTTCCTCAAAAGACAGATCATTATCTTTTTTTACCACCTATTTGTTGAGTACATGTGGAAGATTGAGAATATATTTCTTCAGGTGAGATACATGGAACACATCATGAACTTGAGATATATTCAGTGGAAGTTACAAGGGATAAGAAGTTGCCCCAATAAAATAATGAAATTTGAAGGGACCAATAATTATAGGGCTCAATTTTCCCCTCATACCAAATATCATAAACTTATTCATTGGATATATTCACAGGAATACCTTCTCACCATCTTTGATCACAATAACTCACCGATGATTTTTAGAAAAACTTTTACATCAACTCTAATATTATCTAATGAGTTGTTAAATAGATCTAAAATTCTCTAAAATTTCATTACCTTTCTTTGGTCCTAATTTTTTTATGCTCCAACTTCATCTCTACAGATTTTAGTTAAATTTTTTTTGAAAACGATTTCCTCATAAAGATCTATATAAATGTTCAAGTGAAAGTTATTGATGTAAGAAAATTCAACCATAGAAAGGTATTAATCCAAATAATCTTTAAAATCTATATAAATTGCTATCAAATTATCTTGTTGGGTTTGAATGGTACTCTTTGAAAGAACTTTTATATAAGTATTATATGATGTATTGGACCTCAATTTTTTTTAGGGTCTGCGGAATACTTCTCCAAAACTTTGTGGAAAACTAAATTTTAGATCAGATATAATTGAGAGTGTTAATATATGAAATATCACCATTTAATTAATATATATTCTGAAAATATGATGAAGAGGAAAATATTCTTTGATGAAAATTTTGTTTGATTACTTTTTATGGTGATTAACAAAAACCCCAAATAGAATTATTCACTATAAATGATTTAGGATGTCTGATGATGAAATCTATAGTAATGTTAATTTCCATTTAGGTTTTGATAATGGTTTTAACAACACCGTAGAATTTTTTCTCTATTCAATAACTTTATGAAAAATTAGGAATTAAGATACATACTCTACAATATCCTTTTTTCATGTTATCTAACCATAAATACTCTTTTAAATCTCTATACGTCTTTATTAATATGGGATTAATAGAGAATGATGAACTATGAGATTAATCTTGCAACTCCTTTTTTTGGTATTATATTTATGAGACACATAATTTTTTCTGGGTCATTATCATTCAATCAAATTCATGGTTGTACTCAAGAATATTTCTCATCTTATACTACAATTCCACATCCTTATTTGATGCCTCTTTAATCATCACAAATAATGATTATTTAACATTCATATAGGAATGATATGATCAATCTCCTTTACAAATGATTTTAATATTAATCTTTTTAAAAATCATAGATATTACATATCTTTCAATACTTTTCATAGATAAAGTATCATAGTGATTCAAACTTAGACCATCATCCACCTTGCTATCCTTCCCAGGGTGGTAATGTATTCAACACTATTGATATTTTTTTTAACTGTAACTCTCTTATTTGAAAGATATTTAACTCTTTTGGAATGAATATATATTTCATTCGTTTATTATCTATATTTATATCACACCATTCAGAATAAATATTATTCCCCAATATTTTTAGTGAAAACTTTATTATTTTCAATTCAATATCATGAGTCTGGGTATTTTGATCTTTAATTTTAAATTAGCATGAGACATAAGATATTACTGTATCAATCACCACGGGGAAGAATCATAGAACATTATTTGATTCATCTTTAACTATTAAAAATTCCTCTCCCTATAAGAATCTATGAGAACACGGTTTTTGACCAAACTATTTTAAAACTCATTGAAATTTTTATAACATTTATCTATCTAAAGGATCTTGAATCCCATGAAAGTAAACATGGTTATAAGATTATATAGGTATAGGAAATCACTTACAATGAGTTGATAGTATCTATCCACCCAATGAAAACTATGGATCTTGGATTCAATGGTTAGTTTGGACCGCTATTCAATAAATTCGATATTTAATGGATCTACCTATATACCACCACCTATGATTATATGACCTGGGAATGAAGCTTTCGTAAGACAGAATTCACACATCATAAATGTAGTATACAAATAATCCATCCTCAGAGAGTTTAGTAAAATCCTCAAATAATCATCATGTTATTCCTTTATATTTGAATATATTAGAATATCACTTATAATGGATTCCACACACTGATCAAGGTAATATATAAAGACTCCATTATTTAAATACTTGAAGATAACATGAGAATTGTTAATTCCAAATGGAATTAGTATAAATTCATAATTACCATACCTCAGAATGAATGTTTTCTTAGGTATATCCTTTTTCATGAATCACAATTATTGATATCCATATTGATGATCAATCATGGAAAAATACTAATCCCCTTGTAATTGATCAATCAAATCATCAATATGGGATAACTGATACTTGTTCCTAATAGCAATCTTGTTATGTTCTGAATAACTAGTGAAATGTCCCATTGCCCCATCGGTCTTCTAAAAAAATGAAAAGGCTAACTCCATGGTGATTCTCTTGGGAATATTAATCCCTTAACAAGAATATCTTGGAGTTCATTTTTTAATTGATATATCTCAATTGGTGATATCCTATTTGAATCCTTTGAAATAGGTGTACCACTAGGTTTGATTTATATTGAAAATTCATCTTAATGATTTAGGGGATGAATGAGAAATTATTTTGTAAATACATCCTCATTATCTCGAACAATAAAAATATTATCAATTTTTTGTAACTCTCAAAATATTTGAGATAATGATCTATCTTTATTAAGGAGTGGGACCCATATAACAAAAGTAGCATTAGTTGGAATTCCAGCATCATTATTATAGTGAATAATAATCATTAGATGAGTCATAATTTCAAAAGTAACTACCCTTATATGAAAATTTATATGGTCTCCATATAGAGATATACAATCCATTCCCAAAATAACATCAAATTCAACTAGAGGGAGAATAACATGATTTTTAAAAAGTACAATCCTCCAAAATTTTATCAGAGAGGAGATACTAACTTGAGATGTGTTCAACTTACCATAAGAATTTTTTACTTTTAACTCAACATATATTGATTGAAGATGGTAGTAAATATTCTTAGATACCTTTAATTGTACATATAAATTTATATGACTAATATAGATTAAGATACTTTGATATTTGATTATACCTATCACCAACTCAACTAAAATGTTCTAAATTTATTACCTTAATAAAACCAAAATAGTTATCACTTGCATCATATATCATAGTGATAAATCATATAATAATGAAAATAATTCATAATATTTCAAAATATTTACAATTTATTTTTAAATCTTGATACCATAGTTTTGTCATAAGTCATCCACGGACACCATCTACTCAAATAATTCAAAATTGTTCATAAAGAAAATATAAAGTAACCAAACATATAAGTTGGGATTCTCTAGACATGAATTAAATTTTTGGAGCAATCATCATGAATTGGCGATGATGGAGTTGTTACCTAGTCTATCCCTTTCATTGTTGTTACCCCTAGGTGAATCTATTTCATCACCTTACCCACATTCCAGTATCCATACATACTAAAGGCTAAATATGTTATCCAATGAATAGACTTATCCCAAGGGGTTTTAAAATATTCCATTGATACTAATCTAAAAAATTAATTAAAACCTCATCTGATACTAATTATTGAATCCTATGACATTCATTTATATATATTATTTCATTTTAGAATAATAGTAATTACATCTCATAGAAAAACATGACCAAGAAAGGTAATTGTTTGTAGTCTTTGAATATAAGATACATAATCATCTTATTTCATGAATGATCCTCAATATATCCAATAGTGATCTTATTACATAGAACATATATTAGACATACCATACATAAAACCATACTTCACTAACTATGGAAAGGAAACTTAATAAAGGGTGAGAATAAATACTCAGTAAGGGTAAGCAAAAGAGATATCAATCAATGAGCATAAGTGAGTATAAGATATGTATAAGGTTCTGATAAAATGATCACAATATTAAATAATCATAAAATATTAGTCAAGGATCATCAATCATAAATTATGACCTAATGATTTGTCATAAAAAAAAGTTATAAGTCATAAGTGTGTTAAATAATGAATAATCAACCATCATCCATGATAACATATCATACGAATAAACAAATATGTTTATTTAATACATATAACTATAGAAAATAATTCCCATAGTCAAGGTTAACTACCAAGGATATCATATTGGATTAATTTTACTCCATATTCCATCATTCCTTTAGTCATTGTTCACTCCCAGGACTATCATAGTAGATCATGAATCATACCGAAATGGGTTCACTCATTATTCAAGTACTTATTATCTCATGAGAAACCCATATTTACCAAATTCCTTGGAGATATATAAAATACCTAGCCCAAAAATATCATAACAAAAACATATGTGTGCCACAATATAATAAAAAATTCATCATATCCTCATAAAAAACTCATGGGAAAGAATCATGATTTATAATCATTTCATCATTTCATCAATGTATAAACTATAGAATAGAAATGTATTTAATAAATTTTTTATCAGAAAATTATTAACACTTTAAACTGTAGTAGGTTTCATATAATGATCCTTATATCATCATTATCATAATCCATATTGAGAAATAAAGTGTATGGTATTATCACCAGTGAAGCATGGAAATCATTAAAGGATGTATAGATATATTGTAAATAGAATTATAGGATCATTCAATTCTTTCTTTGAAAACATGAGAAAAAGAAATTTTTATTTTGATAAATTTTAAACAAAATATTCTCAAACTATTTAGAACAAAAAATTTTTAAAATAAAAAATGGCACATGTAAAATAAAATTAAAATAAAAGAATGTTCTAGATGGTAAAAAAATATATTCACGCTATATATATTAAAACAAAACATTATATTCAGACCATTGAAAAAAAACAAAAAATGGATTTTCTAGAAAAAATTCTTTATTAAAATGAATCTTTTATAAAAAAAATATAAATAAATTCAATATAATATAAGATTATCCTCATTAAAACAATTCAAGTATAGGTGTTAACTTTGAAAAATTATTTTTATGAATATTCGCATGGAAGAAAAATTTCATTGAAAAAAGAGGAAAATTGGGAGGATTTTCATTAAAAATATTTTATATATAATATTAAGTACCAAGGATAGAAATTGTTTTTAATACATAAAAACTTCACCAATAAATAGATAAGAAATAAAATAATTATCATATTTTAGTGAAAACAGGTCCATTTTCCATGTATGCTTTGGTTCGATGCTTCTGGTATATACATCATGGTAGTGGTTTCATAATGTAAAAAATATTAATAATGGTATTAGTATAATATTTTATTATAATATACAGTCTTATAAATATTCATTCAAAGAGTTGATGAAAAAAATCACATCACTGCCGGGAGGTGGTAGTCCGCAACTATGAATGAGAGACATTATCATTTTCTAAAGAGTGAAAATATAAAAAGGTTGATAAGATATTATAATTCCAAAAGAATAATTGTTTCATAAATATAATTTACAAAAATTAAATCCATCATAATATACATAAATGAATTATTATTATAAAAAATGAGTAATGTCACTAAGTGGAGGCAGTTGTCCACACTTATGCACGAGTGATACTTTCACTTCTCATTTGATGAAAATAAAGAGGAAAATATATGATCCAAAATCATAATAAAAATTGAATAAATCTAATAAAATTAATCTATTATTTTTTAATTTATTATATATATTTTGAGTTTTTATAAGAAGAAATAAAATCTAAAGTACTCAGTTAAGATTTATACACCCTCATCAAGAAACCTCAACTGTCTTACACATTATTCCTTAAACTGATTGTATCAAGATCAAATAATGACCTCTAGGATGTTGGGGGGGGGGTGTATTTAGGAAATTATTTATATAGATCATGGATGATATATAAATATTATGATGTGTGAGAAATAGGGAATTTGTTGTATCATTTTATACTGGATGGAGAGAACACACTTGGTTTTCTAAAATATTAAAATATAATAATTTATTAGTCAAGAAATGTGTCTCAAAAATGGAAAATTATGGAAGAGAGTATGTATAATTTCAAAATTAAACCACCAATCAAATTAATTAAACATTCTTGTGTTTTTTAAATTTTATCTCTTAATATATCCCTATAGTAAACTTGTTTTATCCTTAACCATAATAACACATTTTTACTCTTTTTATTCTGTTTATTATGAAAATATTATGCTGAATTTATTAAATCATAATAATTATTTCAATTTAAAATATATAATCCATTTAATGTGATTCATTTTCTACTAGTGGTAGAAATTAATTTTAAAATGAGTATGATAAATGTAATAAAAAAGTTTTTATAAAAATGAATTTTTAAGAATAAAACGAAGTTTACCATGAATCATTTCCATGTAAATACTATTAGATGAATGTTAAAATATTACATTGAATATATAATATATAAATTTCATTTAAATAATTAATCAATAGAGATTATGTTATTTTATGAAGATAAAATCACATTATAAGTACAAAAACTATTTTTTTGAAAAACAATGTGTTTTATCTCAAACGATTTAATTTTAATTACCAATCAATTAAAGATTAAATAATTCCTTGCATAAATTTTTAAACAATAATTTTTCATAATTTATCTAATATAATTAATACCCTCTAATCGATGACTAGTTGATAAATGTAAGATTAAATAATAATATTTATATCGCGATTTGTTTAAACTTATTTTTTGTGTGTAAAGAATGTTATCAAAGAAAATAATTTATTTAAATAGAAATATATAAAAAATCATGGGGTGTTACAATAAACTTTATAGTTATATATTATAGTGTTTCAAATATAGTTATGTCTTTTATATTAGTTTCCTAAACTATTGTTGTGAATTTAATATTATAATTTTGTGTCGTATTGATATGATAACGTAATAAAATTTTACATTTACAAAATTTGTTATGATATAGTGTTTGTTAACTATAATATGTTATTGATTCATTTTATGGGAGGCACCACCCATGATCACAACTAGTTTCTTGGGTGTCATGAAATCTAACACATAATTTCGTCCAATAAAACATTCAATTAAAATTATGTTCATGAAATAAAAAATATAATTTATTTCAATAGTGTAATATGAGATAAAAAAGAACCATATAACCCCCATCAATATGGGAATATCATCCTATAGAGAAAAAATAAGATAAAATAAAAACATCATAAAGGAAACAAATTCCTTAAAGAATATCCCAAAACACTAACTAATATTCATGAGGAATATATCTGAAATGAGTTTGTGTAGAAGTGTGGATTAGTAAAAATAAATTCTATAGTTGTCATAGGTGTTTACTCTTGTTTTACCTTTGTGTAAAATCCCTTTAAGTTATTATTTTTTTCTTTTTTCCTGGTGTCTTAGATCTTTTTTGGAGGTTTTATAATCCTGAATTGGGTGTTCATTGGAAAGGGAATAGAAATTTTGGATGAACGATGTCCATTAAAGACCACTGTCTTACCATTGGGACTTCCAGTGGCATAAGAAAACTACATTTCACAAACCATCTTGGGTACCCTGGTAACCAAACAATTGAATCGACCCTGAAGTAGCCCTAAGGGTATTCCCAATCCACATAGTTCAGTGACTAGCACCTATAATCGTACAACATGAAAGTGGGAACACATTTTCCATCAAATATAGCAGAAGAAAAAGAATCAAGACAATATGCATAACAAAGGAAGCTCCATTGGGAGTAAAGTACCATAATAAAACAAGTCATGAATAAACCAAAATCACTACAACCCAAGTACAAAAATCCAGGGAAACAACCCCATGGTCCATAAGGAGACAACTCACCAAGTCCAAGATCAACAGATGTATCCACCACCAAGATATCCCTCCCCTTTTCTTAAACCTAGAAGAAGTATGTATATAAAAACCCGAAGGAAAAATTAGGGTGTAAGCCTAATGCTAGTAGAATACCCCAAAGATTCCATAATAGATTCTAAATATAGATTATCCAAAAAAATCCTTCAATTTTAAAAATATAATGATTTGGAAATTTAAAAGAATATTTAAACAAAACATGCAATATTGTTTCAAAATGATGGAAAATACTTTTAAATCATAGTATTTACTTTAAAAGAGATGTAATATTTATAAAAAAATGTATTAAATAAAATATTTATATAATTTTTTTTATGAAAATCTAGTAAAGGTATGTAAATCATTTTTAAAACATTGGAATACATTTATATCTCATATATAAATAAACAGAAAGAAACATGATCGTATAACAAGTAGGTATGATATTATTAACCAGCTATAGGATTACAAAATCTCTAAGTGATCATAGAAAAATGAATATACTCTCACCCCTCTAACACTGGTCATAGGTGAATCATCACCCTCCCATAGAAGATGTGACCCACTGTAGGTATGTTTTAGAATATTGTAGTATCGTAGAGTGTATACAAATAAATCACCAACTACCTAAGTATTTTATGTGATCTTATATAATCAATTATTGGCAATTTATTTTTAGGATTCTTAAAATACAATTAAATCCCATTCTCTCATTTCAAAATGAAATTTTCCATTTAAAACAAAAATAGGTTTTAATAAAAAAACATGCATTTTTCTAAGATAAAACCGTTGTATTTCTATCAAAACATTGTTAAGAAATTTTTAAAAGTTTGAAATCCATTCATAACCAATTACATAATTTTTAAAATTCAGTTCCACTATTAAGTTCAATGATTTAATAAATTTTTTTATCAAATCCAAGAAATAAATTCAATAATTTAAATCAGCCAAAACACACCCCATTTCAATAGAATTAGGGGTTTTATAAATTTCTATTCGAAAATCAATTACAAATATATTGATTTAGTGGAATAGTATTTAACTAATTTAATTGAAATGAAATGTGATAACTGAATTTAAACCAAGAATTGAAATAAATCATGAAATTTAGGAAAAATCAATTTGGCTAACTGTGATGGAACCACCTACCTTTTCTTCCCAAAACCCGATACTTGCAGCGACTACTGTCAACGAGAATGAATGTGTAGAATATATAGAAACTCAACCTAGAAGTGAGATCTAACATCATGGAGAATGGATCCATTAACTTTAGGGTGATCTATAGAAATCCCAGAATAGGAGAAGGATATATAGATGAATAATGATGAATAATGCTTACCCAGATATCACCCACCAAAGCAATGACGATCTAATTCCAAAGGAATATTTTCAGAAGGGTTGGAAGACTCCAAAAATTCATGGGTAAGGACTTGGGTTTAGAGAATGGGAATAATATTGAAGTTAATGAAGAAAAAGAAAGTGATGTATCCCTTTTATAGCTGCTTTTGGGGGTGTTATATAACATGTAATCCGGTTACACACTATGAAAGTTTTAATTTACGTAATGATGAACATGTGTCGAATATGTTACACCCATTAAAAATTGGGGTAGTTCACAGCGTGCAAACATTATTAACATCATGAAACTTCTGAGATTCGTAATATTAGTAACCCTCATTGTTACGCATTAAAAACTGATTTGAAAGAACTTCACATCATTTAAAGGGAATTCATGGAATGTACCCATCAAATTGTGAACCACATTTCATGGATTGCTCCCGGGAGCAGTTACATGGTGTGTAATCTAGTTAAAGATCATGTAATATCCTATAAGTTTACAAAAAAACCCTATTTAAAGATAGAAAAACTAATAAGTGTTGGACTTTATCATTATAGGTATCCTCCGAATCCAAACTCAACCCTTACACAAATAATGAAAAAGTAAAACCATGATAAGGTTAAAGGTGTACATATCAGTTTGGTAACATTATTTTATAACCTCCCCACTATAATATCTTTCTGTCCCAAAAAAGTCTAAGAAAAATCTTTCATTCTAAAAATATGAATCCACTACTCACTCATATGTGCCACGTATTCTCATGTATATAGACTATCTGGACCATGGAAACATAGCAAAAAAATCAATGGTATCATCTTCTCACAAATTACCTTGGTCTCCGAATCAACTATTCTGATTGGATGCTCAGTAAGAGATAAATTAGGCTCAATCTCAAGATCACTTTAGCTCAAAATGTGAGATGGATCACATCGATATTTTCTCAAATTCAATACATGGAATACATTATGTATTGATGTCAGCTGCGGTTGTAGTGATAAATGGTAAGAAAATTTCCCCGCCCGATCAAAAACCTCGAAAGGTCCCACAAAACGAGGAGCAAGATTTCATTTCCTCCCAAGCCATCGATGACCCAACCGAGGTGAAAAAATTAAGAATACTTGGTCACCAACTAAAAATTATAAATGTCTATGATGAAGATCATGATAAGATTTATTCTGACTCTGTTCTGTCAACATTCTATGAAAAATTAGATGAATCTTTATTGTCATATCCTGCATAAAACTTGGTCTAACAAAGGAACATTCACCAAACTCCAATGAATAAAATAGATATTTATATAGCCGATCATACAATACCTAAAAAGGTTCCATTCTAACCATGGAATGCTAACTATTTTTATAAGTGAAATCAACCAGTCCGAAATGATCATCCCAAGCCCCACCAATATCAACAATACAAGAGCAAAGCATTTCCTTTAGAATCTTTATATCACTCCCTATCTATACATCAGAATTAATATGGTAGGCCATTCAAAAGAAAACCAGGGATCCTAGTGCCTTATAAATGCCTTTCCAAAAGTGAGAAGTAAAACATGGATCTTAATTAGTGACTATAGAAGATGAGACACCATGAATAAAGAAAATATCTTTCACATAGATATTCCCCAACTTCTCTACTTTCGTTGTATCTCAAATGGGTATAAAGTGAGCAGACTTGGTCTACCTATCTATCACAACCCATATTTTAATTTTCTTTCTATAGGTACAAGTAAACCCAACAATAAAAATCAATATAGGTTTCATACCACTTCTAAGTAGGGACATGAAGTATTTGAAGCAAACCTGAAGGTTTCTAGTGCTCAGATCTCACCTGTTGAAATGTATAATAATGAGAAACAAACTCAAAAATGCCCCATCTCATACCTGGAAACCAGAACTTCCACCTCATCTCATAGAATATATTAGTGGTTTCTGATTTCATAGCCCACTAAGAAATATGTAAATCCCCCATTTCAACTTCCTTATCATGAACTGCACAAAAAATCAATTTTGATAGAATAAAACACCCTCTTTAGAGAAATACCATTAGAAATCTATCTCCCCACAATAAATAGAGTCTCTAGGGCTACAGAACTCATCATCATGCTCCTGATCATAATGAATCATCTCTAGAAAAGAAGATGTCAACTGAATGCTGGCTAAAGAAACTTCATCCCATTTCTCATGAACTCCAATATGAAACTATGAAAAAAGAGGCATAAAATTCCACTCTTTTGAAGATTCTTTCAAATAATGGGTTGAAAGTTTCCTACTAAAATCCTCATCAATGAAATTCCCTTTCCCTAGGGTATAGGCGATGTCAAATTCGAAAGACTGCGGGTACTCCACCCAACGCCTCTAGTGAAGGTTCAAATATTTTTGAGAAAAGATATAACTCAAGATTTTATGGTATGAGAATATGGTAAACATTTTTCTATAAAGGAAATTTTTCCAACAATAAATAATGTGCATCATAGAATCATGTTCAAGTCCATGGGTAGGATAATTTTTCTCAGGTGTTATAAGATGACGAGATTTATAAGCAACTACATGGTCGACCTATATAAGAACGCATCCCAATCACGAGCCCCATGCTTCACAAAATACCACATATCCTTGACCGAACTCTAGAAGAATAAACATTTGCACATTAGTAAAAATATGATTCAAATCAATGAATGATGTTTGAGATTTTTCATTACATGAAAACTTTACCCACTTTTGAGTTAAAGCAATCATCGGAGAAGCCAACTTTGAGAAGTCCTTTATGAACCGAAGATAGTACCCAACTAAGCACAAGAATCTAAAGATCTTGAAGTCATTTTATAGTTCCTACCAATTCATAAAAACCTTCACCTTATTAGGATAAACTAATATACGATATTCAGACCCTTAATGTCCTAATAATTTTACTTCCTGAATCCAGAAATCAAAATTTGAAAGCTTGGCATAAATTTTATGATTTCTCAGTAGACCCAGAACTGATCTAAGATGTTTTACATGACCCTCCTCATATTTTAAGTATAAAATATTGTTATACATAAAGACAAAAAAAAATTATCCAGATACGCATGGAAAATATTGTTCATCAAATCCATGAAATCTGTTTGAGCAATGTTTAGGCCAAAGGGAATAACGAGGTACTAATAATGGACATACCTGCTTCTAAAGGCAGTTTTCTAAATGTTAGATTCCATTATCCTTAACTAATGGTAATGAGATCAAAGTTTGATCTTTGAAAACCAATTTTTTACCTTTCAACGGATCAAATATATCATCAATACATGGAAATAGGTACTTGTTCTTTAACATTGCTTGATTGAGCTTTTGGTAATCAACACATAAGAAAGGAAAACAATCAACCTTCTTAGGGAAGAGAATTGGCATTACACAAGGTGACAAACACTTCCATACAATTAATAATTTATCTATTCTAGTTCTTTCAGTTTATGTGGTAATAGGGAATTGAAATTGTTTGGTTTCTAAGAATTAAATCAATGAAAAACTCAACACCCTCACCAATGTAAAACTAGATAAATCAGAAGGAAAAATTTCAAGAAACTTGATGATGACTGGAGGGATATCCCCACTCATTGAATCATGATATAGATCAAAATAAAACACTAATATAACTTTCCCTAACTCTTGATAAGAGGGTCCATATCTGCTCGACCTTGGGTTATATTCTCCTTGAATTACAAGAGGCATACCACTGGCTGATTTAAAGTATACCCATAGAAGATAACAATTAATTAAGGTTTTATTGAAAATGATCCAATCTATCCCTAATATTTCATCAAGAGATTTCATATAGAGAAATAAAAAACTCCAAGAAATCTCAATTTATGATAAATATAAGACACAAGAAGGACTCTATAGAACATGCTCTCTCTTCATACCAAGGGGTGTAGTAATATCCAATGAACAAGATAAAATATCCATAGGAAGATTATCATATTAAAAATATAGGATGAAATAAATGAGTGAGATGCACCTGTATCAAAAAGAGTATTCAATAATAATGATGTTATAGTAATGGTACCTCCCACAGTCGTTATACCCATTTCTGCTTCCTCCGGAGAACCTTCCACTCTGTGAATAATCTTCTTTTCAAATGCCTATGGATGTAAACCTTTTTTAAGTGAATCATTTTAATACCTCACAGTTTCAGTATGTGGTGATGACCCCACACCACTCCACGAAGTGGAAAAGTTATGGAAGAATCTCTATAAGTCCTCTAAACATCCATAGGAGCTACAGTTCTTGGTTTCCTCAGCGAAATCCCTCCAAGAATTCCCTCACATTCCACACTGCTATAAAATCAAGGTACATCATGCTAGAACTATAGAGGTTATGGAGTAACTCTACCATTGAGAACTATCACTAGAATCATCACACATATGTTTTCTCTTGAAGGAACCAACACTTCCATTAAGAGGAGAAGAAAATCTGAATAACCTTGATTTTCCAGCTTGGTCCATCTCAACCATCATTTCCCTATCCATCACATCGACATGAGTGGGCATCTTCAGCAAGAAATCATGAGAATGAATATCTGATCAAAGTCCCAACTCAAACCGTCGACAACTCTTTGTCTCATTAGATACAATCTTACGAGAAAACTACACCAAATAAAAAAACTAGTTGAATACACAGTCATGGTTCTATTGGCCCACTCAAGCTTGAAAAACGTTATATCCTTATATAACACCACTAACTCTAGATATAACTGGTTGGTGAATAGAAACATGAAGTCGTTCCACTATAACCCATCATGTTTTCTACTGTTACCATCATATCCCAACATCTCCTAGTCGGTTATTCTAGAAAAAAGGTGTTACGATTCACCCTGATCAAATCTGGTGTCTCCAAGAACTCAAATAGATGTTCTACCTTGCCCAACCATTCCTCAGAATGTTGGGGATCAATGGAGTGTTTCAAAAACTAGTGTCTTTTTGGTAAGGAACTCTTAAGAATTATTTTGATGATAATCCCCCTAAGGGTCTATAGCTGGAGCCTGAATGGGGACTAGAGGTGGTGCCTATCTCAGAGATTGGATAATGTGACTGATCACCTAAACTAAATTTGGGTCCATTAGAGGATTCAATTACTATGGTTCAGTAGCAGCCTCAACCTGGCTCTGATACCACTTTGTCATGAACCAGCTCAGGTATACTAGTAACCCAATAATTGAACCATCCTTGACATAGCCTGAAGGGCATTCCCGATCCCCACAGGTCAATTACTAGTCCCTGGAATCATAAAACATGCTTTTGGAAATGCATTTCCCCCACAACATAATAGGAGAAAAATAATAAATACATTATTGATAATAAGGGAATCTCCATCGGTAGTAAATTACCAGAATACAATAAAGAATGGAGATCCCAAAATAACTACAACCCAAGTACCAAAATAAGAAAAATATCCCAAAGTTCCCAAAGGATACAGCTCCCTAAGTCCAATCTCAACAGGTGGATCCACCTCTAAGAGATCCCTTCCCATTGCCTAAACCTAGAAGAAGAAAGTCTACAAACACCCGAAGGAAAAATTATGGTGTGAGCCTAATCCTATTAGTTTAACACCAAATATTCAACAACAGATGGAAATGATAGATTATCCAAAAAATGGATTTCAATTATAAAAATAAATAGGTTTTGAAATTTAAAATAATATTAAAAGAAATTCATTATAGTTTTAAAATGATGTAAAATACTTTTAAATCATATGATATACATTAAAATAGATGTAATATTTATCAAACAATGGATTGAATAAAATATTTATATAATATAGTTTATGTAAATCTAATAAAGTAATGTAAAGCAGTTTTATAACATTTAAATAAATTTATATGTCATATATAAATAAATAGGCAAGAAACATGGTCATCTATCGAGTAGGTATTATAGTATTAACCAGCTATAAGATTACTCACTCTCTAAGTGATCACAAAAAATTGAGTATACTCATATTCCCCTAGCACTGGCCAAAGGCGACTTGGAACCCTCCCATTAGGTATTTGACCCACCGTAGGTATGTTTTAGAACTTTTTAGTAGCATTGAGTGTATCCAAATAACTCACTATGTACCTAAGAGTTTCATGTGATATTACATAATCAATGATAGTAAATTTATTTTAATACTAATTTAAATACAATTAAATCCCATTATCCCATTTCAAAATGACAGTTTTCCATTTAAAACAAAAAACAAGGTTTAATAAAAAAATATGCCTCTTTCTAAGATAACACCGCTGGGTTTCAATCAAACATTTTAAACCATTTTCACAAGCTTTAAATCCATTCAAAACCAATTCCATCATTTTCAAAATTAATTTCCACAATTAAATTTTACAAGTTAATTGAAAAAATTTCCATTATATTCAGAGATTAAAGTTCACAATTTAAATTAGCCAAAACAAACCCTAATTTAATGGAATTGGGGGTTTTCCAAATTTTTAATCCAAAATCATTTCAAATATATAAATTCAATAGAATAAGGTTTTATTAATTTAATTTAAATCAAATGTGAGTAATTTAATTTAAATAAGTAATTGAAAAAAATAATTGGAAAAAATCAATCAATTTAGGAATAATCAATTTGGCTAAATGCGACAGAACCACCTACATTTTTTCCCTGAAACCTGAAACTCGAAACGACACCCATCAAGGAGAAAAATAGTGTACAAGATCTCAAAACTCATCCTATAAGAGAGATGTATAATCATGTAGAACATATCCATCAACTTTAGGATGATCCATATAAATCCCAAAATAGGAGAAATAGTGATAGATGAATAACGATGAAGAACACTTACTCGGATATCACCCACTATGTAATGACAATTAAACACCAAAGGAATGGATCTAAAAGGGTTTAAAGGATCCAAAAATATCTAGGGAAGGATTTAGATCAAGAGAATGAGAATCAGAGAGGATATAATGATGAAAAACCAAGAACATAATCCTTTTTATTGTTGTTGTCGAGGAATTATATGATGTTTAATCCAATTACATTCCATCAATGTTTTAATTTACATACTGGTGAAGAGGTGTTGAATCTATAACACCCCTTTAAAATCATGGTATTACCGAGAATGTAACCCATTTTCATTTTTTGAAAGTACTGATATTGATAACGGTTAAAATCCCCATCCTTATGCGTTAAAAACCAATATGAAATAACTTCACATTCTACAAAGGGAATTCATAGTGTGTACCCATCACACTGTGAACCACATTTCATAGATTCTACCCACCAGCAGTTACAAGCATGTATCCTAGTTACACAACAAGAAATATTTTAGACGTTTACAAAAACACCCTATTTAAATCTGAAAAACCAACAAGTGTCATAATTTACGATTATAGTAATCACCCAATCCAAACTCAACACTTACCCAAACAATGAAAATGGGAAAACATAAAAAGTTTGAAGATGTACCTTTTAGTTCAGTAATTAGATGTTACACTTCCAGGAACCACCAGCTAGCCAGTGGTATCCACTTGGTAACAAATGTCCTTGATAAGGGATGAACTAATCAAGGTAATATTAGTATTTTGTTCCCATGTAATCAATGTTTAACTCTTTTAATATCCCCCTTTAACCCTAAATTACCATTTAGGAATCTAGGGAGTTTGTGGTCCCTCTACCTCCCCTTTTATTAGTGAATTGATATCCAGTTTATTATTTGTTACTCCTATAATTTTTTATCTTTTTCCACTTATTTCCTCCATATCTTAAGGAATTGGATATATTTCAAGGAAAAATTATTTGTTAATATTGAATATGTTATGATTTCTCTCAACCACTTATAGATTTGTCATGTGTTTTTCGATAGGATTACAGATCAATAAATTATTATGGTGTGGCACATGTGGCATTCGAGGTATGTATTGATCTATATTATTTGTTGAGATTTTATTACTATAAATTTATTATATGATGTGAGAATTTATGTTTAAGACATCCTCTTTCTTTCTATGGTGTTCCCATTCCTTTTTATGTATAGAATCTGTTGTGGTTTATACGCAAAAAGGTGTGAGGTAGGTGGTTCCATCTATAGCCTATGTTTGAGGAAGCATGAATGATATTAGTTTATTAAATGGTTTTAGAAATAATAATTTAAAATATCATTGATTTTGTTGATATACATGAATAGTTAGTTTATGATAAAGTATTGTTTTCTACATGTTTTGGTAAAATAATGTTATTTTAAAATAATTATGGAATGGTTTGATTAATTGGTTCTCAAATAATGATTTTGGGATAGAAAAGGTCCATTTGAATATTTTATTACGAAATTTGATAAGACCTTTTTAAATTATTTGATGTGTACATAACATAGAAGCCTTAGGTACCTTAGTGGGGTGGGTGGGTGGTGGTGGGGGGTCTAGTGAAAATACATATCATTGTTTTTGTAAGAAGGTTCACATTCTAGGATTTTCCTCTATTCCTTGATCATAGATTCATTAAATCTAGGAATATAATATTAAAACCATAATGTGGTTCACTCTTTTTGTTTTCCACTACAATGGGATCATTAATTCATTGGCTATAAAAACTTAATGTGCACAGTAGTGTTGATTTACTTTTAAGGTTTTACTAACATAGATTTCACAGACCAATGTTATCCTATGGGTGATCTCTATTTTGATATGACTTGAAATTGTTTTTATTTGACATGATATAGTATAGATTATTTTATAAATGTGAAACTAGTTATTTAAAATTTTCATTGAAACCTAATTTCTTTTTAAATAACTCTAAAATAAGGAATTATTTTACAATGCAATTTATATAAATATGCATTTTTATTTATTTATTTTTTTTCTTATGTTTGTGATATTAGGACTATTTAATGGACTTTTTATGGAAAACATGGGGAGATCCTACTCATAATGTTTATCTGAAACCATGATCCCTCCCTTGAGGGTGTATAGACCTTTTTTATGTTGTAGGATTGGGAAAGGTTATACATCAATTATGTGAGGTTTGATGTTAGTGGGGTGTGTGTATATGATGGTGGCACTATGGGATATTTCCCTTATATCATGTGGTTTATTCATTGTCTATTTAATCAACCCTAGTTTTTTTCATGGACATGTACATTGGTTTTTGTCTTGTTTGAAAAGTTTTTCCTCTACATCTATTAGTTTTTGGTTATGAAATATTTATTCTCTAGTAATATTTTATTATATATATTCTATGTATCTTATTTTATTTTTTTTAAAATAATTCCCTTTTGTTTTTATTCGAAGTCTCGGAGCTATTTTCCAGCCTGTGGGGCTAAATATGGTAATATAGATAATGTCACAGTCCATTTCAGAGCCAATTTTGATGAGTGTTCTGGGATAGGTCACATAAAATGTGGTATCATAGCGTAGTTTTTATCAATCAAGCAATGATAATTATAGTGGTCCAAAATATTTTTACATTACTATTAAAGAATTTCTAGCATAAATAACATAAAAAAAATAAATTCATGGATAAAAGGTTCTATATTGTGGGAAATTAGGCTCATACATCAATTATACATAATAAAACATAAAACTTATTTCAATCCTTATTCTTCATCATGAAAAATAGCGCTTTTTCTATTTAGTACATGTAATTCTGAGATAATATAAATCAATGAAAGGGGTGATCTAAAAGGCCTGTAAGTAGAAGATTGACATTGAAGGAATATGATACATGAATCAATTATATATGTTTGAGAATAATAGTCATAATATCATAATAATGGGATCATCATCATAATAATGGAGAAAATATATTAAATTCATGAATTTTGGAATATTAATAATAATGAAACATCATAACAGAGTGGCCAAATATGACACTTAGTTGTGAACAATGATAGTATCATTTTAACACATAACATATTTTCTTATATCAAAACATCATAATGGTGAAAAAATATTTCATCACATTCATGAATAATAAACATAATATAATGAGATATATCACATTACCCAATTCATTGGAAGACTGTATAATTTTTCCCCCACCATTCACATCATAAAATGCTCATAATCATGCATGCTATGTAGAACATATTACTATCATGTTTATGAAATGAATCCATTGAATGGAATAGGTTTTATAATTGTTTTTTAAAAGATAATATCATGAAAAACCATTAGGGTTCCAAAATTAATAATTTAAATCATATTTTGGAAAGAATAATAATTATTATTTATTTGAGAAGAAACAACTCAAGAAAGGCCAATGTGATGTTTTTAAAATTAATATCCTCACAAAAATAATTTAAATGGAATAATTATTTTGAAAGGGTAAGAAAATTATATAACAAAAAATAAAATTAAAAAAGTAGTGTTAAAACATCTTAAAGTCATTATATGAACATAAAAACAGAAAACAATGTGAAAGAGGAGAAAAATATTAATGGAGTTTGAGTTTGAGAATCCCCTTACCTGAAATCCTTCTTTATTTCTTAGATTTTACACCTCCTCTATAATAAACATAGGATTATTAAAACATGTAACTAGAAGTTAATTATGTTTATTTATATCACTATTTATCCATTATAATTATTGGATTTTATTTTTTAACTTATATTATTAAATGTGGAACATTTTGATATCATATTTTCCTTAAAATATATTGACTTGCTTTAATTTAATTATCTTGATTTATTGAAAATTATAAATTATAAATATTAATTTTAGAATTATATAGATAAATTTATTTATAATTTTTTTAAATTATAAATTATTTATTATAATCATCTGAATTGGTGGTGATAAAAAAGAATTGGCAATATCCTCATTGGCTGTAAACAGAACGTTAATGGGATATTGTCGTATGAAGAAGAAAGAGAAGATTAAAATTTGAGTTCATCATAAATATGAGAATTCATAAACTTTTACATTATTTATATAATGTTAATATACTAATAAATTTATATTATATTATTTTGGTTTGAAATAAATTGAGAAAACGAGGAAAATAGGAGAGAAATGAGGGAAGATTTGATGAAAACACACCCTTATCTTTATGTTTCATATTTTCTACGACACATAAATCCCTTAATGTTTGTAGTTAGTTTAATAAAAAATGTACCAATGCATTAATTTGGGCTTAAGGGTTTAAATTTTGGAATATATGTATCTTTGTTATGTTAAGGAGGGGTTATTTACTATAAGGAGGGAGATGGGGTATTTATACTTGATAAGAGAGATATTTTTGAGGTATAACATTGAATAAAATATAATTTCAAACGTAAAACTTTCAATAACAACATTTTTGAAATTATGAATTATATTTTAATAAATTAACATAATTTTAGGATTTTAATAACATTATAAATATATGTTGTTAGTTTAATCAAAATAAAAGAGAAAAGCAAAAAAAATATTCATTTAAAGAAACACATAATACTTTTAGGCATTGGAAAATAATATTTATGATTTTAAATTAATTTTCGTAAATGACACATTTATCTTATTAATTTTATTTCGGTCTATAATGACCATATTAACATTTATTTAGTCATTATTACATCATCATAATTTGATAAAACATATAGTATTTGAAAAACTAAATTTTTACTATTCACATAAAAATTGACGTTTCTTTATAAATTATCAATAATTCACCCTAAGGAAAAATGAAAATGAAGATTTTAAAAATAATTTTTATTTTATCAATTGAATTTTATAACATTTTTAATTTTAATTTTTAACATAAAATCTACACTTTTTTGTAAAATACATTAAAATATTGTTTATTAGAAAAAGTGCTCATAATTTCAATGATTTTTTCAAGGTGATATTTATTATCGAAATATAATATTTTTATTTTATTCAATAACCAATGATAAATAAAATACATATTAAATTTTATTATTTTTAGTTCATATTACTATTTCAATGGTCAGGTTATTATTCCCAATAGTCAGGTTACTATTCCCAACCGTTTGGTTAATATTCTAATGGTAAAAATAACTCCTAAAAAATAATCAATCATTCATTGAATATTCTATAAAATTAATCCCAGATTTCTATATTTTTAATTTTTTTGGTTTGTATTATTTCACTAATATTTTGTTTCATTTACATAGTGTTGTTCATTGGAGAGATTATTCTAGAAGATCAGGGTGATCAAAAATTTTCCATTCTTGTTTTTCTATTTTCTATTATTTGTACCATTGTAATGTTTATAAATCTCAATGGTTTATTTGTTGATTATTTTAATGATTTTAATTAATGAAATAATGTTTTCTTCACTTTTCTATGTGTTTTAGTTTTAAAATACTATACAATATTATATAAAATAGATTTATTTGGAAAAAAATATTACTAATAAAGTATAGGTCATTAAATTATTTCCCCCTTTTAAAATTTCATTCTTAAAATTTAAACTTATATTCCTTATTGAGAATAGATTATGGTACTTATGTTTCATTATTACCTTCTTTTACCATGTATCCTCTTTATATTTATGGTTCACCTATATCACATTAACAAGATGAGTTGTTTTATTGAGAATAAATTTATATCTATGGTCCATGATCATCACTATATTCTCCTCATAAAAGAGTTGATGTTCTTGTTGTACCACCTCCAGATTTAGTTTATGTGAGGGATATATAGGTAGTTACTACATAGAGTCATGTGGAACGCACTATGAATATGATAAATGTTTAGTGTAAGTTCTAAAATAAAGGCCATTGATCATATGTGAAAAATAATCTAAAAGGTACAACTGTACAATGGTGTAATCCTTCCATTCATTATAAACTAGAAAACTCCCCTCCATGGTGATATTTTATGAATTTTTTTCTCTAACTTAAAAATCTAATTCCCATGGATGGTTGTCAGCACATATCTTCTATCGTCTCTAAGAATATTTAATTTTCTATTGGATGGATTGAACATTTTATTTCATCTATTACACAATATTTGGTCCATTTATCTTTAGTTTACCAACTCATCCCAACAAGTATGTGTTTTATATCATTTCCCATGTATATATTCATATAGATCTCTTTAAATACTTGATTAAAAAATATTGTTATATGATAACACAACTAATGTGATATTTTTATCCCATTCACCATTAAATTTCACTTAGTAGGCTCTTAGAATGACCTCGAGTGTTTGAATTCTCATTTCAAATTGGATATCAACTTGGGGGTGATAATCCCTATTGAAATAAAATTTAGTATTCAGATCTTTTTGATGAATTATCCAAAATTTATAAAATAACCTTAAATCAAAATCACATATGACCAAAAGAGGTTCACCATGTAGCCTCACCACTTATTTTATGGATATCATAAAAATTTGATTAAGATATAAATATTCCCAAATAGAGATTAAGTGGAAAATCCTTGATGAGTCAATACACCACAACACATATCTCATTACATCCTTTAGATTTATTTGGAAGAGAAGTGACAAAGCCCATGGTGATGTTCTCCAATTTATTTATTGGTATGGATAATGGTTACATAATCCCCTTTAATTTAATTCTCTTTTCTTTAACATAATGATATACTAATCACATGTTTGTATAATTATAGATATACTTATTTATGTTATCCCATGATAAGCACTCTGTAAGAACATGATATATATTTCTACTTTGAGTATCGATATAGATAGCTGAGCTATGTACATTATTCAATATCTCTTCCTTTATCTCAGGTGCTATAGGCACAAAAATTCTAGTTTGAATATGAATGAAACCAACTCTATCTATTTGAAATTTATAAATATTACCTTTCATTACTAATTTCACCTTATTTTGAATATGCTAATTATACCTTTGTTCCACCTTGTTATTCTATTAGATAGATGGTTATATAGTCATTTTTTTAGATAGGATTCATTCTTTAATATTATAGTTTTCAAATCCATCATTTTCATATCCATGATGATATGATATTTCTCAATCCTCAGAATGGATTGTTTTGTAGATTATTTTATACTAATAACATCAGTTACTTGGTTCACCTTTACACGATGGTAGTGAATAAAGCCATAATAGTTTTTTAATATCTTTAACCATCTTTATTGGCACATGTTTATCTCTTTTTATGTGAATATATACATTATAAACTTGTTTTTTATAAATTTTACACTTATCAAAATAGATGTAATACAAAAAATTATTAAAGTGAAGAGAATATCTGGTAACTCTAGATCAGGCTTCTGATAGTTCTTCTCTTGAATCATTAACTATCATAAGTAATTTTCTATCACATTAACATTCTTTATGAGTACATTATCCAAGTATTTTTTAATGTGTATTTATTTATCACAAGATCATATCCACTTTATGGTAGTTTGATTTGATGATTAATGATTATCCTATTATTGAGCTACATAATGCTTTCATCACATTCCTCTATCCACATATACTTAACAGTTTTCTATTTTCACATTGTCAAAATACTTGATAATCATGGGAAATGTTTCCAAAACATTATTTAGGTAACTATACAATCTATAAAATCTAGGTATTTCCATGAAACGTTTAGATATGGTACACTCCCCCATTGACATTTTATTTTAAGGGTCCAAATAAATTCCATCACATGTGATAACTTTCCCTAATAATGTGCCTTACTAAATCTATAAGTCACCCTTGATAAAAATAGCATAAATTTTCTCAAGTTTTAATGTTACCTGAAAAATCTGTAGATTCTTTTCATGTTCCACCTTTCACTTGGTGTAAATGAGAATTCATAAATAAAAACTAAAAAAATATATCATGGTAATCAATAAAATAACTATTCATCAAATCCTTGTAGATTTTAAGGTTACTAATATGAATTTAGTGTATAACAAATAAATTATAGTGTCCATACCTTGTAAAAAATTATATCTTCTAAATATCTTCAATATTGAACTTCAGTTGATCATATCTAGAATGAAAATCCACCTTTTATAAGTAATTATATCCTCATAGTTGATCTATTAAATCAAAAATCCATTGAAGGGAATATGTATTCTTTATAGTGATCTTATTAATCTCCTAGTAATCGATAAACCACTAAAATAATCCATTATTTTATTACAATGAGAACTAAAACACCATAAAGAGATACATTAGGTTTTATAAACCCTCTTTGAATTTATGTTTCAACTACTTATTTAATTATTCTTGATTTATTGGGGTCATAATATAGGTATAATTTGAGATAATAATTGATTAATGTTTATGATTTACTGATAACTCTATGAATCACCCGCACACATCATTTAATTCACATGGGCTACGAATAGATTAGAATTTATAGTCCCAAAATACACACACTAGAAGGACATATTAAAGTGGAAGAATGAGGTCAATCTCATGAGGAATACTATAATTTCAATAGCGAATTGAATAAAACTCTTGACTCGATACTTCACTTTCACTCTTCAAATTTGATGTTTTCATAGGACTATATAGTTTAGTTTTAATTAGGATTAATAAAAATGGGATCTGCGTCAACTTCAGGGATCTTGAAAAAAGTATAATCTTAGGTTTAACTTGTACTTCTCCTATGGCTTTGGTTGCTAAGTGGTGAAAAATTCAATAATTGGTTTTCATCAAACCAATTGGATCAAAAAAATTTCAACTATCCCATGGTTGAGGTATAGACAAAAAACAATGTGAATAATTATTATATTCTATATAGATAGTGTCTTAGTTAATGGTCATATACCTTCTATACTTCAATTAGGTTTGGTTTATTCAAGCGCACTTCCCATAGTCACGGTTGTGTGAAAGAGTGTGAGGAATAATAATTATTAACCTAATTACTATCCATAGAGTTAAAATGGTTCCATTAATTATTCATTTGGTTAAGAAATACCCCTACTATTGACCCATAATCCAAGATAGATTATCCACACATAGTGGTGATGATGAAAACAAGTGAGATATTAATAATGTTGTGTATAACCAAAAGGGAGTTGCAAAAGAGAAAATAAATGATTAAATAAGTAAGTATCAATTTCAAAAAATTGGAACAAATGAAAATCTAACTTAGGACTGAATTTTCACAAAAGAAAACAATGAATAATGATGAATCCATAATCACAAAAATCAAGAAACAATAACATAATTACTATTAATGAAGAACATATAAATAATGATGTGGGCGCTGATGAGGAATGATTGGTGGAGATGGAAATGAGTGTTAGAAAAGAAAGTGTGATTGTAATGTAGAAGAATAAATGTAAAAGGATTAAAAAATAACAAGTATTTAAAAAAATAATGAAAGGAATGAATGGAATAGAGTTTTGAACAATAATGAATGAAAATAGTGGAAGAAAAATGGGATAAAAATAAATGTGCAGAGTTCTCTCTACATACATAGCACTGAAAATATAAATACACTCGGTAAGTATATGATGTATAAGTCCTACAGGTCATGTACTATCTAAATTGATTTTTTTCTCTATATCTTCATGTCATGTAAGTGGGTTTCATTCCATGTAATTGAGATCCACCTTTTCCACCAAAGAATCAGTTCATATCTTCGACTGTTATAGGCTTCGAAACATGCACGTTGTGTATGAAATTCACTTTTAGTAGGATTTAAAATTTTGAAATATTCACATTGTGTAATGTATTTACATTTTTTGTATTATCTTCACTTTATAAATATACTTCACAAGTTTGTTTATGGCCTTACATGCATGATGTGAATGAGGCTTATATGTCATGTATGTGATACATGATGTGTAAAGCTTGTCTTTGTAACATTTTTATCATTACTTCCTTTAATTTAGAATTATTAATTCATATTAAAACAAACCAAAACCAAGTGAATTATCAAATAAAAAAATAATAAACATAAAATAAATGTATCCAATATTTACATATAATTTCATCTAATAAAGTTCCACCACACTTGAATAATTGCTCGTCCTTAAGAAAAAATTATCTCAACAGAGATTCCAAATGGAAAAAAATTAAAACATTAAACTTGCATTACAATAAGAAAAATAAAACCAAGTGTAAGCGAAAAAATTAAGTCCCCCAGAATCAAACCTGTACAGAAAATCAGTTACGCCTCATAGTTATGTTAATTTTTTTGGCAGATTATTTATTCTTTTAATTATAGTTTCATAAATTTTTCTTAAATTTGATATCCATTTTTCAATTTACCTCACAATGAATTTTTTGTCATCACTGAAGGTAAAAAATATAGCTTGATTTATAATCATACCCTGATTACATTTTCCTAACCACAAGATTTCATTGGTTATATCATCTTTACTTATTAATGATAAATAAAAAACTAATTATGAGGTATTCGGAGAAAAGGGTTCAAATGACTCTCAGGTTGAGGGAAAATTGGTAGAGAGTGAAAATTAATTATTAATTTGTGGTTAATATCTAAAGTATAATGCATGGAAAATGTAAAATTTCAATTAAATCGAACCTACAAGGTCAAAAGGTGTTCAAAAAATAGCTAAAATTTGATCCATTAGTATTTCAAGTATGTAAAAAAAATGAACCCTATTCCATTAGTTTTATTTTATTTTATTTATTTCAATTTTGAATGTCATGTTCATGCTAGATCTCACATCCACCCCCTAACCACATATGATCTATAAGAGGATTCATTAGTCTGGAAATGGTTATTTTTGACCTTCCTAATTAATAACACAAAAAAATTCTTGTTATATATATTTTTTAAAAGAATAAGAATGAATAAAAAGCCAGGATTAATCATGGATCATAATAATTCTATCTGGTAGAAATTAAATATTACATCTCTTAAATCATAAAATCATGTGTCCATCAGTTCAAGATTCATCTACACTTGTTCAAAGGATAATCATAAATAATACTGAGAGTAGGGTAGTAAGGGATAATTGGCATGAAAATTCTTTATATTAAAATGGATATTCATGGAAACTATGGGCTAAAGAAGGAAATATTTAAGGTGTTTATAAGGAAAAATTTTCTTAACAGAAATTTCCACAATCGTATTAAAAATTTTATTTTTTCAGTCAGATCCTCAATATGATCTCAATGAAAGTTCTGATAGATTTACATTCCCTAAGTGTCTCTCAAAAATTATTCTTAGAAAAGAATATTAAATCATGGGTCCATAATCCTATATTTAATGGAAGTAAACAAAAATAAATGAAAATTATTTTGGGAATAAAATACAAAAATAAGTTAATAAAAATCAATTTAAAATTTTTTAAATTTGAATTAAATTATAAAACTCAGAAATTATGAAAGAAATATGAATAGGAGTAAAACATGGATTCCAAAAATTACTAAACCGGATTTTTATTTTATTTAAATGGGTTCAATGTGGTTTTATGTTTAAATAATTATTTAAGTGAAAAATGTCTCCTAGATAGGTGAAATCAAGTGATAATCCATGTGTATCAATAATAAAGCTCAAGAAACACTCCCCCACACTTAAAATGATACATTTTCTACACTACCCAGAAAATCATGGTGGGGGATATTTCACATATATAACATCAATAAAATTTAATAGAAACTTTCAAATTTAATTTAAGGTGACAAGATCTCCCTATGATGAGTGTTATTCCATGGAGAAACATAGTAGATGATGATTTCAAATTGGTATACCTAGATAATGTGTCAGAACAACAAACACTGAACTAGATAAAACATTATTATATAGGGTTTTAACAAGAATAAATAGTTTAAATGGGAAGGTATGCACAGTGAGTAGTAAATACAATCAACTCGGGTACATGTAGATATAGTGGTTCAAGGTAGTTCAAGGTGACGTATGAAAATAATTCTACAAAACTAAAAGAAAAAACCTAAGTATAAGAATAAAATTAATGAAAAATATAAAATATGGGCTTCCTCCCATAAAAGGCTAAAAATGTCATCGTTATCCATACATATAGAAAATATAACAAACACGTGTCATCCATATGCTCAGAAGTCATCTGTTTCTAAGAAGAATAGGTGGTTGTTTCATAAATATCACATGGATACTTGGATATTTTAACAACCTCAGGAGTATACTAATCATGAATCCCATGAAGTAAAAAAAGAATATGATCCAGCCATGGTGGGGACCTCTTCTGAGCACAAATATCTAGTGATAGATCCTTTTTCAGGTGATCTACATCAGCCAGAAGTTGAGTCATCCAATGTTGGGGTGAAGGTGGTGGTGGAAAGGATCATAAATCACCATGAATGAGGATGAAGAACTAAAAATGTATAAAGCAATTCAGTAATGAATTGAAAAATAATCCAAATAAAAGTGAAGAAAAATCTATATCACATGTATATATATATAGAGCCATGATACATCAATGAAATGGAATACAAGATGTACCAAAAGAGATCACCCAAAAAATTTACAAAAATGGGGGAGGGTACCATGATATAACTATGAAGTATAATATAAATCATAAAAATACACATCTAGAGTACTCTCTCGAATAGAGGGTCCCTGCATCTAGCCCTCCCTATCGGTATGAGATATGGAGGAAGGGTTTAGAGGATTTTACGATGTAGTGGGTGTCATGGTGTTGGAAAATATCATCGTGGAATGTGGAGGAGAGGTACCAATCCTTATGGCTTTCTTGTATCTAGTAGAATGGTCACTAAATTGTACCTTATAAGATGGTGTAACGGATAAGACCATTCCTTTTCGGGCCTATATTGTCAAGAAATCTTACTAGAAAGAAGGGTCTATCTGTTCTGAGTGTAAGTGATCCATGGTGGCATAAGTGAGAAGTATGGATGTAGATGAAGGGATGATGAAGGTCGATCGATAAAATGTTCTAGGGGCTGATGGTGGAAAAGTTATGGTGAAGTATGGTGGTACACCAAATTGGATTCCTTAATGGAGGAAAATCTAGAACTGGTTATCTATAATGAACTATATATCTAGAAAAAAGTTTGATGAAAGAGGATATGAAGAAGTGGTGGGTCCAATGGTGGTGGTGGGAAACATATAGGTTGGAGGAATGGTGGCTGGTGGTGTGGATGAGGTGGTAAGGGTGGAGGCTCTATTGTATGTGGTAGAAGGAGGGGTAAGAGGTGGGGAGGCTGGGACTTCTAGGTTAGTATAATGCTAGGTAGGGGCCTCATCAACATCCTCCATGTACGATGGCACCCAATGCTAGATGTATCCATACTTTTTTCCAAGCACAATCTTGTAGAGATGTAGAGTGGAGATGACCTCCATAGAGACAAGATATGTGTGGGCCTGAGTAGCCTTAAAGGAACCCAAATTCCTAGCCAAGTGGGTAATAAATGATCTACCAATCACAGTGTAATGGGTCCTATTTTCCAACATCTGACAAAACTCACCAACCTGTATCACCAGGTTGATGAAGGGGCCAACCATGGACGAAGAAAGAATGAAAACATCGATATGGATGATCATTCCATGGACATCACCACATTCCAGCTAATCATGGGTGAGTATCCTATGTAGGATCTAGAGGGTTTCACCTTATACTGTTGTGATATTCATGGTGTGGGGGTCATAGACACTCTGGTGGTCCCTGATGATCTTATCCCAAAGTCTTATAGCCTTGATCTTTTTAGGCATGATCCATAAATTGAAGAATACAGGGGAGGCTAATAATCCGATTGAATAAATACTGAGGAAACCTACAAAGTATTCTAGGATGATATACCATTTTCTTCCTCTATGTCAGAAGTGGAAAAAGTTAATTCCCATATTGAATGTGTCAAGAAACTCAAGGAAAAGATCCTTGTATGTATCCTTTCACACCTGTGTGATATGGGTCATGTACAGGTGTCCCATGATGTGACTAACCTATTGGAGGATGTGGATGTACTCTAGGATAGTGATATCTAATGTTTTATTGGTCGAAATTATATTTTACTATATACTAGAAAATAAGACCTATTGTGCGTGGTCATAAAAATGTAAGCAGGGGTGATGGTGAGGACATGCATGGCCATGCGATTTGTCGAAGGATGAATGAAAGTCTCTCGAAGTAGAAGAAGATGCAGTTAAGGAGGAGGAAAATGTAGAGGATGGATTTTTATGCAGTGAAGGAGGTGTGTCCATCCACTTATTTGGTGGGTGATGGGTGGCCTCATGTCCAGGCATACGGGCTATGGGTGGAGTTCACATGGTCTTTATATGACAACCCTGCTTTTTATTACAACTTAAACATGCTTTATTACATAAAACTTCACTTGATCCAACAAAGAAGATCGAGAGGTTTAGTGTCTTTGGGGCTTAGGATCATTACATAAAAACTTTAAACTTGAAATACAACATCTTTATTGAAAACTTCCTTTACATGACAACTACATTCCTTCGTACTTAGCATTGCAAGGGATAACCTGAGGACATGCATAAGAAAAGGGTGAGCTATAAATCCAAGTAAGGGAGTAAACTATGAATAACATGAGGAGTGAAATACATGTTAGGCAATAGGAATATCAATAGAGCATAATAAAAACATGAACATAAAGGCATGATAAAGCATGATAATCATAACATGGAAATGTGTCAACAACACTTAACATTGAATTAGCATGAGCCAAGGCTCATTGCACATGGAGCATGAGTAAACCCTCATTTCACTTGAACCACGAGTAAACCCTCGTTGCACTTGAATTATCATGAGTAATCACTCATTGCACATGACGTGTCATGATACTATACTTTACCCAATGCATTGGAGTGCTATAAGGGCGCACCCTTCTTACACATTTCATTTCATGCATAAGTGTGCCACATGGATCATAAAACATGGATTCATAAAACATAATCATTTATTCCACGATAAAGGAATGTGGAATTAATACATGAAACTTTATAATCAATAAGTAAATGTGCATAAAGGTGAATACCCTTGATGGAGAAATGGGCATGGTATTCACTACACAATGATATTGGCTTAGAAAATCGGTGTGATTTCGGTAGCGTAACGGCGTGACGTAAGAATTCATAAAAATGGTTGATGAGAGAAAAATGGGTTCCTCATCATATTTACATGTAATGGACAGTAAGGAGGTCATATAGATACATGTACCAACAATTGAAAAGGAATTTAGATTCATGATGCAAAAGTATTGCTTGAATGTAAAAGAAGAGAGAGAAGTTCCTTTCGGAATTTCGGCATAGTAACGGGTGTGCATGGGAGGAATTTAATGAGAGAGAAAGGGTTCTCCCAACATTAAAACAATAAGAGGGAGGTGCGAAATCATACCCCAACATTCTTAATTGAAATTAAAAGGGAAATACAACTTAAAGAAAATTGACAAAAATGAGAAAGGAAGAAAAAACCCTTACTTGGAAGTGTGCTTCCAAAGTCTAGAGAGAGGCTTGTGAGAGGCTTCTTGGGAGCTTGGGGAACCTTGAGAGGATTCTAGAGAGAGTAGGGCCGAGGTTTGACGAACTTCAAGGGCTTTGAGTGAGGAGGAAGTGGGAGCTTGGGTGGGTTTATATAGGAAAGGTGAGAGAATTCTTTATTATTTAGGTTTGGGACCCCTTATATTAAAATAATCCAAACAACAAACCATCCCATGGTATTTGCCCATGGTTTCTGGAAATGGAAATAGGAAAACAATATTTTACAAGTCCAAGGTCCGGATTTATTAAAAAATAGGGTTGCTTATGTGGAGGTGAGTCACACTCCCATGGAAATTAATTTAAAAAGGCAAAGTGTTGAATAAGTCTTGAGGGCTCCATTAATGCTTTGAAAAGTAAGTCAAACAAACCCAAAACCTCATTATTTTAATGATAAAACACATATTGGCCAAACATAAGGATTATGGTATTTTATTACATCACCATTGGGTCATTATGATGTCTTAAAACACATTATATATTTAAATGGTATTTAATTTTTACCCAAAAATTTGACTGTCTCAGAAAATTATGAAAAATTCACCGTTGGATAATTTCAACGTCATGATTCCAAAAATAATATTTATTTTATCTAAATAATTTTCTAAATATGTGAATTTTCACTTTTAAAATAAAAACCGACATTTATAAAAAATTCACGGGTTTTGACAGAAATGGCCTTCAAACCTTAATAAAAATTTTAATTGCATTCATAAAATTATAAGATCATTTATATTTAATAAAAAATAATTTAATATTAATAATAATATTTTATTAAAATAATATTTAATTCAAAAATACTTTAATTTAATAAAATATAATTCTTAATTAAATAATAACTAAAAACACCATTTATACTTTAAAAACTAATTACAATGTATCAAAAAAATTATATTCATTATTATATACAAAAAATAATGTACATGAACATGGTGCTACTTATTTGTTACATAACCCCTTAAAATAGCCGCATAAGACCTAAGGGTAAGGTGTGCGATGGTGAAAGACTCTTGGGGTTGCTCGGATAACATCACTCGAGTGGTAATCTCTATCAACTTCCATTTTTCCCGTAGACGATCACGTTCGAGCTTGACTTGATGAAGCTCAGCTTGGGCTTGGTCAAGGGCAAAGCCCAAAGACGCCACCTCTTTTCCGAGCTCCGACAAATGGGCTTCGTAAGGGGAAATTCTACTAGATTAGGCCATCACTTCCTTTGTCTGAGTAGAAATGGTTTCGTTAAAGCCTTATATTTATACTACTCAGATGATCACTGTTCAATGGCTATAAAAGTAACGGTCACAAATCTTAACATAAAACTAAAGAAGTTGACATATTATAAAAACATTTTTTTCATAAAGAAACATTTAACTGGATCAAGAGGGATTTTCCATTAATGAAACTTTGGGTCGTTACAACATTCCCCCCTTAAGAAATTTCGCCCTCAAAATTTTCATTTTCCCACACTAAAACAAATGTGGGTAACTTAGCTTCATCATATCCTCCGACTCCCAAGTTGCTTCTTCAAACTTGTGGTTTCTCCACAACACCTTGACGAGAAGAATTGTCTTATTTTGTAGAACTTTTTCTCTACGATCTAAGATCTTCACTGGTTAGTCCTCATAAGAAAGATCGTCTTCTAATTGTACCACCTTGGAAGAGAGTACATGTGAAGGGTCTGGTATGTACTTCCTTAAGAGGGATACATGGAAGACAGCATGCACCTTGGCCATAGTAGGTGGAAGTTCTAGTCGATAGGCCACAGCCCCAACAAGATCAAGAATCTCGAAGGGGCCGATGTACCTTGGACTTAACTTCCATTTCTTTCCAAACCTCATGACCTTCTTCCACAGAGATATGCGTAAAAACACCATGTCTCCGACTTTAAACTCAAGGTCTCGTCGGCGATTATCTGCATAACTCTTCTGTCGACTCTGGGATGCCTTGATATGCTGCTGAATGGTTTTCATCTTCTCCACCATTTCTTCGACCATTTCTGGTCCAAGCAGCATACGTTCACCGACCTCATCCCAACATGCCGGTGTTCTACACCTTTTCCCATACAGGGATTCATATGGTTCCATTTGGATGCTCGAGTGGAAACTATTATTATAAGAGAACTCAACTGGAGGAATATGTTGATCCCATCCTCCTTTAAAGTCCATTGAGCACGCTCTCAACATATCCTCAAGTGTTTGGATAGTCCGCTCGGATTGGCCATCATTTTGAGGATGATAGGCTGTACTGAGGTTCAGTTCAGTATTCGGAGCATGTTGAAGACTCTTCCAAAACTTAGAGGTAAATCTTGGATCTCGGTCAGACACAATATATAGTGGTACTCCATGCAACCGTACCACTTCCCTGATATATATCCGTGCCATTTGATCCAAAGAGAAGTCCTCTCGAATATCAATGAAGTGTGCAGTCTTTGTAAGACGATCCACAACAACCCAGATTGCATTGTTTCCTTTGGATGTCCTTGGAAGTACAGTGACGAAGTCCATGGTGATGTTCTCCCATTTCCATTCAGGTATGGGCAATGGTTGCATCATCCCCTTAGACTTCTGCCTCTCTGCCTTCACTTGCTGACACAACAGGCACTTTGATGTATATTCAGCGATCTCCTTCTTCATATTATCTGTAACACCCCAAGCTTCCATGGTACGTTTCTCCTCGAATAATGCGATAGCGTGTGTTGTACGCAACCTCGAGTTCTAACACACACCACAACTAATTAAACTAGCCGTTGTGAATAGTAATACCTACTTTTTGAAATCATATATATTTTATATTTCAAAATGGACTTCATTTTTGGATTCGGAATATCGAAATTAGTCTAGGGTGAAATTTTGGTACTTTTCGGATAACTTTCATATTTTGATGAATAGTGAAAATTACTAAATTTTAATTAAAAACAACTTTTTTAATCAAAATAATTAATAGTGATAAATTATGAGTTTGAGTGGTTTTAAAGTATATTTAGAATATATTTTTACCATTTAATATAATGTTGGTCATTGGACATAATTTTACAATTAAACCAAACATAAACAAGTGTCAATCTTTTGATAGTTATTATCTCTTAAAAACACGCTTTTTGTTTTGACAGCGGGAATTAATTTTAAATTAATTTCTGCCACTTCTGTGTTTTGAATTTAGAAAAATGGATTCCATATTTGGAATCAGGATGTTCAAATTGTGTAAATAGGTAACTTTTATTTTTAGACATTTTGAATAATTACTGCGGTAAATATTTTATTTACCATGGTTAAAGGGTAAATCCGGTAAATAAGGGTTAAAAAAATAATATTATAATAATACAAAATTACCCTAAAACGTGTCCTAACCTTATTGGTGGACACATACCCGATCATGGGCATCCTTGGGTCAATTTGGGGACCCCTTGGAGCCACTTGTATGTGGTAGGGACACATTATATTAATAAAGTTAAAATAAAAATAAAAATGGCATAAGCTTACATCTTTTAGAAGAACAATTTTTACATAGGGTTATACATGTTGGATTTTCGATTATAAATATTCATTAGAAAGATAAAAATATGTACTACATAATGATGTTTTATTTATAATTTTTAGACATTAAATAATTTATTTTATTTATGACACAATGATGATGCAGTAATTACTAAAATAGTTAAAAATTAACATAATTGATATTATAAATACCCAAATAAATATAATATGAAACTTTTAATGAATTAAACTAATTTTCTAGGATAATATGATATATTAGGATTGATTTAATTGACTTTGTTTGAAGTAATCAATCTGTTATGAGTTTCAAAAAAATTCAACTATTGAATAGTGTCAAAATTGACATAAAAGAGTTCTTAAAACAAATATTATATTATTAATTGATATTAAATTCCTAAAAATCTAAGGTTCGGCAAAGAGACTTATATTATGATAGGTTAATCATTAATGGACCACCTGGGGGTCTCTTGGATGTATATAGTAAGTTTATTAACCATATTATATAAAAATACAAAGAGACATTGTAAAAGTGAAACTAATTAACTTAGAGTTAATACTTAAAGATAAGGTTAATATAAGTACCCAAATCTGTCTAAATTCTATTGGATGAGTTGTTTTCGACCTATCCCCACCTCATCCTTTGAATAGTCAACTTTGGAGCCTTTGGAAACCGAATATGAATTTATTATAAATTAATATTTCTAGCTTTTCCAAAAGTGCCCCTCACCCCTCTTATAAAAGGGCACTCCTCCTTCTCTTTTCTTCACACCTTCAAAGCCTTTTGGTTCGGCCAAACTCTGCCCAAATAATCTCCCAACATCCCTCACTACAACCTAGAGGCCTTAGTTTGATCAGAAAGCCAACCTAAGGAGCCCTTTTGATCAAATCAAAAGGAAGAACCCGAAGAAGAGGTAATGATTTCACCACCCTTTTCTAAGTTCATTTCTTCTTCCACTTCTTCTTCCTTTGTTCTTACCATTCTAAAATAATAACTCCAGTATCTCACATATACTGTGATGTTATTATAAGTATGGTACAACCATATTCAGTATTCTATCCACCCTTTGAATAACATGTCACCATACGTGCGTACGTACGGCTTACCGTCTCCACGTCGTGGTGTAATTGTTATTCAATATAATATTATTTGGATGGGTATAATAATGATATTCAACTCATGTAAATAATAAATATAACATGTTAATGATTCTGTATATATGATATACCATTCATTTATATATTATTTTAATATCAAAAGAATGATATTGTCGCTCGTGCGTACGTACGGACTACCGTCTCCACGAACGCGATGAGATTCATTCTCCATCGTAACCATTCAAGTATAATTATCATTTGATGATTTAAAAATGATGTTTAAGGACTAGATATCATTCTGGATATGAATAAGATACAACAAACATGGCTTATGTAACAAAACATATAAAGAAAATGAGTAAGTTAACACCCGAAACAACGATAATTCTAAGATATTATTAACAAATCAATGTTAAAAGATCATATATGATATCATATTAATATATATGATTCTTGTATAATTTAATAACAATTATTTCACCATTATACAGGAGGTTAACCTACCCCAACCAAGGAAAAGTACAAGGTAAGGGTTATTTCACAATCTCTTCATTATCCGAGGTTGTATTATACGTAATAATCTACTGGGATCTCTTTATCATCCACATCCATGTTTCTTAAAAATGTATTTCAAAACATTTTTACTATTTACAAGAATATGGGTTAAAGTCATTTATACCCTTGTTTGACTTTTTATAAGAGTTTTATAAAGGAATCTTTCCGTCGTTTTCAAAACAAGGTCCTTTTTAACCTTTTCGACAGAATTGAGGTAAGAATGTTTTTTTTAACTTATACGGCGGTGCGGTTATTTTACGCCGTTATAAAATCTTCAAAACTTTCCTTACAATCTTATAAGAATATTTTCAAAGAAAATGTTTTATTTTATATGGATCTTAAATGATTTCAAATTAAAAGGAGATATTTCTTTAAAAAGAATATTGATTTCATCTATGTCAACATCCTTTGATGGATTTTAAGATTATTTGAAGTTGATTTATTATGATACAAAACTTCTATATTGTATTGAAGGTTTTGTGATATGTTTGACTATGGATGTGCTATTTTTATACCATTCATAGTTTATGGTGAAATTATTTACATTTCGTATGCTAGTTTTAATACGAATGTTTATGTTATGTTTAAACCTTTTCATATGGGAATGCATTGGACTTAATAAGTGACGGGTGGAGCCCGCTATAGCTCCTCGATGCATCGGTAGGTCTCATGAGACAAACTAGTGTCTTGGCACAAGGCCTTGACAAAATCTTATTTGTAGTCTTGGCACGAGGCCTTGGCTATGTGGTTATGATAGTCTGGCATTATGCATTCCAACATTATGAAAGTGGTTATTGATATTGCATGTGATTATTCGATTAGTAGAATATCCATGTGACCATGTAAATGGCATTACTTCATTTTACTTTTGCCATACTATGTTGAAGTTCAATTTTAAAAGGCTTTTGTTTTAGTAATTCATTGCCTTAAATGTTTATGCTTATTTTGAATGTTCCGCTATATTGTTATCCTTACTGGGCATTTGAGCTCACCCCTTTTCTATGTTTTATTTTTCCCAGGTAGTGAAGAAGTAATTTATGAATGACTTGCAGGGATATTATGAGGGGTTAATAGTGTGGATATGAAGACTTTGTTGTTGTAGTAGTTTTTCACTTTGAAATGTAATGTTAAACTTTATGATTATATCTAGTGTTTCCAAGGCTACTAAACCAATCGGTCTTTCGGGTTTTGATCTTTCTTGTGATCATGCCAATGTTATGTAAGTAATGCACCGACTCTGGGTAGCTGGGGTCGGGGCGTTACAGTTGGTATCAGAGGAAGTTTAGTACAAACCTTGGAAGCTAGATTTAGATAAACTCTGATTAGAGCACGTAGACCTAAGATGAACTTTGAGGATTAGTATAGAAGAACTTCCTAGAATTTTGGTATTGTAGAGATTTTGTGAGTTTTCTGATCAATACATCCCTGTCTGGATACGAGCAGGTAGAGGCGGCTCTGGCACAGATGTACCTAGGGGTAAAACCCGAAAACACCGCTTTGAGCTAGACTCGAACGAGAACTGGTGCACGACAACGGGCCTTGCTGCACTCTTGGTTACGACACTCCCAGGGGATATGCTTAGGATAACTCTCACTATCTTTACAAATCATTATGAAGGGTTTATGAGTATATACTTCCTCAAAGAAAACATTTTTATGACTATGGATTATATCCATAAATAGTTCAATTTATGTTAAGTGTTTTATAAGTATGGGATTATGTATTTTGATTCATAAACTGATCTAGTTTATGCCATTGTTTAGAAATGGCGCCTAGTGGAAGAAATGGAAACCGTATCAATGCACGCACTCCATGTAGGGATTGCCCTCCTGCTCAAGATAATTATAGTGGGGCTGGTGATGCAACTGGTGCCGATCAGCTAATCACCATACTGGGACAACTTACTCAGGTTATGAATAATAACCTTACCCGTATGGAGCACCCTGATCCGCAGCGTGGAGGATCAATGTTAGATCGATTCATGAGGAAAAAACCACCAACTTTCAACGGGAATACAAATCCATTAGTAGCTGAGCAATGGATATTTTCCCTAGAGAAAATATTTCAGGCTTTGGGGAGCAGTGAAAGGGAAAAAGTTATCATGGCAGTTTACCGCCTCACTGGAGATGCTGATCAATGGTGGTCATTGATTCAAAACATGAAGGAAGATGATGAAGTATCAAATATGGAATGGAGGGAGTTCAAAGATCTGTTTTTAGAAAAATACTTCCCTCGCGACCATCGAGCGGATATGGAAAGGCAATTTCTAAGTCTGAGACAAAAGGAGGATGATAATGTCACAAAGTATGAGGCTAACTTTACAAGGTTACCGAGGTATGCTGGAGATTATATACGCAACCCAAGAAGTAAGATTGATCGTTTCTTTGATGGGTTAAAACCATTTCTCCGTCGAGCATTAGTCTCACAATCCTTTTCACCGTACGAAGACATTGTCTCATGTGCTATCAAGACCGAAAAGGAATTCTCTAAGTCTTATGACTTTAAAGCGAAGCAAGAGAAGAAGAGACCTGCTGATCAATCTGGGAATGGAAATAAGGGGAAGAAGGGAAAGGTTGAATATCCATCTTGTGGTAAGTGCGGGAAGAAACACCCCGGTGCTTGCCTGAAGGGAATGGGAGTCTGTTACAAGTGTGGTGAAAAAGGCCACCAAGCTCATGATTGCAAGGGGAAGAAGGAAGCTACCAACGTTCAGTGCTACAATTGCAGGGAGATGGGGCATTATGCAAATGCATGTCCTAAGCGTCAGGATAACTTACCTCAGAAAAGGCCAAGGGATCAAGGCCAGGCTTATGCTATCACTATTGCTGAGGTAGAAGCTCCGAAAGACGTGGTGGCAGGTAATTTAATGGTTTCCTCAAGTTTAGCAAATGCATTATTTGATTCTGGATCATCGCATTGTTTCATATCTTCCCAGTTTACTAAGAAAATTAGATATTTCCAATTTGATTTAATAAGGGAGTTGTCAGTTAAAACTCCTAAGGGAAGTATCGTTGCAACAATGTTTTGTGAATCAGTCCCCTTTAGAGCACATAAATTTTCTTTATCTGCTGATTTCATCGTCATACCTATGATTGAGTCTGATATAATCCTCGGTATGGACTGGCTTTCGGACTATGATGCGAAGATTTATTGTAAGAAGAAAGAGGTTACGATTCTTGATGATAATGATAAGGAACACCTTATTTTTAGAGCAGAATCGTCACCACCTAATTCTTATTTAGATCCACCCCCTGTAGCTCAACTTAATTCAATTATCGGGGAGGAAGAGAACGAAATAACTGTCGGTGAGGAAAGGAATGTTCAAATAGAGGATGTACCTATTGTGAAAGAATTTGTAGATGTATTTCCGGAAGATTTACCTGGACATCCTCCAGAAAGAGAAGTTGAGTTTTCTATTGATTTGATTCCTGGATCAAGGCCTATATCGAAGACCCCTTATAGAATGGCCACTGTAGAATTAGTCGAACTAAAGAAACAACTAGAAGAACTGAGTAATAAGGGATTTATTCGCCCTAGTGTTTCTCCATGGGGAGCCCCTGTTCTTTTTGTTAAAAAGAAAGATGGATCTATGAGGTTATGTATCGATTACAGGGAGATCAATGCTATAACGATAAAGAACAAGTATCCCCTACCTCGTATTGATGATTTATTTGACCAACTGCATGGAGCTCAATACTTTTCAAAGATTGACCTTCGATCTGGATACCATCAGTTGTGTGTAAAGAAGGAAGACATTCCGAAAACAGCATTTCGAACCAGGTACGGGCATTACGAGTTTACTGTAATGCCGTTTGGATTGACTAATGCACCCTCTGTATTCATGGATTTGATGAATAGAGTTTTCAAGGAGTATCTCGATGAATTTGTGGTGGTATTTATTGATGATATCTTGGTATACTCCAAAACCTACAAAGATCATGAAAATCACTTGCGCATTATCTTGAAGACTCTGAGGAGGCATGAATTATATGGGAAGTTTAGCAAGTGTGAATTCTGGCTTCAGGAGATTTCTTTTCTTGGCCATATTGTCTCTAAAGATGGAATCTCTGTTGATCCTTCTAAGACCAAGGCAATCCAAGAATGGCCAGCACCTACGAGTATAACTGAGGTACGTAGTTTTATTGGCTTGGCAGGTTATTATCGACGTTTCGTCCAGAATTTTGCCCGATTGGCTAACCCATTAACGAAGCTCACACGTAAAGGGGTTAAATTTGTTTGGACAAAAGAGTGTGAAGAATGTTTCGAAGAACTGAAGAGAAGATTAGTCAATGCTCATATATTGACTCTACCATCGGGGAATGATGGGTTCGTTATTTATAGTGATGCATCGAAGAAAGGACTTGGCTGTGTCCTTATGCAGAATGATAGAGTTATTGCCTATGCATCACGACAGTTGAAAATTCATGAACAAAACTATCCTACTCATGATCTTGAGTTAGCAGCTGTGATCTTTGCTTTGAAGATATGGAGGCACTACCTCTATGTGAAAAATGTGAGATTTATACTGATCACAAGAGTTTGAAGTATATTTTCTCACAAAAAGAACTCAACATGAGGCAAAGGAGATGGCTTGAATTACTCAAGGATTATGATTGCACGATACACTACCACCCGGGGAAGGCAAACAAGGTGGCAGATGCTTTGAGTAGAAAAGACCATGGAGTTCTGAACATGATGAGAATTGAAAGGGATCCAATTTTCATGGATCTAGTGAAGATGGACATGGGAATAACCAGGGAAGGTGAAACATCAATGCTTTTTCAAATGGTTGCCAAACCATCTTTACTAGAAAGGATTAAGAGTTCTCAGACCGATGATGAAGAATTCCAAAAGAAGATTAAAGCTGTGAATGATGGGAGATTGAGAGACTTTGTGTATGAAGATGGAATTTTGAAATTCGGGAAGAGACTTTGTGTTCCCAATATACCTGATCTAAAAAGGGAATTGCTGGATGATTCTCATAGTTCCAATTTCTCTATACACCCTGGGAGCACCAAAATGTATAGAGATTTGAAGGAACATTTTTGGTGGGACAACATGAAGAGGGAGATTGCTGATTTTGTGTCAAGATGTATGGTTTGTCAACAAGTGAAAGCTGGAAGGCAACAGCCTGGAGGAGTCATGCAACCTCTTCCCATACCGGAGTGGAAATGGGACAATATTACGATGGACTTTGTCATGGGGCTACCAAAGACTCCTAGAAGGAACGATGCAATATGGGTTATTGTTGATCGTCTTACCAAGTCAGCACATTTTCTTGCTATAAGAGAAGATCTACCCCTGGAACGTCTAGAAAGACTATACATTAATGAAGTTGTGAGACTTCATGGAGTTCCCCTATCGATTGTTTCTGATCGTGATCCCCGTTTTACTTCAAGATTTTGGAAAAGTCTTCAGAAATCCCTGGATACTGAACTTCATTTGAGCACTGCTTACCACCCTCAGACAGACGGACAATCAGAACGGACTATTCAGACCTTAGAAGACATGTTGAGATCTTGCTCACTTGATTTTCAGGGTATGTGGGATCAATATTTACCACTAGTAGAATTTTCCTATAACAATAGCTTCCATTCGAGTATTCAGATGGCACCATATGAAGCGTTATACGGAAAGAGATGTCGTACACCAACCTGTTGGGATGACGTTGGTGAAAGAAAACTTGTAGGCCCAGAACTGGTGGAGGAAACGGTGGAAAAGGTGAAGGTAATCCAAAATCACATCAAAGCAGCTCAAAGTAGGCAGAAGAGATATGCCGATAATCGAAGGAAGGATTTGGAATTTCAGGTCGGTGATCATGTTTTACTAAAGGTATCTCCATGGAAGGGAGTCATACGTTTTGGTAAGAAAGGTAAATTGAGTCCCAGGTACATCGGACCTTTCGAAATTCTAGAACGAATTGGGGCTGTAGCTTACCGATTGGCAATGCCGCCAAGTCTCTCCAAAGTTCACGATGTGTTCCACGTATCTCTATTGAGGAAATACATGCCTGATCCAACGCATGTACTCACCTATGAAGAATTAGAACTGGAACCCGATATGTCTTATTGCGAAGAGCCCGTCAAGATTCTTGATACGAGAGAACAAGTGCTGAGAAACCGGACGACGCGTCTGGTAAAAGTTTTGTGGAGAAACCATAAGATGGAAGAGGCAACGTGGGAACCCGAGGAACATATGATGAAGAACCACCCGAGTCTTTTTATGCAGTAATACCCTAGAAATTGCGAGGACGCAATTATTTGAAGGAGGGGAGAATGTAACACCCCAAGCTTCCACGGTACGTTTCTCCTCGAATAATGCGATAGCGTGTGTTGTACGCAACCTCGAGTTCTAACACACACCACAACTAATTAAACTAGCCGTTGTGAATAGTAATACCTACTTTTTGAAATCATATATATTTTATATTTCAAAATGGACTTCATTTTTGGATTCGGAATATCGAAATTAGTCTAGGGTGAAATTTTGGTACTTTTCGGATAACTTTCATATTTTGATGAATAGTGAAAATTACTAAATTTTAATTAAAAACAACTTTTTTAATCAAAATAATTAATAGTGATAAATTATGAATTTGAGTGGTTTTAAAGTATATTTAGAATATATTTTTACCATTTAATATAATTTTGGTCATTGGACATAATTTTACAATTAAACCAAACATAAACAAGTGTCAATCTTTTGATAGTTATTATCTCTTAAAAACACGCTTTTTGTTTTGACAGCGGGAATTAATTTTAAATTAATTTCTGCCACTTCTGTGTTTTGAATTTAGAAAAATGGATTCCATATTTGGAATCAGGATGTTCAAATTGTGTAAATAGGTAACTTTTATTTTTAGACATTTTGAATAATTACTGCGGTAAATATTTTATTTACCATGGTTAAAGGGTAAATCCGGTAAATAAGGGTTAAAAAAATAATATTATAATAATACAAAATTACCCTAAAACGTGTCCTAACCTTATTGGTGGACACATACCCGACCATGGGCATCCTTGGGTCAATTTGGGGACCCCTTGGAGCCACTTGTATGTGGTAGGGACACATTATATTAATAAAGTTAAAATAAAAATAAAAATGGCATAAGCTTACATCTTTTAGAAGAACAATTTTTACATAGGGTTATACATGTTGGATTTTCGATTATAAATATTCATTAGAAAGCTAAAAAGATTTACTACATAATTATGTTTTATTTATAATTTTTAGACATTAAATATATTATTTTATTTATGACACAATGATGATGCAGTAATTACTAAAATAGTTAAAAATTAACATAATTGATATTATAAATACCCAAATAAATATAATATGAAACTTTTAATGAATTAAACTAATTTTCTAGGATACTATGATATATTAGGATTGATTTAATTGACTTTTTTCGAAGTAATCAATCTGTTATGAGTTTCAAAAAAATTCAACTATTGAATAGTGTCAAAATTGACATAAAAGAGTTCTTAAAACAAATATTATATTATTAATTGATATTAAATTCCTAAAAATCTAAGGTTCGGCCAAGAGACTTATATTATGATAGGTTAATCATTAATGGACCACTTGGGGGTCTCTTGGATGTATATATTAAGTTTATTAACCATATTATATAAAAATACAAAGAGACATTGTAAAAGTGAAACTAATTAACTTAGAGTTAATACTTAATGATAAGGTTAATATAAGTACCCAAATCTGTCTAAATTCTATTGGATGAGTTGTTTTCGACCTATCCCCACCTCATCCTTTGAATAGTCAACTTTGGAGCCTTTGGAAACCGAATATGAATTTATTATAAATTAATATTTCTAGCTTTTCCAAAAGTGCCCCTCACGCCTCTTATAAAAGGGCACTCCTCCTTCTCTTTTCTTCACACCTTCAAAGCCTTTTGATTCGGCCAAACTCTGCCCAAATAATCTTCCAACATCCCTCACTACAACCTAGAGGCCTTAGTTTGATCAGAAAGCCAACCTAAGGAGCCCTTTTGATCAAATCAAAAGGAAGAACCCGAAGAAGAGGTAATGATTTCACCACCCTTTTCTAAGTTCATTTCTTCTTCCACTTCTTCTTCATTTGTTCTTACCATTCTAAAATAATAACTCCAGTATCTCACATATACTGTGATGTTATTATAAGTATGGTACAACCATATTCAGTATTCTATCCACCCTTTGAATAACATGTCACCATACGTGCGTACGTACGGCTTACCGTCTCCACGTCGTGGTGTAATTGTTATTCAATATAATATTATTTGGATGGGTATAATAATGATATTTAACTCATGTAAATAATAAATATAACATGTTAATGATTCTGTATATATGATATACCATTAATTTATATATTATTTTAATATCAAAAGAATGATATTGTCGCTCGTGCGTACGTACGGACTACCGTCTCCACGAACGCGATGAGATTCATTCTCCATCGTAACCATTCAAGTATAATTATCATTTGATGATTTAAAAATGATGTTTAAGGACTAGATATCATTCTGGATATGAATAAGATACAACAACCATGGCTTATGTAACAAAACATATAAAGAAAATGAGTAAGTTAACACCCGAAACGACGATAATTCTAAGATATTATTAACAAATCAATGTTAAAAGATCATATATGATATCATATTAATATATATGATTCTTGTATAATTTAATAACAATTATTTCACCATTATACAGGAGGTTAAACTACCCCAACCAAGGAAAAGTACAAGGTAAGGGTTATTTCACAATCTCTTCATTATCCGAGGTTGTATTATACGTAATAATCTACTGGGATCTCTTTATCATCCACATCCATGTTTCTTAAAAATGTATTTCAAAACATTTTTACTATTTACAAGAATATGGGTTAAAGTCATTTATACCCTTGTTTGACTTTTTATAAGAGGTTTATAAAGGAATCTTTCCGTCGTTTTCAAAACAAGGTCCTTTTTAACCTTTTCGACAGAATTGAGGTAAGAATGTTTTTTTAACTTATACGGCGGGTGCGGTTATTTTACGCCGTTATAAAATCTTCAAAACTTTCCTTACAAGCTTATAAGAATATTTTCAAAGAAAATGTTTTATTTTATATGGATCTTAAATGATTTCAAATTAAAAGGAGATATTTCTTTAAAAAGAATATTGATTTCATCTATGTAAACATCCTTTGATGGATTTTAAGATTATTTGAAGTTGATTTATTATGATACAAAACTTCTATATTGTATTGAAGGTTTTGTGATATGTTTGACTATGGATGTGGTATTTTTATACCATTCATAGTTTATGGTGAAATTATTTACATTTCGTATGCTAGTTTTAATACGAATGTTTATGTTATGTTTAAACCTTTTCATATGGGAATGCATTGGACTTAATAAGTGACGGGTGGAGCCCGATATATCTCCTCGATGCATCGGTAGGTCTCATGAGACAAACTAGTGTCTTGGCACAAGGCCTTGACAAAATCTTATTTTTAGTCTTGGCACGAGGCCTTGGCTATGTGGTTATGATAGTCTGGCATTATGCATTCCAACATTATGAAAGTGGTTATTGATATTGCATGTGATTATTCGATTAGTAGAATATCCATGTGACCAAGTAAATGGCATTATTTCATTTTACTTTTGCCATACTATGTTGAAGTTCAATTTTAAAAGGCTTCTGTTTTAGTAATTCATTGCCTTAAATGTTTATGCTTATTTTGAATGTTCCGCTATATTGTTATCCTTACTGGGCATTTGAGCTCACCCCTTTTCTATGTTTTATTTTTCCCAGGTAGTGAAGAAGTAATTTATGAATGACTTGCAGGGATATTATGAGGGGTTAATAGTGTGGATATGAAGACTTTGTTGTTGTAGTAGTTTTTCACTTTGAAATGTAATGTAAAACTTTATGATTATATCTAGTGTTTCCAAGGCTACTAAACCAATCGGTCTTTCGGGTTTTGATCTTTCTTGTGATCATGCCAATGTTATGTAAGTAATGTACCGACTCTGGGTAGCTGGGGTCGGGGCGTTACATTATCCCACCAAAAAGTTTTCTTGGAGATCTCAATACATCTTTGTGCTCCCTGGGTGAATAGAGTAATTTGAACTATGTGCATCATCCAAAAGTTCTTTCTTCAGCTCTGAACTTGATGGAACACATAGTCTTTTCCCAAACCGCACAATTCCTTCTTCATTAACATTAAACTCTGAGGATTTTCCCTTTTTGATAGCTTCCACTTTTTCTTGGATTCCCGCATCATCCTTTTGAGCATCCTTTAACCTTTCCAAAAGAGATGGTTGAGCAATCATTTGTGAAAGGATTGATGATGTTCCCTTATTTATGATTCCCACGTCTATCTTCATCAAGTCTAAGAAGATTGGATCCTTCTCAATTCTCATCATTGATAGAATTGCTGGATCCTTTCTACTTCGGGCATCCGCCACCTTGTTCGCCTTCCCAGGGTGGTAATGTATTGAACAGTCATAATCCTTGATGATCTCTATCCATCTTCTCTGGCGCATATTAAGCTCTTTATGTGTGAATATATATTTAAGACTCTTGTGGTCAGTATATATCTCACATTTCTCTCCATAGAGATAATGCCACCAGATTTTCAAGGCAAAGATCACCGCCGCCAACTCCAGATCATGCGTTGGATAGTTTCACTCATGGATTTTTAACTGCCTTGAGGCATAGGATATCACTTTATCATTCTGCATCAGCACACATCCTAATCCCTTCTTCGAAGCATCACTGAATACCACAAAAAGCTCCCCTCTTGTGGGTAAAGTGAGCACGGGTGCAGTGATAAGCCTCCTTTCCAACTCCTTGAATCTTTCTTCGCATTCATCACTCCAAGAAAACTTTACTCCCTTTCGAGTTAGCTTGGTAAGAGGGTTGGACAATCGTGAGAAATTTCTCACAAATCGTCGATAATATCCAGCTAACCCCAAGAAGCTACGGATATCAGTTACCGATGTTGGCCTCGGCCATCCATCAATTGCATCTATTTTGGAGGGGTCCACAAATATCCCATTTCTTGTGATGATATGACCCAAGAATGAGACTTCATTCAACCAAAACTCACACTTGCTATACTTTGCATAGAGATTCTCCTTGCGCAAAGTCTCTAGTACAGTTTTTAAATGCTCCTCATGGTCCTCCTTGGTTTTGGAGTATATTAGAATATCATCTATAAAGACTACCACAAATTTGTCTAGGTAATCTTTAAAGACTCTATTCATCAAGTCCATGAATATTGTTGGAGCATTGGTGAGTCCAAAAGGCATTACTATGAATTCATAGTGCCCGTAACTTGTATGAAAAGCAGTCTTGGGGATATCTTCCTTCTTCACCCTTACTTGATAATATCCTAAACGCAAGTCCACCTTGGAGAAGTATTGTGCTCCACGCAGCTGATCAAACAAGTCATCGATTCTTGGTAGAGGATACTTGTTCTTTATCGTGATTTTGTTAAGTTCACGATAATCGATGCAAAGCCGCATTGACCCATCCTTCTTCTTGACGAAGAGGACTGGTGCACCCCATGGTGATGCACTTGGGCGTATAAACCCTTTATCCAGATTCTCCTGTAATTGTTTCTTCAGCTCTTCAAGCTCAACAACAGCCATTCTATATGGATTCTTGGATATTGGTAGCGCCCCAGGTATAAGTTCAATTGAGAACTCAACATCTCTTCTTGGAGGAAGACCAGGAAGTTCCTCGGGAAATACTTCAGCGAATTCCCTCACAATAGGCATTTTTTCAAGGGTGGTTTCTTCCTTGGACTTAATCATCTGAGCCAGATATGCATGCTCATAAGGCAGTAACATCCATGCTTGAGATGATGGAGCTAAAGGAGATTCATCTTCCTCCTGACACTTGTAAAGAATCAGGGGTCGATTCTCCATATGGAGTGTGATTTCCCTCTCCCGACAATTTATGTTGGCTCTATATAAGGAAAGCCAATCCATGACAAGAATTGCATCAAATTCCACCAAAGGGAGTATGATGAGGTTCGCTTGGAAATTCAATCCACATATTATAATAGGGGAGGACTTATACTCATGGGATGCAATGATTGACCCATTTGTCGTACTCACCGACATCTTTACTTCCATGATTTGTGGTGGTGCAGGGATTGTTCTACTAAACTTTTGAGATATAAAAGAATGCGTAGAACCTGAATCAAAAAGTACGTTCGCTATTCTTGAATGAATAACTAGCGTACCTGTAACCACTTCGTTGTTGGGGTTCACTTCGGCAGAAGTGATGGCAAAAGCTCTTCCTTACTGTCTTGGAGGTTGTTGATTGCCTCCGATAACCCTTGGATTAGGGCACTGATTCGCAAAATGACCCGGTTCTTTGCATTTGAAGCATTGAACAACGCGTTGAGGTTCGAACGGAGCGTTCCTCTCCTCTATCGCAGCCGCGGGTCCTTCTTGCTGACAGTTAACAGCTAGGTGCCCTTCTCTTCCACACTTGAAGCATTTTCTTTCCCCCCTAAGGCAATTTCCAGGGTGCTTCTTTCCACACTTTTGGAAAGTGGGGTGCTGGAATTTCTTAGCGCCGTTGGATTTATCCATCAGACCACCAGCATTGAAGTCCACCTTACGCTTCTTGTCCCCATGATACCACTGTGATTCTCCGATCTCCATTTCAACCTTGAGGGCACATCAGACAATTTCCTCATAGCTGTCGAAGTCATGGATCGCTAATGCTTTCCGCAAGCTAGGCTTCAGCCCACCAAAGAAGCGGTTAACCTTGCATTCAGGGGTAACGACAAAGCCGAAAGCGTATCGTGCAAGCCTGGTGAAGTTTGCCTCGTACGCTCCCACAGATTCTTCATCTTTCTGTTTGAGGGAAAGGAAGTCCCTTTCCATCTTAAGACGGAGTGTGCGTGGAAAATATTTATCGAAAAACATCTTCCGGAATACCTTCCATTCCAAAGCCTCGATATCCTCCTCAGGCTTCGTATTTTTGATCAATGTCCACCATTGATCAGCTTCACCCTCCATACGATAAGCTTCCAGGAGAACCTTCTATTTTTCAGAGCATTGGAGGATGGAGAATATCTTTTTAGTGGAGTTGATCCATTGTTCAGAAATCGTGGGATCAGATGATCCACTAAAAGTAGGAGGCCTTTGTCTCATTAAGCTTTAAATAGCGACTTGTTCTTTCTTAGGGGGGGTTGAACGTTCCTCTTGACCAGTGTTTCTATTCAAAACTTGAGTTATCTGAGAGAGAAGCGTGACAAAGTTCGCGATTCCCGCTCCCATTGGATTGGGCATCTCATAAGTACAATCATCACACTGAACTTCACAACGGTTGTTAGCCCGAGTTCTCCTATTATCGGCCATTGGCTGGAATAAAAGGAAAGTTAGGGGTAACACATAAAGGGTAATCAAAAGACAAAAGTTGATGACTTATAAATAAACTTTAATCTCTTTAACTCATGAGTCTATAGGATTCAATCCAGGATTTTCATGATCTTCCTTCTAACATATATTCTTAGGGGCATTTTTTCCTTAATAAGGGTTCATACTAAGATTTTGAATTTATCAAAACATATCCCCCGGGAGTGTCGTAACCAAGAGTGCAGCAAGGCCCGTTGTCGTGCACCAGTTCCCGTTCGAGTCTAGGTCAAAGCGGTGTTTTCGGGTTTTACCCCTAGGATACATCTGTGCCAGAGCCGCCTCTACCTGCTCGTATCCAGACAGGGATGTATTTGTTTGATAAACCACTTACTTAGTATTTACCAAAACTTAGGGATGTTTTTATTATGCTTAGTCTTGTATATAAGGCTTTACTAGGGTTTCCTAATCCCAGAAATAACTAAACCTATCCTTTGATACCAACTATGACAACCCTGCTTTTTATTACAACTTAAACATGCTTTATTACATAAATCTTCACTTGATCCAACAAAGAAGATCGAGAGTTTTAGTGTCTTTGGGGCTTAGTATCATTACATAAAAACTTTAAACTTGAAATACAACATCTTTATTGAAAACTTCCTTTACATGACCACTACATTCTTTCGTACTTAGCATTGCAAGGGATAACATGAGGACATGCATAAGAAAAGGGTGAGCTATAAAGCCAAGTAAGGGAGTAAACTATGAATAACATGAGGAGTGAAATACATGTTAGGCAATAGGCATATCAATAGATCATAATAGAAACATGAACATAAAGGCATGATAAAGCATGATAATCATAACATGGAAATGTGTCAACAACACTTAACATTGAATTAGCATGAGCCAAGGCTCATTGCACATAGAGCATGAGTAAACCCCCATTGCACTTGAAGCACGAGTAAACCCTCGTTGCACTTGAATTAGCATGACTAAACACTCATTGCACATGACGTATCATGATACTATACTTTACCCAATGCATTGGAGCGCTATAAGGGCGCACCCTTCTTAAACATTTCATTTCATGCATAAGTGTGCCACATGGATCATAAAACATGGATTCATAAAACATAATAATTTATTCCATGATAAAGGAATGTGTAATTAATACATGAAACTTTATAATCAATAACTAAATGTGCATAAAGGTGAATACCCTTGATGGAGAAATGGGCATGGTATTCACTACACAGTGATATTGGCTTAGAAAATCGGTGTGATTTCGGCAGCGTAACGGCGTGACGTAATAATTCATAAAAATAGTTGATGAGAGAAAAAGGGGTTACTCATCATATTTACATGTAATGGACAGTAAGGAGGTCATATAGATACATTCCCAACAATTGAAAAGGAATTTAGATTCATGATGCAAAAGTATTCCTTGAATGTAAAAGAAGAGAGAGAAGTTCCTTTCGGAATTTCGGCATAGTAACGGGTGTGCATGGGAGGCATTTAATGAGAGAGAAAGGGTTCTCCCAGAATTCAAACAATAAGAGGGAGGTATGGGGGAGGTGTGAAATCATACCCCAACATTCTTAATTGAAATTAAAAGGGAAATACAACTTAATGAAAATTGACAAAAATGAGAAAGGAAAAAAAAACCCTTACATGGAAGTGTGCTTCCAAAGGCTAGAGAGAGGCTTGTGAGAGGCTTCTTGGGAGCTTGGGGCACCTTGAGAGTATTCTAGAGAGAGTAGGGCAGAGGTTGGACGAACTTCAAGGGCTTTGAGTGAGGAGGAGGTGGGAGCTTGGGTGGGTTTATATAGGAAAGGTGAGAGAATTCTTTATTATTTAGGTTTGGGACCCCTTATATTAAAATAATCCAAAACACAAACCATACCATGGTATTTGCCCATGGTTTCTGGAAAAGGAAAGAGGAAAACAATATTTTGCAATTCCAAGGTCCGGATTTATTAAAAAATAGGGTTGCTTATGTGGAGGTGAGTCACACTCCCATGGAAATTAATTTAAAAAGGCAAAGTGTTGAATAAGTCTTGAGGGCTCCATTAATGCTTTGAAAAGTAAGTCAAACAAACCCAAAACCTCATTATTTTAATGATAAAACACATATTGGCCGAACATAAGGATTATGGTATTTTATTACATCACCATTGGGTCATTATGATGTCATAAAACACATTATATATTTAAATGGTATTTAATTTTTACCCAAAAATTTGATTGTCTCAGAAAATTATGAAAAATTCACCGTTGGATAATTTCGACGTCCTGATTCCAAAAATAATATTTATTTTATCTAAATAATTTTCTAAATATGTGAATTTTCACTTTTAAAATAAAAACCGACATTTATAAAAAATTCACGGGTTTTGAGAGAAATGGCCTTCAAACCTTAATAAAAATTTTAATTGCATTCATAAAATTATAAGATCATTTATATTTAATAAAAATTAATTTAATATTAATAATAATAATTTATTAAAATATTTTTTAATTAAAAAATACTTTAATTTAATAAAATATAATTCTTAATTAAATAATAACTAAAAACACCATTTGTACTTTAAAAACTAATTACAATGTATCAAAACAATTATATTCATTATTATATACAAAAAATAATGTACATGAACATGGTGCTACTTATTTTTTTACATAACCCCTTAAAATAGCTGCATAAGACCTAAGGGTAAGGTGTGCGATGGTGACAGACTCTTGGGGTTTCTCGGATAACATCGCTCGAGTGGTAATCTCTATCAACTTCCATTTTTCCCATAGACGATCACGTTCGAGCTTGACTTGATGAAGCTCATCTTGGGCTTGGTCAAGGGCAAAGCCAAAAGATGCCACCTCTTTTCCAAGCTCCGACAAATGGGCTTCGTATGGGGCAATTCTACTGGATGAGGCCATCGCTTCCTTTGTATGAGTAGAAATGGTTTCGTTAAAGCCTTATATTTATACTACTTAGATGATCACCGTTCAACGACTATAAAAGTAACAGTCACAAATATTAACATAAAACTAAAGAAGTTGACATCTTATAAAAACATTTTTTTCATAAAGAAACATTTAACTGGATCAAGAGGGATTTTCCATTAATGAAACTTTGGTTCGTTACACTTTATGAAGGCCATTTCAGATGGAGGATAATGGTAGGGAGATGAGGGTTGGAGTATACATGGTCGATCGGTAAGGATGGGTGCAGGATTTGTTGGGAGGGAGCTCAAGAGGGGGGGGGGTGCTCTATTTGATAGAGTGATAAATGGGGGGGTTAATGTGAACTCGAGGTTCACAGTTTTTAAAAAACCAGGATTGATAATTACACACCATGTATTTAATACACGGTGTGGATATAAAAAATTTGAAAAAAATTTAATTGTCCAAAATTATCTCTCTTTGTACATGTTACACAATGTGTATTATAAAAATTGTTTCCCTATTGGATCTGGCCCTCTCAAAAAATGTATGGAATCCCTATAAACCATCATAAAGTCTAAACTACCCCACTCTAGCCTATTATACCTACCCATGGTTTCCCCTCAGTTAGTACTTTTTTATAGTATAGAGGTATACATTTCTTGAAGCATATGACTTTATATATTAGTTGATACCCCCTATAAATGGATTCCTAAGAACAGAGGGGATGAAAGGTGGGATGACCTGTCTTGTCTGAGGTGCATATAAATTTTCATTATGGTGAACAGTAAACCCTTTTTCAATAATAGGTGGTTTCCTTTTTTTTGTATTCACTTCTTAAATGGTCTTACTCTTTTTTATTATCATTAGAGATAGTTTGACAATTTTTCCCCATGTTTGTTTTATTAAAAGAATTGTCCCCATTGAACACAACTTTCTCTTCACCCACTATAAAAATTAACCCCTATGTTAACATCAATCATCGCCTTTTTAGTAGTGAGATATGTTATTCCAATAAGGAGGGGGTAATCACCTCATCTTACATAGAAGAATAATAAAATCATTTGGGAAAATTAATTTTTCAAATTTTACTAGGTCATCCTTGAGAAATCCTTGAGGATTCTTGACTGAATGGTCAATGAGTTTGACTGACACCCTTTTTGGTTTCAATAATTTGAGACCCATCTTCTTGTATACACTAAAATGAATAATATTGATACTCTCACCTAGATCACACAATCAATTTTCAAAATTACATGTCCCCATATTGTACGGAATTGAAAAAATTATATGGGATCACATTTTTGGAGGCAATTTACAATGAACAAATATAGAGCACTCTTATTTTAGAGATAAAATTCATAATTCATAAATTTTATTTTTACCTGAGATTATGTCCTTAAATAATCATATATAAGTAATTCTTTGTGAAATTTTCTCTAAAAAGGTAATTTTATATAATTTTTTTTAAAAAACTCCTTGAATTTGTTAAATTTTCCCTCCTTTTTTCTTTGTTTCATTCATTCAGGAAAGGGGACAGGTGGAATGTCTATTAGTGGTTCCACATAGTCATCATCCTTTTTAGGCTATTATTCAATTATATATTTTTAGATGGTAATACGTTTTATGTTTTCCCATGAACATATTTATTATATCCCATCAACCAATGTTTCTCAATTCCACGTGGTTGCTGAAGTTCTAGAGCATTTTCACCTTTGAGAATTAAATCTTTAACCTATTTCCTAGAATTATCTTTCGTATTACCAAGAAAAGTACCTGATATATGATCAAAAATGTTCTTTGAAATTTTTCCAATTTGATTATCTAGGTTTCATAATACAACCTTGTGTTTTTTCATATTTATTTCTTGTTTTTTAAACCTTTTTATAATTTCTTCATGAAAGTAGTGAGTAGGTTGTCAAGATTAGTTTTTAGAGGTTGGGCTTGTGGTGGTGGTATTTTTAAGTATTGTTGAAAATGATTTTGTTGTGCTGCTAGGAACTGCTAAGCTCTAAGAAAAGGTACATGGATTTATTTTCTATATCGATGAGCTAGACCTTGTGGTGGTTACTCAGGTGGTCCCTAAATTATTTGTGGAAAATTTCCACTACTCTATTAAAAGTAAGAATGGTTTTTATGTTTTGGATAAGATGGACTCTACTGGTATGTTTTTTGTTGTTGAAAGTTTTGAGGTTGTTAGTAATTTTGGACTTTTTGATTGTAATTGATATAATTATAGTCTTTATATTTAGTTCATCTATAACTTCCATGTAATATTAGCATTAGTGTGGGCCTACGAACATCAGGTATGATTGAATTTCCCTTACTAGAGTAGGAGGGCGTGGTGTCACAACATGTAATTGAAATGATTCTAGCTTCTTGGTAAGTTCCTAATATTGATAATCATGGTGGGTAGTTTTTTCCACCTGATGAATTATATGTTGAGGTATTCCTCTATCACTTTACCATATATTGATATTGTGAGTTAATTCATCAAGAATTTCTTGGATGACTTCCGACATCTTGAGAATGAGTCCTCTTTCAGCAATGATATCTACTAATGTACATGAAATATGCTAAGGTCCATGATAAAACATCTATAATTGAATCCATACATCTAGTCCGTGATATGAGTATTTGTTGTTCACCTCCTTGAATCAATCCCAATATTCCAAAACTGATTCTCCATCCAATTGTGTGAGGTTTTAAATTTTGTTCCAGATCTTCTAAGTCTAGATTGGTGTGAAGTACTTTTATAGAATTTTTTTGTATATTCATCTCAAATTTTGATTAAATCAGGAGCATAAATATTTGGCCAATACTTGGATATATCACATAAGGATAAAGGTAGAACAATTTACCAAATTACATCGAATGATACTCCTCGGTTTTTAAAGGTGTCTCAAACCCCATGAATGGTTTAGAAGTTATTATGGGGGTCTCTACTTTGAATCTCACTAAATTAACCATTATTATGGATCATGTGAATGAGTCAAAGTCTAATTTCTATTGTTTGTTCTTAAATTTATAGGGGGAAATTTTGGGAGAATCACTACTAATGGAAAATAAATCGTTGTCCTTAATGGTGTGCTCCTACAGTGTTGACCAGTCACCTTGATTTTATGGTGTCACATATTGGGGGTCTTTAAGGTGTTGCAGAAAAATATATTTATGTTCTTACATTTAAAATATGTGGAATATAGTGATGGTTTTATCAATTTAAATATCTTATAGAATTTTTTTGAGCATCCAAGATTATTGATCATGTAAAGGGACCCTATAACATGCACTATCCATAAAGAAAAGTGAGAAAGAAAAGGAGGATTGATATAGAGAGTATATAGGTGTGCTCAAAGGATAAAAATTGAGAAAATTAAATTGGGGAATGAAAATAAGAAACGGATATAAGGTGAGGTAATCAGGGTTTTGATTTTAAGTTCACTATTCCTGAGAAACATTTATCCCCAACAACAAGACCAAATTTTATCTCACCTACATGCATAATTGAATTCTCATGGTATTAGATAAGATTAGTATTTATAGTCTCAAACTACACTTACTAAAAGGGTGTATTAAAGTTGCAATAGAAGGTTGATCTCATGAGAAGTACTGGATGTTCAACATCAAATCAAATAAAACCCTTGGAAGGATTCATCACTTTCACTCTTCATATTTGATGATTTAATGAGACTTGTTTTTCATTTATATTAATAAATAATGTATTGAGGTTAATTTTAGGGATCTAGAAAAAAATATAATTTTATATTTGACTTGGAATGATCCTATGGATTTGGCTGTAAAGCAGTGAAAAAGTCACCAATTGGTTTTGGTCAAACCAATTAGATCTACCTATGCTGAAACTATCCCATGGCCATAGTACAGAGAACAAACTAAGAACATTAGGATTTGATTCTATGTAGAAGGCATCATAGGATTATGGTCATGGACCTTCTTGACTTCAATTAAGTTAGGTTTATTCAGTCACACTTCCCATGGTCAAGGTTGCATGAAAGAATTTGATGAAAAAAATATTTTTAACCTAATTACTATCCATAGAGTTACAAATTTCCAATCTAAAGATTCATTAGGTTCCTAAATACCCATACTCATGACCCCCAACCCTATATGAATTATCCATACATGGTGGTGATGATAAAATGTAAGGATATTTTAGGTACGATGTGAATAATCATAATGAAGTTGGAAAAGGGATCATCCAGGATTAAATAAGAAAGAATCATTATCAAATAATTGGATGTAATGAAATTCTAACAAGTAATTGATTTTCCTGATAAAACAATGAATAATGAGAAATCCCAAATCAAGAAAATTATGAAACAATCACAAACATACTATGAATGAAGAACTTATGAAGAATGACACAAGAATCGATGAAGAATGGAAGGTGATGGTGGAAATAAGAATCAGAAAAGAAAGTGGTATTGAAAGGATGATTAACAGATATAAAAGGATAAAGCTCACAAGTATTCAATAAAAAAATGAATGGAATGAAAGTAATCTAGTTTAGAACAAGAAAAAATGAGAACTATAGAAGAAAAATGAGAGAAAACTAAATGTTTGGATCTCTCTCTGAGTGTAGAGAAATACAAATACAAATAGGATTGAGGAGTTCATGACCTCTATGTTTTATAAATGATGTACATTATTAAGTTATTTTGGTCTTGACATATGCATGTCATGTAAGACGGATCCATACTGTGTAATTGATATCAACTTTTCCCATTAAAGAATCAATTGGTATCTTTAACGGGGAGATACATCAATAATTTAACATCGTGCAATCCCTAAAAATTGTGTATGAAATTCAATTTTGGAAGGATTATCATTTTTCAAATATAAAAAATTTGTAATGTATTTACATGATTTGTATTGCCTTCACTTCATATAGAGGCTTCATAGGTTGGTTTATAGCCTTGCTGGAATACTGTGAATGAGGATTACAAGTTTTGTATATGATACCTGATATGTAAATCCTATTTTAGAAAATTTTCATTATTTATTCCTTTAAGTATAAAATTAATAATTCCTATTAAAACGAACAAAACCCCATTTCATTACCAAATAAATCAATAATAAACATTAAATAAATGTATCCAAAATGTATATATAATTTTATTAAATTACTCTACCTCATGATTTAGGGGATAGATGGGTAACTCATCATGAAATTATCCCATATGTTACCTTTAATTGGGAATTAACTCAATGTTGATACATACCTTAAACTCAACCATTTGAGAATTCTATTCTTATTCACTAGGTGTCAACACCCACACCATTGATGGTTTTTTCTTATATAGATTAATGATGTTCCTCACATTTTTACAGGAGGATGAGTTTGTTCATTATATAGGAATATATTTAATTTTTATTTTAGTTGATGTATGATCAATATGTCGAGATCCAATCCATCCCTAGTGTACCATCAAATTCAACCAAGGGTTAGATTATAATATTTATTTTGGAAGAATATTCCTACATATGCTAACATGAGAATAATACGACACCTGAGTTTCATTTATCACACAACAATGTGTTTTTATAGATACCCATACTTTAAGGTATTGTATTTTGATTCAAAAGTAATGTAAAAAATGTAGGATATAAATAAATTCAAATAAATGGAATCCAATAAACCTTTTTCCATTTTTTTGTTGAATATGAATTATACCTTGTAAAAAAGCATATTCATTTTCCAACTCCATAGAAGTGATGGAATAATCATTCCCTTTCCCCTATGACTTTAGTGGGTCTTGACATTAACTATCATCAAATGCATATCATTTAGTGAACTATCTTTCATAGTTCCCTTACTCCTTAAATTTGATTCATTGAACAATATTAATTTAATTTAGGGGTGAAATTAATTCCTCCATTACATTGGTTAACCACTTCATGTCTTTTCAACATTTATTATCTTAGTGGGATTCTTTAGTACACTTAAATGATTTTCGATTCCATTTGAGGTGATTCCCATGATAGTTATTTCCAAAAATTTGAAAAATGGGTGGTTGGATCTAATTGTTTCTATTTTTAGTTGATACACCTACTTGAATGTTAATTTTTATATTCTTACCTTTATATTCATTGAACTATTATCTAAACTCTGCATCAAATTTTGGATCACATCAAAGTACTTCTTTGTAACTCCCAATGTCTTGGATATCTATATACTTTAAGAGGTTTGGTTTTAAACCAGTAAAAATATATCCATTTTTATATCATTGTTAAAAAAATAATACATGTAATATCTTGAAAACCTCATGAATATTGCATCATATTCCATGAAAAATTCCTACTGCTTTTTATTATGTACTAGAAATTCTCTCACCATCTTTGTTTAAAGATTTTTAGGGAAACAATTTTCATGAAATAAATTCTTAAAGTATTTCCACTATATTTCCTAGATTTCATGTTTTTATTCAATATTATTTATCAATGAATAAAATTGATCCACCTCCCCACTAAAATTATGGACATCCAGTGTAACTTTCCCCTTCTCGTAATATTTGCGAAAAAAATAACTTCTCCATAGTGTTAACCCATTATTCTATGATAGGTGAATCTAATGATTTATTAAACATCAACGATCATTACTACATAAAGGACTAGATGTTTATTAACTTCATCATGGGTTAAAGAGGAAATTCCACCTAGTTCAGTTTATTATTCACAGCATGAGACAAATAGGTAAGAATCACTCAAAAGTTATCTCCGATTACATTTTTAATGTTGTTTGTAAAATTATTATATTTACTCCCAAATGGGTTATTGATTTTGTTTCTCCTAGTACCGACCATTTTCTAAAATTTAAATTGTTTTAACAAACATATGTAAATAATGCATAAATAAATAATTTATTCATACACAAAAATTAACTATAAATTCGTATATTATGGAATCCCAATGTTTATCCTTTTTTACAGTGATGATTATAGGATCATGTAATTTAATAATTTTTTATATAAAATAATCAATTACCTTATCATTATGTCTTTCATAATGGTTTTTATAGAGAATTTGATATACCAATGAATATCCCACATGAGTGTCAAATTAGGTGTATAGAAAGGACTCTTTATCATGCACTTGGTGATAATTGAGGTAATTATAATTCCATTCATTTTAGGGTTATTAACCCTAGTTAAACTATCCAAGAGAAATATCAACTTATAGTATCTAGATAGGGATTTTATTTCTCTAAAACAACAAAATATTACTCTTAACTAAATCATAGGTTGTTTATATATACATATACCTATCTCTAGAGTTTTTACTAATGTTTTATAATCCTAATTAACAAATTAACATAATATTACTTTAATAACAACTATAGGAACCCAAAATTTTTCTTACATGACTTCTATACCATTTTTAGTATATTTTACTTAATTTTAATATAATCAACGATCAAAAGGTTTAGTATGTTTGGAAAATTTGGCTCATACATCACTTATACATAATAAAACATAAACATGATTTAAATCCTTATCATTTATTCACTTACAATATATCACATTCTGCTTTGTAAATGTAAAATATTGAGCGTAAACAAAAAATAAAGGGGTGAGATAAAAGACTATTAAGGGAAAGGATAACATACAAGGAATAAGATACATGAACTAACAGTACATGAGTGAGAATAATTATCATCATAACATAGCAATAAGATCATCATAATAATCATGGAGGAAGAATTTGATAAATTCCAAGAATATGGATATTCATAATAATAAAACATCATAACATAGTGTTCAAATACCACATATATTCATGAACAAAGAAATAATTATGTCCATTCATAACATATATGCATAAATTGTGATATCAATATTTTCAACAAATGTAGAATACTTTTCAAACATAATACACATAATATCATGAGATATATCACATTACCCAAGGAATTTGAGGGATATATAATTCTAGGCCCACACGTCACATCATAAAATGCTTATACTTAGTCATTCTCTATCGAACATATAACAATTGTGTTCATGGAATACACATATATATGTGATTGAGTTTCATAATGGTTTCATAAATAATAAATAAATTAATAAACTTATACTTTACCACTTGAATAATGGAAAATATATTTTTTAATAAAACAACATCATTATTTAGTGAAGAAGAGACAACTCATGTGTAGTAAATGTGATATTTTGGAAATTAATTTATTTTCTAAAAAGATTTTTAAATGTAATAATTTTCATTGAAAATGATGAAACATGTATATTATTGAAAATAAAATGGAATGAATTGTGGAAGAACTTTTTATACACTTTATAAGAACATCCATATATAAAATAATTTCAATGAGTAGATAACCAAAAAATAATCTAACTTGAATTGAGAATCCCCTTACCTTAAGTCCATCATTATTTCATCCCTTTTCAATCCCCTTAAGAATAAAAATATTCATATTAAAACCTATTACTAGAAGTTAATTATGTTCATTTATGTAATTATTTATATATTTTAATTATTTAATTATATTACTTACTTCCATTTGTTAAAGGTGATTTTTTTGAAATCATATTTTCCAAAAAATATCCCCTCTTTCTTTGATTTTATACTCGTTCTTTATTAATACTTTTTAATTTTTAATATTGACAACAGAAGATTATATATACTTTAATTTATAATTTTTTAATTAGAAATAGTTTTATATTTATTTGTATGGGTGGTGATAAGAAGTGTATTAATAAGATCGTCACTGGTGGTTAACCATCCATTAATTCGACATTGTCAAATTAAAAATAAAGACAATTATAAATTTAAAAAGTTCATAAATATAATCATTTCAGTTTGTTAAAATCAATTATATAATTATAACATACCACCTAATTAATCTGATAATAATTATTCCTTAAAAATGTGGAAGAGAAGAGAATAATGAGAGAAGAGTTAATGAAAACTTATCCTCTTCTTAGTGTTACTTATTTTTTATCGAACTTAAATCCCATGAATATTGGAGTTAGTTTACTATAGAACATCCATAATTATTATAATTCACTTAAGGGGTGGATTTTGGGAATATAGTTGTATTTATCATGTGAGAGAGGAGTTTTTTACAAGGGGAGGGAGAAAGGGTATTTATACATGAGAAGAATGGTATTTTTGGGTTATAATATTGAATAAAATATTACACACAAGGTAAACATTTGAATAGTTAAATTCATGAAATTATGAAATATATTTTCAATAATGTAACATGATTTTATAAATTTGAATCACTTTATAATTTGAAATTCTTAGTTTACTGAAATGGAAAAGGAGAAAATAGAAAAAATGTTTATTTAAAGGGAAACTTTAGACTTTTAGGCTATGTAAAATTCTTCTTTTTTAATTTGAAATGAAATTAATAGGTTTAAAATGTCCTATTTATATTATAAAATATATTTTAGGAAGAAATAAAAAAATTAATATTTATTATGACCTTATTACTTCATCATTATGTCATAAAACATTTTGTATTATAAAAATAGTATTTTTAATATTCACAAAAAATAGTCGTTTTTGAGAAAATCATAAAAAGTCACTCTTTGGAAATTTGGACATGATGATTCTAAAAATAATGATCATTTTAGTAAAACAATTTTATAACAAAATTAATTTTAATTATGAACTTAATTTGTTTTGAAATAAACTAAAATATATTTTATTAAAAACGTTCATATAAATTATTTGAGTTTTTAATATTTGTTTATAGAATTTTAATGTTTATAGTTTTTAAATTACTCATGATAAATATTATTTTATAAAATATTATTATTTTTATGTCAAATTAATATTCCAATGGTCATGATACTATTCCCAAAAACCATGTTACTCTTCTAAATAGACATGTTACTATGAAAAAAGTCATATTACTTCCTAAAAATACCTCTTCATTCCCTCATTCAGCATTTAATACTTTTCATCCCAAGGTTATATATTATCCTTTTCTAATATACTGATTGGTTTACTAATATTTTGTTTCTATTCCATAGTTATATTGTGGGAGTGATGATTCTTGTAGATTGGGTTGATCCAAATTTCCAATTATAGTTATTATATTTTATAGTTTTTGTCCAATTGTATTTTTTTCCATTTGCTGGGTTTCTATGTAAATTATTGTAACAATTCTCATTAATGAATTAAATTATCATTTTATTTTTTATGTTGAATGTGTATAATACTATATAATATAATATATTTTGGAAATAAGTATCAATAATAAAGTCCAGTGAATTGTATTTGTAAACATTGGATATGATTTTCTTGCCTTATAGGGTATATTTTGAGTGAGTTTCGAGATAGATCTCATTATAACAATCACTATAACACCATGAGATTTTGGGATGATGGTATCCAATTTTTATACATGATGTAGATCTCACTTTTTTCTTATTTTATTTTGGTATAAACTAAGTTCATTTCATTATCTTATTATTTTAATTATTTTGATATATATGAGAAAAATGAATTTGACACATCTTCTATGGATTCCACAGAATGGTATAGTGATAAATTATCTTCAATGGAATATTCTAGTTGATCATAATCTCATAATATCAATCAAGGGGGTAGTTCTTATCACGGAGCTTAATTTATTACCTTTTTAGAACCAAGATATTTGAGGAATATCTAGGATCTAGAGGAGAAAATAATCAACCATGGGTCTTCCCACACCAGAAAGCCTAATATTTTATGGGTACTAATAACCATCATGGGGAAAAGGAATGGCTGGAAAAAGTAAATCAGGTCTATGATTTACTGTAGATAACTAAATCTTTCAAAGTGAAGTTTCTGACTTGTATACTCAAGGGTCTTAAAAAAACATGGTGGGACTCTTTAGTTTAAGGTAATAAGAATATGGAATTATAATGTAAAGGTTTCAAGACCCATTTCATCTACAATTTCTATGAATAATCCTTAAATATGGATAAGTCTATATAATTATTTTATTTTTTAGTAGGGAGAGTATTTAGTGAAAGAGTAGAAAACCAAATTGGCTGAGTTGGTTAATTTATCTCATACGGTGGTGATAAATGAAAAGATGAAGGATTATAAATACATTTCAGGATTTCAACCTAGCATCTGATCATAGGTATATATTTTTATGCTCACAATGAACCTTCAGAATATTGATATGGTTATGATTTTAGAGATTGATATGGAAGTCAAGATTTGTTTGTTTGGATACTCCCAATAACCCAGTGGTAAGTCCAATAATGTATATGAGAAAAATAGGAAGTATCATGATAGTCATAAGGATGTTGAAAGTTGTTCTCATATGTGGGATTCATCCACTACATTAGTAGTGACCATTAGTGTACCATCATCTTACTACCAGTGTGATTTTGTTGGGAACACCTGAGGATTTTCCCTTATACCTCTGAAGAACTACAATGCACGTGTTGCCTGAGGTCATCTCTTTGGATTATCCATGACTCTATCTCAGACTGAATATGGTCAAGGTTTATCCACTCTAAAATCAATAGTATCATATTCATATGCTTTAATGTCAATAAGGATTCATCCATATGACATAGAAGTGATGAAATTTATTACAGTTTCATAATTTATAGTGGAAGTTGATGCAGTCCTAATTACTGTGAGATGTACCATTTTTATTGAATCTTATATAATAGATTATTTTTTGATACATGTTTCTCAAAATAATTCATATCGTCATGTTTTTTAATGTTTTGAAACAACTAATAGAGATCATGTCCTAGGTTAAGGATATGAAAATTCATCTTTTCCTAAAGGTGGAGCAAGGGTTTTGTTGCCTTTCCTGTTCTATTTTGGTTGTTGATGATGAGTCAGTATAAGACTTATTGGATATTAATATAAATATTTTTTACATTATCATAATGATGGTTTAAATGGTTGGTCATCACATAGATAATGAATATTATCATCAATGTGTTTCATTATATACCACTGATAGAAGTTTCTAGGTGTTTCAGGGGGAGTGAGATGTGAGGTTTGGTCGAGTATGACATTCTCACACAGATCAAAAGGTTATACTATCTATAGTTTTAGTTTAGAATAGTGATTTATCTTCTCATATTGATATTTTATTGGTTTTTTGGAATATTAATGAGTTATTCCCAGATGACTTTTCTTGTTATCCTCTAGAAAATGAGGTAGAGTTATCCCTCAATCAAGTCCTAAGTACTCAAATGATTTTATTACCACTTATCATATGTATCATACTAAATTAGAAGATATGATGATCTACTAGGATGACCTATTAGAAATGGGATTTCTTTACTTTTATTATTCATGAGTATACCCCATGTTCTTTTCTAAGAAAGTTAATTACTCTCTTTATCTCTACACAGACTAATAGAAGCTGAACTGGGTAGTAGTTTAGAATACGTATAATTTTCCCCATATCGATGGATTTTTCAATCAGTCAAAGGGGAAAAAATAGTTTTTTGATCATCAATAATTAATCAGGTTATAATCATATCAGGGTTAAGGAATATGATATCTCAAATACCACATTCATAATGAGGTATGGGCATCAAGAATATCTTGTATTGTATTTTTCCAAACTAACAATCATACAGGGTATATGACTTTGGCGAACCAGATATATTATTAGTATTTGGATACCTATTTTTTTGTAATTCATGATTGATTTCTTGGTTTATTCAAGATCCAATCATAAGAATGAGAATTATCTAAATGAATATTTGAAATTATGAGGAGTCACCACCATTATGTTATCCTATTGAAATATATTTTTTATATATGAGAGGTGATGTTCTTAGGGAATATATTTTTTTATAACATGACCACTCAATTAATCTTTAATGGTGGTGATTATATTATCATGGGAAGAACCATGAATTTTTTTTAGATACAGATCTCCCTAGTCCTCACTCTTTATTACTGGTGGTTTATAAATGATTTCTTGAAGATGTAATTAACATTGAATATTCATATAATGAATGTTATTAAATTCTCATGGGATTATAAATTTCTGGATTCAATTGATTATTTTAATTATTTTTTCACATTATTACCTATTATGATCTTACTGGAACTTGGTATCGAATATGTGGTATATTTTAATGCTTTTGGTACAATTTTTTTGTGAGGTTAAGAAGTATGATTATGTTTTAGTGTACGAATATTGTCGGATTCATTCATATGAGAAGAATTATCCTACTCATGACTTGGAGGTCACTTTTTTATGCATGATCTTAAGTGTTTTTGGTGATATATTTTTAAAGATAGGATTAAAGACTTTTCTAATCACTGGAGTTTGGGTTTTATTTTCTATCAGAAATAACTAAACCCTAGGTATATGTGATTAAAGGATTGCCTCTATACATTTCACATTGAAATAATCTACACCATTGGGAAGGGTAACATCATCACAAATTATTTCAATAGGATACTCCTTTCTTGGGTTATCATGAGAGGGGAAAATTATTTGTACCTCATAAATGTTTTTATTAGAAACATATAGATATATAGTACGATGATTCATGTGTGGCTATGACATGTTTTTAGTATCCATAATACCTCCTTGAGTTTATAATTAGGACCAGTAGTATAATGATGATTTCAGAGGAATTAGTAAAACCTTATATGGTGGAGAGATCGTTCCTAGTTATTCTCTCCCATATAATTGAATTATTTTGTATTTGAGTCAATTAAAGCCACATTCATCTTCCAAAAATATAGATATTCATTATTTTCATACCTATTAATGTTTCATTCATCCTGGTATTATGAATATGTATTATAACATGATACATATATTCTTGTGGTCGTGTATGGAGAGTGTCACTTTTGATTATGTATTATAATATTGAACCATATTGCTGATTAAGGAAGATTATCTAAATCCATCTAGTATGATCCATCCTCTTTTGGTGATTATGTATAAATGAGATGTTGTATCCATGTACATAATCATAGGATTAAAATTGACTACTCATGGTGTGAATTATATATTGGATATGATTGATCAGTTGGAAAAATTATCTCATTACATTTAGATAAATGACACCACTAAGGTTGAATAATTTTTTAATTTATATATACAAGTGGTTGAGATGGTTCATGGGTTCCCCTCATGCATAGTATCAAACAAAGATCCTTGTTTTACTTCATGGTTTTGTTAAAATACCCAAGAGGTGATGGGGAATCTGGTCAGGTTGAGTACAACCTATATTCCATATAAAGATAGCTAGAAATAGAATAATATAGATGATATTCTGTTTTAATGTATCATAGAATTTAATGGATCTTGTGATAGACATATGGTATTGGTTGAGTTTTAATATAATAACCATTTCTTTTTTTTGATTATAATTTCCCCCTTCTAGGATTTTTATAGTCACCCATGAAAGTTACCTCTTTATTAATCAGAGGTGAGAGTTTCTTTTCACACGTGAATAATTATTGTACGTGATATGTTGTGGGGGATTTTGAATATATGTTGAAACATAGTTACAAATTAGTGTTGAGAAAAATATTACATTCTTATTTGATGTTACCCTTTGTATTTTTCATTGGGGGTAGATTATTTTTAAGGGTTTCTCCTTTCTAAGGTTACCATCAACTTAGGAAACTAGGGAAGCTAGTTCCCGAATAGGTTTAACCATTTGAGATCATTGTTGAGTTGAAAAAGTTCCATATGAAATTTTATTATTTACTTAGTTGACATAATTTCATGATGATTAAAACATATATGAGTTCCTGAAGTATCTTCCCGATCATTCCCATGGTCCGAGTTGGGAGGAAATGAGTTGAAAACAAATGTTAAATTGTAGAACAGACAAATGAGATCATTGAATCTATAAATAAAGTTAAACATGGGGTGTATATTATATTATTCTAAGTGTTATAGAGGAACAAATAAAATTCAAATGATACATAAGAGATTGAAAATTCATTGAGGTAGTATTGGCACCATCTATTTTGAGAGAATTACTTTTTAGGGACAAAGTGTCCTATATTGGGAAGAGTTTTGAAATCACACCATAACCTTAGGTATGCACACTTTAATGTATTTTGTTTACAAATTTGCAGTGTCTTTGATCTTGTTAATATGTTTTAGAATTGATTTTTGGGATTTTGGATGAGGGGGAAATGAAAAGTTGGTGGAATGGTATCCAAGAATCCCATTGGTTAACCGATGGGAGCCACATACCCATTGGTGGGACTTCAAGTAGGGCATAATCACTAACTTTCACCATGTTCTGGATAGTGAAATCTATCACATATCCATTGGCATCAGGAATGGATAAAATAATCAAGGTTATATTTTTATTTTTCACCCCCAAAACCCTATTTAAAAGCTATAATAATTTTATTTGACTATAATTACCCTAGTAGAATCTTGAGTATCTCTAGTAATGGATTGGTATTTTTCTATCATTTTTTTAGAAAATTGATCTTATGTCATTAGTTGTTTCTAATTTGTAAATTTTTATCATTTTTATATATTTTACTCTATTTATCTTTAAATTATAAGTGGTTAGTGGATGATTTATCAATATCTATTTATCATGTTATGATATCTCTTAATACCTTATAGATTCATCTTGTATTTGTATCCTGTAGGTGAGATATATTGTTGATTGTGGTGCGACACCTATGGATGTTGCGGTATGTGTTGATATATATTCTATACAAATATTTTTATTATAGGAGTTATATTATATTATGATATAATCAATGTTAAGGTCCTCCATTTGAATTATCTAGTATTCCCATTCGTTTTGGTGTGTGGATCCCATTATGTTTGATGAGAGAACCATGTGTGAGGTATACGATTTCATCTCTAGACTATGTTTAATGAGCCATTATTTCTATTAATTTTTTAAATGGTTTTATTAATAATAATTGGCATGATCATTGATTTTATTAATGTTTATGTGTAAATGTTTTATGAAAAAAGTTGGTTATTCGTCTTTTTTTGGGAAAATAAATTAGTTTTCAAAACATTAGGAAATGGATTGGGAAATTGGTTTTTTAAAAATTATAATGGGATGTAAAAATTTTTTTTAGAAATTTTATTAGGAAATGTGAGAATCTATTTTGAAATGAGTTGACATATATAACACATAGGTTCATTTCTTACATTAGTGTGTGTGTGTGGGGGGGGGGGGGTAGTGTTGGGAATTATTCTAGTTTATGTAAGGGGGTTCACTTTCTGAGGTATTGATTCATTATGAGATTATAGATTCTTTGGATCTTATAATATGATCATGAAATCATGGTGGGGTTCACTTTTTGGCGTATTCCAGTATCCATCAATCATAGATTCAATAGCTCAAGCGACTAGATTTTCACACATTTATCGATGGATTATTAATGTTTGACTGACCTAGTTATCTCAGACATATTTTTTACTAGGAGTGATCTCTGTTGTAATTTTGAATTTCAATTTTTAGATTTGATATGATATATAAAAAATGATTTTAAAAGTAAAAAATAATTTATTTGATATGTTCATTGAAATAGTTTTATATAGGTTTTGTGAAAGAATGTAAAAAGAAGAATTGATTTACCATTATTTTGGTTTAAATGTGAAAACTTTTTTTTTCATTATTTATTTTTATTATGTTAATCAGATATAGATTATTTGATAAAGAAATATTATAGAGAACATATGTAGGATCCTAGAGAGCTTTTTTTTCTCACACCATGTATACTCCCTTGGTGTTTTATAGACCTTGTTTTTTTGATGTATTAAATTTAAAGGCTCCACAGTAAAGAAAAAATGTTTGATGATAGTGGGGTTTGTGTAGTCGGTGGTGACATTATGGGATTACTCCCTCACATCACATAGACTAGAAGTTGGTTTTTTAATTGAATTCTATTTTTTCTCAAAAATTACCTTGGTTTTGTTATTGTTTCTTTAGTTTTACCCCTACCACCATTGATTTTTTATTATGGAATCTATCTTATCTTATTTTTTATCTCTCAATAGATAATTTACCTTATTTCAGGTTAGTTAAGTAATTCCATAACTTTATGTCTAGATTATTGTGTGCTAGTCTCTAGCCCATGGGGATCAGAACGCCCTTTGGGTCTTGTTGGAGTCTAGTTCTGAGCATAGGTTGATGGGATTTCTGATACAGGTCATAACAGTAGGAACTAAGCTAAAAAATTTATAATAATATATATATATATATTATCTGAATTTAAAGTGTGAAATATTCCACAATAAAACCTAAAAAACCTCTTACATTAACTTTATAAACGAAAAATGATTCATATTCAAATTTTTCCTGGATTACCCAAAGCATGCATTCCAAATAAAGAAAAGCATGTATATATATATATATACACATACATACATACATACATATATATATATAATATAGTAATCACAATATTCAAGACATTTTATATTAAAATCCACTACATTATAATATCATCTTAGGTACTCACTATATTGCTTTTTTCTGTTATTTAGTTTCATAGGGAGAGAGGTAAGAATCATAACATAGTATATTTTATGATATATATCAATGGTATACTATATAAAAGGATGTGGAACACAACACAATCACACATTGATGAAAGTTTTATAATAATTTTTGTCCTATTGTTTTACTTTAAAAAGAATCATAAGAAGATTTGTGACAACACAATGCATATAAAAACTGACATAAAATCATCATATATAACACCACCCACAACTTTAATTTTTCATGTTCACTATATGACCCTAAAAATTAAATCGAATATATTTGTATAGAGTATCACCTCTATTAATATTCTAAATTAATCCTTGAGTGGTATTTGAGAACGACTAATAATCACTTATAACCGATTTATCAAAAAGTGTAATATCACATTAGGAAATTTTGAAAATTACCAAATCCCTTAATGAAAAAATTAATAAATGAAAATGAAACTATGACCATGAAATATCTTAAAAATAGAAAAATTTTAAATCCACAATTAGAAATCCCTCCAACATGTCAATGAAATATAAAATTCAATCCTTCAAGGACCATGTCCTATAAGTTAATCATGTTGGATTGTAAAATTTTAATTAAACCCAAATATCATATCTATCAAGAAAAACCAATTGAAACCTATGTCATTTTATAATTTAAAAAAAATAAGTAAGATGGAAATTATATAACATTTAAAAATTAGGACCCTGAGAAAAAAATAAAAGCCAAATCATTGGTATTTAATTAAAATAACACAAGAATTCATTGCAACAAATGTGAAAAATTAAACATTTAACATAATTAATGAGTATATGATGATGTTCTATGACTATCATTTTTCATGTTTATAAAGACAATCATATGTAAAACTCTTCATAAAAGTGAAAATTTATAATAAATATATTATTTTCTTTTATTCAGTTACCATTAATGATGAAAAGTTATATTTCTGTATAATTCCACCATATATCATAGATCCACACCCTATATATACCATCATTATATAATAAATAATATTAAAGATGAAATTATTATAACCTTAACTATTATATTGACTTATATTGTCAAGTTGAGAAGATTGTAAACATATATTCTAAAATCATAGAGATTATAAAAATGTGTAACTTTGTGAACCCATATAATATTCATCACTGACTATTATTGCAATGAATAGAATCATATATTCATGTTATTTTCAATAATTTTCCACCAAAGTAAATTATATTATTATCCATGATCTCAGACACAACTAGTAACACCACATCTATAAATAAAATAAAAAAATGTTCTAGAATATCATCGCAAATTTTCAAGTATAAAATACTATCATAGTAAATTCAAAATATTAGGTTGACCATATAACCTAAAAAAATAACTCTTTTTTCAACATGAAAATTAACATATAGGTATTCTAAAAATTTCTATTCGTTAAGTCTTCACTATATTTTATGATTTTATATTCAGTGTGTTTAAATAAATCGATTAAATATTCCTGAGTGGTCTAGAGAGATTCTCTGTTATGTTCAGCATTAGGAATAAATAAAAATAGTTAATCATTTATCTAATATTAATATATAATAAAAACCCAAATTTTATGAACATTATATAATAACGAGTCATGAGTAACTACAATGGCCTACTCTATGGTCCAAAAATATGAATCACATGTGGGTGTGTAAATGATCTAGTCAATATCATGGTCATAGTTTTACTAAAAGAATAGAATTTCAACATTGAATGAAGAATTTTTTTTGTTTTATTTATAATAAATAAATCCAAATGATTAATATTATATTCTTATAATTGACTATATATATTATTATAAATATATCGATGTTATTCTATCCATAAATTTACATTAGATTTATATAGGCAAATAGTTTTATTTTATTATGATTAATACCATTGAGAGCATTCTACATTCACCCAATGCTTGGATTAAAACCAATGTAGTTAAATGTTATAGTTTAAATACATATAAAATTTCATGACCCACAAATGAATTAGGATTAAATTTATTTTCCATGATAGAGGAAATAATATATAATTTTATACTATAAAACTATATTGAGTGTAATTATTTTTATATTGATTTGATAAGAACCAATGTCGTACCATTTAATGCTTTGATACTAATAATAACATTGAAAATCATATGTTAATGATACAAAGACCAACATTATTCTTTTAAATTTCACGTAACTAAGAAAAAATGTCTCTTTTAGTTTAATATCAAATTAATTGGACTGTTATATGAATGATTAATGGAAAATGACTAATTTTGAGACATACTCGTGATTGGCCCAAATTATTTTCATAAGTAGATGACTAAGGTGATAGTGTGGTATATAAGGAAAGCTGGTAGAACAAAATGTGGAACAATCAGTAATGAATGAGGATGATAAAATTAAGAACATTACCAAGGGTGTTACTTAATTGAAGAAATAATTAAAAGGATTTTGAGTGGGTGATAAGTGAATATATAAGAATTATTATATAAAATCAAAACTAGAATTTATATTTTTAACTTATTGAAATTATGTAATTTAAAAATAGACCGAAATATATAGGTTCCTTACGATAGAGGATTCATATTATCAAATGGATTAATGATTAACTTTGCATTATAGACCCATATTAGAAAGATCATTGCCTAGGGGGAAATCTTATAAATGATATAATATTCATCATAGAAAAGGGATACTAGATTATATAGTCCATAATTATTTGTAAAATTTCTTAATCTTGTTAGTGTAAATATAATATTGAATTTCTAGTTCAATACCTCAATTTGGGTTACACAACCACAGTGAAATTGAACCACTAATGTCTGGTGGGACACATTTAAAATTGTTGGGTTTCATGTATTTAAATTCAACAAGTGAATGTTAAACCATTAATAATGCATGAGGTATATATGATAAATCTATATATTAAAATTATAATGGCTCTAATACCCTTAACCAATCCTTCATTAATAACCAGATAATTATATTTTCTTCACTAAGGTCAATATTTGAGACCAATGAATTGTTTTATTTTTGGAAGGAACAATCTTTGAAACCATTATATGAATCAAATTCTACTATTATTTATCTCTTCCCAATGGTTTTGATCTAAGAATCACTCATGGAATTTTATTGATATTGGTTGGGATATGGATGTAATTTTTTTCTCTAGTTTTCTCTTATCTTCCTTTTTCAGTTCTTTATTGAATGTTGAAATTGATTGTTCTATTTACAGGTAATGAATCTTTTGATTTCAATCCATTATGTTATTGTTTATTATATTTTGAGGATAATTTTCATTAAATTTTCATAAAGTGCGGTATGCACTTAATCTGGAGTAGGGAAGACTAAATTTCATATATAGAAACCTATTCAAACATTTCCTTGGACTTTATGTAATTATGTTGAAATTTTGTTGGAAATAAACAATTGTAACCCTAGAAATAGATTTTTTTTCGAAATTAAAAGGATTTAATTTTTATAAAAATAGGGGAATAAGGTGATTTTTATTTTTTCAATCCAATGTGTCTTGCGAAACACTGAACATATACAAAAAAACTGAAGGGAAATGCCTCAGAGTAGTTCTCTACAAACCATTACAAATATTGTAAATCATTCCATCGATTTTCAAAAAGTTTTGATAAATTTTTAAACCTTATTTTATATATTAAGGGTATAAGTGATATGTAATATATTTCTTAATGAACATATATAAAAAATAGTGGCCAAGAAAATGAAAATTTACCTTTTCCAAAAAATTATCATTTTTATTCTAATCAAGAATTGTTATCTCCATTTATTTTATAGGTATTAACAGTTGTTTTTTACACATTATGATATATTAATGGTTTAAATAAATTATAATTATGGTCTTATGAATGTTGATAAGTGGAAAAATTATATGGAAAAAATTACTGAGGTTGAATCACATTGAATTGTTTCATCTCATTAGTATGTATTTCTTGATTTATTGGAAAATAGGTTTCCAAATGACTTTTTTTATTTACTTAGTTATTATATTTTTTTTCAACTAAATATTTTTCTAATTATATATTTAATAAAAAAATATACTATTAGTATGTTTTATGACTTCATATGGGGATTTATAAGAAAAAATTTACCATAATGAGAAACATCTATAGTAATATAATGATGATGAATCATATAATTTATCTAAATACTTAGTTGTAATAGATAATATTAGTCATGTATAAACTACATACTGTTTATATAATCCAAAATCATGATAGCCTTGGTGAATTTTTAGTGGAATGGATTGGGTCCCCAATGTGACCATTTCCCAAGAGTAAATTTTACAAGGAGTGGTCTTGGTATTTAACGGATTATTAGTGTTGCATAAATATGAAATATATCAAAATTTTGTAGGGATATATTTGAAATTTATGATATTATAATATTAAATATACTTTTATGTCAAAATTATTATATATTTTACTAACCCATTTTTCACAGAGACCAAAAAACCATTCATCTATTATGTAGAGATATTTAAATTAGAAATTTTAGTGTATACATATTCATTAAAGTTAAAATTATTAGAGAATAATATGATGAATATATCATACAAAAAAATTTATGGGATGATATTGAATAAAATATATTCCAATTTAAGGAGATAATATATATGATATAGAACCTTTTAGAATGGGATATTCAACCATTTCATTTTTTTCTTTATAAAAAATGGGTTGACACGATTTTTTAGTCTCAAAGGAAAAATACAAAGGCCATGATAATGAAACACATTTAACCACAAACCCTTGATAAACTAAAGGAACATATTGATCAATATTAGAATATGATTGATAAATGAAAAGGGTTAAAAATTAAAGAACATAGTGGTTTGTATGTCAAACTAAAATGATGTATTGTAATGTTTTTTTGGGATAGATATTACCATATTAGGGGTTCAATGAATAATTCAGGTTAACAATTCTTTTTATATAATCATTCTTGGATACATAGAAGTGAAAAAATCTTTTTATGCTAGGTTTAAGAATTATTTATCAAATTATAGAACACATCAAATAGAGAGAATCTACACAAAATAATTTTACCTCAATTTATATATTATATGGTAGGACATATACATGTATTATAGATTATGTGTTTCAAAACCCTAGAGTTATTTCTCCATCCAATTTTTTACAAGTTTTAAAGATATCATTATATTATAAGAACTTTTTTTGGATTCTTAAGAATATATTTATATATTCAAGAATCATTCCTAGTTTTTAACCAAAAATTGTACAATTAATATAACATACGTGAATGGCATACCATTATATATTTGGAGTGACATTATATAATTTTGATCTAAGATGGTTTTCTTATAGATGAACAATATGAGATTACCATTTTTGAACCATATACAAGTTACCATCATGAATGTAATTTCAGGTGTATCTAAAAAATTAACTTAACCCCTTACCATGGGGGTTATTTTGTGGAAAATATAATGATTATATGATATTATTGACTGATATTTTCATGATATAATTGTTTCCCCATGGATTTCGGGGATGACCTCTTGGACGGGAGATTCAAACGTTCCGATCGGTTTCTAGCGGGTTTGTTCGTAGAAACGGAAGCATCCAATGATTCCACATCCGTTTGGACCTACTTTCCAAAGGTAGGCTCTCATTAGCTTGTGGAATAATGAGGATTAGGAATTTGCATTGGTCGAGAGGATGGGAGGTCGGACTCATCACACCTTTTTGAGGGGAATTATTGTCTACTCCGGGATTCTCTTTATAGATTTAAGTTATGTTCATGAATCCTTATTACATTACCAAGTATAAAATGATCTTTCCTTAAGTTTTAAAAATAAATGATTAACATATGAAAGAAATTTAGAGAATCCTTTATATGTATTCGAGGTTCTTCATCAATAGAGAATCATCTGTATCTATTTAGAGATTCTTGGTCAATGGTATCCTTCAAAACAAAAATTCTCTTGGTCATTATGATGACCGGGCTGGTTTTAAAGCCACTCAGTGAGGCACTTGAAGTTTATCGTCATTCAGAAGGACATGGATTATTTCAAAGTTGGGATCAAACCCATAAATGGGCTACCTACGTATCCTTTGTTTTGGAAAAGGAATCAGAATCCACGTAGTTCGAGTAATGGAGTATGATGTTTATGATTGATATCTCAAAGAAGAATGTCATAATTACTTTTACACTCTAAGCTCACGTGAGTCATGATCGGTGTGAGAAACAAGAGGTATTGGTAAAAATTAGACAATCGTTCCACGAAAGATGCAATCATTAGAATTTGTTTGGGGCTTATGTATGTATGACTGCCCAGATAGATGAAGGTTTAGGATTTACTTTTAGGGAGAAAATCCAGGAACAGGGTCCATAAAGGTATATGTGCTTTATGAAGATTTTGAATACTCTAATCTTGGGGCTTGCTCCTAAGGAGGATGCCCAAGTTAGGAGGGGACATATGATTGGGTTTTACTCCTGAAAAGGAAACCCAAATTAAGGGTAAATTAGGACTAGTTAAGAGAAATTTAAGGGGGGCTTGGGGTTTACTCATGAAAAGGAAACCCAAGATTATGACTGGGAATTACTCCTAAAAAGGAGGCCCCGGTTAGGGGACTTGGGGCTTACTCCTGAAAAGGAAGCCCAAGATTATGACTGAGTCTTATTCCTGAAAAGGAGACCCAGGTTAGGGATTAAGGTTTGGGGCTTACTCCTGAGGAGGATGCCCATATTATGATTGGGGATTACTCCTGAGGATGATGCCCATATTATGATTGGGGCTTACTCCTGAGGAGGATGCCCAAGTTTAAGGAATTAAGGTTTGGGGCTTACTCCTGAGGAGGATGCCCAAGTTTGGGAACTTTAAGAATTTGGGGCTTACTCCTAAAGAAGGATGCCCAAAATAAAGGATTTATAACTGGGGATTATTCATGAAAAGGAGACCCAAGTTAAGGATTCTCTCATCTTAAAGGATGAGGTTGAATGAATGAACTCTCCATATTTAGTGACATAAGGATATTTAAATAACTAGGTTTTGAGAGATATTCCATAGAATTCCTTTCAGATAAGGAAGTCAAATCAAGAAATCATGCCATAAATGGCTTTGAAGAGTGTCTTGAAGACTGAATCTTGAAAAGGAAAGGTGTAATGGCTTAAAAGGGGTAAAATGGGCAAGATGGGCACCCAAAAAGGTAGGGGCGCGCAAGTCTTGAAAGGCGCGCAAGTATTGCGGCGGCGCGCAAGTATGGGTCGTGCAAGTATACTTGCGCGACATGAGGGGTACTTGCGCGATTCTAAAACATCATTAGAATACTTGAGGTACTCCTTTTAATCACTTTAGAATCCTCTTGAGCTTCTTCCAGAAAAGGGACGCGCAAGTTATATTGAAGGAAATAAGTCGGCGCGCAAGTGTTGATAAGTTTCAACACTTAGGCCTTCCTTCTTCTCTTTAGATCTTCCGTTCTAGGTAAGAAATTACCTTAGAAGTGTTCCGGAAGGTTTGAGAAGAGAATTGGGCGTCGGGAGCTTCACTCCGAGTTTCTGGAAAAAGATCCTCTCGAATGGGGGGCCCACAGGGTCTATTTATAGGCAAAAGAAGACCCTGGGCGGTTACCGGGCGGTTACCACTTAGGTTGCGCAAGTCACTTGCGCGACCAAGGGTTCCGCGCAAGTGTACTTGCGCGACAGTGAGATAACTTGCGCGGTGCAGTTGTTGTTGATCCTTTGTTCATGCCTTTGTCGATTTTTGATGTTTTCTTCAAAGGTTGAATCACTTTGAGCTCAGATATTCCCTTTTCCGATCTTTCGATTCTGTGACGAAAGGAGCGTCAACAAAAGTCCCCCCCTCAGAGTTGGATCCAGAGAGAAATGAGGATTTGACTCTGAGGAAATCGAATCCATCCAAAGGAAAATGGTGGCGCGCAAATAGGCTTCCTGGCCTATAAATACATGGCCTCACCTCCGTACAAGCATCCGGATTTCCGGACTTCATACCTTCTCGAGCTCTCGCCGCGCAGGTCACCTAATTCGTGCAGGTTGCTCTGTTTTCTAGTGTTTTCCTTGATGTCGCACTACTGTAAAGGTATCTGTACTTGCGGGGTTTATACTTGCGCGTCAAAAACTAGCGCGGCACATGGATACTTGCGCGCCATTTTTTAGACCTGCGCGACTTAATGCCTTATCCATTTTTTCAAATTTCTTCACAAATTTTATGAAAAAATAAACCCATTTAAGAGTTAGTTTATTCATCTTTTGTGCATATTCAGTGGTTCCCAAGGGAATTGGAACGGCTGATGAACTGGCTAGCAAGCGGATTGATGACATGATGAACATTATTGGTCATGATTACTATGATATCTGCAACAGCACTCTCCCATATTTGGCTAAGTACTTGAAGAAATATCATCCTAATTTTCCACAGAGCATCCATCTGCCTTTTTGTGGTCATGGTCATCTGCAAGGAGTCAATGTTCCAAATGAAAAAAATTATACACCTGAGATGCATCTGAACTGCTACTCCTCTATTTCGGTTATGCTGTGTATTAAGAGCAACAACAATGGTGTGAACTTTCAAATTCTTCCTCCATGTCATTTCCTTGCAGATATGAAAATGGCAAACCCATGAGCTGAAATGTTTTCCACTAATAGTTTGTGGAGAGAAGAAAAACATGTTTTTAGAGCAATATCTGAAAAGAGTACTCTCTCCAAATGGCTCTTTACTTCCAATGATCCATTCTCAAATCCATGTATCCATCTTCCAAGTCTCTTGGACAGAAACAGAGTCACTGTTTGATCAGCAGAAAATTTTCTCAAACCGCACTCAAGAACATCCTTTTACAATTGTTCCAAGAAGAGCTGGTATCACTACATCTCTTATTGTATCCAGTTGAATGAATGAATTCCAGGTGGTTGCTGATGAAGCTCGGGATTTCGTAAATCAAATGAAGTGTTATGTTGAAAGCCTCTTTTAATTCTTGAAAAAAGAGAAGAGACTCCAGTCTGTGGATGTCCTTCTAACTCTTGTGTATCAATGAAGAAAAAACACTTTCGTCTTCAGTCATTTTTACCTGCATTCATTCATTACCTGCTTCAAATTTACTTAATCCAATGGGCCTAGTAAGCTTAATTTGATTTTTACTAGGATTATTACAAATAATCCTACAAACTTTGAACCTTTTAATTTCTCAATATTACCTAAATCATACAAAAAATGTATATTTAGTGAGCTGGAACTTGACTTTTATTCAGAGTTCCTTTGTCTTTTGTGGGCAGTTTAAAGTCATGCATGCCAGACATAAAGGGGCTAATGTTTAAGGTCGAAATAGCTTTGACCGAAATGGATTAAAATTGATTCAATTCCTTGACAATTTATCTGAAAACAAATTACCATACTCAAGTATGAGAGAAAATATGTAAACTATGGCTTAAGAATATTTGAATCCGAGGAATGATATGAAAAATAGCTAAAAGGCATTAGAAGAAGTAGTTTCCAAGAATGAAGTTACTATTATTTAACAAAACCCGTTAGGGGGTTGAAATATGCAGGGCCACCTATGGGCATTGGCTGCATGGTCAAATAAATAGTATCTTTCGGCTGACAAGTCTGTTATGTGGACTGTTTATGCAAGGCCACCTATGGGCACGTGCTGCATAGTCAGGCGAAAAGAACTCCTAGAAATTTACTTTCCTAGTGCTAAAAGACAATGAAAGTTTATGGAGATCCAAATTTTCCAAAGCATAGAGTTTGTTGTATGGAAAGAGGTACTTGAATATGGAGAAGATATTTCCGAACAAGAATATCGAAGAACTGGATGAATATCACTCCTACGAAGGTCTGACCCAAACGTAGGGAAGAAGAATAAACCATAGACTTGAATATTTTCAGATCATGAAAAAGGATATGGGACAAATATGTTAAGGATGGATATTTTTTTGCAGATCCCTACATACTGTCGTTTAAGACAAATAAGGACAAAAGAGGCATTCTTCCCATGAATGAAGTTACCATTATTTAACAAACCCGTTAGGGGGTTGAAATATGCAGGGCCACCTAAGGGAATTGGCTGCATGGTCAAATAAATAGCATCTTTCGGCTGACAAGTCTGTTATGTGGACTGTTTATACAAGGCCACCTAGGGGCACGTGCTGCATAGTCAAGCAAAAGAATTCTCAGAAGTTTGACATTTTTGAGATTACAAGTCATGAAAAGGGTTATGAAGATCTAAAAATATTTAAGGTTAGGATTATAACACAGAATGATGGGTATTGTCCAATGTATATAGAGATACATAGGTTAATGACAACCATAATAATGTTGTGGCTGGGTCCTGAATTGAAACTTGAACTTCACTACGTATCTCATAAGAATGAGAATCAAGCCATACGTAGTTCTTGAAATGCAGTTTAACGTCATGCAGGACGAAAGTATGAGAAATCTTAGTTTAGGGTCATAGAATTCGGACCATAATAATGAATACACAGTGTGTGTTTTCATGAGGACTTTTCAGCTAAGGGACTGAAAGTGAAATTTGGGGTTAGGCCCAAAAGACTTGGGACTAGATTCAAGGGACACTCGAATGTTCCTACGTATCCCATAAGGATGGGAATCAAGTCCACGTAGTTCTAGAACTACCCTTTGTACAAATTTGGTTCATACATGTGAAGGGTGAAAGGGGACTTTAGTGCAATGATGGTTTAACCTAAGATAAAAAGTTTAGGCATTACCATGTATGCATGTAGTCTTTTGGAATGAAACATGATCAAAGAATATTGTAGTTTATTGTCGTATCGGACAAAAGTGTTGTATAGTTTAACATCATATAACAAGGACGAAAGTGAATCAATGTAAAGATATTGATTCCAGGGGCGGTTTCACAAATCATATGAGATGGTGGTGAACCGATGTGAAGAGATTGTTTTTGGGCTTGAACCCTGGGAGGTTGCCTACATACCCAGCATGGGGGGCAAGGATCAAAGTCCGTGTAGTTCAATTAAAGAATTAATTAATGATCAAGTTGTTCTTGAGGACAATGATATAATAAAAAATGTTGTTGGGACTTACACATGGTTAGTGGCCCAAAGGGAGTATTATGGTTGATGTTCGCTCTAAGCTCACGTGAGTCATACTCGGTGTGAGAAACAAGAGGTAACAATAACCTTAACGATGCACAGTTTAATGTCATGTGGGACATATAAAGGGACTATGCAGTTTAAAGTCTTGCAGTTAGGACTATTGGTGCTGCACAGTTTTAGTGTCATGTAGCAGGGACAAAATATAGTTTAATGTCATGTAGGACATATCAAGGACTTTCTGTACAGTTTAGCGTCATGTAGTTAGGACGATGGGGACGATATAGTTTAACGTCATATTGGACGAAAGGGGGATTGTGCAGTTTATTGTCATGCAGTAAGAACAAAAGAGTGTACCATTTTAACGTCATGTCAGACGAAAGTGCGAATAGTTTAAGGTCATATGCATGGACTGTGAATGGTGCAGTTTAATGTCATACTGGACCTTTGAGATTATATAGTTTAACATCTTTCCGGACGTAAGGGACTTTTATACAGTTTATCGTCATGTAGTTAGGACGTCACAGTTTAACGTCTTGCTGGACATAAGGGATTTTCAAATAGTTTATGGTCATATACATGGACCAGGGATGATGCAGTTTAAGGTCATGCTGGACGGTTTAGGGAACTTTTTTATAGTTTAATGTCGTGTGGGACGAAATTGCAGTTTAAAGTCATACTGGACCATTGCTGTATAGTTTAACGTCATATAGCAAGGACGAACTGGTGCTGTACAGTTTAAAGTCATGTAGCTAGGAGTAAGGTCAACCAATACGAGGATATCAGTTCTGGGGATTTTTTACAGTTTATCGTCATGCTGGACGATGAAAGTGCCACACAGTTTATTGTCATGTTGCTAGGACACAATATAGTTTAATGTCATCTCGGACAAATAAGGAACTTCTGTACAGTTTAATGTCATGTAGATAGGACATAATACAGTTTAGTGTCATGTAGGACAAACTGGTGCTGTACAGTTTAAAGTCATGTAGCTAGGACTTAATACAGTTTAGTGTCGTGTAGATAGGATATAATACAGTTTAGTGTCATGTAGGACAAATAAGGAACTTCTGTACAGTTTAATGTCATGTAGATAGGACATAATACAGTTTAGTGTCATGTAGGACAAACTGGTGCTGTACAGTTTAAAGTCATGTAGCTAGGACTTAATACAGTTTAGTGTCGTGTAGGAAAAACTGGTGTTGTACAGTTTAAAGTCATGTAGCTAGGACTAAATACAGTTTAGTGTCGTGTAGGACAAACTGGTGCTGTACAGTTTAATGTCATGTAGCTAGGACTAAGGTAAACCAATACGATTGTTTTGGATCTGGAAACAATATTTTGTGTTTGTACAAAATACTTCTTCAGAAATCTGGCATTAGTTAGAGTCGTGATGTGTTCTCCATCCATGGAGATTAGAGAATACGCTCCATTGGATTATACCTTATGTATTGAATAAGGTCCTTCCCATTTTGGATCAAGCTTGGGAGGCTTCTTTCCTGGTATCATTGGTTCTCTGAGAACCAATACCAATTCACCCTGAATGAATGAAAGAAGACGAACTTTTTTGTTAAAAGATCGTGCTATTCAATTCTGATAGATTTCCAAGTGGTGTAAAGTGCACAATCATTTCTCATCTAACTTTTCCAATTCATTCAACCGCTTTTGGGATTTCTCATATGTAGATAAATGATCACAAATGGCTATTCTGAGTGAGGGCAATTGAACTTCAATTGGAAAGACTGCTTCTGTTCCATATACCAATGAATATGGAGTTGACCGCGTTGCATTGCGAGTGGTTGTCCGATAAGCCCAGAAAGCATGAAAGAGTTTATCAGGCCATGACCTCTTATCTTTATCCACCATCTTTTGCAGTATATTTGAAAGAGTCTTGTTGAAGGCTTCTATCTGGCCATTAGCCGCTGCATGATATCGAGATGAATGGTTGGACTTAATGTTGTATTCTTGATACAATTTCTTTACCTCAGAAGAACAGAAGTTGGTTCCATTGTCCGTCAATATGGTATGAGGGACACCAAATCTAGTAATGATGTTAGACTTGATGAAGCTAACAATGCATTTAGAACTGACTTCTTTGAGAGGTACTGCCTCTGTCCATTTGGAAAAGAAATCAGTAGCAGTAAGAATGTACTTAAACTGCTTGGCCGTAGCTGAAGGGTAAGGTCCCACCACATCCATTCCCCATGTGGAAAATGCCCATGAGTATTTAGTTGTATGAAGAAACTCCGGAGGTTTATGAATGAAGTTGGCATATACATGGCATGAATGACACTTCTTTGTAAAATTAACACAATCTTGTATCATTGAAGGCCAAAAGTATCCAAGCCTTCAAATTTGATCAGACAGTCTATGTCCAGACTGGTGGGCACCACAGACTCCTGCATGCACTTCTTTTATGACAGCCATTGTCTCTTCACCATCAATACATCTGAAGAGAACTCCATCAAAACCACGTTTGTAGAGAATTTTCTCGAGGTGGTTTGGGATATCATAAAGAGTAAAATTGACCACACGTCGCCGAATTTGTTCTTTCTCGGCTCTATCAGGTGGAAGTGTTAAATTTTGAAGGTATTCCCTGATAGGTGACATCCATCCTGTAGTATGACCATACAGTTCAGGAATGGGACTAATTTCATTAATTTCCTCTGTTATGACTTGAAAATAAGGTGAAATTGCACGAAGGTGGGCAATACAGATGGTTGTCTCGTCCCGATTTGGATCTGCTAAAGCTGTGGCTATATTAGCCAGTGCATCAGCTTGAGCATTTTGTGACTTGGGACATAAGAAAATGTTGGTTCTGAAGGGAATTCTGACATTAACTCTCTGACGTAATCATACAAAGGGATTAATTCTTCTTTTCTGATGGCATAATCCCTATTGAATTGTTTGATTACCAGGTCTGAATCACCTTTCACCTTTAAGTGATTCACTTGTGCTTGAAGAGCTAATTCTAAGCCTGTAATGAGAGCTTTGTATTTAGCTTCATTATTGGTACCACCTTCCCACAACAAAAAGGAATAAGGTAACACTGCCTTATCTGGAGAAATGAGCACAATTCCTAAACCAACTTTGTTGAATTTAGGATTTTCCATTTTCTTCCCTATTGGACTTCTAGAAGCACCATCAAAATACATTTTCCATGTTTGAGGACTCTCTTGAATAGAGAAAACTTCCTCATCAGGGAGTTCAATATCTGAATATGTGTCTTTTACTGAAGGATGTTCAGCCAGGAAATCATCTAGAGCTTGGCCCTTAATTGCCTTTTGAGACACATACTGAATGTCAAACTGCTGTAGAATAATCGCCCACCTTTCCAGACGTCCTGTAAGCATTGGACGACTAAGGATGAATTTGAGCGGATTATTACGAGATACCAATTGGACCTCATGATGTTGCAGGTAGTGTATCAATTTCTGAACTGCAAAGATTAATGCTAGGCAGCACTTTTCAATACTTGAATACCGGGTTTCTGCTTCAAGCATAGTTCTACTGAGATAGTAGAGACTATTTTCATTCCCAGCATCATTCTTTTGAGCGAGAAAGGAACCCAATGATCGCTCTAAAGCTGTCACATAGAGGATAAGCGGTCTACCCTCAACAGGTGGCATGAGTACTGGTGGACTCAAGAGGTATTTCTTGAGAACATCAAATGATTCTTGACATTCTTCAGTCCACTGGTAAGTGACTCGTTTCTTCAATAATTTGGTAAAGGGTAAACTTTTGCCTGCCAAATTAGCGATGAAATGCCGAATATAGGCTAAGTGTCCTTGAAGTCCTCTTAATTCTTTCAAATTCTGAGGAGGTGACATACCAAGGATTGATTTGGTCTTCTCAGGATCAACTTCAATACCATGATGGCGTACAACAAAGACGAGGAATTTTCCTGAGGTTACCCCAAAATCACATTTTAAGGGGTTCATCTTCAAATTATGTTGTCGAATCTTGTGGAATATGACTTCCAAATCAGCCAAGTGATTAGAATGTTGTTTGGATTTAACCACCATATCATCTACATAGCATTCAACAAAATTCCCTAAAAGAGGTTTGAAGATACGATGCATGGCGCGTTGATATGTTGCACCTGCATTCTTTAAACCAAAGGGCATCACCCGGTAACAAAACACACCTTGAGGAGCTCTGAAGGCTGTATATTCCTCATCTTCTGGGGCCATTCGGATCTGATTATATCCAGAATATCCATCCATGAAAGAAAGTACTTCATATCCAGCCGTCACATCAATTAAGAGTTCTGTAATCAGAACCGGGAAATCATCTTTAGGACAATACCGATTAAGATCTCTGAAATCGATGCAAACCCTAATTTGTCCATTCTTCTTCTTTATAGGGACAATATTAGCCAACCACTTGGGATATTGAACTTCTCTGATGAAGTTGGCTTTGATCAGCTTATCCACTTCAGCTTTAATTTTGGAAGCATAGGTTGGGTGTGTTCTTCTCGCGGCTTTCTTAAAACCTCGATGTTCTTTTGATAAACCCAAATGATGAGTAGAAACATCAGGATCAAGCCCAGGAATTTCTGTATAATTCCAAGAAAAAATATCTTTATTTTTCTTTAGAAAAGAAATATACATCTCTTGCTCTTCAAGGGTCATGGCCGCACTAATTAAAGTGAGGCGTGGATCTTTCTCTGTACCCAGATTCACTTCTCTGAGTTCATCCACAGTGGTAGAGATACCCTCTTCAAATGCTGGAGGAGCATCTCTAAGATCTTCCTCTTCCTCTTCATCATGTGTTATTTCTTCCATTTCTACTTCCAAAGTAGATGAAAAAATGAAATTCTCATGATCATTAGAGATGTCAAAATTTTCACATTTTGAAGAAGAAGCATCCATTTCCGACCCTATTGATGATAAAGGGTCTTCTTTGGGAAATAAAGAGGAGATGATGGATTGAGAATCGACATCATTATTCACCTCTGGTGTTTCTATAACTTCTTCTGGCCTGATTAGCGAAGTATAGACTTGTTGGACCTCATCACCACTTATGCTTTCATCACTGCTTGGTAGTTTACCAATTTCTCCCATGTTGTCTGGCTCAATCGCCGTAATTGACATTATGGATCTTTCCATAAGAGTATTTTGATTTGGGCCTATTTTGTCAATTTGACTGATAGGTAATACATAATCTGTACTCACATGTAAAAATGGATTTATTGGAATTTTCTCCAAATCATATGGAGCATTAACTTTGGTAATTTCCTTCATTGTAGATTTTTCTATTCCTTTCATGTGATAAAATTCCGCCTCAATATATTGAGACTCACATGTCTTGAACGTGGCCTTATCACCATACAATGTTCCAACTTCACCATCGAAATGGTATTTGAGACATTGATGGTATGATGAAGGAATAGCTGCATGCTGATGTAGCCCGGGTCTTCCAAGCAAGATATTGAAAGCTGAGTCTTGATCAACAATCATGAAATCCGAATTGGATACAAGATCTCCAAACTGAGTTCTGAGTGTAACTTCTCCCAGTGGTTCTTGTTCATTTTTATCATATCCTTGTAACATCATGGTAGAAGGAGATAAATCAGATTCCGTGAGGCCCAATCGACGAAGTGTACGAATGGGCATGAGGTTGAATCCTGAACCATTGTCAATGAAAGCTCTTCGAACATCTACACCATTGACTTTGCCAGATAAGTACAAAGGTTTTATGTGTCCATGCACAACATCATCTTCATCATTATCAGTAAAATATATTACTGCATGGCATTCTGCAGGATTATTCTATATGTGATAGATTTCAGCTGCAACAATTTCAGCTTCAAACTCTTGAGGACTTGACAAAGCTTCGATGATTGCTTCCCGAAGATCTTTTGACAGATTCGAAGCATCCAAAATTGATAACTTGGCTGGTACCTGGGCCAAGTGTTTCAATATATCATACTTTTGATCTAGAGGTCTGCATTTCCCAATAGGAATATGCGATTTAGCAGGTACCTTGGAAGCAGATGCTTTGGAAGCTGATGCATCTTGTATTGAAGTTGGCAACATCCTTGGTTTTGGAAGATTAGACTGATTAGATCCATTTACTTGCTGATATAAAGAAGATGGAACCTTTAATCAGTGTTCCAAAATAACTGTTCCAAAACTGAGTTGGTCATTGGCAGAAGAACTTTCTTGTTCTTTTTGAGCTTGCTGAAGGGCTCTACCACGAGTTTCTGCTGCATATACAGTGCTAGAAGGGGTAAAATTAGAGTAGTGGCTTCGGAAAGATCCACGTCTTCCCCTGTATCCTGAACCTCTAGAACCTCCTTGAATTCCCTTATTTGATACAGGGAATTCAGGCTCATCAAGATTGGAATATGGATCTGTTAATTGAATCATATTAATAGAACCAAAGATTAACTCTTCGTCTGATAAAGACTCTGCCTGGTTAGCCTGTTTAGGCTGTGCCGTTTGGTGGGACGGTGCCCGTGGTTTTGAAGTAGATGGCATGAAATATGCCAGAGTCAAAGACAATTTAGGCTTTGATACATACTAATATTCTCCTAATTCCTCTTTCTTCTTTGAATTGCGCTGCCCTTTTGAGGATTTATCTTTTGATGGAGGCTTTACTGAAGCTTTTGTAGGAGACACAATTGGCTTCTTCAATTGTGTTCGCAAAATGGAATGAGTCCGATTGATTGTCTTTCTGACCATCCAATCATCATATTTTTTCGCAGTTTTGCTTTTGACTTCCTGCCACTCGCCTCCTTCCTCTGGATCTGTAGCAGTAATACACGCTACATGAGCTGAAGAACCCTTCAATTTGACTTGTCCCAAGTCAACCATCTTTTGCAGGAGGTCTTTAAAGACAAAACACTCCTGGATGGGATGCCCCAACATTTGATGAAAGGGACAATAATTGGGACGGTCTTCATCTCCTTCCTTGTTTGGCCTCTTGGGCACTGGTAATTGAACCAAATTATTTTCCAGAGCTGAAATGAAGTAACCAGGAACTTGCTCACTTCGGAAAGAGTATGTTTTACTCTTCATATCCTCAAATTGTTTTCGTCATTGATCTTTTTGATCATTTGGATGAAACAGCCTTTGTTGTTGGCGTTCAGGAGGTGGATCCCTTTGAGAAGATGAAGGTTTTGAAGTAGAAATAGGTAGAGGTTCTTGTTTAAGCATAACTGTAGCAGTTTCCACTTTACCCATTCTACTTCCTGGAGCTGATGGAATTATACGAGATTTAACCTTAGCCTGTATAAGGGAATCTTCATTCTGTTGAGTGATTGAAGTAAGGTCTCGAAACCCTCCGGTGTATTTCACAGGGATCAATGGCGTGCGTAATTCGTCACGCAAATTTGCCACACAGATTGGCAACAATTCCTCCAGAGGGAGTGCTAAACTCAGGGAATACGTTAATCCCTTCCAACGAGCAATGAAATCAGAGACTCTTTCATTCTCCCATTGCTTGCAGTTTGTAAGATCGAAAACTGTCGTTTTTGGAAAAGTTGAGCTAAACTGAAGAAGGAATTTTTGACGAAGATCCTCCCATCCGATGACTGACCGGGATTGCAAGCTTGTATACCAGACAAAAGCTGGTCCTTGCAAGGTTCGCACGAAGCATCTGAGTTTCACTGCTTCTTGCTACTCTGGAGTTCCCATCATAGGATCACAACAAGACACGTAATGCGTCAAATGTTGTTCGGGGTCACCTGATCCATTGAAAGTAGGGAAAACAGGGTTTCCAAAACTGGATGGAGGAGAAATTGAATCTACCCATTCAGGGTAAACTTTCTTTTCAGGTGGAACTTGCGCCCGTTTCCCTTCCATAGTTTCTAACCGAGCTGTTAATGACTCAATAGTAGTTATTAACTTTTGAGAAACATCAGGTTGAACATGGTTTTGGGTAGGTGTAATGAATGGAGCTTGGACAGACGTGGTGGTTGGTGCTGCAACTGATGGTAGTGCTGCCAACCGTTGTTGCGTTTGACCCGTAGGATTAGACCTCTGAGGGTGTACTGATAAAGGAGGATATTCCTGATCCATCTTAGTAGTTACAATAAATTCCTTCGGCTGTCGGACTTCATCATTCTTAAGAAGAAGACTACTCTGAAGTAGTTCTGCATTCAACCTTCTTAATTCTTTCATTTCTTCCTCCTGTTGTGCAAATCTTTGCTCTAATGAGAGCGATTGACCTCCTTTAGAGGAAGGGTGAGAAGTAACCTGATTCTTTCCTTTCCCCTTATTGGATCGTTTTCGGAGAGGGGGGTGTGGGTTACTTGAAGGAATACCCAGATTTTGGGTAAGCCTTTGATTACCTGTGTGCACACCTTCTTCATTTAGGTCTGTGTGCGCAACTTCTTGAGTAGGAACCTCTTAGTCTGATCCCTCTGATTGAGCCTCATCTGGTGAATCAGCAGCAATAGCATTGATGACATTAATGGATGCATATTGCATGGAATCCTTTCTATCAGCATTTCTGTGATATTGTCTTCTTCCATGTCCATGATGAGACATGTAATTTTGTTGACTTGATCCCTCAGGAATTTCTTGGAGAACCGTCACGTGGAGAGAATCTCCTGATAGCTTGGCTCTTCGTTCCTCTTGAGGCTTATTCCCTAATCGAGAGAATACTGACTTTCTCTGAGGGAGGGATTGAGGATTTGAAAAAGTCCCCAGTCCGGTGGACTGGGGATGTTCCTGCTGCTTCCGCTCAACTCCTCGAATCCCATTTGTTGACTCTGAGGGTTGGTTTAGAGAAGTCCCCAGTCTGACAAGCTGGGGTGTCTCTTGACATGCTATGTCTGAGATCTTCTTAAAATCTCTCTTGATCTTACGAATCTTAGTTTGGAAATTAACTGGATGCATTAACCTGTATCCACTTTTATCACCTGGTTCAACAGACCGTTGGATGATTTCCGAAACTTCTATCATTTGATGACGTGTTTGCTCCAGATGAGAGGCTTGTGCAATATTCTCGCCTGCATGATGTAGGAGAAATTCAAAAACTTGTTCTCTATATACTTGATTTTGAGAGAGAATAGTTGAAGCCTGTTCTTGAGCAAGCTTTTGATTATGAAAAAATCCCATTGACTGTGGCCGGCCATGGGCAATAACATTGCATGAGACCATTTTTGACGGGCTTTGCTGAATGGAAAGCACTGTGAAATGTAGTGCTCCGTGAATACCCCATCCTCTGATATGAACATCAGATGGAGCATTGGTAATTAACTGACACAATTTTCTTAGTGCACCAAGGCATGAATATTGAAGGGTTCTTTGTTTCTTTTCAGCCTTCGGATACCGAGAGACTGATAGAGATGCCAAATCAATCTGGCGTTGTAACCCTTCTATTATCTTAATATGATTTTCATAATCACCGTAAGATAATACTTTCTTCTTCAATTGACAAAGAGTCTTCCATATGTTGAGACGAATATCATGGATTCCATCATCCGTCAATATCTTTGGAATGTCGTACTGGGAGTCAGCCAAAGGCCAAAACATGACTGGTACTTCACCTTTTGCCAGTTTTTTCCTCATGTTCAGCATTTCCTCTTTATCATTAAATGAAGATTCTTCTACCTGTTTGGACCAAAGTTGGTGTTTCCTTGTTGCTTCATCGGATTCAACAAGATTGGTAGAGAGATCACTATTCATGCTGGAAGATGAATCACCCAGGGATGGTTCAGAGAATAACCTGAACCCCAAGCTATCTTTTGATGGAGAAAGAGTTTCACCTACCGATAGTAAAGCATCAGACATGACTGGCTCTACGTTTGCAAGTGCCTCGAGATAAGAGGGCTTTCTCGTCACTACATTGCCTTCTGAAGAATTTTCGAGACAACGTGAATCACTACTACAGAGAGGACTTTTGCAGTGAAGTTCATCACCATGAAGAGGACCGTCATGATGGGTTACAGCAAAAGATGAAATCTCTTGCTCCTTGGTCTTCTGACCACACAGAGGGTTCCTGTGGCTCTAATCTGAAGAAGAAACTTCAAGATTGACCAAACATTCATGAAGCAATCCTTCATGAGGAAGTGTCGGTTGAAGACCATCAAAATTAATGTTCCCGTTATTGGGAACTGAGGGAGTAGAATCTTGGATTCCGATAGATAAATGTCCGAGGGCTTCAAGAACTCCAGCATCGAGCAAGGCCTTGTTGTAGATTGGCCTTTGATCTCCTGACTGTGCTGGGTGGATTTTTTTCTTAGATGCCTTCTTACTCACTTTAGAAACCACTTGTTGACGAAAGTGGTTACTCTGAGCAGGTGTATGTGCCTGATCAGGAAATATGGTCAGGTTAGGCTGACGACCTCCACTCAAATCAGGTGTATGTGCCTGACTTGGTTGTCCGTATGATATGGGGTAGTATGCCCCATAACCCTCTTGGACTGGAACAGATGTGTGTGTCTGTTCCGGAGTGAATCGTTGATCTATCACTCCCCTGCTATGGATAGATTTACGTGTCTGTCCCTGAGATGATGCTGAAGCTGTTATGATATCCTGGCAAGCATCCAGGATATGAGCAGGAATTTGCTTCTGCTCTTTCACCACTGACAAAATATGTTTGGTGACTTCAGCCGTCAGAATGGGGATATACGTCCATTCCGGGCTTGGAGTAGGTGTATGTTCCTGCTCTTGTCCTCCTTTTCCTATCAGTGAATCCTGACAGTACTCAAGTGTGGAGGTAGAGAGTTGAGTCTACCTCCTGTTTGTCGTCGGGGCTTTCCAACTGACTTCTCCGTGAGCTACCAAGCGAGACTGTTGGTAGGCTTGATTGGTATTAGCAGGTGTATGTGCCTTCTGATTACACTTCGCCAAACGCGGTTGACGAGATCCATCATATGTAGTCAGACGAGCCTGCTGACTAACTGGTGTTGTATAAGCAGGTGTATGTTCCTGCCTATAGTACTCCGCTAGGATTGCTTGGTAGGATTGGCGTGATGCTGCCAGCCGAGTCTGCTGGACAGCGGAATTAAAACGGACAGGTGATTGTGCCTGCTCGTTGTTTGCCACCAAGTCAGGTTGGTGGACTTCTCTGGAGATGGCAGGGATGACAACCTGCCTATTGTTAACCGGATTCCATCTCTGGTGGTTCATCTTTCCTGCTTGGGTTTGAGGAACCTGAGCTGAATGCCTGGAGTTGGTACCCTCATCATGTTGAGGGCGCACTACCGCACGAGTCTGGCAGCGATTGTTGATGGGAGTCCTTGAGAATGACTCCTGTCTTTTTGAATTAAGGTCCTGCGGGACCTGCTCATTCACTTTCTCAGAGTAAGGGAATAAATGGAAATTGCGTTCTGGGGATAACGACCCAAAACGGTTGGAGACGGTAGTCAGCACCTTCTGCTTCTTGATCGCTGGCCGCCGTTGTCCGGACGACCAGGTGGAGTTGTTAACTTGGAGGTCTTGACGAGCGGCCTCCAGAGTTGGGATAGTACCGTTGCGATGGTACTCCTTAACCAGTGCATTAGAAACCAAGCGTTGAAGACGCTGAGTTGGTGATGTCATCCTCAGAGCGGACAACGTTCCAGCAGGAGTAGTAGCATTGGTTTTCACAGCAGCAGACCTCACAGTAGAGGTGTCCACAGCAGTAGTATTCACAGGGGTGAATTTAAGGAAATCCATTTTGCAGAAGATCTTGAGAAAAGAGTGCATGTTCCATATAACAGACATAATCAAGATGAATCCAGCCACTGCATTTTTTGGATGAGCACATGTCAATGATTGCTTTGTTGGCCCAAGGGGCCTAACAAATAAGAAGAATATCACTTTAACTTGGTTAAGGATTCACGTCGGGTTGACCATTTTTGTTTCCCCACGATTTCGGGGATGACCTCCTGGACGGGAGATTCAAACGTTCCGATCAGTTTCTAGCGGGTTTGTTCGTAGAACCGGAAACATCCAATGATTCCACATCTGTTTGGACCGACTTTCCAAAGGTAGGCTCTCATTAGCTTGTGGACTAATGAGGCTTAGGAATTTGCATTGGTCGAGAGGATGGGAGGTCGGACTCATCACACCTTTTTGAGGGGAATTATTGTCTACTCCGGGACTCTCTTTATAGATTTAAGTAATGTTTGTGAATCCTTATTACATTACCAAGTATAAAATGAGCTTTCCTTAAGTTTTAACAATCAATGATTAAAATATGCAAGAAATTTAGAGAATCTTTTATATGTATTCGAGGTTCTTCATCAATAGAGAATCATCTGTATCTATTTAGAGATTCTTGGTCAATGGTATCCTTCGAAACAAAAAGTCTCTTGGTCATTATGATGACCGGGCTGGTTTTAAAGCCACTCAGTGAGGCACTTGAAGTTTATCATCATTCAGAAGGACATGGATTATTTCAAAGTTGGGATCGAACCCATAAATGGGCTACCTACGTATACTTTGTTTTGGAAAATGAATCAGAACCCACGTAGTTCGAGTAATGGAGTATGATGTTTATGATTGATGGCTGAAAGAAGAATGTCATAATTACTTTTACACTCTAAGATCATGTGAGTCATGCTCGGTGTTAGAAACAAGAGGTATTGGTAAAAATTAGACAATTGTGCCATGAAAGATGCAATCATAAGAATTTGTTTGGGGCTTATGTATGTATGACTGCCTAGATAGATGAAGGTTTAGGATTTACTTTTAGGGAGAAAATCCAGGAACAGGGTCCATAATGATATATGTGCTTTATGGAGATTTTGAATTCTCTAATCTTGGGGCTTGCTCCTAAGGAGGATGCCCAAGTTAGGAGGGGACTTATGATTGGGTTTTACTCCTGAAAAGGAAACCCAAATTAAGGGTAAATTAGGACTGGTTAAGAGAAATTTAAGGGGGGCTTGGGGTTTACTCCTGAAAAGGAAACCCAAGATTATGACTGGGACTTACTCCTAAAATGGAGGCCCAGGTTAGGGGACTTGGGGCTTACTCTTGAAAAAGGAATCCCAAGATTATGACTGAGTCTTATTCCTGAAAAGGAGACCCAGGTTAGGGATTAAGGTTTGGGGCTTACTCCTGAGGAGGATGCCCATATTATGATTGGGGCTTACTCCTGAGGAGGATGCCCAAGTTTAAGGAATTAAGGTTTGGGGCTTACTCCTGAGGAGGATGCCCAAGTTTGGGAACTTTAATAATTTGGGGCTTACTCCTAAAGAAGGATGCCCAAATTAAAGGATTTATAACTGGGGATTATTCCTGAAAAGGAGACCCAAGATAAGGATTCTATCATCTTAAAGGATGAGGTTTAATGAATGAACTCTCCATATTTAGTGACATAAGTATATTTAAATCACTAGGTTTTGAGAGATATTCCACAGAATTCCTTTCAGAAAAAGAAGTCAAATCAAGAAATCATGCCATAAATGGCTTTGAAGAGTGTCTTGAAGACTGAATCTTGAAAAGGAAATGTGTAATCTCTTAAGAGGGGTAAAATGGGCAAGATGGGCACCCAAAAAGGTAGGGGCGCGCAAGTCTTGAAAGGCGCGAAAGTATTGCGGCGGCGCGCAAGTATGGGTCGCGCAAGTATACTTGCGCGACATGAGGGGTACTTGCGCGATTCTCAAACATCATTAGAATACTTGAGCGACTCCTTTTAATCACTTTAGAATCCTCTTGAGCTTCTTCCAGAAAAGGGACGCGCAAGTTATATTAAAGGAAATAAGTTGGCGTGCAAGTGTTGATAAGTTTCAACACTTAGGCCTTCCTTCTTCTCTTTAGATCTTCCATTCTAGGTAAGAAATTACCTTAGAAGTGTTCCGGAAGGTTTGAGAAGAGACTTGGGCATCGGGAGATTCAATCCGAGTTTCTGGAAAAAGATCCTCTCGAATGGGGGGCCCACAGGGTCTATTTATAGGCAAAAGAAGACCCTGGGCGGTTACCGGGCGGTTACCACTTAGGTCGCGCAAGTCACTTGCGCGACCAAGGGTGCCACGCATGTGTACTTGCGCGACAGTGAGATAACTTGCGCGGTGTAGTTTCTGTTGATCTTTTGTTCATGCCTTTGTCGATTTTTGATGTTTTCCTCAAAGGTTGAATCACTTTGAGCTCAGATATTCCCTTTTCCGATCTTTAGATTCTGTGACGAAAGGAGCGTCAACAATAATATATATATATAACCAAATTATCCAACCATGAACCACTAATCCAATTTATATTACTATGGAATATGTTCATATAAGGATAGATACCAAAAAAAATTAAAATTGATGCCTTTATGGAAATATTATTCACATGTTATATAATAACCATGGTGTATAATTATATCTAAACAAATACTAATAGTATAAACCACTAATATAAGTTTCAAAAAAAGATAAGGCATATTTTCATGGTGTGACAATTAATAAAATAATATATGACTGTGAATTTAATAAAACCAAACCATTTATTACTCTAAAATATATTTCATATGTTGAAAAAATATAACTTTATTTAGTTGAGAAAAGTCTTAATATTGTTTTCTTTATTAACTAATTCACCTTCACATTTTTGAATCTCCAAAACTAGTGAGGTATTATTTCACATGTGAGGATCATTTAGAGTAATAAGTACCCATATTGTATATAGAGACCCAACCATTTATTACATTACTATTACATCATTTAAAATATAAACAATATAATAGTATAACACATATAGGATCCCATTCTTTAGTGTCTTGGGAAAACTAGGCCCATTCATAACTTTTACTACATAAATCATAAACAATCATTTAATTCCTTCTTCACTGGCTTCTTAATGGCACTTTCTCTCTCCTTAGTACATGTAGTCACCTGAGGATATACATCAAAAAGGGGTGAGCTAAAATACTAGTAAGAGGATAGATTAGAACAATATATCATGGGGTGAGCATAATCATAACACGGGAAAAAGATCATGAACATGAGAGGAAGCATAAATATAAGACTTCAAATGTGGAAATACATAAAAATGAAACATCATGTCTTAGTGGTTAAATATCACACATAATCATGAAAAAATATAGCATATTTTACAAATAATTTCACATTTACTCATGAGATTCAACACTTTACCCAATTCATTGGAGCGCTGTATAATTCCGGGCACACCCGTCACATTGAAACATTCATATTGCGCTATATAATTCCGACCACACCCATCACATCATAACATTATCATTTATCATGCATTCAAAAATTATCATATAACAAAAAACATAACTAACCCATGAAAACGAATGGGTTTAATCTCATAAGAAAACATTCATAAACATTGGGTTCCCAAAGGAAAGAGGGAATAACATACATGTTACAAGAACAGTCAATCTTGAATGAGAAGTAAAAGGTGTGTTCTTGAAAGAAGAGTTCTTTTGGAAAACATTTGGTTTTTCATAAATACTAGTGAAAAAAATGTATATCCCAGAAAAGGAAATAAACATATAAAAAAATGATTTTGTAGTAGTAACCATATAAAAAATGGAGTGAAAGAGGGAGAACCCGAAGGATGGAATTTGGGTTCGAGAATTTCCCCTTACCTTGTATACGAATTCTTCCATCTCTTTAATGTCATGTATGATGACAATATATTAATTAATTATAAATTCCAGGACCTTTTATACATGAATAGGGTTAATTCTCATTTCATTATGTCATTTTATGTTCTTTTGGATGACTTATAGAGTTTAAAAACACTGTTTTGGGATGTTTGTTTTTATGGTTTTTCTTGGGTTATTCACTTGTATTCATAAATTGAAGTTCGAGTAGAACATGGGTAAACATCCAAAACAGATATTACATGTTATTAATGAAATTAAAGAACTTAAAATGATCTTAAAATGATTTATATTATATGCCACGTGGATGAATCATTAGATAAAATTAAATGATGATTGTTTGGGTTAATTTGGACAGTTTGTCGATCACAAAGAACTTGTTTTAATTTATCACTTAGTAATATGTACATAAGATAGATCCAAATTTTTAATATGAAATAATACATATAATATATTTTGGTTCAAAAATAAAAATGGTTTCATGACCAGATATGAAGGTATAAATAGAAGAATAAAACATGTCGTTCTTGAAGGTGATAAATTAACACCTCACGAACAACATTCTATTTAATAAAATAAAAGGAAGATGGAAATGAGTTGGATGATATAATATCACATTAGTTTAATAAAATTCCATTATATTCATGATACTATATTTACCATACCATTTGGAAAAATATAGGTTGGGATAGAATAATAAAAGAACTTGAAATTGGATGGGAATTAAAGGAGAAGATGGAGAGAAATTACCTCTTAACTCCTCTTGAGATCCTCTTTAAGGGACTAAGCTTGGTATTTTGATGATACCAAAAGCTATTGGACATGAGATAGGGGATAGGGAAGATTTTTGGGTAGAGTTTATACAAGGATTTAAGCTTGACAGGCGTGAGGAAATGAGGGTGTGAAGGGTGGTATTTATAGTGGAGGGGAGAGGGGTTTTGTTAATATAAAATTCATTAGTTTATTAATTTCCCCTAAGACAAGGAAGAATGAGTCTTATATGACCAATAATAGTTACTTTATAATTTTTTCTCGAACCAAGTGGGCTTAAATCAGAAGAACATCACACATGACCCTATAATTATCTTATTTAGATTATTTTGTAAATTATGGTATTTCACTATTCATCAAAAAATTCATGTATTTCAGAAAAATAGCAAAAATTTACCACACTCATTTTTCGACATGTATAATCAAAAAATGAATTCCATTTTTCAAAAATAATTTTCCAAATACAATTACTTTAATATTTAATTAATGTCATGGTTTATTACTAAAAAACAGTTTTAAAACATTCATTTACTTATTCTAAAATATAGGTACATCAAAATTTCACATGAATATTATTTTTACACTATAATAGGTAAGTTTACTATTCCTTAGTATATATAACTATTCATAAGGGTATGTTACTATTCATAAGGGTAGGTTAATATTCCCCAAAAATTATTTTTGTTTTATTAGACTCCAAAAATCATCTTGAACAGAACCGTGTATGTCAGATTTTCAAAATTCCCAATACAGAAGTGACAAACTTATGTTTAAAGGTCACTTAGCTCTTATTAGTTAATTATGTTGTTTTTTCATGTTATTTTATGACATATTTATAAGAAGATAATTTCCATTGAAAAACGTTGTGTCGTTACATTCTTCCCCCCCTTATGAAATTTCACCCCCGAAATTTCAATTTACACAAACAGGTGAGGGTACTTCTCCCTAATCACATCTTCTGGTTCCCAAGTAGCATTTTCAAGCTTATGGTTCCTCCAAAACACTTTAACAAGATGAGTTGTCCTGTTGCGCATAACCATATCTCTCTGATCCAGAATCTCTACTGGCTGCTCCTCATAAGAGAGATCATCTTCCAACTGTACCCCCTCTGAGTTTAGTACATGTGAGGGGTCCGGTATGTACTTCATTAGGAGTGATATGTGAAACACATCCTAAACTTGAGCCATATTCTGTGTAATTTCACGCCAATAGGCGACGACTCTTATGTGGTCAAGGATCTAAAAGGGGCCAATGTACATTGGGCTTAGCTTCTATTTCTTCCCAAATCGCATGGCTCTCTTCCATGGTGATATTCATAGGAAGACTTTATCTCCAATGTATAACTCCAATTCCCTTCAACAGTTATCATCATAGCTCTTTTCCTAACTCTGAGCATCTTTGATGTGTTTCTGGATGACTTGAACCTTCTCTATCATCTTTTGAACAAGATCAGGTCCTAGTAGTTTTCTTTCTACAACTTCATCCCAATAGGTTGAAGTTCTAAATCGCTTTCCATAAAGAGCTTCATATGGATCCATCCGAATACTCGAGTGGAAGCTATTTTTTCTATTAGAACTCAACCAATGGGAGATACTGATCCCATCCCCCTTTGAATTCTAGAGAGTAGGCTCTTAGCATATCATGAAGTGTCTGAATAGTCATTTCAGACTGGCCATCAGTTTGGGGGAGATAGGCCATGCTGAAATTTTATTCAGTACTTAAATCATGTTGAAGGCTCCTCCAGAAGTTATATTTGAACCTCATATCATGGTCAGAGACAATAGAGAGTGGAACACCATGCATTCTCACCACTTCTTTCACATTTATCTTTGCAAGTTGTTCAAGCGAGAGATCTTCCCTAATAGTGATAAAATGGGATGTCTTGGTGAGTCAGTCAACCACAAACCATATAACATTATTTCCATTTGACTTCTTCGGGAGACCCATGACAAAGTCCATAGTATCATTTTCCCATTTCCACATGGGTATAGGCAATGGTTTCATCATCCCTTTGGACTTTTGTCCCTCTGCTTTAACTTGCTGATATACCAAGCACCTTGTTATATATTCCGCAATCTCCTTCTCCATGTTATCCCACCAGAAGCGTTCTCAGAGATCACAGTACATCTTGGTACTCACAGGATGGATAGAGAAAGTTGAGTGATGAGAATTTTCCAATATCACCTTTATCCTTGGTGATGAAGGCACACAAAGCCACGTTCCAAACCAAATCACACCATCATTGTTGATATTGAACTCTTGCAGCTTCCCTTCCTTTACTGCATTCACCCTCTTTTGTGTATCCACATAATCCATTTGTGCTTCCTTAATCTTCTCTTGGATTTATGGTTGCACAATCATTTGGGAAAGGTAGGATGTATCCACTGCCTTATCATTCCCAAATCCATCATTTGCATATCTAAGAAGATTGGGTCTTTCTCAATTCGTAACATGGATAGAGTAGCGGGTTATTTTCTGCTTAGAGCATCAACTACATTGTTCTCCATTCCAGGATGGTGGTGAATTAAAAAATCATAATCCTTGATTAGCTCTAACCATCTTTTTTTATGCATGTTGAGCTCCTTTTGTGTTAATATATACTGTAGGCTCTTGTGGTTGGTGTATATGTCACACTTCTCACCATAAAAGTAGTGCCACCATATTTTCAAGGAAAAAATCACAGCTACCAGTTGTAGATAATGTGTGGGTAGTTCCGCTCATGGATCTTCAATTGCTATGAGGCGTAGGCTATCACATTATCATTTTTCATGAGTACGCAACCCAAGACGTTATTTTAAGCATCATTGTATATCACAAAATATTCTCCACTTTTCAGTAGTCTGAGTACAGGTGCATTGATCATCCTTCTCTTTAGCTTCTTGAAGATTCCCTCACATTCTTCCATCCAGATATACTTTTCCCTTTTCCTTGTTAACATAGCTAGTGGGCTTGAAAATCCTGAGAATTTTCTCAGAAAACGTCGATAGTACACATCTAATCCAAGAAAACTATGGATTTATGTGACACAAGAGGGATGGGGCCATTCCTCAATCACCTCTGTCTTTGATGGATCCATAGAAATTCCCTCACTTGTGATCACATTTCCCAAGAACATGACTTGTTTCATCCAAAAGTCACACTTACTGAACTTGGTGTACAACTTCTCATTTCTCAATGTCACCAACACAAGTCTTAGATGTTCTTCATGTTCCTCCTTGCTCTTGGAGTAGATGAGAATATCACCAATAAAAACTACCACAAATTTGTATAGGTAATGTATAAATACTCTATTAATAAAATCCATGAAGATTGCAGGGGAATTAGTAAGTCCGAAGGGCATCACCAAAAACTCATAGTGCCCATACCTTGTACGAAAGGCAGTCTTCTGAATATCTTCATTCTTCACCTTTACCTGATGATATCCAGAACAAAGATCCACCTTTGAGAAGTATTGAGATCCTCTTAACTGGTAGAACAAGTCATCAATCCTTGGGATAGGATACTTGTTCCTTATGGTGATCTTGTTGAGTTCCTGATAATTGATACACAACCGCATTGTTCCATCCTTCTTCTTCACAAAGAGCACTGGTGCACCCCACAGTGATGAACTAGGGAATATGAACCCTTTGTCCAAATGATATTTCTACTACTTCTTTAACTCCTCTAGTTCGATAGGATCCTTCCTATAGGGACATTTTGAGACAGGAGTAGCTCTGGTTATGAGTTCAATTGAGAACTCTACCTCACGATCTGGGGGAATTTCAGGTAACTATTCAGGAAATACATCTTTATATTCCCTTAATATGGGCATTTCTACAAGGTTGGAACTATCCTTAGACCCAACCATTTAAGAGAGGTATGCTTCTTCGTAGGGGATCAACATCCACACAGATGAAGGACTTTTCAAAGGAGATTTATGATCTTCCTTCTATTTGTAGAGAGGCATGGGATGGTTCAGAATAAGAAAATATATTTCCTTTTCCAGATAGTTGATTTGTTCTATATATAATGAGAGTCAATCCATTCCCATTATAGCGTCGAATTCCACCAAGGTAAGTATTACGAGATTCGCCGGAAGAATCTTACCACATACGCCAACAAGAGAAGAGTCAAACACTAGGGTTTAAATGATTACACCACTTGGTGTTCTTATAGATATCTCTACTTCAAGGTTTCGATACTTCAATTCTATAGTTCTAGAAAACATGCAAGATATAAAGAAATGCAAAGAACCAGAATCAAATAAAAAATTTTCCATTTTTGAGTGAATAAGATGTGTACCTTGTACGACTGCATTATCTTGCTCCACTCCCAAAGTATTAATGGCATAAGACTTACCTTGTTCCTTTGGATTTTGTGGCTATTGATGCTGATTACCCTCGAGAACTCGAGGTTTAGTGCACTCGATCGCACAGTGCCCTAGCTCCCTACAGTTGTAGCATTGAACTATGAGTGGTTTTATCCTTTAATCGGCTACAATCTCCTTCTTTTTCATATATTTTCGACACTCTTGAGAATCATGTCCTTCTTTCCCACACTTGAAGCATTTCCCCGTCCCTTTGAGGTAGTTCCCAGGATGCAACTTCCCACATTTTTGGCACGTGGGTCATTGAGTTTTCTTCCCACCTTTATCATTAGATCCACCGGCTTTAAACTCCATCATTCATTTCTTATCACCATAGCCATGGGACCATTCTCCAAACTCCGTCACCACATTGAGAGCACACCGAACAACTTCTTCATAACTCCCAAAGTGTTGAATTTCAGGAGCCTTTATATGGAGTGGTTTTAATCCACTATAGAATATACCAATTCTGCTATCATTTTTGATAAAAAAACCCGAAGCATACCTTGCAAGCCTTGTGAAATTCACTTCCTAGGTTGTGACAAAGGTGGGTTGAGCTCTATGAATTCTCTCTCCATCTTTGTGCGAAGAGTTCTTGGGAAATAGTTGTTATGAAACATTATCTTAACGTCTTCCCATTCCATCACTTAAATTTTCTCCCTTGGATTAGTGTTATTAATCAAAGCCCACCATTGATCAGCATCTCCATCTAGATGATAAAAGTATAGTGTCACCTTCTCCGTCTCAGAACAGTTAAGAACAGAAAAATATTCTCTATGGAGTTGACCCACTTTTCCGCAACTAATGAATCAGAAGATCCACTAATCTTCGGTGGTTGTTGCCGCATAAAACATTCGATATCCAGTTGCTCTATCTTTTTTTAAGGATGGAATTCCCCATTATTATAGTTAATTTTCATAACATGATATAATTGGGTAATCATTGCCCTGAATTTCTGATCTCCACCTCCCAAATCATTGGGGATGTCCTTCAGGCAATCGTTGTAATGACCCTCACATGCGTTGTTGGCCTTGTTTCTCTTGGTTCCCACCAGTTTCTAAAATAGAAAAGGTTAGAACAAAAAATAAGTCAACAAGTCATGAATAAATAACTTATTCATTTCCACAATTTATACTAAAATAATTACATATGGGATCCCTCTGTAGAGATTCTTGTGTGCATATTTGTGCTTAGTTTCATGATAGAGGTTTTCACTAGGATTCACTAATCCTAATTACCAAATTAACTAAACCTTGCCTCTGATACCAACTATAGAGACCCAACCTTTTCTTAAACTATTATTACACCACTTTAAAGATAAGAAACATAATAGTATTACACATAGAGGATCCAATGGTTTCCTCCAATGGCCCGAAGGCCTTCAATTTTTTTTTGATTTTTGATAATCCACCTTTCAAGGGGTGAGGTGGAACCATTACAAGGCCTGTAGGTGTAAGAATTACATGGCCCATAGGCCTTAGGGGAATTCATTTCCCATAAGCTTCAAACATTACATACAACCCAGACTAACTACTTGGAACTTCTCCTCCCCATTACCTTCATCGTGAAATCAGCTCTCCACCATCGCATGGCTGTTCGACTAGGCATTCCCGTGCCTGCACAGACTTGTCTTGATGGAATGTTCCATACCCTCTCATTCTTGAAATCCATTTAGCTTCTTCTATGATGAAAGATCCTTGCTCATCCTCCTTCTGATGCTTTTTCCTTGTAGGTTGTCTGGTTTGCATCTGCACTTTAAGGTGGCCCGAAGTCCTTGAGGTGGCCCGAAGGCCTTACTGACCCGAAGGCCTGGGTGGCCCAAAGGCCGTAAAGGACTCAGGGACCAAATCAGTTCCATGAAGGCCCAAATGGGGGCATATTCACGGCAGATACAGTTCCAAACAGTGCTTGCTACAGTTCCCACTACAGTTCCCACTATAGTGCCGCACAATTCCTGCTACAGTCCCTGCAACAGTTCCTACTGCAGTTCCTACTCCAATACTGCTACAGTACCCAGAAATTATCCCCCACCTGGATTTGATACTGGGTCTCTTGGATGCACATAGGGAGTCCTCACCAACAGGGTTGAGGATCATGTGCATCTAATGGTTTAGTGTCTTGGGAAAACTAGGACCATTCATATCTTTTACAACATAAATGATAAACAATCATTTAATTCCTTCTTCACTAGATTCTTGTTGAAACTTTCCCTCTCCTTAGTATATGTAGTAACATGAGGATACCAATAAAAAAGGGGTGAGATAAAATCCATGTAAGAGGATAGATGAGAACAATATATCATGGAGTGAGCATAATTATAACATAGGAAAAAGATCATGAACATGAGAGGAACCATAAATATAAGACTTGAAAGGTGGGAATGCATAAAAATGAAACATCATGTATTAGTGGTTAAATACCACACATAATTGTGAAAAAATATAGAATATTGTCCACATCATTTCAAATTTACTCACGAGATTCATCACATTACCTAATTCATTGGAGCGCTGTATAATTCTATGCACACCCGTCACTTTGAAACAATCATATTGCGCTATAAAATCATGGGTGCACCCGTCACATCATAACATTATGATTTATCATGCATGCCAAAATGATCATATAACAAAAATAACATAACTAAACCAGGAAAATTAATGGGTTTCATCTCATAAGAACACATTCATAAACATTGGGTTCCCAAAATAAAGAGGTAATAATATACATGTTACAAGAACCATCAATATTGTATGAAAATTAAAAGGCGTGTTCTTGAAAGAAGAGTTCTTTTGGAAAACATTTGGTTTGTCATAAATACCAGTGGAAAACATGTATATCCCAGAAAAGGAAATAAAATGATGAAAAGGTGATTTTTTAGGAGTAACCATATCAAAAATTTAGTGAAATAGGGAGAACACGAAAGATGGAATTTGGGTTTGAAAATTTCCCCTTACCTTGTATTTGAACGCTTACTTATCTTTAATGTCCTGTATAATGACATTATATTCATTATTTATAAATTAAAGAACCTTTTATACATTAATAGAGTTCATTCTGGTTTTATTATGTCATTTTATGTTCTTTTGGATGACTTATAGAGTTTAAAAACATGGTTTGAGGATGCTCGTTTTTATGGTTTTTCTTTGGTGGTTCACTTATATTCATAAATTAATGTTTGGGTAGAACATGGGTAAACATCCAGAACTGATGTTACATGTTATTAATGAAATTACAGAATTTAAAATGATCTTATAATGAGTTATATTATATACCATGTGGAAGAATCATTAGATAAAAATTAAATGATGATTGTTTGGGTTAATTTGGGCAGTTTTTCGATCACAAAGAACTTGTTTTAATTTATCACTTTGTAGTATGTACATAAGTTATATATAGAACATTAAATAGGACATAATACATTTAAAATTTTCTGTTTCAACCCTAAAAATGGTTTCATGACCAGATATGAATGTAGAAATGGAAGGAGAAAGCATGTCGTTCTTGAAGGTGATAAATTAACACCTCACGAACAACATTCTCTTTAATAAAAAAAATAGAAGAGGGAAATGGGTTGGATGATATAATATCCCATTGGTATCATAAAATTCCATTATATTAATGATACTAGAGTTACCATACCATTTGGACAATGATAGGTGGGGAGATAATAATAAAACAACTTGAAATTGAAAGGGAATTAAAGGAGAAGAGGGAGAGAAATTACCTCTTGAATCCTCATCTTGAGATCCTCCTTAAGGGCCTAAGCTTGATCTTTTAATGAGACCAGAAGCTCTTGGACGTGGTGGAGGGGCTAGAGAAGATGTTTGGGAAGATTTTAGACAAGTCTTCAAGCTTTAGAGGTTTGAGGACATGAGTGTGTGAAGGGTGGTATTTATAGTGGAGGGGAGAGGGTTTTACTTAATATAAAATTCATTAGTTTATTATTTTCCCCTAAGACAAGGAATAGTGAGTTTTAAATGATCGAGAATATTAATTTTATAATTTAATACCGCACCAAGTGGGATTAAATCAGTAGAAAATCACACATGACCCTATAATTATCTTATTTAGCTTATTTTGTAAATTATGGTATTTCACTATTCATCAAAAAATTCAAGTATTTCAGAAAATTCCCAAAAATTTACCACAGACATTTTCTGACATGTAGAATCAAAAAATGAAGTCCATTTTTCAATTTTTTTTTCCAAACATGATTAATTTAATATTTAATTAAAATCATGGTTTATTACTAAAAAACAGTCTTAAAACATTCATTTACATATTCTATAATATAGGTACATCGTACTTTCACTTGAATATTTTTTTTATTCTATCATAGGCAAGGTTATAATTAATTAGGGTATATCACTATTCATAAGGTTTTGTTAATATTCTTAAGGGTAGGTTACTATTCCCAAAAAAAATATTTTTGTTTTATCAGACTCCAAAAATCATCTTGAACACAAATGTGTATGTCAGATTTTCAAAATTCTCAATAAAGAAGTGAAAAAATTAAGCTTAAAGTTCACTTAACACATAGTAGTTCATTATGTTTTTTTTTCATGTGATTTTATGACATATTTATTAGAAGGGAATTTCCATTGAAAAAAATTGGGTCATTACATTGTACATATAAATTATTAAAAAAATTATTTATACATTCAATATTTTTTTAAAAAGGTTATGCATAGAAAAAAAACTTTTTATGAGATGAATTACTTTAATTAGAATTACTTCATCATATATGACCTCATTATCCATTTCTTTGAGATTCATGTTTTTAGCAGCCCCATTTTCATTTAAGTAACCCTTTATTTAATATTTTTAAGTATATAAATCATTTGGGTGAAGTTTGGGTGGGTTTGGAAGAATTTTGGAATGTTTTTGGGATTTTAAAAAGGCTCAAAATTTGAGCATGTTTAGTGAAAATTGTGAAACTCTTACAGGAAACCATGCATAGTGAGACATCGGCTAAGGGGAGGCACGTGGTTAAGTGCACAATTTGGAAAAACCAAGAGACCACCTTTAGAAAACCATTAAAAATGGGATAACAGTATTTTCATTGTTGGTATATGGTTTTTCTATCCATGCAGGCCAACCATGCGAGGGGGCCCTTGAAGTAGAGGATGAAACACAATGAGAACACATTTTTTCCAACCAAGAAACTAACCATGTGTTGTTTAATAAACTATATCCTAAAATGAATTACCATTTCTTTCAAGTAAGAAACCCTTTATTTATGATTTTATGTATATAAACTATTTGTGTGAATTTTGGGAGGCTTTCGAAGACTTAGGGAATATTTTTTGGGATTTTATAAAGGGTAATGTTTTTAGAATGGTTAGTGAAAAAGGTGTAACTCGTATAAGAAACCATGCATAATTAAACATGGGCTAAGGGGGTGGCACACAGTTTGGAACACGGTTTGGGAAAACCATGTGTCCACATAGGGAAAACCATGAGAAGTGGGAAAATATGATTTTTTACACTTCATGCATGATTTCACTATCTATGCGGGCCAACCATGAAAGGGTCCACTTGAGGCAAAGGCTGGAACAGAGTTAGCAAACAGTTTTCTTATCTATGCAAATAACTATGAACTGTTTTAAAACTAGTTCCTAAAAAAGTAAATCTATGTTAGGATTAAGTTTTCACATCTCATTTTTGATCCATTTCATCCCTAACTCAAAAATTATTCTTACCAAATGTTTTGGAACCTTTCTACATTGGATGAGAAGTTAACCAGAGGCGTTTCATGGTGTTTTGATGTTTGATTCCCTCGGTAAGTCTCCTTTTATGATTGATTTTTTTGTTTTTTAGATTTACATTATTACCTCCCTTGGTTTTAGACTTAGTACACTGATGATATATATGAGTTTATTTATGCCAATAATGTTTATATTTTTCCATTTCGATGTTTGGGGATGATATTTAAGGTGGGGTTTTGGAGATTCAACCTAGTTTCGTTGGTGTTTTGGTGCCATTCATCATCTTTTACAAAATTCCAAGGATAGGTGGCTTTACTCTCAACTTCTATTATTATAAATTTAGGGGTTAGTCTCAATTTATTTAAATTTATTGAAATTTATTATGAAGTTTTTGTGAAAAGAATGGTAGAAACACTCTTTAGTGATTGTTGGTATATTTTTGATACATTTTTTGAAAAAATTGATTTTTAAGTGATTTTAAAATTTTGATTTTAAAATGGTTGTTTGTTTCATTCCTAGAAGTAATTTTTTATTTGAAAGGTTCTCAATTAATGAGTAATTTTATTAAAATGGATTGAAATGGTTGATTTGAAATGGTTTTGGAATACATGGTTTGTTTGAGGTCTTTCTTTCGATGTGGCCCCAAATAAGAGGTGTATACCATTGGGGTATAAAGTTATGTGACCCTGAATAAGTGTTATGTGTCATTGGTACATAAGTAAATTGGACACATTGTGATGAATTAGTAGATACAAGAGAAACTGATCATGAGTATAGAACTTACAGAGAAACATTCATGTGTGGGTGTGCTTCTGAATCATTGAATGGGTATTCCAAAAAGTAATGTGAAATGGTTTAAATATTAATTTCTTGCTTTAATTAGAAAATATTTTGGTATTGAACTATTCATATTTTTTTAAATATTGTTAAAATATTAAAAAAATTATATAATTTTTTTATGTAAACATTCTAACTGGTTTTATCCTAGTGTGGTGGGTAGGGAAGTCATTTGGATAAAGCCTACTATGATTCATTACCGACCCCTGCTTTGTAAATTTGGTGATTTTGTACATATTTTTATCATAAAATAGGAAAAGGTAAAGTATCTCACTTCTTTGGTGGTATATCATGATTCATGGGATATATTGTGGAGTTGGATCATGGATCATATTTGGATCTATGGAGTTATGTCTTTGGAGACTTTGAGTTTTTGTGGTTTTGTCTTCTGCTTCATACTTTGAGGTTGTTGTCTTCCATTGTGGTACTTTATTATAGTTTTTTTGATATAAATGGTATTGATTTGAGTTTTTTTACAGTTTTATCATGAATAATGTAGTATTATCTTTATGGAATGTTTGGTTGGGTTGTTTTATTTCTAAAAGGAAAAATATTCACCTAGTGGTATTGAAGCACTTGGTATTTATTTCCAGATATTAGCAACTTAGGGATGTTGCTTATGGAAAAGTATCAATTTTTCCTTAACTTTATCTAATTAAGATGGGCTTGATGTTACAAGTGGTATCAACTTTTTCATTCCTTGGCGTTAATGTAATATTATTATTGGTCAGTCTCTGACTTGGTCATCATTTTTTTGGTCTTAGAGTTGACATTCATTCTGGTTTAATTCATGGATTTGGGATGATATAAAGGAGTAGGATTGTTTGGAATTAAAATTTAGGGCATAAAAATACACAACTAACTTGTTTATGCTAATCTTTAAGTTAACATGGAGTTAGATACATAAGTGTTTGGGAGACACTTATAGAATTTTGAATCTCATTTTCATGTTCTTAGCCAACGAGTCAAAAATTACATAGATATATAAATGAGTTCCCACTAGGAGTGAAGATTTCATCTTGAGTAATAATTTATGATTTTGTGAAAACAAGTTGATTTTAAAATGGTGTTTAAATTATTGTCAAATGTGATATTTTTAAATTGGAATTCTATGAGTATTTTTAAAATAGTATGATTTTCAAAACATGGTGGAATTTTAAAAATGGGTTGAAAATGGAAAGTGTTGTATTTTGGAAAGCCTTGTTATGATATGTTTGATGTGGTAGAACTTAAAATTGTTAGGACTTCTGTTTTTAAAGAGTAATACTTATGGTTTTGGTTGTTTTATTAGAAAATGTCACCTAGTAGGAATTGTAGAAACCAACTGGTGGGGCTATTGAGAACGTGGTTTCACCAGAGCCATATGTGTACCAATAGCTGGTTCAGATTATATTCCATTATTTTCCGGCTAGGGAAATAGGGAATATGAGAGATAAACCAAGGATAGTGGATCATTCTATCCAGTTTGAAAAGTAGAATCCACCCATCTTTATAGGTTCTTCAGAACCAGGAAAGGTAGAGGTATGGATGAATAGGATTAATCAAATTGTCAATTTCCTTAGAACACCGTAAGAGATGAAATTCAATCTGGAAACATATATTCTAAAGGATATTTCACACCAATGGTATGATTTTATAGTTATGTTTAAATTATACCAATCCATTTCATGAGGGGATATTGAATAATTGTTTAACAAACAATTCTATCGTTATACGATCATAATATCTATAGAAATGGAATTATTATGATTGAAATAAGATATCCACACCGTGATAGAGTATGTGACTAAAATTTTGAATTTATAGTTATTTTCACATAAAGTTTCTTCTAGTTTATCCTTAAAGTCACACATTTTTTAATCGAGTTTGAGGAAAGAGATTCACTCAAACATTTTCATGCTTTGTTTAACAGACTATACTGAGATGGTCCATAGAGAGATAGTATAAGAAAGGGACATATAAAGAGCTATGTATGGATGGATTTTGTTGACACCTACATGAAATAATAAGAACTATAATACTATTATCAAGAGTAAGAGGGACACTTACTTCCCAGTTACAAGGATGAATCAAAATCTGATAGTTAGATCGATAAATATTCCTACAAAACCCATGAGAAAAGATGGATGTTTCCAATATAGTTCTTTAGACCACATAATGAAAGTGTGTAAAACACCACCTAGAGTATTGAACAATTGAAACTAGATGGGGAATATTTAGTTCTATTATCATAGTGATTTGTGGTTGGGTGCTTGGGAAAATTATAATGTATCACATACATCGTATGCTTCGATAGGACAAGGTAAGTAGAAAAATAATCATTAGTAGAATAATTCTATCCACGGTGATTATAGGAATGCAATGACTCCTCAACAAGGGAAATCTAAATAGGGATATAAATAATAATGTTACATGGGAAAGTAATTATATAGAGATGATAAAGTTTTTGTGGATGATCATTCTGGATTATCGATGGTGTGAGGTAGGAGTCTTTTAAAATATACCCTTATGGAAGATGTGTTCGACATGGGTACATCCCATTATTTTATTTTTTTCTTGTGCTATTAATTTACGGGGATTAAATTTTGAGATTCTACCTTCTGTGTTAAAACTTCAAACTCTTCTTGTTCAAAGAGAATATAGACCCATTATATATAAAGAAAGTTCTATAACTTTCTATGGACATAGTTGATATGGGACTTCTCTATTCTTGAGATGGGTTTCTATGACATATTACTATGTATGGACCGATTTACTATGTTCAAGGATCACAACTGTTATACTATAATATTTAGTTTCACGACTCATGATTGTGTTAGACATATCTCTAATGGAGACCAAAATTTAAAGGCAAGTGAAATGAGCTTTCTGGAACAAGTAGTTGGAATGATCTTGCTCTAGATGGTAGTGTTGAATTTTTCATAGATGTAAGAGATCAAGAATAATAGTTTTCAGTAGTTTTTGAATGGTATCATGATGTTTTCATGAAAATTTATTAGGGTTTCCACCTAAAAAAGAAGTGTATTTTATTATTGTTCTCATTACATGGACTGATTCTATTTCTCTTCCATTGTATCAGATAAAACCAACATAATTAAGGGAAATTAAAGTTAATTTAGAAGAGATGTAAAGAAATGGGTTCATTCATCCTAGAACATCTCTATGGGCATCACCAGTCTTGTCTATCAAAAAATGAGGATGAAACTCTTCAGCTATGTGTGGATTATCATAAGCTTAATCAAGTTACAATAAATAATTGTAATCCACTTCCCTAAATTTATGTTATGTTCTATAAATTGAGGGGAGATCAATGGTTCTCTTATATTGACATCTCATCAATATATCACCAAGTACAAGTTTAGAAGGATGGTATTTCAAAAATAGCTATTAGAAGTAGATATATCCATTATGATAATATGTTAATTCCTTTAAATCTAAATAATGCAACCAAAGTATTTAAGGCATTGATTAATCAGATATTTCAAAGTTATTTATATTCTTATATGGTGGTGTCTGTGGATGACATATTGTTTTATTCAAAGAAAAAGGATGAGTATGAGAAACACATGGAGAAAGTTATGGGAATCTCACAGGATCATTATTTTTATAAAAAAATTACCAAGTGCAATTTTTGTATAAAAGAGGTCCATTTCCTTTCCATGTAACTATGAAAGAGGTGTTTTTATGGATATAGAAAAGAGATAAGATTTTATCTCTTAGAAATCACCAAAGAATATCTTTGAGATAGAAGTTTCCTTGGATTGTCTTCTTATGACCGACATTTTGGTCGTGATTTATCATGACTAGATTCACCAATGATAGATTTAATAAGGAAGAATGATCCATTACAATGGAGTGATATATTTTAGAGGTCTTTTCAAGGGATTAAATTTATCCTTACATCAACACCAATCTTGATTTTTCCGTAATCTGAAAAAATGTGTGTGGTGTGTTGTGATGCTTTGGGATCTGGGTTGGGTTGTGTTCTCATGCAAGGAGATAATGTGGTTGGTTATGTCTCAAGGTAGTTATAGTTACATGATAAAAACTACCCAACATATGATTTTGAGTTAGATATCATAGTCTATGATTTCTAGACTTGCATTCATTACCTATTTGGTGAGAAATTTATTGTGATTAAGGATCATAACATCTTGAAACATATTTTCTCAAGAAGGGATTTGAACCTAAGAAAAATAAGATGCATGGAGTATCTCCAAATTTTCAAATTTGACTTAATGTATAAACTAGATAAACGAAATTTGGTGTAAGATTCCTTAAGTATAAAGTCATCTTCTTAGTTGGAAAAATAATCTTCAGATGGGTGGAATTTGTTGCTGGTTCTAGCTAACATGATCATGGATTATGAGGACCGAGGTGATTTATTTTTATTTCCTATTTTAATAATTCTAAATTTGGTTGATAAAGTTAAAGAGGCACAAAAATCCAATTCAAAATGTGTTTATATGAAGTAAAAACTCAATTTTGGGGAGACTATTAAGAATTGGAAGACAGATGAGCATTAATTTTTTTTTGTTTTGAGATTAGATGGTCATACATTTGGCTTGTAAAAAACTTTATCTTAATTCATACAACCATTCTAGAGGGGTTATTCATCTTGGAATATAGAATATTTATAAGGAATAGAGATAATACGTTTGGTGGGTCAATATGAAATAAAAGGTGTCTATGTTTGATTCAAGATTATTAAATTTTCAGCAGGTTATGTAAGAGCATCCCCAATGAGAATGTATGTTGTAGTATTTACCTATCCCAGTTTGGAAATGGGAGTAGATAATAGTGGATTTTTTCTTGGTTATCCCAATAATGGTTCATAAATACTATTCCATATGGGTTATAGTGCATCATCTCATAATGTGGGATCGTTTCATCAATTTTTTTGAATCTCATATGGTGGAGGACTTCTCAAAAATCTACATCCGAGAAGTAGTAAAGGGGAATGGGGTACCCTTTTTGATAATTTTATACAGATATCAAAGGTTTATTTTTCATTTATGGAAATTCCTATAGTAATCCCTTAGGAATTAGTTTATTATGAGTATAACATGTCATCATTATATGTTTCGTTAGTCTGAAATAATGATATAAATGTTAGAGGACATGTTTCAGGCTCGTGTAATGGAATTTGGTGGCTAATTGGAAGATCATGTACCATTATTGGATTCCTCATATAATAACGGTTATCATGACATGATAAATACAACTCATTTTGAAAACTTTTGTGGGTATACTTATGTTTCTCCAATTTATTGGGTGGAAATATGCGAGCCTTTATTGGTTGGACCAAGCATTGTCCAAGTGATAATAGAGAAGATTCAGTTGATTAAGAAATGGATGGAGATGACTCAAAGTCATCAGAAATAATATGTGGATCATCCTAAAAAACATCATCATTTTAAGTAAGTGATAATGTGTTCTTGAGGGTATATCTAAGGCTTGGGAATCATCATTATATGAATTAGGTAAATTTATATCCATGATACATAATCCATTTTGGGATACATTAATAGGTTGGTGAGGTGGAATGTCAATTATCAATACCACTGGGGTTTAATTTAGTGCATAACGTGTTTCATGTATCTTAGTTGAAAACGTATGAAACTGATCATGACCATGTCATTTGATGGGATCATGTTGAATGAGAGATGGATGCATCATTGGTGCATGTGAAAGTATGAATTGTGGATAAGAAAGATAAAGTCATGTGTGGGGAAATCTTTGTTCTGGTGTGGGTTTTATGGAAACATGGTCCAATTCAATAAGAGAAATGGGAACATGGGAATGAAATAAACGAGCAATGAAATAAACAATTTTAGGAAAAAATGGTTCTCTACTTCCCAGGAATGAAAAGTATATTGGTGGGGAGAATGTAGCACCCCCAGTTTCAAGTAATTGACCCTTTATTTATTTGTTTAAATTATGTAAAGTATTTGGGTAATGTTTGGGAGGGTTTGGAAGAATTTTGGACTATTATGGTGGATTTTATAAAGGTTTATGGTTTGAGAATAGTTAGTGAAAACTATGAAACTTCTAGAGAAAACTATGCATAGTGAGATATGGTCTAAGGGGGATGCACATGGTTAGACACACTATTTATCCAAACCATGTGACCACCTTAGGAAAACCATTAAAAGTGGGATAATAGAATTTTTCATAGTTGGTGCAATGTTTTTCTAACCATGTGAGACAACCATGTGAGGGGCCCCATTAGGTAGTGGTTGGAACAGAGTTAGATCATGGTGTTCCAAACTGTGTGACTAACCATTCACAATTTAAAAAATAGATCCTAAAAGTGGATCAAGGTTAGGATTAATTTTTAGCCCTTAATTTTGTCACCATTTTGGACCTAACATAAAAATTATTCCTCCGAAAGGCTGTGGAATATTTCCCCATCAAATCAAAAGTAATCTAGAGGAATTTCTCAGTTATTTAAAGCATTATTCTCATGGTAAGTCTTATTTTTCGGTTTTTTTCTTGTTTTTTCTTAGATATACTTTTTTCCATCTCTCAGTTTCTTATATTTAGTTTGATGTAGATATATATAAGGTGGTTTACTCCAATCATGGTCATATTTTTCCTTTTTTATGTTAGGGGAAGATATCCAACGTGGGATATTAGAGATCCAACCTAGTTTCATTGGAGTGTTATTGATGATATTATTTTACACCAAAATTCTAGAGGTAGTTGGCTTTATTATCAACTACTATTATTAGAACATGAAAAAAATCAATAATAAGGATGATATAATTATAACATATCCAACCTCATTTCAATATAAATGGGTAATGCCTCATCCAAAACCCAATCTCGTTTTTCTCATGAGACCTACAGATACATAAAGGGGCTATATTGGGCCCTAACAATCACTTACTGAGTCCAATGAATGGTAACTAGAGTAATAAACATGTTCAAACTAGTAAAATTTAAAATTTTAAAATTACCCCACTAAATAAACATGTTCATGAGCTAACCAGAGTAATATGAATGTTATCAAACTAGTAAATACACAGTAAAATTGATCATAAAACATCCAAATAAATAATAAGGATGAAATAAATATAACATATCCTTAGTGTATCATAGGTACAATTAAGGTTTTGATGTCACTGATTAATAGAAATACCATAAATCATCTTCATAGGCATTTTTGAGGAAAATAATCTCTACATTTTGGAAATAACCATTTAAAATATTTTTAATAAAAATTGAAAATAATTTTATTTTAAAATATTATTTAAATATCATAAAATTAGTTTTAAAACATTTAATTTTCACGATGGTGGTAAATTTTATTCAATTCGTATACATTATAACCAATATTCCATGCAAATTTTCACCAAAATCCAAATGGGTATAGTTTTGAAAACAACATGAAGGTTCATTTCAAAAAAACGTTAAAATGTAAAAATGGGTAAATAAGTATTTTATAAATAATTTGGAAAATGTTAAAAATAATTTTTTAAAACATTTTTAGAAAACATGTATTTTGATGAAAAATAATTTTTGTCCGAAGAGAGAAATAATGTTTGATTCTCTTAAAAAAACTTCCTCAATAATTCTGAGTACCAAAGAGTATAAAATGGAATTATTAATTGGAAAAAATCCTGAATAATGAAATTATAATAAAATATATTGATTTTAAGATAAAAATTTTAAATAATTCTTCCAAGGGACACTTAATCGAAAGTAATACTGATTAAAAGTGAGATTATGGAATAATCCCCTACCAATTTGGTAACTTTTGAAACATATAATCCATGAAATAAGTAACATTAAGTGAAAAACTAAATAAAATGAAAATAATTTATTTCTAGATATATAATAAAAAAATGTAGTATATAGACCACAAAAAAGGAATAATAAGTGAATATGGAATACATATGACGAAAGTAAAATTGAGATGAGAAACCCTAACCTTGATTCTAACTCATCATGTATGTTCATTTTCATCTTAAATAATAAAATTATGTTAATTATTTAATATATTAAGAAATATTTTAAACCCTATTATTCCTTTTATTTCACTTGTTACCAAGTTATATATTTTTACTCAATCAATTATGTTTAGGTAAGATGTTAAGGTGATATTTGGCATATGCGTCAAAAATGACTTTAGTAGGTTGAATATGGTAAAAGTGGAAATTATTTAAACATATCTAGAATAATAATCATTAAATAATTATAATATTTTAGCATCAATTATACTTTTAATATCAATCATGAAATATTGTTTTAAAAAATTAAATATGTTATGATCATGAAGACGACATGATGTACGTATGTAAGAGTAACATTTCCATTTTTAATGATAATTATATAAAGGAGGTAAGTAGTATTTTATCTTTACATAATGACAATAATATCATTTTATTTATTTAAATTTACTTATCCATATCTTACATGTGGTGTGGTGATGAAAATATATAGTCACATTGGTTTGTGTAGGCGATAGAGAACATGTACATGAATGTCTTTATCAAATTTTAAATTTCGAAAATGTAAGATATAAAATGATATATTATAATTTAAAACATATGAATATATCATTAATATCATAATTATTTCATGTATATCACATATTATCATTACATTCATCATTAATATAATAATTATTTATCCTTATCATTTATATCACATATAAATTTATCCTTATCACCTTCCATGTAAATCATTAGTGAAAAACAAATCACATAACTTTATTAGGTGGTAGTCCACCAAACACATGATCGATGATATCGTATACCCTATTGAATGGAAAGTAAATATTTATAAATGATATAATGATGGAAAAAGTATAATTATGCGATAAATATAATATATATACTTTATATCCATCATCATACCCATCCTTGAGTGGTGGTAATGGGAAAATTAATAACATCAGTTCAGGAAGCAGTAGTCCAACATGCACACAAATGGCGATTTCGTAAACCATTTGATGGAAGTGGGGATATTTATAGATCATAAAAATGAAATGAAAACACCTCATTATACATATTACACTAAGTTTATTATATAATCATGTTTTAATTATAATTTAAGGATGTGGAGGAAGAAATAAAATAAAAGATTCTCATTGAAGAATGTTATATCTCTTTCAGGTAACATCATTAGGTTTTAACCAAAATCCTTACAATGTTAAAATTATTCCCAAAATAAATCTTATAAGATAAGTCTATGGAATTTTTTAGGTTATTTGGGTCGGTATTCAATGAAACAAAAGGGCTTGAAGGTGTGATTAAGAGAGAAGATGGGGTGGTCTTTTTAAGTGAGGTGAGTGATACACTTATAATTTTTGCAAATAAAAAAGGTGTACCCATATTTTTCACAGGACACAAGGGTCCAAATTGATAAATACATAGAATAAGACATTATAAGGCCAAAATATTCCCATATAATATATTTTATAAATGTTTATTTTTCATTTTGTCCCTAATAATTGTAGTTTAACCCCCAGTAAATTCCATTTTACTTTAACCATGGTAAATAATTTTTACTATTTTTACTATTCATTTAGGTTAAAAAAAGTTGAAATTATTAGGTAATATAAATTATTATGATTAAAAATTTTAAATCCATTTATAAAAATTAAATTCACATAAGTACCAAAATCAAATTTGAAATTACTCTCACAGACGTGATGAGAAAGCAGGGTTTCAAATGGAAAGTGTTCAAAAGTTTATAAAGTTTTTATTTCAAAATTAAATCAAAAAATGATTATAATAACCTAAATTATACTTATATATATATATAATTTAACTATTGTTTCTTTAATACCAACTAAAAATATAATTTAACTTTGTAAATTATTTAAATGAAAAATAATTTTTCAATTAAAATTCAGTTTTTTCACTATTCATGAAAAATTAAACATTTCATAATAATACAAAAAATAATCATAGAATAATTTTTATATGAATATTTTAAAAATGAATTTCATTTTATCAAATAATTTTTAAAAAATTCATAAAAATTAATTTTAAATTATGTGTGAAAAGTGTGACTAAACCATCTTTTAGAAAAAATATTGTTTTTTAAATAATTTTATTTTGAATGATTCTTATTTTATTTCAAATAAATAGAAATCCATAATTTTCATAATTTATTCCTCACTATTCATACCCTCCAAATTAACAATGGTATTATAATGGTATAATATATTATGGTTCATTTAGACACAAGATTTCATGTTCTACAAGCTATCAAATAGTTTATATTTAATTAAAAAGATATATATCATAAATTCTTAGGATGTTATATTATCTGATATGATTCATGCTGCATTTTATACAAGAAATCTAACACAATTTGCTTTCTTTTTCATATTTTGGGGTGTTACGTATATATTCTTTCCATTTGATTTTCGTCTTCTTTTTTAATTATTTCTCATCAATCTTCTATCCTTCACCATCCCTCAATGACCCCCAATGCTATTCAGTCTATAGATACCCTAATTGTCTTGACTAGTGATTAATATCCAAATTTTTTCATTCTATTTTATACATTTTTTTTCAAATGTTTCACTTCAATATTATAAAGACACCGACCCAAGTAGCCTTGAGTCGATGGTTACTTTATCACATTGGCATAATATACAAGGGATCACAACCTGATGGACCGAAAAATATAGTAGTATTGGAAAATTAGATACATTCTTTAACCATAAATTAAAATAAAAAATAAAAAATAAAACAAAATGAATCCTTTGAGAACAAAATTATTCTCCAAGATTAACCCAACATATCAACCATAATAAACTTCTTGGCATCATGGGTAAAAATAATACATAGGAAAGGGGTGAGATTAGATTTTCAGTAAGGGTTTGAATACAGAAGAATCTATTATAAATAATTATTAACAATTATGGAAAGGTAAATAAATTAAACAGATTCCATTTATTTAATAACTTGAGCATGGTATGGTGAGAATAAAAGATGATCAAATAATTTCATTTAAATAATAACGTGATCTAGAAACCATAACCATTGATATACTATTAATATAATTTTTACATGGAAATAAATAAATAATCTCATATTGTGGTAATACATAATTTTTTACATCATAAACATACTTTCATGGCTTCGGGAAAGACACCATAAATAAATTGGAAAGACATCAACCAATACAAATACTAGTTTGTCTTATAGAACTTTCCAATGCATCAGTGGGCTATAACAAACCCCACCTGTCACATAATAAGTCTAATTAATCCCTTATATTATAGGATTGAAACATTGTCAAAATAAAAATTCATATTGAAAATAGAAAAATAAATTTCAATAATTTTTATAATCAATAAACATAATCATAAACCATATAGAGTAATATGGTAAATGGTTTAAAAATAGTATATCCATAGTCAGATAACAAAAATAATAATAAAATTTGGAATATGGTATCATAAGAGATCATCATCAGTGAAGAATTATATTTGAAAAATAATTTTTACATTGACGAAAATACTTTAAATTAGATAATTGAAAAATTCTTGTGGAAAATGCCGTTTTTAACATTCAAAACAATTGAATTTTAAAAAGATTTTCAATTATAAAACAAAAAATTTTCTTTGAAAATAATCATGTAAAATTGTAAAGGAATATTCAAAACATAATGGAATCATGGGTCTATGAAAATATTCCCATTCCATATAAGTTAAAAAAAATTTCTTGCATATTTTTATCTGAAAAGTTTCAAAGAAATTGATTTAGAAAACAATAAAAATATTCATTTAAAACTATTTTGTAATAAGTCAAACCTATGTGAAAATAAATTTAAATAATAATATTTTTATAGTAAAAAAATTTTTGAAATTATTTTTTAGAAACATTGATATGGAAGAGAAAAACGCCTAGTAGAGAATAAAAAATAAATAATCACAAATAATGAAGATATTGTGAAATAAAACCATACCACTTTGTAATCAATTGAATCATGCACCACATGAAAGAATAAATTTTAAAAAATTTAAAATATCATGATAATACATTAATTCATTATTTAACAAGAAAAGGGGTGCTATATACACCTCAAATAATATTAAAGGGGAATAACATCAAAATATGACTCAATGAAAGAAAATTGAGAAAACGTCCCTTACAATGATCATACCATTGAAGTAAGAATTAATAAAATTAATCAATTATGTGTATTATATATAAATACACTTAAAAAAGTGAAAATAAAACAATAATATAATCAAAATTTATTCCACACATAATCTTGGCATGACATAATCAATGAAGTAGAAGTTTAACCCATTGAATGGAAATTGAGTTAAGAAATCCATTACCTTACATTTCCATTGAGTTTTCAATACTTAAATCTCATATATAATGGATTATAAAATGTTGTTAATTTATTTTGGAATAATATTCATATTTATAATATCTCATATGATCCTTTTATAACATCTTACCATCCATTCATTAGTAATATTTCATTGTTCTGGGTGAGTTTGTTTCATAGTTTCATGGTCGGTTTACTTGTGTATAATTATGGATTTTATTTTAAAATGGAAATAAAACACCATAAATGAAATCAAATGGTATAAATTCACATATATTAGTTAAAATTGTCCCATATATCATTATTATTTCTATTATAAGGATGATTCATTTGATAAAAATTTAATGATAAATGTTTAGTTTATTTTGGCGGTTTTTCAGGCAATCATGAACTAGTTTTATTTTATGTATATATATTAGTTATAGAACATTAAATAAGTTATAATATAAATATTAAAATCTGATTTCACCATAATATATCTTGTATGATCAGACTTTAAGGTGGAAATGGAAAATAAAAAATCATTGTCCATGAAGATGATTAACCGCCATAATTTGGACAATGGATTCATTTCCTTGAATAAGAGGACATGCGATAAGAGGTGAATATAAGATATTATATAAGAAATATAAAATTATAGTATATATATGATTATATATTTATTATAATTTTATGTATTAAGGAGCTGAGTAGATGGAATAAGAAGAAATAAATTAAGACAGTTTTTTTAGAAAGTTACCTCTTGAATATCACCTTATTGAAGGACCCATTGTAGAACATGGATTTGGTATTTGGGTGAAAGAAGGAGAATATATATATTGGGAGAGTGGGTAGGAGAGTATTTGATTGATATTTTAAGATATTCTAGGCTTGTGAGGAGAAAGGGGTGGTATTTATACATGAGGAGGCGTGGTTTTAAGTTCTTAAATAATAATTATTTTTATTTAATTCCAACCACTTTTGGGTAGAACTAATTACAATTAATTTAATAGATAATTAATTTTTTAAATGATGGTTGAGGTTTATAAACACATAAAAACACATTTATGTTTTATTTTTTCAGGTATTTTAAACATTTAACTTTTAACTTTAACTCACTTCATTATATTACTTATACTAAGGTAAATGTTGATTTTTTCCACAATAAATTATTAATTCCTGAAAAAAATAACCTTTTAACCTCATTTAGAACTCATGATTAAAAATATGAATTTTTTTTCTTTATTATATTCATAAAAGTGATAAAAATAAATTCCAAATATGATATGTATATAAACCATAAATATATTTCTTTAATGTTAAAATCATGGTTTTCAAAATTAATAAACATATGTTTATAAATGTAACACCCAATGTATTATTTCATTCCATAAATAAATTTTTAAAAATAATACTAGTTAATAAATATTATTTCATGATCATACAATAATTATTACATAATAGTTATGGTATTTCCTATAAACAATATTTTAACTTGTTAAACCAAAAAAAATATTTTGAAGAATATTCACAAAAAATTAGCTTAAGATAATTTGGAAATGATGAGTCCAAAAATGAAGATTATTTTTAAAAATTAACTTTATAAAAGTTAAAAATTCATTATATTTATTTTCATATAGAAATTATTAAAAGTCACTTTCTGAAGAAAAAATTTATTTGAAGAATAAAATTACTTTATAAAAAATTAGGTGTTCATTTAATAAGAATATGTAAATTTTTATTGAATATGAAATTCATATTTGTTTAATAATTTATTTAATATTATTCAAAATAGCCAACTTCATGACTAGTTTATAACAACCATGTTAAAAAAAAATGATATTTTGGAGTTCATTTAAGCTTAGTGTTTGGTGCAACGTAAACTATTGAACAAAATGTTCTTTTAAAATCTCATGGTGTTAAATTCTCCCATCCTTCAATAAATTTCATCTTAGAAATATAAAGTCATGATCAGTAATCCTGGATATAAAATTTTAAAATACCCATATGGAAATATCATAACATAACGAGTGTTAATAAAACTTCCTCTTAAAAATAGGGAAATGAAAATGAAAAGGTCACAACAAAACTAAGTTTCCATATAAGAAAAAACTAGTGGGAAGTGAAAACCTGGGAAATGAAAAGAAATCTAACTATAAAGTTCTTAAGGGTATATATAGATAACATGATCATTTTATTGTTTACCATAAAAATCGTAAATCTATGATGGTTACAAGAGCATTTATTTCTCATTAATAAAATTAAATGAATAATTTCCAAAAATAATATTCCTAGAATTGTGGTGTAACACCCTTGTAATTAGTCTTATAATTTTATATACAAAAAGTTCGGAAAAATAAAAATTTAAACTTATGTTTTTTTATTAATAATACTTATATTTCTATTTAATAGTTTTCAAATTAAATTTAAATTAATATTCAAAATCATATTGTATTACTATATTATTTTGTATAAAATAATATTTTAAATTTAATATATGTATTTGATTATTTATTAAAAAAATTAATTTCTATCAATAGATTATTTTATTAAATATTTTATGATTAATATATATTTACTATTATAATTATTTTTATAAATATTAAATTATGTTACGAATATATTCACTATTAATATGACACCCCAATAATTTATTGTATGTTTCTTCATAAATATTTTCTATTCATTAGATATATTATATGAAAAAACCACCGAGTCTCTATAAAATAACACATTGTTATAGGTATAAACTTTCTGTTAAACTAAAATTTTCCATTTATGTGTTTTGAATTTCGAAATACCGGTATACACGGTTGCATCCAGTAAGATATTTAGAGTCTGATAGAATCAAATTATTTCTGTTGAATAATAAATTAACCCTTATGAATAGTAATGTAACCTTATGAATAGTGAAACTACCCTTATGAATAGTAATGTAACCTTATGAATATTAAACACACGCATGTATGTAAATGTAAAATTGAGGCCCCTTATAAATGAGAGTGAATATTTTAAAATTTAATAATTAAGTGTTGTTATGAGAAATAAGTTTTTAATTAGAATTTTATCATTAATAAATTAATTAAAAATACTATTCATTTTCATAAAATATATTCATAAATAAATATTTTTATGTTCTAGGATTTTGGGATAATTTAATGAGACCTTAGTTAAATTTTCAGTGTATTATAAAATCAGTTATAATTTTAAAAACTATATTTTTCAGTAAATAGTGATTTTAGTTAAAAATTAAATTTATTAAATTTATAAGATTATTTTAATAAAATATATTTCATTTTTTTATTCTACACATTAATAAATTTTTAGGGTAAAGTTTTAGGATTTTTTGGAAATACTTGAATTTTTGGTGAATAGAGAAATTTAATAATTTACAAAATATGATAAATAAAAGAATTTTTACATCATTCATGAGTCATGGATCTAGTAAATGGCCATTGATTTAAACAAAAATGCACATATAAATATGTTTTTTCACAATAATCAATAATATTTCTTGTCATGATAAAAATAATAAAATAATGAATAAATTATTGAGAAATCACTCCTCTCCTCCACTATAAATACTCCCCTCACCCCCTCTTCCTCTCACACCTCTCAAGATTTGAAACATTCCTATGTTATGCTAAATACAATTCCCAAGACCTACCCCATGTCTAATTACTTCTGGTCTCACCAAAAGGTAAAAAACAAAGGCCTTAAAGAGATTCTCAAGGAGGATCACTCTAGAGGTAAACCTCTCTTCCTTTTTCTTTTAAATTCCTTTACAATTTCCATTTTTTGTTTCTCTCTTCTCACCTCCCCTAATCCAAATTATATGATAATTAAATTCAATTAAATATTATATAATTTTATTATTTTAATGTAATATTTCATCATCATCCATTTCCTCCCTTCTCTTATACTAAAAAATGAAAACCCTATCCGATATGTGTAAATTTTTCATATTCAAGGATGACGAGTATTCAATTTCTATTACCGCATTTAATTCTAGTCATGATTTTTTTATAGATGAAATAGATTATAATATATGTAAAAATTCCTATTTAATTTTTTGTAATCATTTTTTTACACATGGTAATTAATTATAAAACAAAATGAATTTGTGGTGATCGAAAAACCCTCAATACAATCCAAGAGGTTGTCATTAAATTTTATATAATGATCCATGATCTCCAAAAATAACCAAATTATTTATATGATAATTTGATATTATAAATTATCATTAATAACTAATATCTTCAATTTTTAATTTCAATTTCAATTTTACCTAAACTTCCATACTCTTATACAAGCCAAACGAACATGAAAACTAAGAAAACCCGCACTCCCAAAAGATGAGATTAAATCTCTTAACCCATATAAAGGATATAAATTAACTTAATGAAGATATAATAATTAAATTAAATATAGATAAGGTTCTTAATTAATTAATTAATTTATTTAATCTAATTATTCAGGACATTGATATCAAGTGAAGAACACATTCATGCATACGGTAAGAGGTTTCTCATCTGACATTTATTTCCATGAAATTTCCAGTATTCTACACTTATTTCTTGTATATTGTGTATATATACTAAAATTGGATATATAAAACCATTAATATTCATATATTACTATTATTAAATGATTCCTTGAATGATTATTAATTTTTGGGCATACATTTCAATAGATTACAATGTAGTAAGCGTTTTCTCATCTCATATCCATTTTTTTGAGACATTACTTATTCACCACTATTTCATGTTTATGGTGTATTAATACTACCCATTTATGTATGGTATCATGAATTTTATTAAATTTATCATTTTATAATTATTAGTTTTGGGGAATAAGATTCATTTGATTACAAAGTGATAAGTGTTTTCTACCCAAACTTCCATTTTCTTTTGGTTTACTCTTATTCTCTACGTAACCCAATGAAATTATTAATTATTCATATTAATTAATCATAAATTATGTTTTATTGTCCTATAAATTTGTACCAATAATAATAATTATTTCTTTTATGGGTATTTTAATGTTTTTAGAGAATTTTTCTCACATTCTCCCTGACAAACTAGCCCAATTAAAGGCTACTTCTCGATTTATTACCCGTTTTCAAGTGAATTACAAAATCTATTTTAATAGACTATAACTTTAATAAAATATCTCATTTTATCTTTAAAAAATATCTTGGTTCATTTATGGTTTTATGAAAAATATATTTCTTTTTAATTTAAAAACTCTTTAAAAAATATCTATGGTAATTTTTAATTTGATAAATTATAAGGAATTATTTATTTATCATTCATTCCTACCATAATACACACATTTTTATTTTTAAAGGCATGTGTTTTTAGTTATTTACCATGCCTAATGTTTATGATAGTGATATATTCTGCAGAATTTATTATCCTTAATGATAATTTGACAAACCTCTTTCTTATGTTTATTTCCCGGAGGTTATAAAGAATAAATTTTTTAATGATATTTAAAGGATTAAGTTCATTTTATATTTTGTCATGTTTTAATTTATTTTCCCAATGTATTATGGGTATCATGAATATAGTCTGGTCTTCTATGACTGCTAAATTGATCATTATTTCAAAATTTGATTCCTTGTAATCATGAAAATGAAATAAAATAATGCACCGACTCCGGGATTTTGAGTTCAGGGTGTTACATGAGGAATAATTTTACTTCCTATAGTAATAAAATAAGATATTATAATTACTTAATAGGCAGAGTTTTACCCTTTTAACAACTTCCACCACAAATTCATCTTTTTCTCCAAAAGGAAATTCAACCTTTATTCCAAAAATAGGATTCCAAAGTATTAAATTTATATTAAGCATATAGGGTTAAAAAAATGAAATTATACTTTATTTTTCATACAATTTAAATAAATAAAACTATGTCATACAAACCAGGGCATCACAGAGGATAGTGGTTGGTGGTGCACCCTTTCTGCCCTTCAATTGTGGGTTCAATCATTATGGACTTGCTGGATATGGTTGTTTGTTTCCTAAAATTTTATTGAAATATATTAATATAATTATTAAAATACCCTAAATATAAAGTTAATATATTCAACATAAATGAAATGTTTTAACCTCAAATTTTATCTCATATGTTTCATTTTTTATTCTTAAAAATATAATTACCCATATTGAACTATTTTTTCTTAGAGTCTTCGGTAATATAGTGACAATTGATATAGTAATTTCATCCCTTAATCTAATAAATGAATATAATAAAAATGACGTTTTATGCCTAAATCACTAAAATTCACTTTTAATGAATTATAGTAACAATAATGAGTGAAACTTTATCGTATATATCTGAAACAATTTTTTAAAATCTATATGGTTTCCACAAGTTATCTAATATGCATAAACATATTTTTCTTTAAAACCTCATAAAAATTTAAAATTAAGCCATCTCATAAATTTTTAACCTTTTGATCCTTCTAAATGATCAATAACTAAAGCTTTGGAAAAAAGTTTGATGAATTTCCAAAATTAACGTACCATTAATCTCTCAAACAACATGAATGAGATCTTAATCAACACATACCAGACATGTGATTAAATTAATGAAGAAATATCTTGAAACATTTTAATAACCTGAAATACCATATAGACTTATTGAAATCATGGAGGATTCCTTATTCTATAAGTAAAACTTAGATTATGAGATATTTTCCTTAAATCCAAAAATATTGATAACTCCATCAGTGGTAGCATAAACCACTTTTAAAAAAAATATTTATTCACCTCCAAGGTAGTCAGTAATATCCAAATTAGTTTATCTATATAAATAATCTATTCATCCCAACATCATTATCTCAAAATATTAAACATATTAAGGGTTATCATTTATTCAAACATGTGTTTTCAATAATATCAACTTTCCCCATAATAACTTTTCTTGTTCATCAGTGCAATTCAACATATCATCTCAAATAACTAAAGAAAACTACTATAGTGAAGTAATTTTATGTCTCATAATTCATAAAACAATAATTTCATATAACGTTTTTTTGGATATAAAAACACAACCCCAATAAAAATTCCATTTATTCTATATCAATATCATATTCTTGATATTGATCCCTTAGAATATTTTGAGGTATATTGCCTTGATACTTTTGGAAATTTCTTGCATAGTGCCCTATATTCTTACAATTGAATCATTGCACATTTTAGGCTTATTTCTTTCCCTTAAAATCATGATTTTAGTGCTTTTTATCTACACACATGTAACAAACTCCCATCACATTCAGTAAAGTACCATAATGTTTCCTTCCATTATTATCAAATATTAGAACATCATTATTTCCCTTCTACCATTAGCTTATATTTTTCTATTCCATCCTCATAATTTTATTTTTTTTCATGATAGCCATTAGTCTTGTAAAATTTCTTTTCTTTCTTAAACGAACATGATACTATATTATAGTATAATGAGGAAGTTTGGTAGACTAGTTCCAGTCAAGTAACTTTCTATATCCCATCAATGAAATGATCAATATTCCTCTTTGTATTCTGAATGTAAACTGTGGAATTCCTTTATAACCTTATAAAGTTGACTTCATATTTAGAAACATTATCATCCTTATTATGTCTCAGAATTAAAAAAGGTCTCTCCATATCTACTCACTGTTCATGTGGAAAATATTTTTCCCTAAAATATTCCTTAAAATACCTCCATTCCCTATTTTAAATTCCCCTCTTAGTTTTCTTATTCAATAACCCTCATTGATCCACATCTCTCGAGAGATAATAAAGATACATGATAATATTCTCTATTTCATTAATTTCTATGGTATGAAATATCATTTCAATGGAAAATATCCATTTATCAGCTTCAAATAGATTCATAGTTCCATTGAGTGATGAAGGTTTTTGTCACATGAATCTGTATAACATCATTACACCACATTTGTTTTCATATGGGGGCTTTATATGGTAAATATTATTTCTCATAACCTCAGTTAAATATCCCAATATAGTAATAATTTGTTCAAATATAGATAAAACTCCAACTCCAACCACACCTCTTGCTCCAGATTAATTATCTTGATGAGGCGGGAAATCCTTACCTAGATTATGTGAATTGATACAGTTCCCATTTCTTCCTCTAGGAGCCATTTCTAAATAGTAAAATACACTGGACTATATCATATTATTATGAATCATAATGAACAATCTCAAAACTACTTATCATAAATTGAAAATTTATATATAACTAACCTCTAAATTATAAGTTTGGTTTATTTGGAACAATATCCAAATATAGTCAAAGGGTTTTTATCTATAATCATTTTTTCCTAAATAAAGTTCCCATGGTTTCTAATAATCTTCTTTTAAGACTAACTATATGTTCTCCAACCCTAGTAACCCTTATTCAGTTGTTTCATTAATACCTTGGCATAATATAAAATAATCAAACCCTGATGAACCAAAAAATTTATTAGTTTTGTAAAACAAGTTACATGATTGAAACTTACTTTACAATTTAAAATTATAATAAATCATAGTTAATCCTTAACACCATTGTTCTCCTAGAATAACAATTCATATCAACCATAATATAATTCTTGGATTCTTGGGGAAAAATAAAAAATAAGAAATGGGTGACGTCATATACTCAGTAAGGGTGTGTATATATAAAAATCTATTATAAATAATAATTAACAATTATAGTGAGATAAATAATTTAAACACACTCCATTTAATCAATAACTCGATCATAACATGAAAGAAATAAAATAGGATCAAATAATGAAATAATGAAATCACTTGAGCTAGAAAAATTAACCATGAATTTTATAATAATTGAATAATCACATGAAAATCAATAAATAATCTCATAATGAGAGAATTCATAATTTCAAATATCATAAACAGAGTTATAGATTTTCAACCATGACATGATACATAAACGAGTACGAAATTAGAAAATACCCAAACTACTTTGTCTCGTGTGACCTACCAATGTATTGAGGGGATATAATGGGCCTCTAACAATACTTTCTATGTCCAATTCAGTCCTCATATGCAAGGGGGGAAACATAGTCAACATAAATTTTTTTTATTGAAACCATCACATGTAATGTTCATTAATTTCTTAGTCAATAAACATAATCATAAAACATCTAGATAATTACAGTGAATGGTATAAAAATAGTATATCTTCAACAAAATGGATCAAAAAAATTTTAAATTAAATATGTAATATGATATTACAAGATATAAAACTCAATGGTATTCAAAAAATATTGTTTATATAGATTAAAATATATTAAATGAGATCATTGAAAAAATATTGATGAAAATTCCCTTTTTCACTTGGAAAATTACATATTTTAAAAAGGATACAAAGTCACAAAAGAAATTACTTTACTTGAAAATAAAAATATAAAATTGTAAGGGAATCTTAAAAAAATTATAGAATCATGAATGCAGAAAATTCCGCTCATTTCGCATAAGTTAAACAACATTCATTTTTTTTGTTATAAAAGTCACAAAGTACCTCGTTTGGAAAATAAAAAAATAATATTCCTTTCAAATGATTTTGAATAAGTCAAAAAAGTGTAAAAATGACTTTAAACAATCCTAGGATAATAGTAAAAATAGTTTAATATATTTTCAAGAAACATTGATATGTAATAAAAATAATCTATTGAGGATACTTAAATATAAATACTATTAAATAATGATGTGATTTTGAAATAAATCCTTACCACTTTGTTATTAGTTAAATCATATTTCCCATGAAAAAAATAACATTTAATTTTTTTTTAATATCATGATAATAAATAAATTAATGATATAATATCTTAAAGTGTAATTATATACACCTCATAGAATATTATAGGGGCATAACATCAAAATATGCCTCAACAAATAAAAATTGAGATGAAGTCCCGTAAAAAGATTATATCATTGAAGAGGGAATTAAAAAAATTAATTGATTTTGTGTTTTCACAATTAATTACAAAAAAATGTAAATAAAATCCTAAGATAATAATAATCTATTCTACACACAATCTTAGCATGATATAATTGATGATGTCGTAGTTTAACCCAATGAATGGAAATTGAGTTAAGAAATACCTTATAGTACGTTTCACTCCAGTTTTGTGTACTTAAATCTCTTCTATAATTATTTAAATAATGTTATTAATTTTTTATGGAATAATATTAATATTTATAATACCTTATATGATAATTTTATTACATCATTCCACCCATTCCATAATAATATTTAATTGTTTCACATGTGTTCGTTTCATGGTTTCATGGTCGGTTTACTTGTGCATAGTTATGGATTTTCTTTTAAAATGGAAATAAAATTCCAAAAGAAAAATAAAATGGTAAAAATTAACTTATAAACTTTTTCATGGTCTAATGTATCATTTTTAATTTTGGCATGGGGATGATTCATTTGATAAAAGGTTAATGATAATTGTTTTGTTTATTTTTCAATTTTTCTTAACCATCGCGAACTAGTTTCTTTTTATGTATATATATGAGTTATAGAAAATTAATTAGGTTATAATATACCCAATAAAATATTAATTAAAAATAATAATAATTATATGACCATACTTAAAGGTTTTATAGGAAAATGAAATATCATTATCCACGAAGATGTTAGCCTCTATAATTTGGATGATGGTTTTGTTTCTTTGAATTAGAGGAGATGGGAAAATGGGTGGATATAAGATATTAAGTTAGAAATATAAAATTATATTATATAAATTATAATGGAGTTTTTATGATTTTATGGATTAATGAGATTAATTTACGGTAGAAGATGAAAATAAATTAATGGAGGTTGTTTGAGAAAGTTACCTCTTGAATATCACCTCCTTGAAGGACCCATTAAAGAACATGTAATTGATATTTGGGTAAGAAAAGAAGAAAATAGATATGGGTAAATTGTATAATAGATGGTTTTAAGATATTTTTACATAATCAAGGCTTGTTAGGATAGATTTGGTGATAAAGCATGGTATTTGTACTTGAGGAGGGGTGGTTTTAAGTGATTAAATAATTATTATTTTATATTTAAAGACAAACAAAATTTCATGGAATTAAGTCCAATGACTTTGGTAGACAATAAATGTTTAAAAGGATTGTTAAGGTATATAAAAACATAAACCATCCATTTAATGCTTCTGTTTTTTAGGTATCTTAATCCTTTACCTTATAACTTTAACCCACTACATTATTTTACTTATACTGCGGGGAATTTTTTAACATGGTAAATTTTTAATACCTAAAAAATAAAATGATGTTATAACATATTTTTTATCTCTTTAATAAAAATATTTAATCCATTTTTCTTTATTAAATTTATAAATGTAATAAAAATAAATTCTACATATGTTATGTGTATAACTCATAAAACCCTTTTTAATGTTAAAATTGCGGTTTTCATGTTTGATAAGAACATGCTTATAAATTTAAAAAGTTATGTATTATATCATTACATAAATAAATATTTATCAAGAAAATGGGTTAATAAATTTTAATTCATGATCATCAAATAATTATTTCATAAGAGTTATGATATTTCATAAAAGCAATATTTTCACTTTTTAACCCGAAAATCAACTTTTATAGAAAATTACCAAAAATAATGAAAGTTAATTTTGACATAATGAGTCCATAATGAATATTATTTTTTAAAATAATAATTTTAAATATTTCAAAAAACAATTTTATTTATTTTCTTAGAGAAATAAATAAAAATCTCATTTGAAGAAAATATTTATTTGAAGAATTAACAACTTTACTAAAAATTATATGTTCATTTCCTTAGCATAATTATATTTTAATTGAATGTAAACTTTATATTTATTTAATAATATAGTCAATAATATTAACACTTACTGATTTAATAGCTAGTTTATAATATTTGTGTTTAAATAATTATGTTTTTGAGTTCTATTATGACCAGTGTTATGTGTAATGTATACTATTAAAAATAGTGTTCTTATAAAATCTCATGGTGTTACAAATATTGTAACATGATACCTATTTATAATGACATTTCATGATCTCAATGTAATTCAATAATTATTTTCCATTATTAACCTTTATGTTTTATAAGTTTTTTTTAAATTTTCGGAACACTAATTATTAATTTGATTCTAATAAATTGAATTCATCCATTCATTTTATTATATGAATCAAATTTTCAATTAAAATTTTTTATTTTTTATTTTTTTTAATGTTATAATTTTTTTGGGAATATAAATTTCTTTTGTTCTAATTTTCTTAGTTGAATGTATTATATTTATAGTTTTTTGTATTTATAAATTTTGTATCTCTATTATTTGTTTGTTGTCAAAATTATGTTTTTCTTAAATTGTTTTCATTTTATAATTTTTTAACATTATAATTATGTTTCATTAAAATAATATAGATGTATTTTTTTCATTTATAACTATTTATAAATAGAAATAATTTGTTAAAAATTTATTCATGTTTATATATTTATATGCTTCTAAGTTTTAATTTTATATTTGTGTGTTTAAAGGTCTATATGTATTAATATATATATCGATTGTATATGACATTTTACTTAATTAATCAAAAATAATTTGATAAATCCATGAATAAATAGTAATTAATTGGAGAATTGAGTTTTAAATTTCATGGAATTTTTCTTAATTAGATATTGAAAAGAGATTTTATATTCTATCCATGTGTGAAGTTCTTGAATATGAGTAAATTAGGGTTAATAAAAATAAAATACTCTCTTATTTTATATTGTTTTATTTATAATTATACATGTTGGATCTAGCGTGGAGAAATAACAAACATGTTAAGATCTAATGATGATGAAGATGATCAGTATGATATATAGGACCATTTTGAAAAATTAATTAATGATGTACGTGTTGATACAATTTAAAAATCAAGTCTTGAATGGATATATGGACATGTATAAAAATAAACATTATTAGATTAAAGAAAATGAATTTTGTTAATGATAGTGATGATATTATTTAATTCTAAATAAATAAATGGTTACTATTATAAAAGTTTCACTAAATTACTTGAAATTTTAAAAGGGAAACCGCTAGAAGGAACCAAGATTCCAGATTAGAATCATTGGGGAAAAAATATTATGTCCAATGTTATTGGGGTATAAAATGATACATGCATTCTCTAATGACTTTGTGTTTATTATGAAGGAATAAAAATGTTTATTAGAATTTTTTAAATGTGTGACATAATAATATTATATAGATGAAAAATACAACTATGATTGATTCTCAAGAATATGAAGAAAAAATATTACTAAAGGAATCTAATATCCTTCAATATTTCCTTGATTAAAGAGTCTCTTTGAAAATTAAAATGAGGAAAAGAAGCCTTGCATTCATATTGTTGAAAATATCTCTGATGGAAATATAAGTCACCAATATTATTCACCACAATGAAAAATATTTGGCGACTAAATTTGTGATATTGAAAATTAAGATAGAAATTTTAAAGTCGATCTATACATAGAGAGAATGAATCTAAATTATTGTATCAACAATCATCATAGTTTGTGGCATATTATTTTTGGTGTATATAACTTTTCAACACATATATGTTTGAAGAGGAAACATGTGATGATGTTCTTGATGATTTCTTGAAAAAATAGCCTTGAAATGATATTGATATTTATCTATATACATTGATTGATGGCTTAAAATTTATATGGGAAACATGTGTTATTTTATTTTATGCATACAATAAATAGTATTTTAATTTATAAGATATGATAATGTTTTATATACTTAGATTTATTGTATATAGAAACTTATATAGATATAGTGTAAGAGGATTTAATGTCATCCATTTTGTAATGGGGATAATTCATATCATCATTTGTAGAATAGAAGATAAATAGTGTACATGGGAAATTTGATATTTTCGGTAATGGATCATCATTATAAAAGATTAAAAAATGATTTTAGTTGTTTATAAGATTTTTTTTACCTAAAACTATTATAAACTGAGTAATATTTCAAAAAGGTGAAAATGGTTCATATCACATTAGAAAAGAGGAATGTTTTAGTCATCAAAAAAATAAACAGAAGAGATCCTCAATATTTTTATATCCATCACATGGGATAATTTATTAGAAAAAAAGGGTTTAGAATAATTTTTTTCAAGAAAACTTTTTGTGATAGATTAATTAGAAATTTTGTTAAAATAAAATGAAATAAAAAATGGATTGTAAGAATGGATGGACTTAATTTTCATGGAAATGCGTTTATATTTATCTCCCACAATGAATGGAAATAGAATATATTTTCCCATAGGTTGTCACACAATAAGAAAGAGAGAAAAGATATTTTTTTAATGCTCTTATGTTTATAAATTACCTAGTAGTTTTTTTAAATGTTAAAAAAATGGTGTCATTAAATGATTTAATGGTAATCAGTATAAAATCTCATTATATTCTTGTATTTATACATTTGTTGATACTGGTTTCATTGAATGTAATTTTTTTTATACCTATCAGAAAGTATATCATTTTTTTACTTCTTTAATTCAATATGTAGAAATATCAGAGATCAAAATTTTTTATATTTATTGGAGGAATATGTTTTTATATTATTTTTCCAACTATATATTCATTTTGTACCATATTATTTTTGATGTAATGGTTCATTTATTGAATCATTTTGTTTGAGGGATAAAATTATGTGGTCTAGTTTTTTTCTTTGGTAGTATCCTTTTGAAAGATATAATTTTTTTAAGGGATACATTATGAAAATGAAATTACCAAAGGCCTTTATTGTCTAAAAATATATATCATAATATGTAATTGATTTATTTACTAATTATTTGTCTAATGTGAAGCATATTGGTTTCCTTATATCTTGGAATTCGACATTTGATAATGAAGTTAAAGGGATATATTAATTATTGTTAATTCCACAAGATGAAGTGATGCGTGAACATTTATACATTTTGAATAACATAGGTGATTCTCAACCATATATATTATCAATATTATATGATTTAAGGTACAATATTTTAGAATAAATAAAAAATTGTTGTTGATTGAACATAAAAATAATTTTTTCAAGGTTTAATGAGAAATTCAACACTGATATAACAGTATCAAAAAATTGAAATAGTTAGAAGGGGGATCATAATGGAGCTAGAAACAGATGTGGATTCATAGAATGTAGCATCCCCTAGAGAAATGCTAACTATATTTGGAAGAATGAAAGGCTATAGAAATATCCATTGGTACCGATCCCCATTCAAGTCTGTATTGGGGGCATGCTAGACGACCATCCCTGAAAAGAGGAGAGCTAAAGCCTTCAATGTTGTAGATTCTAGGGAGGGGAATCTCTAATGGTCAAGGTCTGGGATTCAGGTTATGTATTAGGCCTTTTGCCTCTATAACATCATGTTATGTAATGGGCCTCATGCCACTAGGCCTATAGTCCTTGTAAGGGTCTTCCCTCAACCCTTAAAATAAGGATTATCCATAACAAATAAAAATCTAAGGACTTTAGGCCATTTATGTCAATATTTCCATTTAAAATACTATATTAATGGTTATTGTTGATGTAAAATATTTTTAATGTTCCAATGATGAAACCCCAATTTCTATATCAATATCATATTCTAGAGTTGTGGTAGATATATGGGATAATGATTATAATAAATTTGGGGTGCTGATATTGAACTGTTATAGGTTTGAAATTTTAGTGGTGTGATACACGATGAGTATATATTTTCACTTTAACATAAAAATATTTAGTTTCAAGGAGGAATAATTTATTATATCGATGAAAAAAAAAACATTTTAATTTTTGACCCATCAAATGATCGATGGTATTTTTTTTGAACTGAAAAAAACTCATTTGGGTAATGAGAATAGTAATGATCTTGAATAATTATATGAAATTTCATTATATATAACATGATTTACTTCTAATAATAATGATTGTGATGTGAATATTTTCTGTACAACATGAAATTTATTCATTGAAGGGATATGTGAAAGCATCCCATTACACTACTGATATTTTTTTTAATTTATTTTTCTCAGAAAACCACCAAAGTTAAAAATGATACATTTTAACTTTGATATTTAAATATATAGATATTCAACATTCATTCCATTTTTGTAATTTTTTTTAAAATTGTTCCATTTTTATATACATTTTTTGGGTGAAATTTTTTTCCTGTACCATTTTGTTGTGACTATTTTTTTATATTCTTCCTTTTAGGTACAAAATTTTATTCAATAAAATTTTTATAATTTTATTCCTAATATGACTAATTTAATTTTAAAATATAAAATATTGTATTTATAAAAAACAATAGGTAAAAAATCACACATTTTTATATCATAGTCATTTCTGTCATTTTAATGTTGTTAATTTTAATTTAAGATGTTTTGGTTACAAAATTTTTGGTTGAACAATATAACATTCAATGTTTTTATATTATGATAAATATATTTTTTATTTATTACAATTGTTTAATTTTAATTAAATAAAGGTATAAATGCTTTTACTAAAGAAGTATACATCTTTATAATTGACATACATTGAGGTAGGTAAACTTATGTATGTAATTGTTTTCAAATAAATATATATATTATTAATTAAATCATTTCATAAAATAAATAATATATTTCAAAAGATCATGTGAAACTAATCTTCTTCTCTAAATAGGATTGTTCCCAATGATGGTTGGATTTGAATTACATTTTTATTAAAAATATTTCTTTCACAAGGATGTAAGAGGTTGGTAATTAAAATTTATGAGAGAAAACAACTCACTAGCACAAATTCCATACAGTCTAGGACGTACATAGCTATACATAATTATTGAATGATATGTATTTTATCCCCTAATTTAGTGAATAAAAAACCATTCATTGAATGATCTATTATGGTAGTCTATAATGGTAAAATATTTATGAAAATATATTTATTTTTTCAAGGGTTAAATTATTATACATTTCTTAGTATTTTTTATATTCAATTATCGATGAATTTCTACTTTCAAGAGATTAAAGTAATTTTTAAAAAACCTATTTCATTGGTGGAAAACATATTGAGATATTTTAAGTCAAAATTGACTTTATTTTATATTTTCGGGAGTATATAAAATTAATAACCATGTCTAATGTATCAGTTTATATATATGGATACACAGAAGAGGTTTTTCTCTAGTCTGTGGAGGAATCCTTTAGGATATATTTTTTTTGTTTGTAAAATATATTGGTTTGATTAATTTTATTTACTTGATAAAATATATTTTTATGTTTTGTAACAGGATTATAAAAAAATTAACAAAGAGATATGGTCTTATAAATTATAATCTCATACATTTTCATGTGGTGGGTATCTATTTTTAGTGTAGAATTTTTTATTGATTAATTTAGTGAATTAAGATCCTTGTAATATAGAGCCTCCATAGAGGTTTTGAAAAACCCACCATCTCTACCTCCTCATTATGAAAAATGGAAAGGAATAATAATTGAAGAAGTGGGATGTATATTATTTATACAAAAAATGAAATCTTTGAAAATATTATAAATAATTAATTGTAAATTTTTGTTAATAGAAATTTTTTATAAATTAATATCACTAAAATTTAATTTTAAATATATTATTTCAAGATTCCCTTTAGGTTAAATTTAAGCATTAGACCATTATACTTGATGGTAGAATGGATATTATTAGCACTAATATATGAAATTGGGAACACTCGTGACATATCATAGATTATAAAGAGTGTTTGAGTTTTAAAATTATTTTTGGCCACAATCCTAGCATGGCATCAACAGGGGAATAATATGAGAGAAAAATAGCTTCCTTGAAGGATGATTTATGATTATTTATTGATTTAATAAATGATAGAATTGAATCATATGTTTCAGATTTACTTTTATAATCAATAAGATAGATTTAACATGCATAACCTACACAACTAACCTACCCAATTCTATTAACTTCTCTTTCAGACCCAACCATGTATTATGATTTATATATTAGAGATCCCCATGCATTTATTGTATCATATAGAATTATACATAATCTATTGGATTATACAAAACCTCATTTTGAATTTGGGCTTGTTAAGTGTAGTGGTGAATGATATTATGGATTGAAAAAACTCCAGTGTTTCTGCCTAATGAGGATGTGTCCATAGTTAGACAGATTTTTGGTAATTTTTTACTTTTTAGCTAATCTATTTAATCATCTAATTTATATAGTATGCATTTATTTTTAATTTTTATTTATAAAAATATTTTAAATTACATACAATATTTTATTTAAATTCTTATATGAGTATTTAGAAATAAATTTAATCACTAAATGGAAAGTAATATTTTAGGTTCTATCACCTTTAGATACTCCTCAGAATATTGTTGGGGTAAAAAACATGAAAGAAAATATTTCTATATTAGAAAATTATTATAATTTTCTGATGGGTGTTGACATATGTAGAAGATACTATACATTCAATATATTTAAAAATGACATCATGGGCGTTTCAATGGGCGAGGAGCTCAATGTACTCAATTTGATGTTTTTTTCTATGTATGTAAATTTCAATTATGGATTTAATTTCATTATTTAAACATATATTTTATTTTATTAATTAATTACCATTCTAATCTGGTATCTCAACACTCGTTGCATCCAATACAATTTCACTTCTATTTATGATTTTATTGACCATTAATACATTTCAATTATAGTAAAGAAATAAACCCAAAATTCCATAATTGAATAAATATCAGAAATTTTTAAAAAAACATGAGAATTATATAACGGTTTTCTCTATTTCTTAATTGGTATGATAAAAAAAATAGTTATGAAACAATTTTCATTATACCATTTTTAATTCTTAGTTTTTTATATGTTAGTAGATATTGGGTGTTTTGCATAATTTTTCCAAACGAATGTAAAGAATATTGCTTATTAACTTTATTGGGAGTTTTTCAAAGATGATTTGACATATTTTAAAAGAAGTAAATATTTTTTTTAATTAATTTATTTAATAATAATAATTTTAGTTTATATTTGTTTTGTTAATTATAATATAAAATTTCCATAGGTCATCCATTGAGTTCAATAGGGAACACTATTGAAAAATAGGACAAAAAAATTGAATGTGTGAATGTTTAAGTAGTTATATTTTATATTGGGGGAATGAATTTTCCCCTTAAAATTATTGTGTTTTAATTTTGTAAAATATCATTTACTAAATACAATGTAATCGTCAATGAGTGAATTTTAAATTTGGGTATTATGTTTTATGATTCATTTATGAGATAATCATGACTAAAAAATAATTTTTTGGAAAGGTAAGATTCATTAAAACATAAATAATTATAAAAAATATGTTATATTTTTAAATTTAAAACATTTTATGTTATAATTTATCGGTGACATTTTTCTATATAAAAAAACTATATAAAACACATTCAAAATTTATTTACATACCTTTTATATGTTTGATTAATTTGGATATTTGGGTTCATGTAGATGTATATTTATAAAAACTAATGTGAGTTTTTCATTTAGTTTTTATACTCCTTATTTTGTTATAACTACTTGATATTGTTTAATGATTCACTTTGTGTTTATAGGAATGGAATTATATATTTTACAATATTTCCATTTAAATCATCATTCAACATCTCTTTTTTAAAAAACAACCATTCGAATCCCTCTTATTATGGATTTTCACATTTTTTATTTTAACATATATTGAAAGATTGTTATTAAGGACTTCAATGTTAGTTTTACTATAATAGATATATAAATCCTTCAATATTTCACATTTTAGAAATAATTTAAAAAAAAGTTTTACTAAAAACTACTATTGAAAGACTTATATATTTCATATTTTTGAATGGGTTTTGAAGTTGGTTTATAAAAAAACATTGGAATGAAAAACAACTCATGTTAATGTTTTTTCCTCTAGTGTAAGTTGTAATCTAATGGAAGCCATCTCAAGTTGAAAATAAATTTAATAATCGTAATCTATTTTAATTAATTAATTTATTAATTTTTTGAACGTCTTTGAAAATATATTAAAATAAATTTCCATCATAAAATTAATAATATAATTATGTTAAACTAATAATTATACCATCATATAGTTAATAAAATTGATTCTATTACTTTTTATAACATTTTCCTATCATGGTCAACTCAAACTACGTATGTTGATGATGTTATAAATTGTCTCTTATGAACATACATGGATTGTTTTAAAATTGAGTTTAGTATAAAAATATAATATATATTATATGATTAATATTATAGATTAATAAATTTTTAATTATAATAATGATAATAAAAATAAATAATCATAGTAATTTTACCGTCCCTAAAGAAGTGTACTCAGACACCATTCAAAACATGAATTTATTTTAGACAATAGATGGAAAATTATTAATTTTTTCTTCTGTAATGATAAATAATTCAGTCCAAGACAATTATTAATTATGGGATCATTTTAAAAGAACTTCCCTTTCTATGAATGAACTTATGTGACCTCATAAGAATAAACCAAACATCCTCAATATCTTGAACATAAATATAATGTCCTAATAAAATGATTATAATAAAAAATTATATAACAATAATAAATAAATAGAACATTAAGAAGAATCTAAATCATGTATTTTTTTAAAAATAATTTTATTATTTTATAGGCTACATGCATATACCATGCGAGTTGAGACCCCAGGTAACAAAACTTCCAAAACACCCTCATTTTCATTTGGGTTACACCTTTGTTCCCTTTACCACTCCTTTTATCCATATTATTCAGATTTACTTTTTATATATTCTTTATATATGTATCATATATATATTGTCACGAAACATACCCTGGGGCCCATGCCATGACTACCTCAAGCACTCCTTCCATATTCCAGGGGCCAGAGACTAGCATCGAAAGGCATATTCACTAAAACAGGAAGGCATTGGCTTTAAACCTATATAAACACACGGTCCGAGAACACAAAAAGAAGCAACTGTGATGTAAACTGATGTAGTAAAAAGAGTGCTAAAAGTAAAAAGGGGCCATAATACAATCCCAACGGTAAAAGTAAAAGTACAACTTAAAGTACAATACAACAGAAAGAAAAAGGGAATAAACTACTAGGTCATCCTCCAAGGTTCATACATGAAGGGTTGGTACAGATCACCTCCTCAGCACTCCATGTCTATCCATCTCCTCCGCGTACCACCAGGTCCTTGATCCCTCAAACCTCACCCCAGCTGCTCGTCGTCTGCAGAAGACAAAATAAAGTGAGGTTCAAGCCCCTATAGGGGTGAGTATAACGATACTAACTAGGGACCCAGAGACCACGAAGGACTCATGGAATTCCACAAAGAAAAACCACAGGGTAACACCATGATGTTAAAGTACCTCACAACTACAGTACCACATGACATAACCTCAATCAAAAGCACAAAGTAAAGACAACTCACAATAGGATTTATTCTAGGGATAGTAACAAGTAGCATCCCCAGTCACATCTTCGAACACCTCGACTGATGGATAAATCCTCGTCTATCGAGTATAGTGGGACCACCATGTCACATAGTGGCACTTCTCACTAACCTTCAGCTGTTGAGGTACTCTTCCCCATCGCACACCGCGGGTCTGTCGGGTCGCATAGAGTTTCCCTCCCCCAACGTGTCATACCAAGGTACCACTCCCCATCACATACCGCGACCACTACCCACTGTGGCCTACTAAGGTAATCCTACCCATAGAGTATCGTGGTCTTCAAGTCACTTCGAGTCGAAAAGTCATGTAGTCATCATGTCTCATCCAGTTGTAGGGTTTCATACGTAGTGTGATTTGGAGAACCACTCCCAAAACCATCAGTTGTATCTCAACCAACACAAAGTCTCACAAAGAAGTAACTCGATGATGTTCCATGTCATAAGGGTTCCAACGCAATAGAAGGCGCGCCAATCAGACATTCATTCTGTGTGTTGTAGGCATTTTAGTGTCGAGGGTCCGGTTGGATTCAGGTGCGATCAACCTGGCCACACCCCAGGTTTCTCCAAAACTATAATAGAGTAGGAAAAATGATCGTCTCTCTCCAGAGGTCGCAACACTATAGAGGTTTCGTCAAACATGTGTCCGGTTCCCCAAATAAAGTCACTTGAGTGTCTCAGGGCCCAGGTCCGGTCCGACCTGGTCGGACCGACCCCACCTGACCTGGTCTGGGTTGCGCTGTGGTGAACTCACCCCACGGGGCCAATGTCCAGTTTGTCCCAAAAGAGGGGTGGCCCGCAAGGGTGGCCCATGTGGGGTAGTCCGGACCACGTGTGGCGGTGGCCCGATCAGGGGGTGGCGGCCCGATGGGGCGTTGGCCCGGTCTGAGGGCGGTGACCCGCATGTGCGGTGGCCCACTCCGAGGGTGGCGGCCCATCTTGAGGGAAGTGAAACGGCTCGAGGGCGACGTTTCGGTCTGAGGGAGGCGGCCCGATGCATGGGCGATGGATGGGGCAAGGGAAGCGGCCAAGTGCTCGGGTGGAGGCCCGGTGCGAGGGTGGAGGCTTGCTTTGAGGGAGGCGGCTCGGCTCAAGGGAGGGGCCCCAGTTCGATCCGACAAGGGGGTTGAAACCCCCCGGTCTCTCTAATTCCTAAATAGCCTAGAGGCCATTCGGTTTTCGATGTGGTGGCACCGTGTGGGCACCACTCGGTCGCTGTGGTACAGGCCAAAGGGGGGTTCAGCCTCTTCTGCGGCATCTGTTCGCCAACGGTACAACGATCATGCCACCTCCCTTCCCGCGGACGGATGTCATGCGGGCCGCCTCCAAGATTTTTCGCGGCTCACGAGCCATAGCCCTCCTCTTGAATTGTGCGCTGATGTGCTTGCGGTCTCCAAGTAGGAGAAAGGATATCAGGATAGCGGAGGTTTCGAGCCAAGTTTTTTAGGCCCATGCCCTCCGCGTTAGCTAAAAAAATGGAGGTTAAAATGGGATTAACAATTTCTTGTATTAAAAAACACACCAAACCCCACAAGTATTCACTGTAACAACCTCCTGCAAAATGAATGAATCGTGGATGAACTCGTTAGTCGGTTGACCCGCGTTTTTCATATAATTTCAAGAATGGGGAAGAGGGAATCAAAACAATTCACAAAATAAATAACCCCTACCTTGAAACGTCGAATAAATGTCTGATCTTGAAGGTGGATTGTGTTCTTCATTCCTGCGACTGGCTCCCAAATACGCCACTCACACATCACCCTTGGGTTTACTGTCGTCATTCACCTCCCACTGGGTCGACTTCGTCTTTTGAGGGTATGTTGTGGCAGTGTTCCTTCAACACATCGCTTATTTGTGAAGATCTCTGATACCCCTTACCTAGATCCATATATATTGGAGAGGGGGAAGGTAAGTAATGTCTTGGGGAAATAATGGGGCTCATTAATTAGGAAGGTTCCTCATTTCCCGAACGTCGTCATCACTTAAAGTTGGTAGGTCAAGCCATTTAATAGATTGACACACCACCAGCCCCACCCTTTAGTCGGTCTGTTGGAGGTTTATGAAATAAAATAAACAAAATTATTTGATTTCATTTCTTTTAAAAAGTCGCAAAACAAAACTTTTTCTCCGAACCTACTATGGTCAATGTAAATCCTCCCTTAAGCGAATCCCAACGCTGCAGATTCAACGATGCCCTCAAAATTTTAATCTGAGAAACTATTACAAAGTTAGAAAACGCCTCTCACATGTTTATTGAATGTAACCAAAAAAAGTTTACAAATTCATTCGGGGAACACTGGGCCTCAAAATCACCTGCCGTCAATTTTTGAAAATTCTTAATAATTCCATATAATTAAAAAAATTACGTGGAAATCCGGGTCTTTTAATTCTCCCCACCTTAGGTATTTTTGTCCCTGAAATCCACAACATAGACCAAGTAAACAAATGGGGGTACTGAGCACGAATCTGAGCATCACACTCCTATGTTCTCTTCTGGAGGTTCTCGTGCTGCTAGTGAATCCGCACCAGAGGTATCGACCACCCACAAAGGACCCACTCATGTCGATCCTCAATCTCTACTGGAACCTCCATAAATGCCACCTCATCATCTACGTCCAGCATTCCATGGTCTATGATGTGAGATGGGTCATGCACGTATCTCCTCAGATGGGATACATGGATGACATCATGCACATTCTCCAACTATGGTGGAAGTGCCAAGTGGTATTCCACCTTGCCTATCCTCCAAAGTTTCAGAAATGTATCGATTAACCTCAGTGATAACTTGCTACCTTGGACAAATATCTATATTCCCAGTCAAGGAGAGACTCGTAAGAAAACTATTCCCCCTATGACTTCTGTCTGCTCTATGTAGTCTTCATCTGCTTTTGGATGATCTGCACCTTCTCAGTTGTAGCCTGTACCAACTATGAACCCATAAGTGTTGACTCCCATAGGTCTTTCTAGTATATAGGTGATCTTCTAGGTCGGCCATATAGGGCCTCGAATGGTTCCACACTGATGGTGGAATGATAACTGTTGTTTTAAGCAAACTCCACCAAGGGCAAGTGATCCTACCCACTGCAACCAAAAGCTAGGATGCATGCACGAAGAATGTACTCTAGAGTTTAAATGGTCTGCTTTGTCTTACCATCTCTATGAGGATGAAAGGTGGTGCTCAAAAGTAGTTGAGTCCCAAACACCTCCTGCAATACCTTCCACAACTGAGATGTAAAATATGTGTCATGTTCAGAGAAAATTGTTAATGGAACCCCATGAAGTTGCACAATATCATGTACATAGAGGCCTCCCAATCCCTCTACTGATCCCTACTCTCAGATAGGTTGGAAGTGGGCCGACATGGTGAGTCGGTCAATGATCACCTATATATAATCATGTACTATAGACATACATGGAATACCTATCCTAATGTCCATGGAGATCCCACCCACTTCCACTCTGATACCTCTAGTGGTTGTGCTAAGCCTGCTGGTACCTGATGCTTAGCCTTCCTTACTGACAAGTGAGGCATCAAGAAACAAACTCCACTACAACCTTCTTAATCCCTAGCCACTAGTGCTGACGCCGGAGGTCCTGGTACATCATCGCCACACCAGGATGTACCACCAGAGGGGACATATGGAACTCCATCAAAACCTCCTTCTGTAGTGCCATCGGTACTATGGTACGTCCTCTGAAGCGGATGACATGATACCCACCTTAAAAAAATTTATAAGGTCCCTGCACTGAGGATATCTGAGGAAGTTATGCCTCATAGTCATTCTCCCCAAGCTACTACCTCCCTAACTCACTGAAGGAGTATGGGAGTGACTGTTATAGACTGGAGGTATACTGCCTCATCTCTATCCACGAAGGATATCAACAATGTGGATAGATTCTATGTCACTTCACTCAACAACTGCAGACCAGACCTCCTACAGAGTGCATTTACTACCATGTCCCCCTTCTCATAATTATAGACTAGCTCAAAGTCATAGTCCTAGAGGAACTTTAGCCATCGTCGTTGTCTCGGGTTTATGTCCTTCTGAGAAAAGATATACCTGATGCTCTTCTCATCAGATTAGATAGTAAAACGTTCCCCCATCAAATAATGTCACCACATATTCAAGGAAAAAACCACTACTGCTAACTACAGGCCATGGGTAGCATAGTTTTTCTCATGATGTCTCAGCTATTGTGAACCATAAGAGATGAAGGTGTGCTTCTCCATAAAGACACATCCAAGCATGTTCCCTAATGCATCATAGTATACTACATACCCAACACCCTCTTCTGGCAGCCTCAGGATGGGGGAACTCATCAGTCTCTGCCTTAGATCTTGGAAACTCAGTTGACATCTCTGTGTCTACATGAAAGGTTGCCCCTTCTTTTTCAAATATGAAAAGGGTGATGAATGTATGGAAAAGTCTGGCACAAATCTCCGATAGTATCCAGCCAACCCTAGGAAACTCGACACCTCCATCACACTCCTGGGTGGCTCCCAAGCTAGCACAACCTCTATCTTTTCTGTACCCACTGAAAATCCAACCTCTGAGATAAAATGTCCCAGAAAGTGGACCTATTGTATCCAGAACATTCACTTAGAGAGATTACCATAAATCTAGTGCCATCGGAGTGTATCCAGAACTATCTATAGATGATAGGCATGCTCCTCCTCCATTGCTGAGTATATCAATATGTCATCGATGAACACCACCACTATGTGATTGAGGTATGGCTGAAATATCCTATTCCTGAATCCCATGAACACTACTGGGGCGTTGGTGACGACCCATCCCCATGGTCCCAAACCACTTTGTCCTGACCTGTCCCCTGGGGCCGATGCCATAACTACCCCAAGCCCACCTTCCATAGGACATGGAATGGCGAATAGCACCAAAAGGAATAAACAAGAACTCATAATGACCATACCGACCTCTAAAGGCTGTCTTCTACACATCCTGATCTCGTATCCTGTGCTGATGATAGCCTGATCATAAGTCTTTCTTTGAAAACCAGAGAGCTCCCTTCAGCTGATTGAAGAGATCATCAATCCTCTTGAGTGGATAGTTGTTCTTAACAGTCACCTGGTTTAGGTGCTGATAGTCCACACAGAGTCTCAAACTCCCATATTCTTTCTTAGCGAACAAAATCGGGGCGTCCAGTGGAGAAACACTAGGTCTTATGAACCCCTTTCCCTACAAGTCCTCCAACTATACACGTAACTCACGAAGCTCCGCAAGATCCATCTGATATGATGGTGCAGATATCAGTGTCGTCCTGGGGTACAGGTCGATATAAATGTCTACCTCTCTGTGTGGAGGTAAACATGGAACATCATTAGGGAAGACATTGACATACTGGTCCACCACTATAGGATAGCTCAGACTCTCAAAATCAACTACTCCGAGGGTAAGTCTAGCCAACTGATGAGTAATCGGCTTCCCCATCCTCAGAGTAAGTCCATCTTGAGTTGTAAAGGTTCTCTTATATCCAGTGAAGGAAAAACCTGGTCCCATCCATGTGGACACACCACACTTTATGCCTAATATAGCCAATATGATCATGGACTATGGATAACTAGTCCATACCAAATATGACATCGTGACATATCGATGCCTCTACTAGGAGATCCCAATAGATGATCTCACCTCCTAGAGTAAGATCAAACTCTGTCACCTATGTGTAATCATCAAATGGACACCTGTAGAAGTATTTAGCAATAAGGATAGAGCCAAAGACTCCACCAGAAAATCTGAGCTCTGAACGAGGGATCTGGCAATAAAAAAGCTACTAAATCCTATGTCTATAAGTAGTGTAGCTAAGGTAGAGTAGACACAGATCATACCTCTAATCATCTCTGGAGAACCGTGGTCATAGGCCTCAGCTTTCTAGAGCTGATCTCGTCCCTATCCTCCTACTCCCTGTGGTCGGGGTGGACCACTTGGTGGTGGTGGTGGTAGAATGTCAAAACGCTGCCCACCACCTACTGCACAGACAACTCCTCTTCCAAATCCATCGCCCATGAAGATCTCTTCGTTTGAACCTCTGCCTCTACCTCGGTGGACTTTCGACTATTTTATGGTCATCCGTATGGCGGGTTTGGAAGTCACAAGCCATATGACCCTACCATGAACACGTGTAACACTGCGCGTCCCTCTCCTATCTTCCTCTACCTTGTGATCCTTGCACCTCTGACCCTGTGTCTCGGGGTCGTCCATTAGAAGTTCTAGTCCGCTTGGACCTCTATTTCTTCTGCCTACCACCTCTTTCAAATGACTCATATGCCTATCATCTGGTGGTAGCTCTCGATGTCGGTGCTTGCTCAGCAAGGAATATCTCCACCAAAAGTGCTCGCTCAATCACCTCAGCCTACGTTCGAATGCAGAGCGATACCGTCGATGCTCTAATCTCCCATCAGAGACCCTTCTCAAAGGTCCGGGCCCAGAAGAAAGGGTCGTGTACCATGTTGTTGGAGTAGTGGGAGAGATCAGTGAACCTTGCCGAGTACTGGGAAACTATCATGCTACCCTACTGTAATTGAAGCAGATCCTGTATACGCACAGTGTGTAAGGTCGCTGGGACAAACTCTTCCCTGAAAAAGACCTAGAATTTCGGCCAGATGAGGGTCACCTCAACGTGTATCTGGAGAATTAGGCTCCAACATATCCCTGCTACTGCCTGAAAATGGATGGCTACTAGGATCCCCATAAATTAAGCTAGTGTCCCAACTAATTGAAAAAATATACCCACAACCTCCAGCTAGTCCTCAGCTGCTTACAGGTCCGTCTCGCCTCGGAACCTCATAGGCCTCTACCTATTGAACTTGTCAAATGCGATCAGTCAGCGTGGACCCTCTTTTAGTGGGTCTGGTGGAAACAACTGTACAACCGGAAGTGGCGCTTGTGGTACACCACCCAAATCTGCTAGTGCCGTGAGGGGGACCTTTACTAAGGTCTAATCGCTCAGTGTGCCATCATCACATACTCTCTCATCAAACCTGGGTGGCTGTCTTTATGGAAGCATCCTGAAAAGAAACATGTGTTCCACGTTTAAAAGTTATACATGGTGATCTGAATCAAGATAACAGAAGAAACACTTTTCAAAACACATGAAATCAGTGTTTCCATGCGCTGAGTCAGAAATCAGAACTCAGGGTTTTGGTGTATGGATACGTCAACTGTCACACTAATACTGGAATCCCCAAACTGAAAACCAAACTCATAAAACTAAACCCTATTTCCACATAGAAAATATCAAAGTCCTAGTTATTCAGTAGAAATTAACTCATTTGATACTACTTTCTCAGGACCTGTCCCCTGGGACTTGTGTTGTGACTTCCCAAGCCCAACTTCCATAGGCCAGGGGCCTGAGACTAGCACTGAAAGGCATATTTCCTAAAATGAGAAGGAATTTCCTTTAAACTTGTACAAACACATGTTCTGAGAACACAACAAGAAATAACTATGAAGTAAAATGATGTAGTAGATAGAGTGATGAAAGTAAAATGGGGCTAAAATACAATCCCAACTAAAAAAGTACAGGTACAACTAAAAGTAAAATACAACTGAAAGAAAAAGGGAAATAGATAATGGGTCATCCTTTAAGGTTCCTACCTGAAGGGTAGTTACATATTGCCTCCTCAGCACTCCACATACATCCATCTCTTCTATGTGCCACTAGGTCCATGCTCCCTCAAACATCATTCCAGCTACTCGTCATCTGCACAAGGCACAACAAGGTGCGGGGAAAGCCCGTGTAGGGGTGATTATAACGATACTCAATAGGGACCTCGAGACCCCGAAGGTCTCCTAGAATTCCAAAAATAAAAACCATAGAGAAACACCATGAAGGTAAAGTACCACATAGGAAAAGTACATCATAGAATAACCTCAATAACAAGCTCAAAGTAAAGATAGCTCACACCCTGATTTATTCTAGGGGTAGTAACAAGTAACATCCCCAGTCACATCATTGAACACCTTGGCTACTGGAGAAATTCTCCTCTATCGAGTATAGTGGGCCTACCGCTTCACACAGAGCCGCTTCCCACTAACCTTGAACTACTTAGGTACTCCTCCCCATCACGTACCGTGGGTCTTTCAGGTCACAAAGTGCTGCCCTCCCCCAACATGGCGTACTAAGGTACTCCTCCCCATCACATACTGTGGCCGTTGAGTCACTCCGAGTCGAAAAGTCAGTATTCGTCAGGACTCAGCCTGTAGCAAGGTTCTATATGTAGCGCACTTGGGAGAACCACTCCCAAAGACATCAGTCATATCTCAACAATCACAAAGTCTTAGAAATAAGTAACCCGATGATCCACCATGTCATAAGGGTTCCAACACAACAGACGACACATCAATTGGACACCTGATCTATGTGTTATTATCATTTCAGTGCTGAGGGACCACTTGGAATAGGCTGTGATCCAACCTGGCCATACTCCAAGTTTATTAAAAAATATAATGGAGTAAGGAAAATGGACAGTCTCACTCCAAGGGTCCCAATGCCACAGATAGTTCATCAAATGGGAATCCGGTTCTCAAGATAAGGTCCCTTGAGTGTTTTAGGGCCCGGGTACAGTCTGACCTGGTCGGACCGACCCCGCCCGACCCGGTCTGAGCTACCCGAGGGGAAATCTACCCGCTTAGCCAATTTTCGGTCCTGACCGCAAGAAGGGAAACCTGACCCACATGGGGTGGTGGCCTGCAAGGGCGGCGGCCTGGTCCGGGGGTGGGGGGCTCTCGGGTTGCGACCCTGTCCAATGGGGGCGGTGGCCCTGTGTGAGGGCAGCAGCCTAGTCTGAGGGCGGTGGCCCGGTCAGAGGGTGGTGACCCAAGGCGAGGGCGGTGGTCCGGTGCGAGGGCAGAGGCCTGGTGTGGGGGTGATAGTCCGGTTCGAGGGGGGCCGACCGGTCCGAGGGAGGTAGCCTAGTTCGAGACCTGGTCTGAGGAAGGTGACCTGATTCAAGGGTGGCAGCCCCGTTTGAGGGTGGTAGCCCACTCGATCACCGCAGATCCCGCCGGAGCTGGGTTCGGCCTCCGCCACCGGTTCGGCCGCAACCTCAATTCACTAGCGGCACAACGGGCGCACAACCTCCCTTCCTGCGGGCTCCGTCATGTTGGATTCCTTCTACTTTCGCCGCAGCTAACGAGCTGTGGCCCTCCTCTTTTGGCGTGCGTCGATGTACTCATGGTCTACCAAGGAGGAAAAAGGGTAGAAAGATAGCAGAGGGTTCAGGCCAGGTTCATTAGGCCCACGCCCTCCGAGTTATCTTGTAAAATGGAGGATAAAATGGGTTTAACAATTTTTTCTATTAAACAAAAAACCAAACCCCACAAGGATACCCCGTAACAACCACTGGAAAAATGAATGAATCACCGATTAACCCATTAGTCGGCTGACCCATGTTCTTCCTATAATTTCAAGAACAGTGATGTGGGAATCAAAAAAATTCCCAAATGAAATAACTTCTACCTAAAACATCAGATAAATGTCCACGCTTGATGGTGGATCATGATCTTTGTTCCTGTGACCATCTCTCAAAGACACTAATCGCACGTCGCCCATTGGTTTAGTGTCGTCCATCACCTCCCACAGGGTTAACTTCGTCTTCAAAGGGTCTGGCCTTGTGGTGTTCCTTGAGCACTTCACTGCTTAGTGAATCTATCTGATTCCCTTTCCCTAGCTCCTTATATATAGGAGAGAGGAAAGGTAAGTAATGACGTGGGGAAATAATGGGGCTCATTAACTAGGAAGCTCCAAATTTCCCAAATTCCATCATTACTTAAGGATGGAAGGTCATGACATTTAATGGCTTGACACACCATCGGCCCCACCCTTTAATTGGTATGTTCGTGGTTTATGATATAAAGTAACCAAAATTATTTTATTCATTTCTTTTAAAAAGTCACAAAACATAACTTTTTCTCTGGACTTACTACAGTCAAAGGAAAGCCTCTCTTAAGTGAATCCCGGCACTGCGGATTCAATAGTGCCCTCATATTTTTAATCCAATATATAATTAAAAAGTTATAAAATGCTTCTCAAGAATTTAATGAACGTACACGAAAAAAAGTTCAAAAATTCATTCCTGGTACACCGGGCCTTGGAATCACGTACCATCAATTTTCATAGACTCGTAATAATTCCATATAATTAAAAAAATTACATGGAAATCTGTGTCTTTAAATATATATGTAGTTTATTTTAATTTTTTTTCTGGGGATATAATTGTTTTGTGTCACCCTCTAATCCACTTCTTTAAAGATAACCTAATTAAAGGGAAAATATATATTTCTTGTATTTGTTAATATAGTGTACTAATAAAATTTCTAATATAGTAGGATATCTAAAAGTATTATTTTTTTATTTAAATGTATTGCAATAATTTTCTAATTTTAAATACAATAATATTTACATATTTCCATCAAAGGTTCTTTTTAAAATTCTTAAAAAATTGATTGTGTGGTTCATTTCCATACCTAAATGTTCACCCCTTTTGCGATTTACTCAATTGAATTTTATCTTTATGACATACACTGCCCAAATATTTTAAATGAGAAACAGAATATTTGATTGTATATATGGTATGAAACACTAATATAATAATATAATATTAAACCACTAGAATTTATAACATATTTAATTATATTTAAAATAAATCACTTTAATAGCTTTAAATGAATGCAACACCATGTTTGGATGAAGTGTGATACTCTCTTTAAATTTTATTATTTAAAAATGACCATTATAACCAACTCATTAAGATGGTAGGTATGAGTAGTAATAACTAAATTATTAAAATTATATTTTTTACATGTGGATAAAACAAATTCATTGATGTTATACTGATTAGAAATAAGTTCCAAATCATTTGAATGAGAAATAATTGTTTTCCAAAAAACTATATTATTCTAAAAGATGGTTTATTCGCACTTTATAAACATAATTAAAAAATATTTTTTTTACCAATTCTAGAAAATTTATATAATAATAATTTTTTTTTGAAATTTACATGTCAAATTATTTTTGGGTAATTATTTTTGGGATTTTTTAAAATATTTTTTTTCATAAATAGTGAAAAATACTAAATTTTAATGAAAAATCTACTTTAATTTAAATAAATTTTCCATGATAAATAATATTTCAATTTTTTTAAAATTATCATAAATTAAATTATATTATAATTTAACAAATTTTTTTCATTGGAATTAATTTCATATGAATTTTTTTTATTAAAAAATTCTATACATATGAGAATTTTCTATATAAAAAACCAGTCTTTCATCACCTTTGTTGGTTCATTGTAAGTTTAATTATAAAATTTATGTGAATTGGATTTATAAAAAAGGATTCTATATTTTGAATCAGAATAATTTATATTATCTAACAATGTAAAATTAAATTTTTCAATAATTAAAAGTGAAAACTGTAAAAAAAATAATTACCATGGTTAAGATAAAAAAGGGTTTACTTAGGGGTTAAGCTAAGAAGATAAGGATTAAATATGACCTAAAACATGTCAAAAAACAATTTTATTGAAATATTTCAACCATATAATCTCTAAGTTTCTTTTGTGACTTATTTTTGATGTTTTGGGAATTATAAAAACGTGTTCATAACATTATCTTTTCAAAAATTTCATGTGTGCCATATCCCGCACAAATAGAAGTCCTCGCCCTCTCTTCCCCTATTCACACTTACAAAAACCTTTTGTTTTTTCAATAAAATCAAAAATAACAACCTCATTTTCCGCCCCAAAAACTTGAGGCATTATTTTCATTAGGAATAACCATTAAAAAGTATTTAGTTATAACCCAAAAGAGTCTCTCTGAAGAAGAGGTTATTCATACACATACAAAGGAAGTAAACATGAGGTAATAGTTCCTCATCCCAAATTTACTTTCATGATACATACACCATATTCACCATTCATTCCTTTGAGTGGTGAATATAATTCCCTTTTTATATGTTATAAAATTAATCTATTTTTCATCATGGTATTTAACATTTCATTCGATGATTATTTCTTTTATAGCGCTTATGATTCAGAAGTTACCAAAGTGGTAAGGGTTTATTTCCCAATAATATCATTATTCCGGATTTTTTTAATTCTCCCTTGGGGGAATTATTTGTTATTTATATCTTTAACTTGATAATTTTTTAAAACTCCTATTATTAATTTAGTATTTCAAGTTATAATACCATTTTCAAAAATGAATTACATAAAATGACTGAATATTTTTTTTTGATAAAATATGACTTTATTTATCTCTTCTGTGGAAAATATTTTTTCACAAAAATCTATGTTTTCTGAAAATGTTTTAAATTATTATTTTAACCTTTTTAAAATTATTTATCAAATACATTTTTACTTATTTTGACTTATTATTTGTTTTTTATGTAATCTTCATGTATTTTTCAAAACCAGGCCCATTTTTCATTAATCACAATTTTGAAATGGATATTTGTTTTAATGTATATGAAATTAATGGAATTTTACATAATTATAACCAATAAACGGTTTAAAGATTATTTTATATGTTTTCAAAGGTAATTTAAAAAAAAGGTATTTGATAAATTAGTTGTGAAATTTTTCTTTTTAAAATATTTTCAAGGTGAAAAGGTTATTTTCATCAAAAAAAATTATGACATTTTTATGGTACTTATATTAATCAATGAGATCAAACCTTTATCATACTTATGATCCAAAAGGGATATTTCGTATTGATAAATTCTTTATTCTTATTTTGTATGGTTTATAATCACTTTAAGAGAGGATGTACTATTCTATTACCATTCACCATATTACACAGATGGGTTATGATTATGTTTATTTGATTGGGCCATGTATTGACATGTCAAATGTAAGTTTTTGAATATAAATGTTTATCTTAAATATTCTTCACCCATTTTATATGAGGAATTAATTTGACTTAGTACGTGATGGGTGGTGTCAGTTTCAGATATCCCCTTGATGCATCGACTTGTCTCATGAGACAAATCAGTTGACCAAATTAGTTGGGAATCTACCAATAAATATAATCTCTCTTGAGAAAGGTCTTGAATGTTTCATATGTCTATCATTATTCACGCTCTCAATATGATTCTATTTATTTCCATGTGATTATTTTACTAGTTGTAATATCTATGGATAATTTTAAATATTATGTGTTTATTTATGTAGCTTCATGTTATCATCATTTATTTGTTACATATTATGCTAAGTTTATTGATTAAATGGAATGTGTTTTAGTTATTTATATTTATAAATTTATTAAAATTATTTATCCATGATGTATTCCATTACATACATACCCTTACTTAGAATATTATCTCACCCCCAATCTTATGTTACATATTTTCCAGGATACTAGGAAGTGTTTTGTTATTGATATGTAGGGAGATACTAAGGGGAATAATATCCTTCACCAAGAAGACACTTTTTGTATTTTTTGTTTAAATGTAAATTTCAGGTATGTATCTATTTTTCTAGGGCTACTAAAATATTCATTCCATTGAGATGGGATACCCTATATCTAGTGCCAATGTAATAATTTAGACACTACCTATGGGTATTGGAGTTAGGGTTGTTATAGTAGCTATCAATGGATTTTTTGTAGAAACATTGGGAACTAGATTTAAGAAAACATAGATTAGGGAAAATAATTCTATGATATAAATTGAGTATAATTATAGAAAAAACTGTATAGTATTGTATCCTTCTAATTTTATCTGATGTCTCAGAAGATACACCCTGTAGTTTTGTTAATATAGATATTATGTGTTTTTTACTAGTAAAAAACTATGTATGAATACTACAAGTGGATGTGGTTCTAACACAAATTTACATAGGGGCAATAAGTCTGAAAAAGGTGATTTTGGCTTGAAGTGAATTTTACCTGGTAAATGTAAATATATATCACTTCACAATTTTATTACACTCCCAGGGGATTTTATTAAGATAATTCACTTTTTCGTTAAAAAAAATATGAAGTATTAGAAAATAATTTTGGGAAAATTTCCCAATGAAACATTATTTATGATTATCATATTATCCATGCATAAAATTTTCAATTAATGTTAAGTGTTTTAATATTCAAGGTATTATATATTATGATTCATAATTTTATGAATAGTAATAGTGTATTATATTTTTTATAAATGTTAATTAGTAGAAGGAGTGAGAACAGTATCATGCATGTAATACAAAGAGTCAGAATGGTCGATTGTTGATAGGATTAAGACAATATTCCAATCAGAACTAATCTCCAAATAAGTCTCATCATAGTTGGACATAATAGCATGTGCTATCAAAATAGATAAATAATTATCTAATTACTATTTCTTTAAAAGGATACATGCGAAGAAGAGGACGACATAGAAAAAAGATAATGGGAACAAGGGAAAAATGGTTTTCCCACATGTGATAATTGCAGAATGAAACACCCTAGTACTTTCTTGAAGGGATTTAGTTTTTTATAAAATTAGGTATAAAATTCTAACACACTCATAATTTCTATGGTAAGAAAGAAATTTCCAATTTTCCATTCTTCACCTCCAATGATATGGGGATAAACAAATTAATTCCCCATGTATCGATGGAATATTCCTCAAAATAAGATAAGGGATAATGGTTAAACTTATAGTATTACCATATAAAACGTGTAATGATTTATGTGATGGTTTTTTGATTCGATAATTTTGTTATAGTACTATTATATCAATTAAATTATGGTTATAAAACTCATGAAATGTATAAGGATTTCACTACAATACTATTTCCAAAAGGATGTGAGAGTATATATTTAATGGTACTAGTGGACAAGAAAGGTTATTCAGTGATAGGTTAAGGCTATTGTAAAGAGAACTATTAATAGAGTATAACCCATAATATGTGCCCAATGTTTGGATTATAATGAAATTTTTATAGATAGTGTTGGTGACCATGAAATTGGTTAGAGGTTTGATGGTTTATAAAATATTTTTTAATATTTAATTAAAATATTTATTTATGGAATATATTCAACAACGTGAGATTCTATTTTTGAAATAATTCATGTTTTTATTATTTTTTATGGTGTTCAAGGAATTCACATTTTTTTAATGTGACATTAAGGGCTACTTTATAGTTTTGGGGAATATAATGTTTATTTAGTGAACTTCCATAAAAAATTTAGACATTGAACTTAGAAACACATATTTTTTATGACCCATAAGGTTAATTATATATGGAATTGATTAATTTGAATATTAAGTGTCATTCGTTAACTTAAACTAATGATTTTTGTTTTGGAATTTTTTTGGAGATATGTGGAATGTCTTTTCATTCCAATGATCTTTTATGTGTACTTCAGGCATAAAAATTCATTTTTGATATTCATTTCTTAGAGTAAAAATGAAGTGGGAATTGATTGAAGCCCAACAAAAGGATGTAATTATGCCTATGAAATACAATTATAACAATTAAGTACATTTTAATATATTCTCACAATAGGTGGTAAAAAAATTCCTCAAATCTAATAAAATGATTTTGAAATAAAAAAATTATCCTAGTACCTTCATTTATATTGAATCAAATGGTCTATTAGGTTAATGAATATTTATGGTTTATAGGTTGATTAATTTCTTGTGATAAATGAACTCTTTCACCATAAACATTTATTTTGGTATTATACTTTTCTTCCATTTATATATCTTTACTTCTAAACTTTGTTCTCCTACTTGGAAACATAGTTATGTTATTATTCACAATGGGCTTCATAAATCCCTTTCCCTCTTTTCAATAGGATATTTTAACAACCATTCTCACAATGTGTGATTTTAATAAGTATGTATTCAAATTTCAAAACCTTGATTATTTATCTTAAGATTAAATTGGTATGATGCTGTTTATTTATGGTAAAAGAATGCAACACCCTATTATATTAAAAAAGGAACATCATATTTGATTGCATATATGAAATGAATCACCCTGATTATAATATAATGTAATACCCAAGGAATTTAAAACTTATTTCCTTTTTAAATAAATTCAATCAGTTCAATATATTGCAATGCATGCAACACCGAGTTTGAATAAAACACAATACTCTATTGAAATATTATTATTTAAACTTGACCATTATAAACTAGTCATTAAGATGAAAGGTATAAATATTAAAAACTAAATAATGAAACTTATATGGTTCAAATATGCATATAATAAATTAAATTCTAATATATTTATTATAAATAAAATAATAATCATTTGAAAGATAATAAAATATTTTCTAAAAGCTCTATTTCTCTAAAAGTTGGTTTATTCGTGCTTTGAGCACATAATTTTAAATTAATTTTTAATAATTTAATTAAATTTATATTAAAAAATAAACTTTATTTTTTAAATATACGTGTCAAAATATAATTTGAGAGATTTTTTTGAAAATATAAATTTTTGGATGAATACTAAAAAATACTATTTTTTATTGAAAATAACCTTTTTTTTTAGATTATTTATAAAATTAAATTATATTATAAATTTTTTCTAATGTAAAGTTAGTTCAATTATAATTTTTTTTACTAATATAGTGCATTTGAATCATTTTCATATTTAATTTTAATATTAAAATATTCTGTATTAATGCAAATTTTCTCTTTTGAAAACTACTCTTTCATCACATCTGTGGTTTAATTTAAAATTAAATTCTTCCACTTATATAAATTGAATTTAAAAATTTATTCAATATTCTTAATAAAAATAATTTATTTTATATAATAATCTCAATTTAATTTTTGACCATATTGAATAGTGAAAATAGTAAAAAATTAATTGTCACGGTAAAGGTAACAATGGTTTTATTAGGGGTTAAAATAAAAATATAAGAGTAAAAAATAACCTAAAACTTTTTCAAACCCAATTGGATGGAAATATTAAGACCCTTTCACTACTAATGTTTTTTAATTACCCATTTTGGTTGGTTTTTTCCAGATAAAAACACGGGTATCAATTTATCTTTCCCAAAACACCATGTATGCCCTCTCCCCCACTAATAAAATGCTACACCATCTCCTCCCCTATTCACAATTCCAAACCCCATTAATTTATCCAATACCTACCCTATACCCTCAATTACATTATTCTACACATCCTAGAGTCCTTATATTGACAAATAATCCCTCTTAATAAGTCTTTAGGTATAAACCTAAAGGGGATCCTTAAAGAAGAGGAGGTTCAAAGACATATGAAGGAAGTTAAACCTAAGGCAAGGGGTTCTTATCTCACTTATAGTTCTACTATACATAAAACATTTTCATAACTTATTCCTTTTCATAGTGTATATACAACCCGATTTATATTTCATATCATGAATCTTTTTATCTTCAGGGTATTTAATGATTCTTTTGATGATTATTTCTATTATATGGCTTATGATTCAGATGTTACAAATGTGATAAGTGTTTATTTCAAAATATCATAATTATTCTGGATTATTTTTTAAATTATACATCAGGAGAAATACTTGATATTTATATATTAAAATCATTATATTTTCTTATCCTCTAGTTATTCATGAATGTTTTCAAGTAATTGTACAATTTTCCACACTTTGGTAGTTAAAATGATTGAAGAAATATTTTTGATAAAATATTACTTTATTTATATATTTGGTAAAAAATAATTTTTCACAAATACATTTTTTCCCTAAAGAATATTAAAAACTATTTTAAGATATTTTATAAATTCTTTATTAAAGTCATTTTTGTTCATTTTCAAATTTTACAATATTTTTTGAAAGGAATATTAAAGCTGTTTTCAAAACCAAGACCTTTTTTGTTTTACTGAAAATGTGAAAGGAATAATTGTTTTAACATGTATGAAAAGAATATAATTTTATTCCATCATTACCAATAAATTATTTAATGATTATATTATAGGTTTTCAAAGGTAATTTCCGATGAAATGTATTTTCAAAATATATTTTGAATTTTTTTTAAAAAATTTTCAAAAAAAAATGTTATTTTCCTTAGAAATGTTTTTAATGACATTTTCATGGTACTTCTATTCATCAATGACATTAAACCTTTATTTTACTTATGATACCATAGGGTTATGTTTTATTGGTATCATCATTATTATTTCCCTGGTTGTTTTATAATTAGTTTGATTGAGGATGTAAAATTTTATTACCATTAACCATATTAATATAGATGGTTTATGATAATGTTTATTTTATTTGGGTAATTATTAGAATATCATATGCTATTTTTTCAATATGAATTCTTATATTGATTAAGTTTTACCCATTTAATAATTGTAATGCAATTATCATAGTATGTTATGGGTGGGTTATAGTTATAGTGATCCCCTTGACACACCCACCAGTCTCATGAGACAAATGAGTTGGATAAATTATATGGGTTACTAACCACATATTTAAATTATGTTGTGAATGGTTATGTAAAGAACCTGACTCCCATTTCATGGAGATAGTTCCTTACTTTATTACATTGGTATAATAAATAAGGATGTCTCATCCTTTTTGAATGAATAGTTTAGTAGTTTTAGAAAACCAGATACAAAAAAAAAAGTTTTAAATTACAACTTGAACTAAAAAACAACATTTAAACTCCATTGGAATCACATATAAACTCCATGATTATTCCTACAATTAATTCACAATATACATATTATAATCTTTTGGAAAAATAAATCTTAATAAAGGAGTTAAATTATATTCCCAGTAAAGATAGGTAATATAATAGAATCTAATATAAACAATAAGGAATGGTGAAGGACTAAAAACACATGTCATTAGAATATAATCATTATAATAATATGAAAATAATAAAAGATAAAAAAATAATTTCATATAAATAATCAAATGATAAAGAATATTTACCATGGATAATATACTATTTGAAAATTCACATGGATAAATAATTAATAATATCATAATGAGGGAATGAATATGTCAGACATCCAAAAAATACCTTCAAGTCCTCATCTAAGAATCCTAAAAATAAATGGTTAAGGCCTTGACCAAAATATATATTTTTCAAGAGACCTACCGATTCATTGAGGGGATATAGTGGGCCCCACAAATCACTTACAAAGTCTAATTGATTCCTTTTATTAATGGGTTTAAAAATCAACCACATACACAAATGAAATTTAAATAACTTACCCTAATCTTTAAACATAATCACTAACAATTATGAGTAGTATAGTGAATGGTATCAAGATAGAAAATATATAGTAAAAATGATCATAAAAAATTTAATTAAATATTTTATATTATAATCCTAAAATAAAAATCTTATTAGTAATCAAATTAGGTTTTTAAATAGATTAAAATACTCCGATAAAATCCTCTAGTAATTCTTTAAAGAAATATCCTTCTTTTTTACATTACAAAGAAGAGTTATATTAAAAAAGTCATTTATATTTGTCACAAGTTTTTTGTATAAAACAAAATATGAAATAATATAGTTTTTTCATGAAAAAATTATTTATTTATTCAAAATAATGGTTTCTTATAATATGTTATGGATGGTACTTGAAAATGGGTAAAAAATTCATAATTTCCTTTTAATCGGGCCTGCGTATCATAAAGAATTTAGAAGGGAACCCATTAAAAATATAATTTACCATAAAATTAAGATAAAGAATCAATTCAAATGAGTTTTTAGTGTATCCATAGTGTTCAAAATATTTATATAAAAATAATAAATAATTACATTGGGTTAAATAGATATTAATTATAATCTAATGAAAATGGAGGTTTGGGAGGAAACCCTTACCTTATATCCGAAAGTGTTTTTCCCTAAAACTTAATGTCCCAGATAATCAAATTAAATCCATTAATTTAAATATTAATAATATTTTATACATATATTTTATTTTTCATAATTTTATTAAGTTAATTTATGTAATTTTTAACAAGTTAAAATATTTGATTTTTTCATTCAGAAGTGCTCGTTCCCATTGTTTTCATGACCATTTTACTTGTATACGAGTATGGAAGTTCATGTAAGATGAGAATAAATATCCACAAATAAAGTTATATGTTATTAATTAATATTAAAAAAATCAATATTTATATATGTTATTTTTTAGGGTGAGTATGAATCCTTAGCTAAGACGGTCATGATAATCATTTAGATTATTTAAGTAGTTTTCTCGATCGTCACAAATTGGTTTTGTTTTATTAATTAAAATCATGTGTATATATTGGTTCCATAACATTTCATTAGTTGAAATACATATATTATAATTCATTCAACCATAAAATAGTTTTATGAAAATATTTTAAGGTGTTAATGGAAAATGACAAAATGCATCATCCATGATGTCAGTAAATTGACGCATCACAGGTGATATTTTCATTTATAGAATAAAAGGGAGAGAGAGAAAGGATTTTGATAATGGATATTAAATTAACATGATATAATTTAATTATATAAATAATACTGTATTTATCATTTCTATATGAACATGGTAGGTTAGGGAAGGATAGAAAAATAAAATAAATTGAATAGAAAATAAAAGAAAAGAAAGAGGATTTTTACCTCTTGAATTATCATCCTTGAAAAACTCATTAAAAGGAATGGTTTTGGTATTTTATTGATAATAGAGGATCCTAGAAGTGTGGTAGGGTCTTGGGAAGTGTATTTGGAATAAATTTGACAAGGCTCAAAGCTTGTAAGGTGTGACGATAAGGGGTGGTATTTATATTGGAGGAGAGTGGTGTTTTTTGAATATTTTATTTATTTGTTTATTACTTTTTCTCAAGACTATGAATAGTTTGAGAATTATCAAAAACGTATATTAAAATAATGAAATATAGTTTGATAATAGGGTATTATATCATCCATTCATCACTTATGACTCAATCCTTTCATGTATTTAACATTATCATAAAATATCATATTTTACTATTAACCAAAAAAACAAATATTTTAGAAAAATCACAAAAATTAATGCTCACCTTTATTAAATTTGTAGAATTAAAAAATAAAATAAACTTTATGATAATAATTTTCTAAATATGATAAATTTAATTTTTAATTAAAATCATTATTCACTTGAAAAATGAAATTTTTTAATTTATAACCGATTTTATAGCACACTGAAAAATTAACTAAGGTCCTATAAAATTATCCTAAAAATCATTAAACAACAAAATATTAATTTATTAATACATTTATTTTAAAAAATATCTTTTAAATCACTTTATCTATAATAAAATTATAATTATGTATTTACGACTTACAAAAAAACCAAAACATAGTCAATACTTTTTAAAATATTTATTTATTTAAATTATGATATAATTATATCATACCTTCAATTATAAGATTCTTAAGTTTTATTTAAACTTTAATTGGTAAGGTTACTATTATATTGGCCAATTTTCTATTCATAAGGTTCATATTACTATTCCTAAGGGAAAGTTACTATTTCATCAGTATAAGTTCCTTAGCTTATAGAAATACCTATTATTTCAATAATTATTTATTTATAAAGTTTCTATTGTGATATCTATGTAATTTTAAGTGATTAATACTATATTAAATAATTATATGAAGAGAAATTTAATTGATAAAATTTTGTGTTGTTACATTCTCCCCTCCTATAAAAATCTCACCCTCAAAATTTCTAGTATGTCACCTCATAAAATGATTTGGGTAGTTATTCATCATAACATCCTCTGGTTCCCTTGTCACCACTTAAGTTTTATGATTTTTCCAAAGTACCTTTACTAGTCATGTTTTTTGATTCCTCAAAACCTATTCTTAAGTGTCCAAAATCTAGATAGGCTCTTCATAATAAGATAAATCAGGTTACTATTCTATTCCTTCAGAAGTGAGGACATGAATTCATTCAGACAAGTAATTCCCTAACCAAGAGATGTGGAAAACATTGTGTACTTTATAAAGGTTGGTTGGAAGCTCCAAATGTAATCCACAACTCCAAATGTCTCCATAATTTTAGAAGGTGTGATGTACCAGGGGCACAATTTCACTTTTTGTCAACCCTTATGACACTCTTCCATGAAGATAAGTTCAAAAAAAACATGATCTCCCTCATGAAACTCCAAATAATTCCTTCTATTATCAGAATGCATATTTGAACTACTTTTCACTACTTTGATATGTTTTTGAATTGTCTTTCCCTATGTTGTTGTTTCCTCCACAAGCTATGGTAAAATAAGATTCCTTTAACCAAATTCATACCAAAAAGTTTGTATATGAAATCTCCTTCTATAAAATGATTTATATGGTGCCATTTAAATAATTAATGGGAACTATTGTATTATGAAAAATCTACCAAAGGTAAATGATGATCCCACATACATTTAAATTTGAGTGATCATGATCTCAACATGTCTTATAATGTTTTAATGGTCCTTTTAGACTATCCATCAGTTAGAGTGTCATAAGATGTGTTCAAATAAAGCTCAAAATCCATGTCTTTATGAATAATTTTACATAAATTTAATGTAAATTATAGATCATTATTAGAAAAAAATTGACTGTAACAGTCTATTATGTCTCACAACTTCATTAATATAGATTTGTGTAAGGCTCTCAAGTATATTGTTTTCCTTATAGAAAGGAAATATGCAGATTTGGTAAGCCGATCAATAATTATGTATTTTTATCATTATTTATTAGTGTTTTTAGGAATATATTGACAAAATACATGGTAACATCATCCCAGTTTCATGTAGGAATAGTAAAAGGTTGCATGGATCCTCTAGGATGTTTTATTTCATCCATCACCTTTTGAAAAACTAAACATTTTGAGATATAATTATCAATTTCTCACTTTATATTATCCCACTAGAAATTATCCATCAAATATATATACATCTTAGTGTGACTAGGGTGTATAGAGATATTTGAGCTATGAGAATCATCCAATAACTATTTTTTTATCTCAGGTATAGAGGGGACACAAATCCTCTACCCAAATTTCCTAATTCCATACTCATACATAAATTCTATCAACATCTCATAATTCACAGCTTTAATTTTCGTTCGAAAATTTTCTTCTTGAAACTAACAACTTTTAATTATTTCTATTAAGTATGGTTTGGAAACCAATTGAAAATTAATGATGTTTCACCTTCCTTGGTAATTACCATATTTATCATCATTAGATCTATGAACATGAGATCCCTTTAAATCCTAATTTTGTTTATAACTCCATGATCTTTCCTGCCGAATGCTTCAACAACCTTATTCTTTTTCTCTAGGTGATAGTCTATTGGATAATTATAATCCTTGAGTGGCTCGAGCCATCTAATTTTCTCCATGTTGAGTTATTTCTATAAGAAGATATATTTCAAGCTACTGTGATCAGTATATATCTAATATATTTCATCATTATGATAGTGTCTCCAAATATTAAGAGAAATGATTACAACTGAAAACTAAATATCATGCATTGGATAGTGTTGTCCACTAGTTTTATCTACCTTTATGGATAAGAAACAACTCAATCATTCCACCTAATGAAAAAACTAGGTCCTTTCATTGATATATCACTATAAATCATAGAACCACTACTTCTCGATGGTAGGGTCAAGTTTGGAGTATTCACTAACCTCTTATTAAATTCTTCAATTAATTATTAACATTCATTTTTTTAAAATAAACTTAACAAACTTATGAGTAATCTTGGTTAAAATTCTATATAATCAAATAAATATCTGAAAAAACACTGATAATAAACTACTAAACCAGTAAAAATACATACCTTAGTTTTTCTCATTGGTGTAGTCCATTCCTAAACTGCATTTCTCTTCATAGGATTAACTGATATTCTATCCTTAGAGACCATATGAAAAAGAAAAGAAACTATTTGAATCATGAATTCAAACTTTTTAAACTTCCCATATAAATATTTTCTTCCAAGAGTCTCCAGAACAACCCTCAAGTAGTTCTCATGGTCCTCATATCTTTTGGAATGTACTAAAATACCATCAACAAATACCATAACAAAATATTCAAGGTATTAATGAAACACTCTTTTAATTATATCCACAAAAATAGAGGGTGTATTAGTCAATCCTAATGGAATTACTGTAAACTCATAATGTCCGTACCCGGTTCAAACCACTATCTTGGGAATATCCTCCTTCTTCACACGCAATTGATGTTATTCAGAACGAAGGTAAATCTTTGAAAAATATTAATATTCATGAAGTTGATCAAATAAATCATCAGTTCAGGTTAGAAGATACTCATTATTTATTATAATGGTATCGATTTCCCTAAAGTCAATAAACGTCCTTAAGGATACATCATTCTTCGTGAAAAAGAGAATATGGGATCCTAATGGAGAAAAAATAAGACAAATAAACCATTTATCACTCAACTACACTAGTGGTTTTTTCATATATACTAATTACAAAGTGGAATTTATTTAAGGATTCTTTGATATAAGTATTTCATCAGGAATTAAATCATTAGAGAACTCAACTTCCTACTCCAAAGGATGTCTAGGAAAATATGTTAGAAATACATCATTTTATTATTTTTCAATAGGTACATATTCAATTTTAATATTTCATTCATTATCAATAGATAATTTTTCCCCTTAATCCCCAATAATTTCATTTAGAAGAGCTACTATAGGTTGTTCTAGATAAGAAATATATAATGAAGTTTCTTCTATAAAGATAAGGGATTCTATAGCTTCCTAAAAAATTGTAACCTCCTTATTCTTTTAATACATTTTCACATAATATTTATAAATATAGTCCATAAAAACTATATCATCAAAATAAACCATAGGTATGATGAAAAAGCTAAAACTAAAGCACGTTAACTTGTCATAAAGGGAACTGACTGACACATCTTTTTTTCAATGATACTTCCATTATGAGTTTTGACTAATAACTACTTTAATAAATAAAAAGGAAAATATATAATTTTATTGGAAAACTAAGATGATATTAAATATTTCTATGATACTAATTCAAATAATTAATTGGAGAAGTTTGAGTAAATTATTAAAGTGCATTATACAACATCATTAGGAACGTCAACCACCATATTTGTTATTAAAGAAGCTTGGCCTTTCTCCCTTGGACATTTTTGTGGACGGTTTACTTGATTAGTAGGATAATCATATTCATAGTGTCCCATATCCCTATAACTATAGAATTGAATATTGGTAGCTTATTTATTTTCCTTACAATCACAAGCTTGGTGTCCTTTTACACTACACTTATAACAAAAACCGTTTTCTTTTGAGAATGAACCATAGTGTTTATTTTAAAAAGTATCACATGTTGGAAAATTACCTTTTTTATTCTTCCTTTTATCCATTATTTCCACTACCACTATCTTCTTCTATTTTTTCCCTAAGTTATAATACGTAGATACATATTTCTCTTCCTTGATAAAACACAAGACTATATCTTCATATGATGAGAATTTTTTGGAGACCAATATCCATTAGAGGAATAGTTTTAAACAATTCAAGAATAATTCAATCATGATCCTTGGATTACATATGTAGTTTGAGATGTACCTTGATAATATTGAAAAGTTTCATTCATACTTCACAATACTTTCATCCTTTTTTGAGGGTCCATAACTTCCTCTCTATATCTGATGGTTATTCACAAGGGAAATATTTTTCTAGGAAAATTTTATTAAAATATTTCCATTCTATATTTGAATGTTATTACTCCTCCTTTCTGTTTTGAATCAATGACCACCATTATTCAAAATCTCTTGAGAGATGATAAACTTCCATGATTACTTTATCCCATTCATTACATCCCATAGAATGAAATATATTTTCTAAAGAACATATCCACTTCTTCATTATAAAAGGGGTTGTTGTCCCATTGAATAATTGAGGTTGTTCTTGCATGAAGTGTTTTAACATTTCTCCTCCACATTATGGATCAAGATTCTAAATACGTGTAAGTTTATTCTTCTCAACCTGAGTTAGTTTTCCTAGTATAGTTATAAGTTTCTACTCATTAGTTTTAGCTCCAGTACAAATGTCAATATCTTGCATTGGAGGAAAATGCCTACATGGGATATAAGAATTTATATGGATTCCATTCCTTTCCCTAGGTGAAATTTCTACATAATGGAATATACTACAATAGGTTTTGAATCATAATGAATAATTTCAAACTAGAAAGCACTTAATATAAATTAGAAATTAATTCATAGATTATCCCATAATCATGGTGTTTTTGGAAAGATATTTACTTTTAAATAATTCATAATAGTTTGTAATGTAAATTTGAATTATCCTAAGCATATCCCATAGGATAGTCAAACGAGGTGCATATTAAGGCCAATTTTCATGCACCAGATTACAATGTGTCAGGAACAGGACACCTTTTCGATGTTGTTATCCCTAGGTACATATATTCCAGAACCAAGACCACTTGTAGTATCTAGATAGGTATGTATATCTAGAAGGAACATCATAATATTTACAATACTAAAATTCTTGGACATTCTTTTATGTTTATAGTAATTTTTTATCTTAGGGTTTTGGTCCATATTCATTGTTGTCTAAATTTATTTTCCAAGATTTCTACTAAACTTCCGTTGATACCAAATATAAGTAACAAAAACCCACTATCCTAGAGTTGGTGCCTTAATTTATTGAATTGGTATAATAAACATGGAAGTAACATCCTGAAGGATTGAATAGTTTAGTAGTTTTGTAAAACCAGATACACACATAAGTTTTACATTACAAATTGAAATAAAAAACAACATATAAACTCCTTTGGAAAGACCTGTAAACTCAAATATTATACTTTCAAGTCATTTATAATATATGTCTTTGCATCCTAAGAAAAAATAAAACATAATAAAGGCCAGATATCAGATTCTTAGTAAGGGAAATTAACATAGCTGAAGCTAATAAAAATAATAATTCATGGTGAATGTCTAAAAACAAATTCCATTATAACATAATCAGGAGAATTGTATGGAAATAATAAAAGTTGAATAAATAATTCCATATAAATAATCACATGAGAAAAAAGATTAAATGTGGATATTCTGTTAATTCAATATTAAAATGGTTTATCAATTACTAATATCACAATGATGGAATTCATATTTCATACATCATGAATATAACATCGAGGCCTCAACTAAGACACCTTAAAATAAATGGTTAAGGCCTCGACCAAAATCTATCTCTATTTTGTCTCATGAGACCTACCAATGATTTTTTGGGCTATAGAGCGACCCACCCATCACTTACTATGTATAATTAATTACTCCTATGAATGGGGTTAGAAATAAATAGCATATAAATATTAAATTTAAATAACATTCCCAAATATGTAAACATAATCACTGACCATTTTGAGTAGAATGGTGAATTGTATGAAGATAGCACATCCATTGTAAAACAGATCATAAACCATTTCATAAAATATGGTATATGATAGTAATAATAGATAAATCATAATAATATTCAAAATATGTGTTTAAATATATGAAAATACTCTAATAAAATCATCAAATAATTCTTGAGATAAATATCCTTTCTTCTTTATATAGAATCATTCTTTTTAAAAATTATTTTTGTATTTGTCATAATTTATTATATTAATCCAGAAATGAAAAATATATTTTTTCATGAACATATTAGTGATTTTATAAAAATAATTGTGTCTTATAATATATTATGGATTTTAGTTGAAAATGGGTAAGAAAATGAGAAGTTCCTTTTAATCAGGCTTGCGTATCGGAACGAATTGAGAAGTGAACCTTATAAAAAATATATTTCATAATAAAAGAAGGAGGAAATGATCTGGATACATGATTTTTTATAATTTTCATATAATGTAGAAAAATTATATATAGATAGTGAATAATTAAGTTGTTTTAAAAATAAATAATTCTTAACCCAAATGAAAATGGATGTTCAAGAAGAAACCCTTACCTTATGTCCAAAAATGTTCTGTTCTTGACCTTAATGTCAGGGATAATCAAATTAAACCCATTAATTAATTAATTAATAATTTTTTATACATATATTTTAATTTTTTTAATTTTATTAAGTTCACTTATGGAATTTTTAATGAGTTATATGATTCAATTTCATAGATCATAAGTGTTCGTTTCCTTGGTTTTCATGATCGGTTTACTTATATATGAGTATGGAAGGTCATGTAAAATGGGAATATATATCAAGAATTGAAGTTATTTTTTATTAATTAAAATAAAAAATTTTAAATGGTTATATAATTAGTTTGGTTATTTTTGATAAGGATGATTTATTAGATAAGATGTTAGTGATAATCATTTATATTATTTGGGCAGTTTTTCGATCATCACAAACTAGTTTTGTTTTATTAATTAATATCATGTCCATATAATGGTTCCTTAATATTACATAGGTTAGAATAAAAATTTTATAATTTTTTAACCATAAAAATGTTTTTATGAAAAACCTTGAAATCCTTAATGGAAAATAAAAAATGCATCATCCATGATGTCAATAAATGGACACATCACGGGTGATGTCTTCGTTTATAGAATAAAATAAGTGGAGAAAGGATTTTGATGATGTATCATCCATTAAAATTATATTATTACTGTATATAAATAAAACTAGAGTTATCAGGTCTCTTTTGACAAGGTAGGTGAAAGAAGGATATGAAAATAAAATAAATTGAAAAGAAAAGAAAAGAAAACAAAGATGATTTTACCTCTTGAATTCTCTTCCTTGAGAACCTCATTAAGGTGATTGTTTTTGGACTTTTATAGAGAGAAAATAATCCTAGACATGTGGGAGGGTCTTAGAAATTGTATTTATATGAAATTTAACTTGTTACAAATCTGGGAATGTGTGACGAGAAGTGGTGGTGATGGGTGGTATTTATAGTTGAGAAGAGGGGTGTTTTTTGAATATTTTATTCAATTGTTTATTATTTTGGCACAACACTATGAATAGTTCAAGAAATATCACGAAATATACAAAAGTAATTATTTATATATTTATATTATGGGATTACATCAACCATACATCACATATGACTCAATAATTCATGTATTTACCATTTACTGTAAATTATCGTATTATACTATTCAGCAAATATTCAAGTATTTTAGAAAAATCCCATAAATCAACCCTAACCATTTTTCAACATTTAGAGTTAAAAAATGAACTCTATTTTACGAAAATAAGTTTCTAAATATGATATTTTTTAATTTTAAATTAAAATAATTTTTAAAATGAAAAATATAGATTTTAAATTTATAATTGATTTGATGACACTCTAAAAAATTAACTAAGGTCTTATAAAATTATACTAAAAATTACAAGAAAAAAAATTATTTATTTATGAATAAATTTTATGTAAATAAATTTTATTTTAAATCATTTTCAATTATAAAAGTGTAATTAAATATTTATGAATTACAAAAAATACAAACACTTAATCAATAATTTTGTAAAATATTTATTTAATTATACTATGATATAATTACATAATTCTTTCATTTATAAGATTTTAAAATATTATTTATACCTTAATTGGTTAGGTTACTATTATATTGGTCATTTTAATATTCATAAGAGTCATATTACTATTCCTAATGGTAAGTTACTATTTAATTGGTGTAGGTTCCTTAACTTTTATAAATAACTATTATTTCATTCAATCTATATTTATAATATTTTTACAGTGATCTATAAGTTATTTTATGTGATTTATACTTTATGAAATAATTATATGAAGGGAAATTTTATTTATAGAATTTCGGGTCATTATAGGTTATGATTGTTTAAAATATACAACATTATTGATTACGTCATTATGATATCAGTTATTTCCATGTGATTATTCAATTAGTTATAATATCCAATTGTATGTTTCAATATTATGTGATTTTTTATTTGGTCATATTTGATCACCATTTAGTTCTTCTATATTAGTTCTAGTTTATAGATTAAATGGAATGTGTTTAATTTATTTACCTTATTATATTGATTATGTTTTTTTATTCATGAGAGAGTCCAAAATACACACACTGATACAAAGTATATGAACTCACCCATTTCTTAACTTTTATTTTTCCCAGGATACCAGGAAGAATTTTTTAATTGATATGCAAGGACATTCTAAGGGGAATAATTTCATTCAAAAATAAAAATCATTTTTTATTATAAGTATAAATTTACATTTGATGTATATATCTCATTTTAAAATAATAATAATCTATTCGGTCCTTTAGTATGAAATAACTTGTATCAATTTATTATGTAATAAATTAGAAAAAATCTTTTTTCTATTGGAGTCGGGGTTGTTACAGTTGGTATGAATTGATTTTTAGTAGAAACATTTAGAAACATATTTTGGAGAACATATAATATGGAATATAAATCAATGATATAAATCATTGATAAGTATAGTAAAATATCCTAACATTTTAGAAAGATATATATTATGTGTTTTTTCCTATAAATACATCCATGTTTGGATACTAAAAATAGATGTGGTTCTGGTGAAATTATACCAGGGGTAATAACTTTGAAAACGAGTATCAAGATTAAATCAAGCATTACCTGGTACATGAAAATGAGCCTTACTGCACACAAATATTGACACACCAAGGAGATATGATTCATATTATTCACATTTTCTTTATAAACCCTTATGATAGATTTGAAAATATTTTCTAGAAACTTTACTAAAGAAATCATGTTTATGATTATGAGATTATCCATGCATAAAAATATCAATTTATGTTATTTCACTTATTATGGGACTATGCATTATTATGCTTTTTATGAAATAATATAGTGTATTACATTATTTATAAATGACACATATTAGAAGGAATGGGAAATTTATCAATTCATGTAATCCAATGAGTAAGAATGATCATTTCATTGATGGACTTATTAAACTATTTGCAATGGAAATAATGTCCAAAACATTCTTGTAATAAGAGTATATAATATATTTTTCTATAAAATTAGATAAATAATTCCATATGTACTTTGGATTTGATGAAACGCAAGAAGAGAATAGGGTTGAAGAGAAAAAATAGATAAGGGGACGAATGGAAGAAAGGGGTTTTTGAACATGTTATAATTGTGGAAAGAAAACCCCTAATACTTTCTTGAAGGGAATGAGATATTGCTACATGTTTGGAGAGAAATACCACCATGATTGTAATTTCATGTGTAAAAAAGGAATTAAAAATTTTCAATGCATCAAATTTAAGGATATGGGGAACTACGTAAATGAATTCCCCAAGCGTAGATAGAATATACCTCAAATGATGATAAAGAACATGGTAAAGCTTATGATATTTCCATAGATGAAGTGGAATGATAAATGTTCTCGTGTTTGGATTCAAGAATTATTTTATAGGATTATTGTATCAATGATATTCTAGTTAAAATAATTTCTAATTGTATAATAATTGTAATAAAGTACTATTTCATAAAGGATTTGAGAGTATTTTTTTTATTGTACCGATGAAAAAGAAAATTTATTTAGAAAAATGTTTGACCACCTATTGTCATGATCCGACTTCACCAAGATGAGGGAAGGGATAGCAAATTGCTAGACCCTTCCTTCCTCAAATTGAAGGAGAGATCATGACCTCCAAGAACCACCTTCAATAGATCCCGGAGCGGCGACTAACACCAAGATTATAGAATCAAACACAACATGGACGGAATTACCCTTATTATTTTGTAGGATCAGGTGATAAGATAGTAAATCCCAAAAAACACAAAAAATGGAAGTAAAATTAAAGCCAAAAAAATCCATTCCGATATGAATGTTCCAATAATAAGTGCTACAAAATACAAGAAAAATCCAAAGGGAAGTTCCAAAAGAAAAGAAAAGAAGAAACGACAATAGTCCCAATGTCTGAACTAGTAGGGCCCGACATGGTCCATGAATTTCTCAAGGAAACCTGGAAGTAGTTTTATATACGTAGGGTGAGAATACAGGTATACTCAGTTTGGAAAACCAAAATATCTCGAGCATAAGGGGGAAGGAATTCTAATGCCCCGTGAGAAAAGGAGATAACCAAAGCACTGAACAAGAAAACGATCCACCCACACTCACCAAGGAACACACCCCAAATAATTCAAGTCGGGTAAAATAATAGTAATAACTCATCGATGTTTGCGTACCGTTCACAAATTTCCCACTAGTCATTGAAGACATCCAATGCGTCAGACCTCCCCCGCCATTCTCACCACAGTCCCAATACCACCCCCACCCATACACACATGGGCTACCACAACCACACATCCTTCCCGAAAACACATGGGCCACAAAAACCACACATAACCACACCCACAGACTCCTAGTCCATAACAAATACCTCCACGCCTGAAGACACCTAGGCCATATCAACTATTTCAACTCCCAAAGACAGCTGAGCCCCATCCCGAAGACACTTGGGAAACAACATGCCCATACACACCTGGGAAAACCACCACAACTACCCTGCCCGAATAATCTGGGTCTATAATGGACCTCAGGCCATCACATCCTTCCCAAAGAGTCTTGGGATTCTCGGGAAAGAGATAAATAACAGAGATAATAACCATCCACTCAAAGGAGTGTTGGAAAAAACACCCTCCCCCATGAAATGGGGGTGTTCTCCATGAAGTTCTAAACTTGGGTGGGGTGTGAATAAGAAACATATGAACTAAATTATACATATAGGTAAACAAGAAATAATCCCAACCTAGGGTTTCCAAAACCATTACATAAACAAGAACCCTCGATACGATTCATTCATAAGAAGCACAACAGCCACAACCAAGTCACAACTCATTCCAGGAAAACAATTCCCTATTGAACCCACTGTTGTTTTTATATTCAAGTGATTCCATTTTAACAAATGGGAAACTAAAAGGCATAGCCACAAGCCAATGAAAGAAAAAACAACCAAGCAGAAAATTAAGCATTCACACCCGGTTCTCATGTAAATTCACAATAATGAAAGGGATCTATGAGATCCCTTGAATTACTAGAACCAAATTAGGCCCCAACATACAGACTCACATGGCCCCAAAATCCACAAAATAAAAATTACACAATAAGGGATCCCATACCCATCTATGTCACCTAACAAGCATCATGCAGAACAACCATACACATCACCAGAATAGAGCAAGGGAGTTTTTAGATTTTAAACACACCATTCATTTAGTTCCTTCTTTCCATTTGGTTAACTAGGTTGACCATACAAGGATTATTATTCTTTGGGAATACATTTAATCAATTGAGTTTATGTGATTAACTAGTTTCCATGTTACTACCATTCAATCACAGAATTATCAAAAAAAATAGAGTTTAATTAGTGAGCAAGAAAGGACCACCAACGACCACAATATTTAGTTGACATAAGCCCATACAATTTTAAACATATAAGCCAAGATAATAGAGTAAATCAGCATCATCAAACACACCCCTTCATTACTTTAAAACTATTTATTATCTTCTTTAAGGTTTTGTTTCATCCATCCCCAAAGGAAACATTGTCATACCCACCCTGCATGAAACACACTAAAGAGAGATGAAAAAAGAACCCTACCTGGATGAGCAATGGTTGAAGTTTTTCTGTAGGTGCCAAGAACTAGGGATGTGTGACTTGTAAGGGAGGAACTCCAAGGACTCCAAGAGTGAGAAAGAAAGGCTCAATCATCGGTGTACCACTAGCCTTGGGAAGGGGGACTCCAAACGCACCAAGAAAAGAAAAAGATTCCATCTAAGAAGAAGAATGAATTCCCCATGTGATAAAAAGTTGGGATCCCATAGTTACAGGATATGATTTTTGAATGTCTTTAAAGGCAGATGGTGGTTACACCACACTGTTGGACGGTTACACACGATGGAATTAATTTGTAGTTAATAATTCTCTTTGTATAGGTGTCTATAACAAGTGTACATTAAAAGATTTCATATAAAGATAGGAAAACATGTCCATTGGGGGTCTCCCCACTCTTAGGGGATTTATAACATTGTTTATGAGAAACAAATGGCCTCGAACCATTTAAAAGGTTATGAAACATAAAAGTGGAGTTATGGGAAAAGTGGGGAAAGAAAACCCTGACACCCCCCCCCCCCCCCCCGTGGCACCGATCGGTGTCACCGATGGATGACACCACAGTGATATCCTGCCACCGACACTGCCACCCTCCGAACTTACTAATGGGGTCTAGGGTACCCCAAACACTAGAAATTGGAAAATAATTGGACCATGAGGGTCAAAGCCATTACATTAGATACCTCTAAAACTATTATTATCCTAGAGAATAAAAAATAAACCCGGTGTGCAGAGATGGGTTCAGAAAACCACCTTGAAATATACCTCTCATATCCAAAACACCCTATACATATAGGAACACCTCTCCCTCAAGTGAGAACCCATCATAAAAGGTTCACACTATCTGGTCATATGGATTAGGGAGTCCCTTTCCCATGTACTGATACTCTCTACTTTGGGTGGCACTAACTCACCCTCACAGGTTTAATCACATCCACTTTTTTGCGTCTTGATTAGGGTTTAGGTCCTTCCATTTCCACAGTCAGGATTCTTTACACACACTAATAGAACAATGTATACAACCGATTTCATAGTTAACAAGGTCAACCACTACATCACAAACATGTATGAAACAAAATAGAAAAATACTCAAAACAGCTCTGGGTACTTGGTGTGCATCCATGCCTCCCATTCCCAGGTACTACCCTCAAGGGAACTATGCCTCCACAACACACGAAACAAGGGAATGGTTCATCCATGAAGAACATTACCCTCATGATCCTCGATCCTCACTGGCCACTCTACGTATGTCATGTCATCCCCAATATACATCTTTCCCCAATCGAGTACGTTTGAATCATTATGTAGATACCAACTGAGCTGAGACACATGGATGATTTCATAAACCATCTGTAGCAGTGGTGGTAGCTCCAGATAATAATCCACTTTTCCAAACTACCACAACACCTCTAAGGGTATGATGAACTTGGGAGAAAGCTTAATTCCTGAACCAAACCTCCATTTCCCACGTCGAGGGGAGACCTTCAAGAACATGTGATCCCTGACCTCTAAATTCAAGTGTCTCCTCCTATGATCGAAATATGACTTTAGCTAGTCCATAACTACCTTCACCCTCTCCCGTATAAGATGAACGTTCTCTCTCATGCTCTTTACTACCTCCGAGCCATGAACACTTGCTTCCCCGACCTCTGCCCAACACATGGGTGACGAACACGACCTCCCGTATAAATCTTCGAATAGAGCCATGTCAATGGTAGATATATAGATATTGTTTTAGGAAAACTATACCAGAAGAAAGTGTCATACCCACGATCCCCCAAATTCAAAAACACATTCTAGTAGAATATCCTCCAACGTCTGGATGGTGTGCTCTGTCTTCCCATCTATTTGCGGGCAGAAAGTAGTGTCGAGGCATAATTGGGTGTGAAGGGCATGTTGAAATCATTTACAAACCCATGAGGTAAACCGGGTATCCTGATAGAAGACTATGAACCTCAGAACTCCACACAACCGCACTACCTTGTCCACGTACCTCTTTGAAAATGCATCCACTGCACTCGACTCCTTGATTTCTAGGATTTAAGATGATTTTGTTAGTCGATCTACTACTAGCAAGATAGCATCACAACCTCCTTGAACCCTGGGTAGTCCTATGATAAAATCCATTGAGATGTCTTCCCACTTCCACTTGAGGACATATAAATGTTGTAACAGACCTCTTCGGACATAGTTTTCTACCTTCACTTACTGACACATGAGGCACTTTTCCACAAACTCCACCAATTCCCACTTCACCCTGGGCCACCAAATCTGACCCTCAAACACAGATACATCTTGGAGACTCCTAGGTTCACTATCAGGGGTTATTTGTGGAACTCACCAATAACTCTCCATCGCATTCCCATGGGATGAACAACTTTCCATAAAAAAATCTGATTTTATCCATCATCAGACCATCCTTATAGAGAATTTCCCTTGCTAACAAAATCACATATCACTTCAAACTCTAAGTCCCCCCAATGAGAATCCTCCACCCTGCACAATAGAGATGATTAACTATCCTCTGGAAAAAACATCCTCTTCCATCCTAAACTCTTGCATATAGGTGTAGGGTAGCCATATTCTCCATCCCCTTCTAAGCATCTTCCGATTCTCGAACCACATTCTTCTGCTTCTTCCTGCTCAGGGAATCTGCCACCACATACCCCTTTCTTGAGGTGTAAGAAATTTTTATGTTGTAGTCCTGAAAAACTCCATCCACCTCCACTGCCGCAGGTTTAGGTCTCACCAAGAGAAGATATACCTCAATATCTTGTGATCAGTGAAGACCACAAAGCGTTCCCTGATGAGGTAGCGCCACTACAACTTTATTGATAACAAAACCACTATGATCTCTAATTCATGGGTGGAACGGTTATGTTCCTGGGGACATAACTTCCTAGAACCATAAGAAATCACCCCATGTTTTTGAATCAACACACACCATAATCATTTCCCTAGATCATCACAGAACACCTCAAATGTCACCCCTTCTTCAGGAAAACTCCGGACTGGGGCCCTAACCAACTTCCCCTTCAGATAACTGAAGGATGGATGGCATTTTTCACTTCACACGAAGGCCTGTTATTTTTGGTCAAAGCATTCAAAGGAGCTGCAACTCGAGAGGAGTTTAGAATGAACATCCAATAATAGCCTTCCAGACATAGAAACTATGAACCTCTGTCACATTCAGGGGTTCTTACCAAGAAACAGTCACTTCAACCTTTAATGGATCAACTGATATTCGCTACTCAAACAACAAATGTCCAAGGAAGTTCACATCTCATGTCGAGAAAATGAACTTAGAAAACATTACGTAGAGATGGTGCCATCAGAGGACCCCTAAAACCATTTTCAGATGCTCGGGGCGATCCTCCTCTGATCTTGAGTAGATTAGGATGTTTTCAACAAACACAACTACAAACCGATACTGATAATCCTAGAAGACAGAGTTCATGATCCCCATGAATACAGCTGGTGCATTCGTAACACCGAATGTCATGAACACGAACTCAAAGTTCCCATATCTGCACCGGAAGGATGTATTCGAGATGTCACCCTCCTTCACCCTCAACTGGTGATATCCTAACCACAGGTCGATCTTGTAGAACCATCCTTCCCCCTTTAACTGATCAAAAAGATCGTCGATCTTCAAAAGGGGGTAACGGTTCTTGGCTATTTCCTATGTCAGCCTTCGGTGGTCTATACACAGCATGAGACCACCATATAACTTCTTTGAGAACAAGACCGGAGCACCCCATTGTGATGTAATTGGTCGAACAAAACCCTTCTTCATCATATCATCAATCTGAATCTGTAACTCCTGCAACTTAGAAGGCACCATTCGATAGGGTGCAATTGAAATCAGACGGGAATTGGGTTTCAAGATTATCCCAAACTCAATGTCACATCGAGGGGGTAGAGTCACCACCTACTTAGGGAAGACATACTTGAACTCATTGAAAATCCTTGATACTTCCACCATCTTGGTATTTGCTAACTCCCCTGATAGAATAGCTAACAATGAAATAATGGGCTCTACTCATAGGCTGCCTTCCTGGAAACCCTGCTCGCTATCGAAAGACACAAGTTGTCCACCCATACCCGAAAAAATGACCCTTATCCAGAATAAGATGATAATGGCACACACATAAAACATACATGAGATTCCTATAGTGACATCATAAGGATCCATCTACAGAAAAAGAAGATCCCCACTACACTGATGTGGTCCCAAAATTAGTCTACATCCTCAGTAAACATGAGACAAGCTGGTATGACCTCCGAATGGCGGACTCAAAACCAGGGGTATGGGAAGTCTGTCTGCATATAGACCCAAATCATGGGATAGACTAGGTGAAAAAAGGAGTGCGAAGATCTTGAATCAAACAAGTCATAGTAAAGTGTTCTAAATAGGCTGATTGTACCTCAAATGCCTTCTGGATTTTCTGGAAGTGATGCCTCTATGGCGTGAAACTACCCATGACCAGCTCCTTTGCCCCTTGGCTATCTACTACCTCCATGGCCACGCCCTGGTCAAGGTCCCTGAGGAGAAACTGGAGGCTAGCCTCTGCCTATAATGTCTACTCTCGGAGAAGCGGGAGCTCGCTGTCCCTGCTGTTGCTACTGAAAAGTCCTGGCTAAAAACTGCTACTACTGAGGTGGGTGTTCAACCTTCTTACCCCCACCGTATTGCACTCAGTCCGAGAAATGATTCGGAATATTCTCATGACTTCCACATATGAAGCATCTCAGTCTTGGGCCCCTAAAGAAGGGGTGAGGACATGGAGATCCAAACTGGATCTTCTGGGGCCTTCTCCCCACTAGCCAAAACCTGGAAGGCCATGACGTTGGATGCCTACTATTGACAGTCTTTTCCTTTTAATAGATCAACTGGATCACCTCTCACGAAACTCCTCCCAGTGAGTGTATCCTCTCCACCACTTTGGCCTTCTTCAGGACCTCCATGTTTTTTGGTTGAGTGAAGGGAGTAATAGCATACTAAAGAAAAGGTCTGAGTGCCTCCCCTAAATGTCACGCCTGAGACTCCTCATCCAGAAAGAGGTTTGGAGAAAAGAGAAGGAGATACTTGAACTTGATCCCCAACTCCCTCACTAACATGATCCCCTTTTGAAGAGAGAGTAGCCCCTACCTCTTCTCCTCCTTCATCGTGGAAGATATAAAGTTCTCCCAGCATTCCCGCTCGAAGTCATTCCAAGAAACTTCAGCCTCCCTATTCTCCCCAAGATAGAGCATCCACTGCTAACACACTGCTCCCTGCATCTAGCTTACAGCCAGAGGAACCCAGTACTCAATCGGAGCCTAGATAAAGCTAAAATATATCACCCTATCCTCGAGCCAACTATCAGTATCTATGTCCAAGACGCTACCCTCATAATTCCCGAGGGTCTACCACTAAGAGTCATGAAGTATCCTTTGCCACTAGTCATCCTCCTCCTCTCGATCAGCCCTCTGCTGATCAGCCAAATCAGTACCATGGGACTCGATTTCCCACACTACTTGTGGTCGTCATTCGGGAGCCCTCGCTAAAAAGTAAACAAGGAATGCCTAAGCCCGAGTAGTTTAGAAGATGGTTTTTAAAATTTTCTTAGAATTTTTATTTATTTTAAATACCCAATGTACCAAAGACACACTAGAACACAAGTTATTATGATGCATGTACCTTTACAATGGTCTCTAACCTATAATCAGTGTAGCCTCACGTAGTTGTTCGGTAGGTCCAGAGTCCTTACATCAGATCATGAGGGACCCTAAAATCCCATTTCCTAGATGGTCTTCCCTAGTCTATTTTACGCGTCAAGATTTCCTGACATTGTTTACCAAACATCCCATGAAATCTTCACCATTCCTAGCACCAAACTCCATCCTATTTATCAACCTGCCTCTAATACCATTCTGTCACGACCTGTCTACACCAAGATAAGGGAAGGGAGAGAAGATTTCCAGACTCTTCTTTACTCAAGTTGAAAGAGTGATAATTACCCCCTGAGACCTGCCTTCAATAGGTCCTAGAGTGGAAACTAGCACCCTGGGTATAGAATCACATGCAATATGGAAGGAATTACACTTTTTATTTAGTTGGATCTGGAGATAAGATACTAAATCCCAAACAACACCAAAACTAGAAGTAAAAGTAAATCCAAAACAATACATTATCTTATGCATGTTCCAATAATAGGTGCTCCAAAAAATTCAAGAAAACTCCAAAGGGAAGTACCAAAAGAAAAGAAAAGCAGCAACATGAACAGTCCCAACGTCCAAACTAGTACGGTCCGACACGATACTCAATGTCCTCATGGAAACCAGAAATCAGTTTATATACGTAGGGTGATCATATAGGTATACATAGTAGGGAAAACTAAAATCTATCATGCACAAGTGGGGAGTCGTTCTAACACCCCGTGAGAAAATGAGATAACCAAATAACCTTGCAAGGAAAATATCCACCCAACCTCACCAAGTCACACTCTTTAAATAATGCAAGTGAAGTAAAATAATAGAAATAAAACATTGATATTTGGGTACCCCTCACCACTTTCCCGTTGGTTATTGAAGACATCCTATGCATCAGACCTCCCCCTCCATTCACACCACATTCCCACTGCCATCCCCCGCCCGCCCACACCTGGTCTACCAAAACCACACATCCCACCTGTAAACACCTAGGCCAAAACAAACACACGTAATCACACCCGCATACACCTGGGCCAGAAAAACTACCACCACACCCGAAGACACCTAGGATAGAACAACTACTGTCATGCCCAAAGACACCTGGGCCTCACCCCGAATACACATGGGAAACAATCTGCCCGCACACACCTTGGAAAACCACTACAACTACCCTGCCCAAAAAATCTTCTACTATAGTGAACCTGAAGCAATCACAGCCTGCCTGAAGATTCTTGGGATACTCGAGAAAGAGAGTAGAAAAGGGGCTAATAACCAACCACTCATAGGAGTGTTGGAAAAAACACCTTCCCCCAGGAAATGTTGGGGTTCAGCACGAAGTGCTCAACATGTGTGGGGAATGAATAAGAAACATAAGAACTAAATTATACAAATAGGTAAACAAGAACTCATCCCAACCTAGGGGTTCCAATACCAGTCTATACACAATAAACCTCATTAGTATTCATTCATAAGAAGCACAACATCCACAAACAAGTCACAACTCATTCTCGAAAAACCATTCCCCATTGAACCCATTCTTGTTTTCATATTCAAGTGATTCAATTTAAATAATTCTTCACTACCAGAAAATTGACAGGCATAACCATAATCCAAAGAATTAAAAAAAACCATGAATCAAAATAAGCATTCACACTTGGTTATCTTGTAAAGTCACAACAACAAAAGGGATCCATGAGATCCCTTGAAGTACTGGAACCAAACTAAGACCCAACATACGGTCTCACACGGCCCAAAAATCCACAAACTAATAACTACACAATAGGGGACCCCATCCCCATCCATGTCACCTCAAAAGCATCAACCAGAACAACCATACACATCACCAGAATAGAGAAAGGGTGTTTTCATATTTTAAACACACCATTCATTTTGTTATGTATATCCATTTGGTTAACTGGGGTGACCATACAAGGATTCTTATTCATTGGGAATCCATTTAATCAACCAAGTTTACATGATTAAACAGTTTCTATGATACAATCATTTAATCATAGAATTATCCAAAAAAACAGAGGTTCATTAGTAGACAAGAAAGGACCACAAACAACCACGTTTTTCAATGGACATAATCCCATAAAAATTGGAACATATAAGAAAAGATAAAAGAGTACAAAAACATCATCAAACACACCCCTTCATTCCATAAAACCATTTATTATCTTAGTTAAGGTTTGGATTCATATATCCCCAAAGGAAACATTATCATACCCAACCCACATGATACACACTAAAGAGAGATAAAGGAAGAACCCTACCTGGATGATCAACGATCGATGTTTTTCTCCATGCACTAAGAACTGGGGATGCATAACTTTCAGGGTAAGAACTCTAGGGACTCAAAGAGTGATAAGGAAAGGCTCCAACACATGCACTCCAGTAGCCTTGAGAAGGGGGACTCCAAAAGCACCAAGGAAAGAACAAGAGACCATCCAATAAGAAAAAAGAGTCCCCCGTTCGATAAAAATGTGAGAACCTGGAGATATGGGATATGAATTTTGAACGACATTAAAATAAGATCTTGGTTTCACCACATGGTTGGATGGTTACACATGATGGAATTAATTTTTATTTGTTAATTCTCAACAAAGAGGTGTCCATAACAATTGTGCGTTAAAGGATTTCATTTAAAGAGAGGAAAATAGGTCCGTTGAGGGTCACCCCACTCTTAAGGGATTTTAAACATTTTTTAATGGGAAAAAAATGGACATGAACCATTTAAAAGGTTAAAAGACTTAAAAGTGGCGTCACTAGAAAAATGGGGAAATAAAACTCCGAACCCCCTCCCCCCTGTGGCACCGATTGGTGACTCACTGATCGGAGACCCACTGATGGGTGACACACCAATCGATGACGCACTAATCATTGGAACACCAATCGGGGACAAGACGATAGGTGACTCACTGATCAATGTCACTGATGGATGACACCATGATGATATCCTACCACTGACACCACCACCCTCCCGACTTACTAATGGGGTCCAGGGCACCCTAAACACCATAAATTGGAAAATTAATGGACGAGGAGGGTCTCAACCATTACAACTATAAAACACATGATAAAGGGAGGTAACCCTTTATATGTTCATGATGTTGAGGTAATAATGATATGATTATTGGATAGTGTTTATGACGAAAAAATTGTTTATAGATTTTATCGTTTATACTACCATTTCTAGATTTTCCTTCAGTTATTGATTCATATATTTAATTGAAAACCTGCTATTTTATTTTTGGAAGGATGCATGTTTTCATTAATATTTTATGGAGATGAAGGGATTTACATATTTTTATTGTTACATTAAGACCCAATTTATATTTTATAAGGAATATAATTTTGATTTAGTGAGTATCATTTAAATATTTTGGACAATCAATTTTGATAGAAATATTTTTGATGAGTATTAAGATTAACTACATATGGAATGGATTATGTTGAATTTTGGGTTTTATTGCATAAATTGTTCAATCCATTTTGGATTTGGAAAATATCTAGAGATAGGAGGAATGTATTTTCATTCTAATGATCTATTAAATGTGCTTCAAGTATATAAATTCAGTTTTGATATTCATTTCATTGAGTAATAAAAGGTATGAGAATTGATTGAATCACAACCAAAGGTTGTAATTTTTCGAATGAGATAAAATTATATCAAGTAAGTAATCTTTCATATGTTCTCAGTCCTGATGTTAATGAAATTCCAAAAATCTAGGAAAAGAATCATGAAACCAAAATTTTATCTTAGTTCCTTCATTTATGATGAATCAAGTAGTCCCTTAACTGATCATATATTTATGGTTTTGTGGTTTTGGACTTTCTCTTGATCATTATCTTTCTTATGATCAATTAACCCTATCACCCTACATCATTATTTGATCATTACAATTTTCATCCATGCCCATATATTCACATCCAAAGTATGTTCTCGTACTTGGAAACCTAGTTATGTGATTATTTATTATGGGATCAAGGAACCTAAATCTTCTTTATCACTCTCTCGGCTCTAGGTCTAGCTCTCGACTTCATTCCCTTACACCTAGGGTTCTGAGTTCTCCCCACTGCGATGGACCTCTACTCCTCTGATGGATTCTTCGTATTTTTTCTTCTGCATCATCCTCATTGGTTTTTTTGTCTCCTTTGTAGTGAAGGTTCCTTTATCCTTCTATATCTTCTTTAGGCTTCCTATTTTTTCATGTTTTTTCTCTCTAGGTTCCTTAGAGTTGCCTCATTTTCCCTTATTCCATCCCAGATTTACCGATCTGGCCCGACACACACAACCCCATCATGGTTGGGTGTGTGGGTTTTTTAGATGCGTCTAGGACTGTAGTGGTGGGAGTAAGGGAAATGTAGGTTCTCCATTTTGATGGCTTCTTCCCTTAGTTTCTGTCTATTTGTCTAGGGTTTCTCATCAGGGTTTCAGTCGTAGTCTCTCATTGGGGTGTCCAACCCTGTTCTTAATTCCACATTATGATATATTTTGGGTATGGATTTCATTATTTGTTTTCCCTTAGGGTTTTCATCCCTGTGTTTATCTCTTTCATTCCATAGTTGGTTATATTCATCCTTACCAATTCTATGCTACTCCTACCTCCTCTGGATTCCTTGTCCCTTGCTCCTTTTTAGGTTGGTCTGGTGAATTGGATTCTAAGGGAGTTTTGTGATGTGTCTAAGGAGTGGTAATAGTTTTTAGGTGGTGTGACATGTCGTGTCTTTCTATCGTTACTATGTTCTTTCAATTGTTTTCCATTGATGACAGATTTGGTTCTCCTTGGTGGATTTTGGTGTTAATGATTGTGTTATGGTGTTGGTTTATGTGGTTCAGTAATGAGGGATGCAGACAAGGATCTATGTTTAATGATGAGTACTTGATGGATTGTGATGTTATTTAGTGGGAATGTATGGTGTTTGGATGAGGATGATGATGAAGGAGTTGGATTGGTGACAATAGTAGTGATGGTGATGATGTAGAACCATGTGAGATGGCAGTGAAGGTGACTAGAGATGGGTGATTCTGGGGGGGCCTTTCTGACATTGTAATGACGGGGAGAAGAAAGGAAATGGTGTTTGATGTGATGGGTGTGTGACTCAAGGCAGGCACATGTCAAGAGATGTCTCGTGAATTGAGATGGGTGATGATGACTCTTAATTTTGAATTTTGAATGTTGGAAACCCAGTGTTTTTGGTCTACACTTTTGAAATGTTAGGTTACCGCTAATCCTTAAAGAATGTTATTAGAAAATGGGGAAAATGGATTTTGAGGAAGTGATTAATATTGATGACCTTCATACTTACCTTTCAATATTTTCGTGAGGATATTTTATTAACCCATATCATGATGTGAGATTCTTAGAAGGGTATTTCCAAAGTCCAATCCCTTGATTATTGAGACCAAGAATTAATTTTAAGGATAGAATTTATTTCATGGGGTAGAATATAACACCATGAGATTTTAAAAATGAAACATCATATTTTATTGAATATGTGACACCGTACAAAAATCATATAAGATAATGTAACACACATATAATTTAAAAGATATTTATTTGTAAATAAATTCGGTCTCTTTGATATCATACAATTCATGAAACGCGAGGTTTGAATGAAACATAATACTCTATTAAAATATTATTATTTATTCATGACCAATGTAACCAAGATGTTAAGATAGTCTATATGGATAATAATATTTAAGTTATTAAAACTATATGTTGACAAATTTATACATTAAAATAAATGTTAATAAATTATTATAAATAAAATAAGAACTAGTTGAAAGAGAATGAAATGTTTTCTTAAAACCCATATTTCTCTAAAAGGCGGGTTATTCACACTTTGCGCCCATAATTTATGATTATTTTTACCACTTATATAAAATTTATATGATAAAATAATATTTATATATGAAATATAACTGGAAAATTATATTTTGGAGAAATTTTGGTATTTTTTTGGAAATATTATTATTTAATGAGTAGTGAAAAATACTGTTTTTCATTTAAATCATTTATAATGATAAATTATATTTTATTTTTTAAAACAAAAATTAGTTCAATTATATTTCATTTTAAATAATTTATTAAATTTTAATTAATTTCATATTGAATTTTGGTATTCACACTTTCTACGCTTTTTAGAATTTTCTCTTTGTAGAAATTCTCTTTCATCATGTCTGTGGTTTAATTTTAAATTGAATTATGCCACTACAATGAAATAAATTTGAAAAAATGGATTACATATTTGGAATCAGAATAATTTATATTATAAAATAAGATCAGATTAATTTTTTTCAATAAAGAAAAGTGAAATAGAAAAAAATTAATTACCACGATTAAGGTAATTTTTTTTATAATGGGTTAAACAAAGAAGATAAGGTTCAAAGATGATGTAAAATTTTTACAATGACAATTTTTTAGGACACATTTTGAAATTATAATCTCTAAGGTTCTAGTACGACCCATTTTTATGTTTTTGGAATGATATAACATTGGAATCACATTATCATTTCAAAAATTGTATGTGTGCTGGCTCCCACACATATAAAACACCACCCCTCTCCTCCCCTCTTCACAATTCAAGAACTTTTAAATTTGAACCAAATATACCCAAATAACATAATTACATCCCCAAAACCTATAGGGATTAGTTATTTATATAAAAACCCTTCTCTTTATTACACACTTAAACATGATTCCTTACATAAGATAATCTCTTGATACAACATGTATGATCAATAGGTCTAGTGTCTTTGGGGCTTAGGAACATTACATAAAAATTTAAAACATGAAACAAAACATCTTTATTGAGAACATGATTTACATGACCACTATATTAATTCGTACTTATCATTTTATGGGATAACCTAAGGACATGCATAAGGAAAGGGTGAGCTATAAAGCCCAGTATGGGAGTAAAAAAAGAATAACATGAAGAATACAATACATGTAAGGAAATATGAATATCAACAAATCATAAAAGAAACATGAACATAAAGGTATGATAAAACATGAATATCACAACATGGAAATGTGGGAATGAACCTTAAGATGGTATTAACATGAGCCAAGGCTAATTATACATGGAGCATGAGTAAACACCCATTTCACTTGAATTATCAGGAGTAATCCCACATTGCACTTGAAGTATCATAATAAAAATATTTACCCAATGAATTGGAGTGATATCAGGGAGAACCCTTCATAAACATTTTATTTCATGCATAAGTGTGCCACATGATCAAACAAAATAGATTAATTAAAAATCATAATTTATTCCACAAAAAAAGGAATGTGGAATTAATAGATGAAACTATTCCATAAATGAGTAAAATTTCATAAAGGTGAATACCCTTGACAGTGAAATGAGAATGGTATTCACTACACAATGATTTTGTCTTGGAAAATGGCGATGCAATTTCGGCAGCATAACAGCGTGACATAGAATTTCATAAAAAAGGATGATGAGAGAGAAAGGGGTGTATCATAATCTGTACATGAAATGGACTATAAGGGGGACATATATATATACATTTCCCAATATAAGTAGAGGATTTTGGATTCATAATAAAAAATAATTGTCTGAATGTAAATGAAGAGAGAGAAATTCCATACGGAATTTCGGCATGGAAACAAGTGTACATGGTAGGAATTAATGAGAGAGAAAATGAGTATCTCATAATTAAAACTGAAATAGAGAAGTGCGGGGGAGGTGATAAATCATACATAAATATTTATAATTGAAAACAAAAGGGAATATCAATTTTAGGAAACTTGGATAAAATGAGAATGGAAGGAATCCCTTACTTGGAAGTGTGATCCCAAAGGCTTGGGAAGGTCTTGAGAGGGAATTATTGGGAGGTTGGGGTTCCATGGGAGGATTATATAGAGATTATGGAAGAGGTTTGATGAAATTTAAAGGCTTTTAGTGAAGAGGAAGTGGGATCTTTGGTTGGTTTATATAGTAAATGAGAGGGAATTCTTTATTATTTAGATTTGGGACACCACACATTAAACAAATCAAAACCACAAAATAACCCATGGTTTTTGCCCATGGTTTTTTCCAAAGGGGAGTGGGAAAAATTATTTTATAAGGCCAGTGTCCAAAATTCTTAAAATAATATGGTTTCTTATGTGGAGGTCAGTCACACTCTCAAAGAAATCAATTAAAAAAGTTAAAATGTTTTATAAGTATTGAAGGGTCCACTAAAGCATTGTAAAATGAATCACCCAAACCTAAAGTCACATTATTTTATTATTAAAACATATATAGTCCAAAAATAATGTTTTTAATATATTATTACATCACTATTGGGTCATTATGATGTCATAAAAGACATTATATATTTAAATGGTATTAAGTTTTTACCCGAAAATTTGACTATCTTAGAAAAATAGGAAAAATTCACCATTGGATAAGTTTGACATCCTGATTCCAAAAAAATCTTCATTTTATATAAATAATTTTCTAAATATTTTAATTTTTAATTTTAAAATAAAAACTACCATTTATCAAAAATTCATGTGTTTCGACAAAAATATCTTTCAAACCTTAATAAAAACCACAATCATATTCATAATAATTATATGGTCATTTATATTATATAAAATGTAATTTAGTAATATTATTTAATTAAAAAATTATTTAATTCAAAAATCCATTAATTCATCAAAATAGATTTCTTAATTATCTGAAAATTCTATTTTTTCTTTACTAAACTAGTTACAAAGTAACAAAAATAATAAGAAAGTATATTATCTATAAAAAAATAATTTACATAATAATATACAAGGGTATCATTACATTACACCTTATAACACCCACATAAGACCGAAGGTTAAGGTGTACGATGGTGATAGACTCTTTGGGTGGATCAGATAACATCGCTCGGGTGGTAATCTCAATCAACTTCCACTTCTCTTATAGGCTATTCCGTTTAATCTAAATGCATTGAATCTCAGCCTGGTCTTGGTCAAGAGCGTATCCCAATGATGCCACCTCCTTTCTAAGCTCTTAAAAATTGTCTTTGTATGGAGAAATTATACTGGATGAGGCCATCACTTCCTTTTTCGGAGTAAATTGGATTTGTTAAAGCCCTAAATTTATACTAATCATGTGATAAATGTTTAACGTCTATATTATCAATGGTCAGAATTCATAATGGTATTTTAAAATCCAAAAATATATATCCAAATATGTGCATATGATATATAACCATTTTACATAATAGGACATTTAATTAGATCAAGATTAATTTCCATTAATAAAATTTTGGGTCGTTACAATCTTCCCCCCGTAAGAAAATTTTTCCCTCGAAATTTCCTTTTCCCACACTAAAATAGATGAGGGTAACTCTTCTTCATCATTTCCTCCAATTCTGACGTTGCTTTTTCAGACTTGTGGTTTCTCCACATCACTTTTAGAAGGGGAATTGTCTTATTTCATAGAACTTTTACCCTACGATCTATGATCTTCAACAGCTTCTCTTTATAGGAGAGGTCATTATCCAATGTTACCTCCTATGGATTGAGTACACATGATAGGTCAGGTATGTACTTCCTCAAGAGTGATACATGGAATATATCATGTATTTGAGATAGGTTCGGTGGGTGTTCTAGTCAATATGCCCCTACTCCAATGAAATAAAGGATCTCAAAAGGGACAATATACCTTGGACTAAGCTTTACCTTCTTCAAAAATATAGTAACACTCTTGAACAGTGATATGAGGAGTAATAACATACACCTGACATCAAACTCTAGGTCTCGTTGACGATTATCAACATATCTCTTTTGTCGACTTTGAGCATCTTTAATGTGCTGCAGGATGATATTAACCTTCTCCACCATTTATTCTACCATTTCCTGACCTAAGAGGTTTCTCTCCCCAACTTCATCCCAACATGATGGTGTTCTACACCTCTTCCCATACAGGGCTTCATGAGGATCCATTTGGATGTTTGAGTGGAAACTGTTGTTGTATGAAAACTCAACAAGAGGGAGATGTTGATCCCATTTCCTTTGAAGTCCATTGAGCAGTCCCTCATCATGTCCTCAAGTGTTTGGATAGTCCGACCATATTGGCCATTAGTTTGAGGATGATAATCTGTACTGAAGTTCATCTTAGTATCTAGAGAATTTTGAAGACTCTTCCAGAACATATAGGTGAATCTTGGATCTCGATTGGATACAATAGATAGTGGTACTCTATACAGCCTTAGCACATCTCTAATATATATCTATTCTAGTTGATCCAGTGAGAAATCCTCTCAAATAGAAATGAAGTGTGCAGTATTTGTTAAGAGATCCACAACTACCCAGATAACATTGTTTTCTTTGGACGTCTACAGATGTCCGGTGACAAAGTCCATGGTGATGTTCTCCCATTTCCATGCTGGTATGGGTAATGGTTACATCATCCCCTTAGACATCTGCCTCTCATCCTTCACTTTATGACACAAAAGGAACTTTGATTTATACTCAGCGATCTCCTTCTTCATGTTATCTAACCAATTATTCTCTCTAAGATTTAGATAAATCGTTGTGTTTCTTGGGTGAATGGAGAAATTAGAACCATGTGCATCATCCAAAAGTTACTTCTTTAATATCAGATTTGATGGAACACCTAGTCTTTACCCAAATCCCACATTTCCTTTTCATTGACATTGAACTCTGAGGATTTACCTTTCTTGATAGTTTCCACCTTCTTTTGAATTCCCAAATCATCCTTTTGAACATCCTTTAACCTTTCCAAAAGAGAATGTTGAACAATATTTTGTTAATGTATTGATGATGTTCCCTTTTTATGATTCCCATGTCCATCTTCGTGAAGTCTAAGAATATTGGATCCTTTTCAATTCTCATAAATGATAGAATAACTGAGTCCTTTCAACATAGAGGATTCAAAACCTTGTTCACTTTCGTAGGGTGGTAATGGATTGAGATATCTTAGTCATTGATCATCTCTAACCATCTTCGTTGGCCCACGTTCCACTCTTTCTATGTGAATATATTTTGTAGGCTTTTGTGGTCTGTATATATTTTACACTTCTCCCCAAAGAGGTAATGTTGTAAAATTTTTAAAGTGAAGATAACAACAACCAACTCCAAATCATGTGTTGGATAGTGTTTCTCATTAACATTCAATTTCCTTAAAGCATAGGAAATGACTTTGTCATTCCACATCAACACACAACCCAGGACCTTCTTCGAAGCCTCACTAAATTCCACAAATAGATATCCACTTGTGGGTAATGCGATCATGGGCGTAATGATAAGCCTCCTTTTTAACTCCTTGAATATCTCATTTCATTCATCACTCTAATAAAACTTGACTCCCTTCCGAGTTATCTTGGTAATAGGGTTTCACAATCATGTGAAATTTCTTACAAAATGATGATAATATCTAGCTAACCCTAAGAAGCTATGAATATCCATTACCGATGTTGGCCTTGACCATCCCTCAATTTCATCTGTCTAGGAGGGATCCATACATATCCCATTCCATGTGATGATATGGCCCAAGAATGAGAGCTCCTACAACTAGAACTCACACATGTTGTACTTTTCATAGAGCTTATCCTTTTTCAAGGCCTCTAGTACAATTATTTGATGCTACTCATGATTCTACTTCGTTTTGGAGTATATTAGAATATTTTCAATAAATACAACCAAAAATTTGTCAAGGTAATGTCTAAAGACTCTATCCATCAAGTCTATGAATATTGAAGGAGAATTAGTGCGTCCGAATGGAATTACTATTAATTCATAGTGCCTGTAACTTGTACGAAAAGAAGTCTTGGGGATATCCTACTTATTCACCCTTACTTGGTAATATATAGACCACAAATCTACCTTGGAGAAGTATTGTGTGACACATATTTGATCGAACAAGTCATCAATTCATGGCAAATGATACTTGTTCTTTATCGTGATTTTGTTGAGCTCATGATAATCAATGAAAAGGCGCATTGACCCATCATTCTTATTGAAAAAGAGGATTGGTGCACCCGATGGTGAATCACTTGGGAATATAAACCCTTTATCCAGATTCCCCTATCATTGTTTCTTCAGCACATCAAGCTCGACAAAAAATATTATGTATGGATTCTTGGATATTGGAAATGCTATAGGTATAAGGAAAATTGAGAATTAAACATCTCTTCTAGGAGGAATACCATACAATTCCTAGGGAAACACTTCATAGAATTCCCTCACAATAGTCAAGTCTTCAAGGATGGTTTCTTCCTTAGACTCAATCATCTGATCCTGATACGTGATCCCATAGGGAAGTAACATCCACTCTTGAGATGATGGTTCTAAAGAAGATTCATCTTTCTCCTTGCAATTTTATAGAATCAGGGTTCGATTATTCATATGGATAGTTATTTCCCTCTCATGGAAATTTATATTGAATCTATATAAGGAAAGATAATCCATGCTGATAATTGCATCAAATTCCACCATAGGTAGTATAAAGAGGTTCTTTTGGAAGTTTACTCCAAAAATTATAATAGGGAAGGAGTTATATTAATGGGATGCAATGATTTCCCTATTTTCTGTACTCACTGAAATCTTTACTTCCATTATTTTTTTTTTGGTGTTGGGATTGTTCTACTAAACTTTTGGGATATATAAGAATGCATATAAATAGAATCAAAAAGTATATTCACTATTCATGAATGAATAACTAGCGTAACTGTCACCACTTCATTTTCAGGGTTCACATTGGTAGTAGTGATGGTAAAAGATCTACCTTACTTTCTTGGAGGTTGTTGGTTACCTCTGAAAACCCTTGGCTTTGGGAACTAATTTTCAAGGTTCCCTTGTCCTTTGTAGTTGAAGGAATGAACAATGCATTGAGGGTCGAATGAATCGTTCCTCTCCTCTGTTAAAATTGTAGGTTTCTCTTTTCATCAGTTAACAGCTAGGTTCCCTTCTCTTCCACACATAATGAATTTTCTCACCCCCTTCAGGAATTTTCTATGGTGCTTCTTTCCACACATTTGGCAAGTGGGGTGAAAGATCTTCTTAGCACCATTGGATTTATCCATCAGACCTTCATAATTGAATTCCACCTTATTCTTATTATCCCCCTGATACCCATGGGATTCACCAATCTCTATTTCTAATTTTAGGGCACATCACATAATTTTTTCATAGCTATCGAAGTCATGGATCTCAAGTGATTTCCATAGTCTAGGTTTTAGCCCACCAAGGAAGTAGTAAAACTTGAATTCAGTGATAACGACAAAACAAGAGGTGTATCGTGAAATCCTTGTGAATTTTTTCATCTTACTATTCGATGGATTCGTCATATTTTTTCTTATGATCAAGGAAGTCCTTTCCATCTTAATTTGGAGGGTGCACATAAAATATGTATTGATTTTTTTTTCAAAAATCCTTCCATTCCAACACCTCGATATCCTCCTAAGGCTTGGTATTTTTGATCAATGTCCACCATTGATCATCTTCACCTACCATATGATATGAATCCAAAATAACCTACTCTAGTTAGAAACATTGAAGGATGAAGAAGATATTTTCAATGGAGTTGATCCATTTTTCGACAATTGAGGGATCATATGATCCATTAAAACTAGGAGGCCTTTGTCTCATGAAGCTCTCAATTGTGAATTGTTTTTTATAAGGGGGTGGGGTTGACCATTCCTCTTGAACCATTTTTCTGTTAAAATATTGAGTTAACTGAGAGAGTATCATGACAAAGTTCGCGATTCCTTCTCCCATCAGATTGGGCATCTCATTAGAATAGTCATCACACTGATCTTCGCATTAGTTTCTAGCTCGAGTACTCTTATTACCAGCCATTGGCTGGAATAAATGGAAAGTTAGGGGTAACACATAAAGGTTAATCCAAGGAAAAAAATGGATGACTTATAAATAACTTTTATTTCCTTAACATATGAATCTATATGCTTTAATCTATGTTATCCATGATCTACTTTATAACATATATTCTTAAGGGGTTTTTTTAATTCTCTAAATAATGGTTCATACTAATCTTTTGAATTTAACAAATCATATCCCCCAAGAGTGACGTTACCAACAGTGCAGTAAGGCCAGTTGTTGTATACCAGGATACGCCAGGTCAATCTCAAAACTCTTTGTTAGAGTTTTCACTCCTAGGTACATCTGTGCCAGAGCCACCTCTTCCTGCTCGTATCTAGACATGGATGTATTTTTATGATAAACCACATAATCAATACTTAAAAAAATTTAGGGCTATTCTTATTATACACAGTCTTATCCCTAAGGCTTTCATTAGGGTTTTCTAATCCTAATCACAAAAATAACTAAACCTATCCTCTAATACCAACTATAACAACCCTTCCCTTTATTAACCACTTAAACATGATTTATTACATAAAATTATCACATGATAAAACATGGAATATCGATAGTTATAGTGTCTTTGGGGATTAGGAACATTACATAATTACTTAAAACATGAAAAAAAACATCTTTATTGAAAACATCATTTATATGACCACTACATTCCTTCGTACTTAGCATTTCATCAGATAAATTGAGAACATGCATAAAGAAAGGGTGAGATATAAAGAAAAGTAACGGTGTAAACAAATAATAACATGAAGAATACAATACATGTTAGGAAATTGAAATATCAACATATCATAAAATAAACATGAACATAAAGTCATGATAAATCATGATATTCACGACATGGAAATGTGGGAACAACACTCAACATGGTATTAGAATGGTCCAATGATCATTGAACATAGAGAATGTGTAACAAATCATTTCACATGAATTAGAATGATTAAACCCTCATTGCAATTGATGTATCATGATAATAATCTTTACATAATGCATTAGAGCGCTATCAGGGAACACCCTTCATAATCATTTAATTTCATGCATAAGTGTGCTAGAAGATCACTCAAAATAGATTCATTAAACATAATAATTTATTCCACAATAAATTAATGTGAAATTAATACATGAAACTCTTCTATAAATAATGAAATGTTCATAATGGTGAATGCCCTTGATAGAGAAATGGGCATGGTATTCACTACACAATGAATTCATCTTGGAAAATGGCGGTGCAATTTCAGCAACATAACAGTGTGACATAAGACTTCATAAAAAAGGTTGATGAGAGATAAAAGGGTGTATAATCATATGTTCATAAAATGTATAGTAAGGGGGTTATATATATACATATCCCAACTTAAGTAATGGAATTTTGATTCATAATATAGAAGAATATCTTGAATGTAAATGAGGAGAGAGAAATTCCTTATCGAATTTCGGCATGGTAACAGGTGTACATGGGAGGAATTAATGAGAAAGTAAATGGTTCTCTTATCATTCAAACATAAATAGGGAAGTATAGGGGAGGTGTGAAATCTTACCACACCATTTAAAATTGAAAATAAAATGGAATAACAATATTAATAAACTTTGATAAAATGAGAAAGGAAGGAATACCTTACTTGGAAGTGTGATCCCAAAGGCTTGGGAGGGGCTTGATAGAGGCTTCTTGGGAGATTGGGGTGCCTTGGGAGGATTCTAGAGAGAATATTTTAGAGTATGGAAGAACCAAAAAGGATTTTAGTGAAGAGGAAGGGGGATATTGGTTGGGTTTATATAGGAAATGAGAGGGAATTCTTTATTATTTAGGTTTGGGACACCACACATTAAACTAATAAAAACCACAAACCAAACCATGGTTTCTGGCCATTGTTATTTTAAAAGGGTAGTTAAAAAAATTAATTTATAGGTTAAATGGCCTAAAATCTTAAAATAATAGGTTTGCTTATGTGGAGGTGAGTCACACTCTCAAGGAAATCTATTTAAATGTTACAATGTTTTATAATTATTGAACAGCCCACTAAAGCATTGTAAAATAAGTCAAAAAAACAAAAAATAACATTATTTTATTGGTAAAACATATATTTTCTTAACATAATGTTTATATTATTTTATTAAATCACTATTGGGTGATTATGTTGTCATAAAACACATTATATATTTAAACAGTATTTTATTTTTACCCAAAAATTCGACTATCTCAAAAAATTATAAAAAATTCAATATTGGATAATTTTGACACCCTCATTACAAAAATAATACTCATTTTATCTAAATAATTTTCTAAATATCTGATTTTTTTACTTTTAAAATAAAACTAACATTTATCTAAAATTCATGCATTTTGACAAAAATAGCTTTCAAACCATAATAAAAATCACAATCATATACATAATAATTATACAATAATTTATATTATATAAAAATTAATTTACTAATAATATTTAATTAAAAAATTATTTAATTCAAAAATCCATTAATTCATCAAAATAGATTTCTTAATTAACTACAAATTTTATTATTTCTTTAAAAAACTATTTACAAAGTTACAATAATAAAATGAAAGTATATAATATATACCAAAATAATGAACATAAAGATATTACTAGGGTCTAGTTACATAACCCCTTATAAAACCCTTAAAAGACCAAAGGGTATGGTGTACGATCGTGATAGAATCTTGGGGTGGATCAGTTAACATCGCTCAGGTGGTAATATCTCTCAACTTCCACTTCTCCCGTGTGCGGTTCCGTTAGAGATTAAAACATTAAATCTTGGCTTAGACTTGGTCAAGAGTGAAGCCCAATGATGCCACATCATTTCTGAGCTCTCACAAATGGCTTCGTATGGAGAAATTCTACTGGATAACGCCATCACTTCCTTTGTCTTAGTAATTTGGATTTGTTAAATCCCTATATTTATACTAATCATGCGATCACTATTTAATGACTATATTAGAAACAGTCACAATCCTTAATGGTATTTTAAAATCCTAAAACCTAAATCCAAATAATTTCATATGTTATATAACCATTTTATGTAATAATACATTTAATTAGATCAAGTGGAATTTCCATTAAAAAAGTTTGGGTCGTTACACATTAGTAATCCCTTCTATAAAGGATTTAGGTATAATCATAAAGAGGAACATTTTAGAAGGGGAGGTTTATAAACATATAAAGGAAGTCAAACCAGAGGTAAGGGTTTCTCATCACAATTATAATTCCATGATTCGTACATCATATTAACCAATTATTCCTTTTAAAAATTTATATGCATACTCTTTGATATTTTATGTTACGAATATATTTATTTTCATGGTATTTAATGTTTTATTTAATTATTATTTCTTTAATGGGGTTTATGATTCATAAGTAACAAAATTGGTAAGAGTTTTTTTTCACAATATCATTAATTTTCAAGAGTGTTTTTGTTTTTGTATCTATTCATGTAATTTTTTGATATTTAAATCATAAACTCATTCTATATTATTACCCTCTATTTATTCATGAAATTTTAATGTAATATTACCATTTCCAACTCTTTGGTACTTGAAATGAGTGAGGATAAGTCTTTCAAAAAAGGTGACATTATTTTTCTATTTTATCAAAAATCATTTTTCATCAAAATCATTTTTTTCTAAAAATGTTTTCAAATATATTTTCAGACTTTAAAAATTAGTTATTAAAAAATATTTCACCCATTTTTAGTATTTAAAATATTTTTTTAAAAGGAATCTTCATATTATTTTCAAAATAGTTCTTGTTTTCCTTTTACCAAAAATGAGAAAGAAATATTTTGTTTACCGCATTAATTGAATTTTGAAACATCATAAACACTTAATGAGTAAAATAATATTAAAAATATTTCAAGGGTTATTTTCAAAGAAAATTATTTTCAAAATTTTTTTATTTTTTTTAAAAATATTTTCAAAGTGAAAATATTATTTTCCAAAAAAAATAATTAAATTTTTATGGTACTTTAATTCATCAAGGAAAAAAATATTTATTTTAATTATTATCCAATCGGGATATGTTGTATTGATATCGTACTAATTATTTCTTTGGATTTTTAATGATCATTTTGACTGAGGAAATTCAATTTTATTACCATTCACCATATTACTCTCGATGGTTTATGATAATTTTTATTTGATTGGGGTAAGTACTATCATCTTTTATGATTGTTTTTCAATATTAATATTTATTTTTATTATAATTCACCAATATTATATAATTAATTAATTATTATTAGAATTTTATGGGTGTGTATTAATTATAGATATCCCATCGAGGCATCAACTGGTCTCATGGAAAAAATCAGTTAGATGAATGATATTGGATTCGACCCACATATTTAATTTGTGTTGGGAAATCTTTTCATAGTTTTAGATGACAAAAATTACATATTCCCTCATTATGAGATCAATTATATAAATGTTATTACTTGATTATTTATAATATCCATTTATAATTATGAATCTTTTGTGATTATTGATATCTATTTATTTTATCATCATTTATTTATTCTGTATTATGCTAATTTTATTGATTAAATCGGTTGTGTTTCAATTATTTACCTTTCCATATTCATTACACTTATTTATTCTTGGAAACTTATACTATCCGTATACTCTATCAAATAATATGAACTCACCCCTTTCTTATATTTTCTTTTACCTAGGATACCAGGATGTGTTTCGTGATTTATATATTGGGATATTCTAAGAGGAATAATGGAATTCACAAAGAATTCACTTTGTGTATTTTATGTTTACAATGTATGGTGAATTTCAATTATCTTTATAGCTTACCAAGAATACTAAACAATTAAATTATTTAGGATGTGATACCTTGTATCTAATTCCTTTATAATTATATAGAAACTTTCTCTCGGATATTAGAGTCAAGGTCATTAAATGACCTATGTTTTTAATTCATCTATAAATAACTCAATGTCAGTAGTTATTTATTTTATATAGAATAATTCTTATATATATTTTGGTAATTCTTTAAGAAACAATTATGTAACCCATTTCATTATCACTGTTCTTTCATATGCATATTACTTTTGTATGATTTTCATATGTTTCACATATATTCATGTAAAAATTATCATATAATAGATAGAGATAGAATTTTACAACATCCATATTCATTGGGTATTGTATTAATATCATAAGATACCTTTTATAAGGTGTCTTTTTATAGAATGTTTAAAAAAATAAAAAGGAATGTTCTATTTTAGCATGTATGATGTAGATTGTTTTTCCTAACATTGTAACCATTATTTGATTATTTTTTTTCATTAAAATATTACATTATTTCCTAAAATAAAAACCATGCTTCATATTTTCATGGGTACTATCAAAAATGTTTTTTTAAAATGTATTGGATATCTCAATATCTTGATATATTTTTCTATTGGATCAATAAATATATTTATGAGTATGATGATGAAAATGAAAAAATTTAGGTGTAATGATTATGGCATGGTTCTTGGTATTTTTTTTTGTGATGGGTAGTTCTATAATAAACCATATACAGGTAGATCAACTATAAAAAAAGGACAAGTTATTTTTTTTGTAATCCAATCATTTGTGGTTAAATTATAAACTAATGATGGATGGGTCCTTTACAACCCTCTAATGAACTGGGTATTGATTGTGTTATCGAGAGGATTGTGATGTATGTTGACCACATTGGTTATTCCACTAATTAGTTTCTGTTTAGGGTTTAGAGAAGATTATATCACAAGATACAAAAATTATTTATCTATCATTTCTATGGCGTTTTAAGAAAATATTATGATTTCTCAAGGTGAGATAATGACTTATATTAAATGGAAGGTATATCCTCTTTATTAAGTGTAAAATATATAGAATTGTGAATAATTTTTCTTGAGTTTTTCATGATTTTGTGGAAACCATTAATATTTTCATTTTTCCCTTTAATATTTTTTAGGAAACGTTTTATGAAAATCATTGTGAATTAAAGGTGATTTATTGAGATAGAAAATATTCATTTTTTGCAAAAATATTGTTTTTTAAAAGGATAATGTTTATGAGTGTTCATGGACTAATGTGTTTCTTTATTACTTTTCTATGTTCCCAAATAAAATTCTTTTTCTCATACCATGTTTTATAATGTTTTTCATAGGTTTATTAGTATTAATTGGGGAAATGACAAAGTTATTTTTAAAATTATAAAGATATTCCATGAAAATAAATCATGTAATATCTTAATTTTTTTTTTATTTTTGTGAAAATTGATACTAGGTGGATTTGTCCACATTATTTGGAAATGTTTATTTATATAAGTGCAAGAACCATATTCCCTAAAAATACTGTAACGTAAATATACTCAAAGTTTATGACAGTGAATTAATAATTTAAAAATTAGTATTATGTAATGTATATGGTTGGGTCCATAGAGTAGGGATCAGAGGAAACTTCAATATAATCATAGAGGTTATGAAAATGTAATTAAGTAAACTTAATATATTTTAATTTATAGCTTCCCTAATATTGAATTTGAAGACTACCATGGCTTTTAATTTAAACATTGAATGTTCAAAATGGTTTTCCATCAAGGAAAAAAGGATTCTATGAAGAAAAACATTAAGAGAAAAATATCCTTCCCAATAAAAGACCTGAGATGATTGAAATTTGAACTTATTACAAGTTTTATATAATGTATCCTATGAAAAAGTTTATAAATCGTGGTAGTATTAGTACTATAGAGAATCCAAATCAATCATAAATAAAAATGACAATAATAGTTAATTTTATGAGATAACACCCTCTATCATTGAGTGGATAATATTAATCAGTGGTAGATAATGGATATATTAATGTTCTAAAAAATATATTCAAAGTCATGGGTTGTTTAGAGCATCAAAATATTACTCTTTATATTTACCATTTTAAGGTGAATTCAGTCAATGGGGGTAAATAGTTAAGAATACTAGAGAAAGAGAAGATATTAGATCCAAATAATGTGATACATTTTATAACATTTTCAATAATAAATATTTTCATTAGGATGTTTAATATAGGATGGAAAATAAATTCACAGAATTGCTGTGAAATAAGGAATATTTTTTGGTTGTGTATAAGGAAAAATTCACACGATGAACCAGTGTAATCGCCAACTTGTATACAATATCATAATAGTAAAAGTAATCAGTTTTAGTTAGGAATACAGACAAGATAACAAAGGGAATTTAGAATCTTGTGAATCTAAATGTTATGAGAAACTTTCTTGTTGTGATAATAAGGTGAAAATCAATTTCTTAAAGGATCATGTGTTTTACAATAAGTATAAAATGAATTCCATGTAATATAAAAATGTTAAGAGTATATTAGTGAAATATTAATGAATGAAAACTATGATTTTATTTTTTAATAGGTGTGGTAAAAATAAGCCTTCATAATATATTAAAAAATTTATGAAGTTCTTTGGAAGTGGTATGTTTGGGAATATGTGTCATGATTTTGAAGGAGAATATCTTGGTAGTGGTACGACCAATTAGTAAAAAGATACAGAAAATTGATTTAAATTTAATGAAATGGGTCATTATAAAAATGTTTATCAAAATAAGAGAAAAAATAACTGGAATAAGTATGAAAATAAGAAAAATGATGTGGTGAAATCCCACGAAACATCTTTGATATATTTAAGGCTATGAAATTATGTGGTCACTGGTACATTACCTATTTATTTAGATTATTCTAACATATTATTTGATTTTGAGTCTAAAAATTATTTTATTTATGAGAACTTTTCTAGTGAAAAGAAGAAATCACCTTAAAAAATTATTTCAGGAAATTTGGTAAATCACATGGGAGTAGTATTATAGTAATAAAAATTTAAAATATCTTCCCATGACCATATATGGAGGGGGTTTCCCGAAAAAAATTATTTTCATTCCCATTATAGAATTTTATGTTATTCTTTTTATATATTGAATTTTAGTTTATCATGCTATTATATATTTTAGATCCAAAAAAGATATATTCTTAAAAGAGTTTCTATTTTTATATTGGAATCACTTAATGCCTTTGATAATATATAATGAATATTGGATACTATTAAAATATAGATATGAGATTTATCTCAGTCATATTATTGAAAATAAGGGAACTATTCCAGTTAATGATATGTCTATAGTAAAATTATATATGGATGGTTTTATTGACGTGTTACTTGGTATTATACATGAATATAAAGCTGAGTTTACTATTGAATTCATTCATGATGATAATATAATTTCAAATCCGCTTTATTGATTGAATAAATTAAAACATCAAGAATTGACAAGTCACTTACATGAATTTCTTGATAAATGTATTATTCATCCTAACACTTCAACATGGGGTGATCCTATTTTATTTATTAAAAAAATATCGTTCCATCAGGTTTTTCATTGATTATAGAGTATTGAATAACATCACTATAATGAATAATTATTTTTTGCCTCAAAATTTTAACTCTTATTATCAGCTACATGGAGTTCATAATTTTGTGAAGGTTGATATCTTATCCAAATTTCATAAGTTGAAGGTGAATTAGGATGATATAAATAAGATAAAATTATATTCTAAATATAAGATTTAGGAGTTTATGGTTATTATCTTTGGGTTAAAAAATTATCCTACTATATTAATGAATCTTATTAATAGATTTTTCCATGAATGTTTTTTCTAATTTTTTTTGTTTATTGATGATATCCTGGTTGATTCTAAAATATAGGTAAATAAAAAAACATCTAAGGATTGTTCTAGAAATAATTATTAAAATGAATCTATATGGAAAATTTAGAAAATTTTATTTCTGGTTATAATCGATTTCATTCATACCATAAATAAAGATGAAAAATATTCATCCCCTCAAAAATAAAATAAATGATGAATGGCCAAGACCGATAAATTTTGTTGAGATTCATAGTTTTCGTGAAATATTAGTCTATTATTGATTATTTTTTTATAAAATTATGTAGTTATGAAGCCCTCTAACCATGTTAAAATAATAAGGTTTTAGATTAATCTAGACAATTGAATGTGATGGATGTTTCGAGGAATTGACAAAAAGATCAATAAATACAATAGGTTTTCCCTTCCATTTAGAGATGGATACATTGTTTACTATATAGATTATTCATTAAAAATAAGTGTTTTTTTATTTAATAATTATTGAGTTCTTTCTTATGATTCATTTTAATTAATACCACCAGAGAGAGATTATCTTAAAAACGACCATAAAATAATATTTGTTGTGTTTTCTTTAAAAAATTGGAAATAATGATTGTATTGAGTGAGGTTTGAAATATATAAATATAATAAAAAATTGAATTATATTTTCACATAGAATCTATTTAACATGATATAGGGGAAATTTATGTAATTGATAAATGATTACAAATACACATATTATTAAAATCTAGGAAAACCTAATAGAGTAGGTGATTATTTGAGATGAAAGGATGATACTACATTAATTATGCTATTGTTGGAATATAATCACTTGGTTAATGATTTGATGAGGGTTGTATTACAAATTATTCATGTAAGAAATAACACTATTTTTCATTTGGTTTCAATATAGCCATTTCTATAAGCCAAAATTAAGTAAGCACATCGAGAATAACTTGAGTTACAGTAAAAGGTAATTTTTCTAATAAAGCTATGTTTTTCTAATTTAATATTGAAAAAAGTAGTTTTTTTAGATTGAAAAAAGGTTATGAGTTTCATATGACCCAATGTAGAAAAAATTACTATTTATTGAGTCAAATAGTTCTTCATTTTCAATTCATCATAGTTCTACATAAATATATAGGGTCCTTAAGGAAAATTTTGGGTGGGAAGGAATAAAGAAAGATATTGCAAATTTTACTTTGAAATATTTCACTGGTCAATATGTTAAAACAAATTAAAAATTACCAAAAGGGATGATTCTACATTTTCTAGTGCTATAATAAAAATGGGTGAATATATATATTGATTTAGTGGTGGTATTACTAAATAAACCAAGATGTAATAATGTGACTTGAGTAATTATTTATTAATTTACTAAATATTATTATTTTATTCCAATTATTGGTAACATGACTTTAGATAAAATTTATTGACTTTATATAAAATATATATTTATAATTCATGGAGTCCCTCTTTCTATTTTATTCGATCATTATCCCAGATTCACCACTAATTTGTAGGAATGAATTCAAAATTCTTTGGGTACTAAACAAAATTTTAGTACAACCTTACATCCATAGAAAGATAGAGAGTTAGAGAGAATGATTAAAAATTTAGAGGAAATTATTCAAGTCAGTTCAATGGATTATCATAAAATTTGGGACGGACATACGACATTTTTTTAGTTTCTGAATAAAAAATGAGTCCATTACAATATACAACTAGAACCTTTGGAGTTATTATATATAAAACTGTGTTAAAATACTGCTTGTTTGGATGAATTTAGGAATAGAATTCATTTATGAACATAATTAGTATAAAATATTACTATGAAGGTGAATATTATAGTAACACCCTGATATTTTTTGAGAACTATATTTTTATTTCTTATTTTATACTCAACATCAAAGGAATCTTTCACTACACACAACACTAGCTTGGCTTGCGTTATATGCAAAAGAAACCTTCCTCGATAGTGTGTGTTGTACGTAATATTGAGTTTCACTGAACAATAATGTATTATATAAACTTTCCATTATGAATAGTATTAACTAAATTTTAAATTCATCTTACAAATTTTCTAGAACATAGTATGAGAACAATATAATTTTTTTCGGGTAAAATAAGTATTATTAAAAAAAATGCAGTTTTGCCGCCTTTTGATGGCGCACCAACATTAAATCTACTTTTTGACATGTTTATAAGTTCAATTTTAAAAAATAGAATTCTTCTTTGGAATCAGGATATAAAAATTTACTTTGGATAAAAGTTTCATATTATTCTGATAACTTTCATATTTTAATGAATAGTAAAAACACGCTATATTTTAATTAAAAAAACCTTTTTCATCGTAATAATTTATATGGTTAAATTATAATATTAAATTGTTTTAAAGTATAAATATAATATATTTTTACCACTTAATATAATTTATGTCATTACAATTAATTTTACATAGATTTTATAAGTAAAAACACTTCAATCTTTGAAGATGTTTTAACTTTTAAAACCTATTTTCTTAACAACGAGATTGATTTTAAATTAATTACTGAAACTTCTGTGTTTTTAATTTTGAAAAATTGATTCTATATTTGGATTAAGTGGGTCCAAATTATGTTAATAGGTTACTTTTAATTTTTTTATATTATGAATAATAACTACTGCAATTTTTATTTACTACAGTTAAAGGTAAATCAGGTAATTAAGGGTAAAAATAAGATTATAAAATTACCCTAACACTTGCCAAAATCCTATTGGATGAATAAAAGTCGACCCATATCACATAATGGTCGGATTAGATTCATTTCAAGGACTTTGGACCATGAAATAATATAATTATTATTAAAACCAAAGAAAGTGACAACATTTCACTCTCTTAAATCTTATAAGTATAGTAATTCTAACTTAGTGATAAACATCATAAAACTTCTGATATAAATAGTCCCTATAAATATAATAAAATTATCTACATCATGGGAATTTATTTATAATTTTTAGAGATTAAATAATTATCATTAATAATGACACAATAGTGATGTTGAAATTATTTTATTGATTGAATTATCAAATAAATGATTTTAAAAGTATTAAAATAAATATTATATGAACTATTTAATGTGCTACAATAATTTTTTAGATAAATATGAAATGTTATGAATATATTAAATATTTTATTTCTAACATATATTCTGTGTATATTTTATTTAAATTCAAATAAATGAATAGTGTCAAAATTGACACTATTGTTATTTTATAAAAATTACATATTATAAAATTGTTTAAAAATCACAAAAATATTTAAAAATTACAAATTAAAATTTATATTCTATAAAATTTAATAAATTATACAATTATTGAAAATTCACAACTTATAAGTAATTATTAATTTTTATTTAAAATTTATAAATTTATTACCACAAATAAATTTAAATAGATTATATAAGGATAAATCATGTTGATAATGTTTAAAATAAATTCCCAACACGCCTAAATTTTAGTGGTTGATGTGATTAAGACCCTACCTCATCTGAGATTCGTATTTGAGTCATTTTTGGAGGTTTTTAAGTGGGGTTGTAATTTATTATAAATTAATATTTCTTATATTTCCAAAGGTGGCCCTCTCCTCCATTATAAAAGGGAACCTCAACCCTCTCCTCTTTACACAATTTAGGGTCTTCATGCTCGGAAAAAACCTTCCCATATCCCTTATAAACTTCCATATAAACATACTAGAGGTCCTGGTCTTCTTCAAAGAGCAATTTTAGTGCCCTAAGAAGAAGTTTCAAAGAGGCGTGTCGAAGAAGAGGTAATATCCGTTACCAATTCTTTCAAATTTATTTCTTATTCTACTTCCACTTCTTTAGTTGTTTCATTATGAAGTAATAACATAAGTATCACTAATATACTAATATTTTATTATAAATATGAAACAACCCTATTTCACCTTCTATCCATCCTACGGAAAATGAAATCACTGTGCGTGCGTACGTACGGAATACCGTCTCCACACCATGGTGTAATCTGTTTTCCAACACCACCTTAGATGGATGGGTATAATGGTGTAAAGAATAACTATATATTATTATTTTAAAGTTATATTTATTCTGAAATATTATACATACACTTCAATACAATTCCACGATAATGGGAATGATATCATCGCTTGTGCGTACGTACGCCCTACCGTCTCCACGATGTGATGCGACTCGTTCTACATGATCATCATGGAATAATTATTATATAAATGAATTAAATAAGTAAATATGATATATATTACACTAATACCATTCTATAAATGAGGTATCTATAACCTAAAAATATGATTAAGAATTTATTCAACCAAACACGCATAAGAACATAAAGCAATAAACACCCGAATAACAAGTAGCAATGAAATATTACTAATAAGAAGCTATAAATATGACCATATATGATTTCATAACAATGAGTATGACTCTGGAATAAGTCAATGACATTATTTAAATCATTATAAATAAGGTTCGGACATGTACAAAGCATATCAGACCTAAGGTAATGGAAAATCTTACAATCTCATTTTTATCCGAGATTTTTTATACTTCACACTTTATTGGGGAATATTTATCATCCACATACATGTTTCCTCAATATTTAATATTATTTCTATCCTCCTACAATTTTTTAAATCCAATTTTTCCCATTGGTGAGTTTTTATTAAAAGATATTAAAGGAATCTTTTGTCATTTTTTAGTACGATGTACTTTTTGACTTCTCCGGCCAAAGTACGAGAAGAATGTTTTTTTAACTTATATGAAATGAATGGATTTTATGATTTCATAGAACATTACTTCCATGAATCTTCCTTTTAAAGTTTTCAAGTTTATTTTTAATCAACTTCTTTTAGTTTATGTTGGTACCTACGAATATTTTTTGCAAGACTTGCAAGGTATGCTTCCGGAATTATTATCCAACCTGAGAGTAAGATTGATCAATTCTTTAGTGGCTTAAAACCAAGTCTTTGAAGGGTGTTAGACATAAGGGACTTCAATATCTACGAGGAAATTGTTCGATGTGCTCTCAAGGTTGAGATGGATATTGAAGTAACCCATCAATCATATGGGTTTGATAAGAAGAGGAAAAGGGAATTCAAAGGAAAACCTAAAGACCACACTGAAAAGAATATGAGTTTTCCTTTCTGATCAAATTGTGCAAGGAACCATGAAGGGAATTTTCTTAAAGGGACAAACAAATGATTTAAGTGTGTAAAAGAAGGTCATCGGGCTATTGAATGTCAAAATAATGGGAAGAATATGTCTAATGATGCGAACAAATAAAGGGATACATAGAATGAACCTCCAACACTTTAATGATTCAAGTTCATGGAAATGGGGCATTATGATAATCAATTCCCTAATCAAAGGGTTGTTGATGATGATCAACATCAACAAAATCTTAAGGCCAAAGGCCAAGGAAATTCACATGCAATTACTATCAGCGATGTAGAGTACGATAACAATGTGGTGAAAGATACACTTACCATCCAATCCAAAGAAGAAAATGTTTTATTTGATTATGGATCCACACACTCTTTTATTTCTGAATAATTTTCTAAGGGTATCGCCATACTACATAAACAATTAGATGTTGAGTTAGCCGTGACAACTCATAATGGCACAACGGTCATATCAAAAGTTTATAATTCTTCTCCAATTGAGGTTTGTGGGAAACTGATTCCTGCAAATATTGTGATCATTCATATAGTGGAATTTGTTATGATTCATGGCATGGATTGGCTTTCTTTCTACGGAGCTCATATCAATTGCCAAATAAGGGAAATCACATTTAATATTCCCGATCAATCTACTATCATATATCGATGAAAGGATGAATATAACCATCCAGTGGAAATTTCTTCCATCTTATGGGTCTTCATTCCAGTAAATGAAGGTTATTTATCTCAAATGATGGAGAGAAACTCACGATTAAGAATATACCCATTTTACGGGAGTTTAATGATGTCTTTTTGGAGGAATTTCCAGGTCTTCCACCAAATCGTGAAGTTGAGTTTTCAAAAGAACTAATACCGGGTGCTATGCCCATTTCAAAGACACCTTATAGAATGGCCCAAATTGAGTTGTAGGAATTGAAGAAGTAACTCCAAGATAATCTTGATAAGGGATTCATACGCCCTAGTGCATCACCTTGGGGATCACCTATTCTATTTGTTAAGACTAAAGATGGATCAATGAGATTATGAATTGATTATCGAGAACTTAAGAAGATCACTATCCAGAAAAATATCTTCTCCCGCGCATTGATGACTTATTTGACCAACTATGTGGTGCTCAATATTTTTCCAAGACTGATCTTCATTCAGGGTATCATCAATTAAGGGTCAAAAGGGAGGATATAAAAAAGACGGCTTTCCGTACAAGTTATGGACACTATGAATTTATAGTTATGCCATTTGGTCTTACTAATTCCCCTGCTATCTTCATGGATCTGATGAATAGAGTATTTAGAGACTATCTTGATCAGTTTGTGGTAGTCTTTATAGACGATATTCCTGTCTATTTAAAGGGAAAGGAAGAAAATTAAGATCACTTGAGAATTGTATTAAAGACCCTGAGAAAGGATAATCTTTATGCTAAAATTACCAAGTGTGAATTTTGGCTTAAAAAATTTTCATTTTTGGGTCACATAATCTCAAAAGAGGGGATATCTGTGGATCCCGCAAAAACAGAGGTTATCGAAAGATGGTCGAGACCAACAACAGTAACTGAGATCCAAAGTTTTCTTGGTTTGGATGGATATTATGGACATTTTGTGAAATATTTTTCATGATCATCTAATCCACTCAACAGGTTGACTCGAAAAGGAGTTATGTTCGTTTGGACGGAGGAGTGTGAATAAAATTTCAAGGAGTTAAAAAGAAGGTTATCCAGTGCACCTGTGCTCACAATGCCTTGTAGTGGAGAAAGGTTTATGATCTACAGTGATGTATCCATGTAGATACTGGGGTGTATTCTCATGAAAAATGATATGGTGATAGTTTATGCCTCACGAGAGTTGAAAATCCATGAGTAAAATTACCCAACTCATGATTTGGAGTTATTTGCGGTAATCTTTTCATTAAAGATTTTCAGGAATTATCTTTATGGTTAAAGGTGTGATATTTATACTGATCATAAAATTTTAAAGTATATTTTCACACAAAAGGAGCTGAATATGCGCCAAAGAAGATGGTTAGAGCTAATTAAGGATTATGATTGCTCAATTCATTATCACCCTAGGAAAGCAAACAAGGCGGAAGATGCATTAAGCCGACAAGACCATGCTAGCTTATCCACGATGAGGATCAAAAAATATCCAATAATTATGGATTTACAGAGGATGGATCTTGGAATTATAATAGAAGGGGGGAAAAGCTTATCTTTCTCAAATGGATGTTCAACCATCTATACATGTGAAGATTAAAGAGGCACAAAAAGAAGATGTAGAGTTACAAAAGAAGGTGAGAAATGTTCCTGAATTAAACCTTGATTGTGATGGGATAATAAGGTTCAGGAATCGGGTTTGTGTTCCTCCCATCCCAGAATTAAAGAAGTAAATATTGGATAAATCTCATAGTTCTTCATTCTCTATTCATCCTGGAAGCACAAAGATGTATAGGGACCTGAAAAAGTACTTCAGTTGGGATGGTATGAAAAGAGATGTTGCTGAATATTTCTCTCGATGATTGGTTTGTCAGTAAGTTAAAGCTAAGAGACAGAAGTCTAAGGGGATGTTACAACCATTACCCATATTCGAATAGAAATGGTAAAACATCATTATAGACTTTGACACTGTAATTCCAAAAACATCCAAAGGCAAAAATGCTATCTGGTCATAGTTGATCATCTTACGAAGTCGGAACACTTCATTGCTATTAGAGAAGATTTCTCTCTAGATCATCTTGCCAGGATATATGTGAAGTAAGTGGTAATATTTCATGGAGTACCACTTTCCATTATATCTGATCAGGATCCTGGGTTTACCTAGAAGTTCTGGTGAAGTCTTCAGCATACTTTGGATACAGAGTTTAGTTTCAACACTGCTTATCATCCTCAGACAGATGCTCAGTGTGAGAGAACAATTCAAACTCTAGAAGATATGTTAAGATCTTTCTCTATGGATTTCAAAGGTGGTTGGGATCAACACCTACCTTTGGTGGAATTTTCTTATAATAATAGCTTTCACTCCAGTATTCTGATGGCTCCTTATGAAGCTCTCTATGGAAAGAAATGCCGAACTCCAACTTTCTGGGATGAGTTTGGGGAAAGAAAGATATTGAAATTTGATCGTGTTGATCAGATGGCAGAAAAGGTCTGATCTATTCAACAACACATAAGAGCATCTTAGAGTCAAAAAAAAGTTATGCCTATAACTGAGTTAAAGACCTAGAGTTTGAAGTGGGTGATAAAGTGTTCTTACGAATATCTCCTTGGAAGAGAGAAATGAGATTTGGAAATAAGGGAATTCTAAGCCTTAGGTATATCGGTCCTTTCGAAATACTGGATCATGTTGGGAAGGTAGCTTACCGATTGGCACTTCCACTAAATCTCTCTCATATTCACGATGTGTTCCATGTATCTCTCCTGAAAAAGTACATACCCGATCCTTCACATGTACTATGCTCAGAAGTTGTACCACTGGAGCAGGATATTTCTTATGAAGAACGGCCAATAGAGATTCTGAATCATAGCAAAAAAGTTCTACAGAACAAGACCACTCTCTTGGTGAATGTTTTATGGAGGAACCACCAATTAGAAGAAGCTACATGCGAGCTTGAGGATATGATGAGAGAGAGGTATCCTCATCTGTTTGTTATGAAGTGATGAATTTTTAGGGAAAAATTAATTTTAAGGGGGGTAGAATGTAACACCCTGATATTTTATGAGAAGTATATATTTTTATGTCTTATTCTATACGCAACATCAAAGGAATCTTTCACTACACACAACACTATCTTGGCTTGCGTTATAAGCAAAAGCAACATTCCTCGATAGCATGTGTTGTACGCAATATAGAGTTTCACTAAACAACAATATATTATATAAACTAGCAATTATTAATAGTATTAACTAAATTTTAAATTCATCTTACACATTTTCTAGAACATGGTATGAGAACAATATAATTTTTTTTCGGGTAAAATAAGTGTTTTTAAAAAAATGCAATTTTGCCGCCTATTGATGGCGCATAAACTTTAAATCTAATTTTGGACATGTTAATAAGTTAAATTTGAAAAAATAAAATTCTTCTTTGGGATCAGTATATAAAAATTTACTTTGGATAAATGTTTCATATTATTCTGATAACTTTCATATTATAATGAATAGTAAAAACATGATATATTTTAATTAAAAACAAATTTTTTCATCGTAATAATTTATATGGATAAATTATAATATTAAATGGTTTTAAAGTATAAATATAATATATTTTTACCATTTAATATAATTTATGTCATTACCATTAATTTTACATTGAATTCATTGGTAAAAACATTTCAATCTTTGGCAATGTTTTAACTTTTAAAACTTGTTTTCTTAACAACACTATTAATTTTAAATTAATTACTGCAACTTCTGTGTTTTGAATTTTCAAAAATGGATTCCATATTTGGATTTAGTCGGTACAAATTATGTTAATAGGTTACTTCTATATTTTTTTATATTATGAATAGTAACTACGATAATTTTTATTTACTACAGTTAAAGGTAAATTGGGAAATTAAGGGTAAAAATAAGATTATAAAATTACCCTAACACTTTCCAAAATCCTATTGGATGATTAAAAGTATACCCATATCACCTAAGGGTAATAATAGATTAATTTCAGGGACTTTTGACCATGAAATAATATAATTATTATTAAAATAAAAAAAGTGACAACATGTCACTCTCTTAAATCTTATAAGTGTAATAATTTTAATTTAGTGATAAACATCTTAAAACATTATATATAAATAATCCCTAGAAATATAATAGAATTATCTACATTATTTGAATTTATTTATAATTTTTAGGGGTTAAATAAATATCATTAATTATGACACAATAGTGATGTTGAAATTATTTTATTGATTGAATTTTCAAATAAATGAATTTGAAAGTGTTAAAATAAATATTATATGAACTATTTAATGTTCTACACTAATTTTATAGATAAATATTATATTTTATGAATCTATTAAATCTTTTATTTTGAACATATCTTTTGTTTATATTTTATTTAAATTCAAATAATTGAATAGTGTCAAAATTGACTCTATTGTTATTTTATAAACATTACATAGTATAAAATTGATTAAAAATCAAAAAAATATTTAAAAATTATAAATTATAATTTATATGGTTGAAAATGTAATAAATTATACAATTATGGACAATTAATAACATATAAGTAATTATTTATAATGATTTAAAATTTATAATTTTATTACCACAAATAAAATTAAATAGATTATATAAGGATAAATAATGTTGATAATGTTTAAAATAAATTCCCAACATGTCTAACTTTTATTGGTTGATGAGATTAAAACCCTATATCATCTATTCTGTGTATTTGAGTCATTTTTGGAGGTTTTTATGTGGGGTTGGAATTTATTATAAATTAATATTTCTTATAATTCCTAAGGTGCCCCTCTCCTCCCTTATAAAAGGGAACCTCCTCCCTCTCATCTTTACAAAATTTAGAGACTTCATGCTCGTCCTACCCCTGCCCATTTCACTTATAAACATCCCTAGAAACATACTAGAGGTCATGGTGTGCTTAAAAGACCAATTTTAGTTCCCTAAGAGTAAGTTTCAAAGAGGTGTGTCGAAGAAGAGGTAATATCCCTTACCGAATCTTTCAAATTTATTTGTTCTTCTACTTCCTCTTCTTTAGTTGTTTCATTATGAAGTAATAACATCAGTTTTAATCATATAATTATATGTTATTATGAATATGAAACAACCCAATTTCACCTTCTATCCATCCTACGGAAAATGAAACCACAACGCGTGCGTACGTACGGAATACCGTCTCCACGCCGTGGTGTAATCTGTTTTCCACCCCCACCTTACTTGTATGGGTATAATGGTGTAAAGAATAACTATATATGATTAATTTAAAGTGATATTGATTCTGAAATAGTATACATACACTTCAATACAATTCCATGATCATGGGAATGATATCATCGCTCGTGCATACGTTCGACCTACCGTCTCCACGATGTGATGCGAATCGTTCTACATGATCTTCATTGAATAATTATTATATAAATGAATTTAATAAGTAAATATGATATATATTACACTAATACCATTCTGTAAATGAGGTATCTATAACCTAAAAAGTAGAATAAAAATTTATTCGACAAAACATGCATAAGAACATAAAGCAATAAACACGCGAATAACAAGTAGCAATGAAATATTACTAATAAGAAGCTAAGAATATGACCATATATGATATTATAACAATGATTATGATTCCAGAATAAGTCAATGACATTATTTAAATCATTATACAGGAGTTTTAGACACGTATAAAGAATATTAGACCTAAGGTAAGGGAAAATATGACAATCTCATTTTTATCTGAGATTGTTTATACTTCATAATTTACTGGGTAATATTTATATTCAGCATACATGTTTACTCAATATGAAATATTATTTCTATCATACTACAATTTTTGAAATCCAATTTTACCCATTTGTGATTTTTTAGTAAAATATATGAAAGGAATCTTTTGTCATTTTTTAGTACGAGGTACTTTTTGACTTTTCTGGCCAAAGTACGAGAAGAATGTTTTTCTAACTTATACGACATGAATAGATTTTATGATTTCATAGAACATTATTTCCATCAAGATTCCTTTGCATGTTTTCATGTTTATTTTTAATCAACATCTTTTAGTTTAAAATTGTATGACATTTTAAGAAAGGAAAAATGTTTTTGAAGTATAAAGGATATTTTTCTCAAGAATGGAGTTCAAGAATTTTATCAAAAATATTTTCCATCTAAGATAATATAGGCTTCTATTTTTATCCCAATTTTCACATTGATTTGATTATTTTATGATGGAATAAATTTTATGTTTTCCTTTTATCTTATATGGATTATGTTAGGATGGAATGATGTTTAAGAATCCCATTTTTATTACATTGGTTATGCTATGATTTATGATTTTGTGGAACACATAAGAATGGTTTCATTATGAGATGGGTGGGACCAATATCTCCCTCCAATGCATTGGGTAAATATTTATATCTCATGAGATAGACATGGATGGAATGGAAAGTTAATCCAGTTCAGTGATGTAGGGCTTGAATGAGGAGTGAACTCAGTTCAGTAATGGACTTTGTCCACTATGATGGTCTTGGAAATGAGCTTTGAATAATATGGAGTGATCCTCTATGATTATGTGTGTATGACACAAAGTTTCATGTTTTCTGTTATTATTATTGGGATTACATTTCACTACTATGATTTATCCCATGTTATGATATTATGATCTCTTTTGTAGGTTAAGATTTTCAAAATGTTATGTTCTTATTAATATGATATGATTGATATTTCTTTTGTTTACCGTTACTGAGAATTTGAGCTCACCCTTTTGTATGTTTTCTTTTCCATAAGTCAGGAAGAAGGGTAATAAGTAGGATATTCTAAAAGGGACTCTAGATGTGATGAAATAAACAGGAGACAATGTAGATGATTTATGAACCAGTTGTTTATGTTTCCCAGTTTCTAAAGACACTATACCTATATATTCCTGTCATGGTTTTGTTATATATTGTAATAAGTATGATTAAATTCTGAAGTAATGACAATATATGTAAATTTTGGGTCATTATAATTATTTAGTAAAACATGAATATATCTCAGAGTAGAAAAGAAATTTTGGCTGATAACTATTGTAAATATAATTCTTTTGAGGCAATTGTTATGGATTTTCATAAAGTATCTACATATAAAAGTTTTATGCATTTGGTTAAAAAGGAAAAGATGAGTCCATGTTTATATATACCAAATATAAAATCCTAATGAATTTTGAATTAGTTTCCTACCAGATTTCTTTAAGACTAAATTTAACCAAGATATATGATGTATTTAATCTTTTTTTGTTAATGAAATTTGTTCAAGATGAATTTTATGTTTTGTGACTTAATGTAGTTATATTGGAAGGTAATATTTTATATAAGGAACAACCTATTCAAAATCTTGATCATAGAGAGAATGTGTTATGGAATAATGTGATCTATAGCTTATGGATTGTTTGGAAAAAACTATATGATTTGAGAATAAACATGGGAATATAATAATATTATTAGGTATAAATATACCAACTTGTTCAAGTAATGAATTAAATTGCGAGGACCTGATTTTAAAAATATTTTAAGAATCTATAAACCTAGATAATTTTAAGATAATTAGTTTTTATATATTCATTATTTATATTTTCTATATTTATATTCATTGTAATAATATTATGTAATTTTTCAATCAAAATAAGAAAAAATTATTTCTAAAGAAATTGTTTTTTCATTCATTATATGGTTTTATTTAAAATATTTATTTCATAATTGTATAATTTTAATTGTATATAATTATCTTCATTTTTGAATTCAGATTTTCAAAATTATATTTCGATAAAATTTTAAGAAACTTTCTACAAAGTTGGACCTTTAAATGAATAGGAAAAAATAGTGATTATTATTTAAAATTATATTCTCTATTCAAGAATTTACAATGTTAAATTATATATTATATTATTTTTAAAATTTAATTAGTAAACTTTTGTTAAAAATACTCCAATTATTGTCTTTTTAGTGATTTTTAAACTTGAATGTGGTTTAAAAACTTTTATATGTTTGGAAGTAATTTTTATGAAAAATTGTTTATAATCGTGTTTTGTGGGATTAATTTTAAATTAAATTCCACCACTTATTTGAATTGTGTTTTTAAAGATGGGTTCATGATTTTGAACTATGATTTCCAAATTTTCAAAATATTTTAATCTTTTTTATTATGAAGAGTAATCACAGTAAATATATATTACCATGATTATGGTGGAATATGATAATTATAATTAAAACTAATGTGATAAGGCTTAAAATTAATTAAAACATACAATATTTTTTTAATAGATGAGTCAATTTCTTCCATAATCATCCAAACATGAAATAATGACATTTTTTTATCATTTAACATATATTTTTACCTTTATAATATTTATATAATGGGTAATGTCAAAATTGTGTTAGTCTTTCTTTAAATATAAATAATATTTTAGTACACAAATTGAAACAACATAAATTAAATTAGAAATATTTATTTTAAATACTTATTAATTTTTTACCATAATAATTTAATTATAATTTTAGTGATTAAATAATTCTCTTAAATACTCACACAACACCAACATAGTGCTTATAAAAGCAGTAGAAAAATCAAATAAATTATATTTAAATATCTAAAATTAATATTTTATAGTTTATTTATAGAAAACCAAAGATTTTATAGATTAATATGACATATTTGGGGTGCTGTAAAGGATTAGATTCTAATCTCATAACTATATAGATGTCATTATAGTCAAATTAAATGAGTTGTTCCAAAATTATGTTAATGAAAATTTATAGTAATTAATTTTTTATTTAATGATTTTAAATTCATATGAATCATGTCAACATTCAGGTTAATTTTATAGGGTGTATCATTTTACCCATGGTCAATTTATCATTCATTATCCCTTTTATAGTATGTTTCATTACACATAATGAGTAAAAAACATTGAAATTATTGTAATTATCAAAAGGGATAATGAGATGTTAAAATAATGATATAAGGGTAAAATTATAATCTATAAAAATAAAATTTTATTAGATAAATTGAAATCGATACATCGTCATCATATCATCAAATTATATAAATTTAGAAAAAAAATTCTATTTAATTAAAATTTATTAATTTAACTATTTAAGAAATTCCAACAGTGCCACTACCCCCACTTTATAAAAGGGAAAATCCTCTCATATTTTCTTCAAACCATTTGAGGAATCTATATTAGTGTATACATTACATATTACATTTCTTACATCTATCCCATCCTCTTATATTCCATGGGATAATTAGATAATTAACCTAGAAAGGATTTTTTTGTAAACTTAAATATGTTATATGAAGAAGATGTCTAGATCTTAACAGGGTGTTTTCACTTTAATAATTCTTATATCACAATAAAATAATCCTCAAAATTTATTAAATAATTAAAATTTCATGTTTCATATATTGAGGATTTTATATGTTGATTTCAAAATTTTTAATCCTTTAATCTTCCATCAAATGGGAAATGAAACCATTGTTTCTCTGTATGGTTGACTACCACCTGGCGAACTAATGTAATTATCTTTCCATCACTACCTCTCATGGATTGTAAAAATGATAGATTTAATGTATATATAATATATTTATGAAATATTTATCATTTTTAAATTTTATTATATTATAAAATTTCTTACATTTTCATCTATGTAAAATGATAACATTGTTCATACTTATATGTGGATTACCACCTCCACCAAGAGAATATATTATTTTTTCATTACCACATCACATAAATAATTTATCTTAGTGTTTTTAACTAAATAATATTATATTTATTATTTAATTATAATTTGTTATCTATAAAATAATACTTACCATCTTTACTGGATGTTCATTTCAAAATGGAAACGTTACTCTTGAGTACATATGACCTATGGTATTCATGACTGTAACAAAGATTATTATTTGTGAACATATTTTATTGTTGATTTCAAATTTATAACCTATATATATAATAATTATTTCATGATTATTATCATAGTTATTATGTAAAAATATCATCTTTGAGCATATTTGACAAACTGAGGTCATTTTGGGCATATAAGTCAAATATCATCAAAATGTATGATATGAAATTAATTGATTTGGTAGTTAATTATAAAATGTAAAAGTTATAATAAAATTGATAATTTTTCTTAAAAAATAAAATAATTAACATATTTTTATTAATTAATAATATAAATAACATGTCTGAAGATTCAAACTCCAGATATGAGACACCTTACTTTAAAAACCTCATTTTAAATGTTATAAATATCTACTTTTTAAGTATTTTTCATCCATGTACATATCATTAAAATTACATTAATGATAAATTTATATAGAAATAAATGAATTATAAGGGAAATTTTATTCCACATATGAATTTCATTCAAAGGATTTCAAAATAAATCTTGTTTTGTAAGGTTTTGAAAAAATGGGAAAGGAATGCTCTGTTTAAACATATATGGTGTTAATGTTTTTTCCAACAGTAATAAAAACTATTTAATGTTTGGATTAATTTTAAATAAATTATTTTTTATTCAAATAAAATCATTCATTCCCGTTTTTTGATCTATTATCAAAAAATGTATTAAATAGAATGTATATTTCAATATCTAGAATTAATTTCTTATGGATGAAATGAATATTTTTATATTTATTATATTAGAAATCTATGATTTCATGTTTTATGATTATGATATAGTTCTTTATAATTGTTTACAATGATTGGAGATTCATTTATAAAACAAATTTTGTTGGTTTTACTATAAAACAATAATGTGTTGTTCTATTATTAATAAAGTATAAGTTATTATGTTATAATCAAAGAAAAAAAGGATTTTTCCCACTATAATGATTTGGGTAATGATTATATTCTCTGAATTATTATGTTATAGGATTAATATTGGTTATTAAACATTCTAGGATCATTTTAATGGGTTTATGATGATAATTTCAGAAGGTACCATAATATTTATCTATGATTTCTTTGGGTTTTTACAATAATCCTAAGATTTTACAATGTAAGATAATGAGCTTATGTTTAAAGTATATTACACATTTTAATTTTGAAACATATTATTTTGATTAAAATTTTTCTTTCATTTTTATTTATTTTATAAAAACTTTCCAGAGTTTTTTCCTTTATGATTTTTTATCGAATGTTTTATGAAAATCTCTGTGCAGTTATACATATTTCTTGAGTAAAAACATGTTTATTTTGAGCCATATGTTTTTTTCAAGAGTAAACATTTTATGATTGTTCACAGACTAATGAGTTTATTTTGTTATTTTTATATTTCCCTACTATTTTCTTTCATCCCATGTTTTAAAAGTATTTTCATATGGTTTTAAGGATTAATAGGGACAAGGATCAAGTCAATATGAAAATTTTGAAGTTATTTAATGAAATGAAAACATGTTATATCATATATGTTCTTTATTGTGGGAAATATTCATACATAGTGGAGGTGTCCATATGGTAATTTAATGTTGATTTTTGTAAAGTTTATGATCCAATTCACTAAAAAATTTAAAACATAAAAATCCTCAAAATTTACGAAACTGAATTCTGGATATAAACCATTATAGTTTTTTATTAAGGCGTTGTCCTTATTGCCACCATGAAATGATGTATTTTTCATTCCTCAGGATCCTAATGGGATGATTCTAATAATGTATACTATTAACTGAATTTTTTTATGAAATAGTTAAATTTTATGGAATTTAATATTAATTTTTATCTCTTTATTAATATACCATTTATTATAAAAAATAAAAAAATAAACTCATCACTAATTCCATCTTCGTGAATGATGACTAAAATTATCATTGAATGATATTATAAATTTATAAATAATTATAAATAAGATATTATTATACCATAAAAAATATAGGAATGATGAACACTGTTTCAATGAACAAGAATCAACATTTACATTTTAAACCATCCTCAATAATTACAATCACTAACATACGATAATGAAAATAAAATATAAGTAACTAATAATTATATTATAATTTATGATAAATAAATATTATATAATGTAACACAAATTATTATGATTATGAAATTTTCTATTATGATGAATATTTTTATTATATAATTATTGAATTAAAATTCTTGGATGTTGATAATTAAGTTAAGGGTTTGGTCTCTACTTTCATTCTTTGTAAAAATGTCTTCATTATGAACCTATAAATGATTATATGATGTACACTCTACCTATTTTATTTATTATATCTTTATTATATCTATATTCATGTTAATAGAATATTTTTTGATGTTTTCTCTTACAAGATAATTTAGATCAAATATTATGAAAGTTGTAAGGGAATATGCAACCTAATTTTCTTGACTGAGATAAGATTTTTATTCCCCACTTACTATCACTTTTTAAGTATATATCTTTAATGGTTTTTAATATATCTATCATGTAAATATATTTATTTACTTATCTATATTACATTCTACCATTCATGATTTTTCAATTCAAAATATTATGATGTTTTAATGGGTTTTCATTAATATAATTTTTCTTAAGACATAATCATTCCCCTTTGAATACGGTTTTATTATATTCTATGATGAATTAAATTTCTATTCCCCATTTTATAATAAATTAATCTGTTGTATTTAAATGTTTATAAAATTTTATGATGTTAAGAATAATTGACAAACTTTCCAAATAAACACTTTTATACCATGTCAATATTAACTATTTCTTAAAATATTTTCCTTTACTATTTTAAAATTAAAATATTTATTATTTTAGATGACATTTAATTTTTTATTTACCTTTATTAAGATAGAATATTTATCACTCTTTTTACAATGTGCGTTCAAATGCAAGTATTTTCAATATCTTAAATAAAATTTCCCTTTAATGTTCATATTTGTTTTCTTCCAACCCAAATTTACTTTGGATAATTTTTTTTATATTTTCATGGATTTATTATTTCTATTTATTTAATATTTTTTATACTAATTTTTTTATGTTACCCTCTATAAAATTGATTTTTTTAAAGAGGCTCACTACTTATTCTTTTTCATTTTAATGTTAAAAAATTGTTTTTTGAAATCTCCTCAAATGATTTTTCTTTTTTTTCTCTTTATCTCCAAAATATACATCTCTGTTATGGTAATGTTTCGTGAATCATACCTAAATTAACATTTCACATCATCATTTTGGATGATTTATTTTTGATCATTAGTCGATATTACTCTTGAGGCTATTTCCAATTATTCAAATTGAAATATTATAAAACCTATATCCTTTGCATGTGTTCTATATATATGATAACCGATTGATATCATGTGGAACAAAAATGTATAGCAAAATATTATATATTAGTTATAGTTAGATAAATCTATGATATAATTTGTGTTTGATAAATCTATGAGATATTTTTTGTCTCATATATCACTATATCAATTTGGGTCCAATAAAAACCTAAGATGGTTTGGATATGATAACTCCCCTGAAAAGTTGGGTCCAATAATTCCATATGATTTTTTTGGGTCTAATAAAGCCTATATATGGGTTGGGTGTATTAAAATATAAATATAATTTGTATTTGTTAAGTCCGCCCAATTTATTAGTTAATGGTCTATGTCACGTATGATAATGAATCATGTCTATATATGGACTTACTCACAACTTAATTGGGGGAAATAATTAGATTTTATCACTATATAAAGGGTGTAAATTATTATATCTTTTCATAACTAAAATATTTTATTTACATTTATGTGTTTACAATATAAATGGTGCACATCCTTGGATATGTTCACAATATGATGATTCCATGGGATTATGATTTGTTCAAAAATTCTTTATAGACTCTATTTTTACCTTTTAAGTACATAGAAAATTCTTAGGACTATCTTCAGAGCCATGATCTATGATAAAACATGATTCCAAGGCCCGATGAGCTCAAAATTAATTTTATAAATATATTAAAAATATTTTATATTTCGATCATGAATTTTTCTTGAAAAAATAGAATAACTCCAAAATGGAGTCACATATCCAAAATATGACACCACAATCAAAAATGAATTATGGGCTTTACCCTAGACGTAACCAAAAATTGGTCGAATATAGACATTTGGATGAGGCATCTATTATAGGGTTTGTTTAATTAAAATAAATAAATTATTTATTTATTTTCTCAATTAAACAACCTAATTAAAACCTTTATAAATACCCTATTTTGATGATTTTCAAGGGTTATTTGTATAACCATTTCTTGATCTAAGTGTAGAAGGATAGTTTTCTTCATTGGTAGATCAACATAGAACAATGAATGAATTCTATATCAAGGATAATCATGAGATAAATGATGATCATAGTAAGATCATGACCTTCTTTTCCATAGGATGCATTTTTCACTAAAACATTATCCATAATCAAGTTAGAGATCATTATTTTGGGTTTTCAGTCTTTTTGAAAATATATTGAGCCGAGGTGTTATCTTTTTTTGGTCTATGATAATTATTCTCTGTATGAGCAAGGTTATTTTTTTGATTATATTGATCAAGTATAATTCTTCCTTTGTATCACATGTTATCACCTCATTTATATAATCATTTTCAAATAACGGTTTACCAAGCATGGTTTACTTTATTCTCATGATTTTACCGTTTCCATTCTTCGTGTAATTCACCATTGGACAATGGGGCCACAGTTCGAATTTTCCAATGAGGGGTCGATCCTGATCGAACCCACATATTCATTACGGTATCATGAACGACTCATATATTGATGGTTAGGGGATAAATCGATGAATTAATAAGATGGGGTTATGTGAATTGATCATATCAGTATAATAGGTGTGGGTTAATGATTGAGGATGTGATCAATGCGAGACAAAGAAAATGGTTGATCCGAGGTGGTTCAAGATCAGTTTAGGCTTCCTCATTTTCCTGGTTGATGTGCAATGATGACATGTGATGGAATGGGATAATTGCTAAGCAGAGACCATGCATGGGGTCTCATGGAAGAGTCTTCTTAGGGTGGATATGATGGTGGATGAAAAGGGATATCCATCATGATGGTTAGATGTGTTCAACATGATGGGTGTTATTATTATTTTTAATATTAATAATAACAATAAAACATGCATCTTATTAAAAAATTTAAATAGATGAAATTTAATAAGGGAAATCTAGAAGACTGTTTTTATTATTATTTCAAATAATAATAAATTTGTGATATTGTTATTATTTTAATAATAATAATATGTTGTTATTATTATTATTATTAACATTAAAAAATGAGGGTGATATTCTCTAGGGGAGCACATGGGTGTGATTGGAGGAATTCATTCCCTGTTTTCATTCTCATTATAATAATAACAACAACAATAATGGAAATAATTAAATAGTTCCTGCAAGGATTAATGCGCTACGTGAGGATGGGGGGAGATCCTTCAATGTGTATATCTCCTTTGAATGATGTTAAAAAATATATAATAATAATATTAAAATATTATTGTTATTTATTTTTTTTATGGAAATAAATTTGTTAGACCTAACTTATTCATGTTGTATCAAATTGAAGAATCATCAATGTCATCTCAACCTTGCTGACGTGGTGGTAAGTTCAAGAATAATGTTGGATAACTTTTTACTAATATTCACTCACGTCCATGTAGTTTCAATAATAATAAAAATATAATTATTAATATTGAATCTAGTATCCAACATTTGTTTTCAATAAAACGTTATAATGGTTAATAATCTTCAAAATTGCAACTCTCATACTGAGGTGGATGTTTTGATACCAATATAGAGTATATAATTTAGACTCATGTCTAGGGCCCATGAATCATTATTCAACCACGATGCAGTGAAATCCATTTTTTCACTGGGAGTCTGATTTGGGAAAGTGAATAGGCTATTCCAAGTGTTTTTTTCACGAGGATTACAATGTCATGATTCATTTATAAATTCATGACTTTTGGTGATGACATATTCTTCATTTCAAATTTTATCCAATCAGACCAAAAATTATCCTAGTGCATTCTTCATTATTTTGATCTATATATGTCATATATTACCCTTCTACTCTATGTAGTATTACATTGACATAAAGTAGTGTGATGTCAAGTAAAAGTATATCTTATGTTTTTCTCCATGTAGAATGTGATGGGGGAATTCATAGTGTTTTTTTGATACTTCGCAAGATTTTATGAGAATGGATCTTCTTTAGGCAGTGCAAGATGATTACATTTATCTGGAAAGATCATCATAGAGTTCAGATAGAGATGGTTCTCTACTATCATATCAGCATGAAGGTCCTCTATCAATAGAGATGTAACTCTCCTATCATATCAGGGTGAAATTCCTCCATACTCATTGTGCACATATAGAAAGTACTTTCCTATCACACTAGGGCATGGTGCCTTTATCCATGGAGATTTTAATCCTCTATTACACCAAGGTGAAGATCCTCCATACTTGTTGTGCAGATAGAGATGGTACTCCACTCTAGAAATCAGGCACAAATCCTCTATTAACTAAGTGGTACCCCCTGATTCACTAGGGCATGGGTCCTCTATGTACTAAGTACACCCTCCTAACACACTAGGGTCCAAGCCTTTATGAATAGAGTGGTACCCCCTGACTCACTAGGGTGTGGCTCCTTTACCTATTGAGTGGTACCCAATTAAAGACTAGGGAACCAATATTATACTTTTAGATTATTCCCCCTCAACTATAAAACATAGTTTCAAGTTGTGGGTTATCCCCATAGTTACCTATTTAGACAAACTTATGTGATTCTAGGAATTAGAGATGGTCCCGTTTTTGTAATTTTGGTAAACTTGTTACACTTATATGGGTTATAGAGATGGAGATCCTCTTTCGCCCATGTTTGGGTTTTTGTAGAGAATATCTAGTTTTTTGTTATGTTTTTTGTCTCATATACAGATTAATATACCTTAGTTGTGATGAGATAACTACTTATATCATGTATTGTATCACTCCCTATTTAGTTTTAGAGGTGTGATACAGGGTATGTATATACTCACCCCTTTTATGATATTTTCACACACATTTCATGTTTTATGTAAATGAAGGACATGTCAGTAGTAATTTTAGAGGTGAATAGGGATAATTGGTTTCATATACCACATACAGTGGTCGATCATTGAGATTTGGAGGACGAATATCTCAACATTTACTTTTCCAGTTTTTATCATATTGGGACATATTTTATGGTTGGGTGTTTAATTTTACCCTTCACTTTTATGATTATACTATAAAACTCTTTTTTAATCCCTAGAGGTTATTACATGAAAAACTTTTACTATAGATATTACATTATTTTATTATTATTCATTTTCACTTCTTCATAGAGATGGTTGTGTACATGTGTACATGTACTTTAGGAAAATGTATCCCATTTTAGTTATGTATTTTAGTGCTTATCGTCACACCCTATCGTATAGAGGTAGGTTTGGGGTAGTGGGGATAGACATTATATTTTCTAGGTAGGCCTCAGTGGGCCAGGTCATGGAATTTTGGTATCAAATGGAATTTCTAGTTTGATGTATTATGAAACTTCTTAATTTTTTTGATTAGGTTGATCCTAAAGTGTATGTTTGGTGTTAAAACCATGATGAGGATTTGGTTTTGAAATAGGGAAATGGAGACAATGTGTCTTGAGTACAAATTTTAGGCTAAGAAACCTAGTGTTGGTCCAGAAAAAGATGTATCCATACACTAGGACTATGGCTTCCTACATGTTAACTAATCAAACTGAGACATCAGTTGCAGTGATAAATAGTAAATCGATCACACAAGATTAAGTCCTTTGAATTTAATTCTTATGTCCTCTCCCTGTATATAATCTTTATAAATGGTATGTATTTATAAATTTCCTGATTCTTCATGATGATAACCTTCTATGATTTTTAGAGAGCGTCATGATGATGGCTGGTTGAGCGACGAGACCTCAGTTCAAGGAACGACCCCTAAGGTGTTTTCTTGAGGTGGGCATCCTGTAGTGCTTTGAAATATTAAGAAACACCTTGATCCTAATGTGGATCAGGACGATGGTTATCAATATGTTGAGAATTTGATAACTCCAAATGGGTAGGACGATGGTACACACATTCATTGCACTCAATACGAGTGCCAATAATAAAGACCACTGAGGTTCCCTGATGATATAGACCCTTAAGATGTCGAGGTTTGACTAGAGTCAATGGTACATTTTTTCTATCTTGTGAATACCCTAAATGATCAAATTTTTTCATTGGTGGATAGTTATCTTTGTGGAGGATCTTTTGGATTCATTGGTACCAAAAAATGAAGCACCTATGTTGAGTTCTCATCATGGGTTTCAAAGATAGAGATCACCAATCAATCTTGGTGAGACATACCTCCTTCTCAGGTGGTATAGGATTGGATTGATCCTGAGGTGATAATGTACCACTTGGATAAGACCCTTCTTCATGGCGGTTCATACGAAGAGAATTAGATAGGGAGATTCTATGTGATGGTATAACCCTGTGTGGGGAACGTTCGCCATGGATTCAGACATACAAGGAAAATAGATACTACCGCCACTAGGAAATGTTCTTGTGAAGAGATCTAAAACCATGAAATTTAGTAGGTTCCATCCCAAAGTAGAGAGTATAGAGGCCTTGTGGATGAAATTATTTGACTAGTTTGTTTGAGGTTATTCTTATGTGAAAAGGTGTCGAAGAAAGACCTAGTTGTAGTTAACAGGTGTGAAAGGGAATATATAGATTTAGGGAGTAGGAGTTTGTGGCTCTATGGATTTAAGGGTGGTTCAGTGCACAAAATTTGTCTCCAATGATCTGGTTACAAGTATAATATAGACTCATAATCCAAACTTCCCTTTATGAATCCATCATTTGCAACATAACAATGCTAGTGGGGGAATTTTTGCTCGACCCTTGTGATGGAGGCTCCTACAGAGAGGATTGGTGATCATTAATTTTTTTTGAATGTATGACTTGACACTATAAGAAGAAATAAATAGATACTTCCTTGAAGTATTTCATAGAAATTGTGGTACCCAATGATGTTTTCCTCCATATGGGATGGTCATTTACCATCCATTATTAAAATATTTCTAACATTGAGTGTAGCTATGATTCTAGTTTATTGGGATAGAGTTTTCCTAATTTGATAAAGAGTAATACTCTAGAAGGGTAAGATTAGGTCATTCACTGGAGGTTATAGATGATTCAAAATCAATTGTACACTTTAACCCTTAGAGAAGTTGATTCTATGATCATTCATTTTCCGACGATTGTTGAGAAGTATGTGGGTATTCTTCTTGAGGAAGTGAAAAGTTTACCACACTATCTAGATCATAATAATGTGATTATATTTATTCAAATAAGATAGAAAATATAAAGAAACAAGGTTTATGGGGTCTAAAATAGTAGAGACCAAGCGAATCCCCACGAATTATGTTGACCCCTTCCAGCTTGAAGGAGGTGACAATGAGAAGGAAAGTGACATTGGATCCAGGGGATGCCAAGGAGGTGAGTTGATCAACAATTTTTTTCCTCTCTCTTCATGTGTGGGTGACCTTAATATTTCTATTGGAGATCAATTTATATTTTCTGATGATGTAGGTAACTGAGAATGGAATGGATACTATATCCGTAAGGGAGTCACAAATGATCTTCGAGTCAGCTTTCCACTTGGGATAGACTGATGTTCTTCTGACTGCAGAGGTTGAGGCCCGTGAGTACTACATTGGCCTCAACATAAAGAGTAGTACCACTTCCAAAATGAGCTGTGAAAGCCAGGAATACACTCCCAACTATGTTTCGGGCAATAACACCACTTCACATGTCACCTACTAAATAGGTGCCATAAGTATTTAACATGAATCCAGAGGATGGGGGAATCCACCCCACCCACAGGCCTTGAATTCTCTCCAGATGAGCATCATCCACTAGGAATATAACTTGTAGGAAACACAGGGAATCAACCTCACTCCAATTCTCCCAAAGTGAGACCCAGTCAATCAGATGAACCTTTATAGATATGATATCTATAGGGGTCATTAGATAATTCTATACAGTGGGGGATTCATAAGACCCGGTTTTTTTATGAGAATCATTGAGTTTCTTATTTAAATGGAAGATAAGAACTTGAGGCTAGGTGTAGATTGGAGGAACCCATCTTGGTAACTATCTTGGAGGAGCATCCACCACTGATATTTGAGGACCTGTTTTCATGGTAGATGTAGGTTATGTGAATATAGGATTTTGAGCAGAGGATGAGTTATCACCAAGTCCAGGTTCGAGAGTTGGATGTAACAAGCATGGATTCCAAGATATATTGTAGTTGCATTGAGTTTTTGGTTATACAATTTGTCATGTTTAACATCATAGAATATTTATTTGGACTTATGACCTAGATCCTCAACCATTCATACTTATATATTTGGTATTATTCTCCAATGGTCCCCTCATTCCCTTAGAATCATAGTTTGATCACATGAGACACACAAAGATGCTTCTAGACATAATCCCCACATAAAATTATTATGCCACCTCTTGTGGAGGTAGTTCTAGATTTGAAGGTTCACTTCTCATGATATTTATTCTCAGACATGGGAGTGAAATTTGACCCTAAAAAGGTTAAGGAGGCGTGATCTTGAGGACCACCCAGGGATGGCCATGGAATAAGATTCTCACAGTGAGGTATTTCGTCTGCTATTTTCAAATGAGGTGACAAAGTAGTCAACCTATTTGCAGCTATACTAGATGCTTCATGTTCTGCACATGAACAAACTAATAATTCTTGTTCAAAACATGTTTATGATAACTAGTTGGGTAATCTAGGCTATGAGAGTGGATTTTAAGTTTTCAAGGAGTCTGTGGTGTTGAGAAATGATAGGAAAATACCCTTATTTGGAAGTTTCATTCCTTGGGTTCATATTTTTTTGGAAGAATAAGAAACCATAGAGCGAGCTCATGGGATCAAGAGAGCTAGTTACAAGATCAATATCCCCAACATTTTGTTTAATATTTACTATTATAGAATGAAAAACATTGTAGAAGGGAATAATTTAGAGATTCTTTTTTCCTTTATGGACTTTGGAATATTTCTAGGAATTTTTTCAAAGCCGATAACTAACATGAATCGTGATTCTGAGACTCGGTGATCCTAGAATTAATTTTATAAAAATATTAAATATATTTTGTAATATTAATGCACAGTTCTCCTAAAAATAAATAATAACTCCCTAATTAAGTCTCAGATCTTAAACATGAGACAACTATTGAATTAGGAGTGTGGGGATTACCATTATGGTGGCTTAAAGTTGGTCATCATGTGATGTTCATATTTGTAAGTTGTTGGCATGTATGTCAAATGAAAATAAATAAATATATTTTTTAATTAAATGAGATAATAAAATACTTAATAAATACCCCTCTATGTATTTTTAGAAAGTTTTAGAAACATAATACTTACTATATCTAATATGATTAAGAGTGAATTACTCATTTCTAAATCACATCTAATGATGATTGACTACCAAATCGGGGAAAATCAGGAGGTGAAAAAAGAACACAGTGAGACCATCACCTTCATTTCTAGAAGATACATTATTCACTAATGATCAACCCATAACTTGTGTAGGTATTATTATTCATGGTTTTCTCCCTTTTTATTAAACTATTGAGAATTAATTTTTTATTATTTTGATCCACGATAACTGTTCTTTGCATTATTGTCACGACCCGCCTTCACCAAAAGGAGGGAAGGGTCAGTAGATTGCCAGGCCCTTCCTTCTTTAAGTTGAAAGAGAGATAATGACCCCCGAAACCCGCCTTCAATAGGTCCCGGAGTGGCTACTAGCTCCAAGGGTATAGAAATTTCTGACAAATGGAAGGCATTAACCCTTTTGTTTTATTGGATCGGGAGATAAGATGATGAAACTCGACAAAACCAAGATAGAAGAAAAGTAAAGAAAAAAGTAGACCATTCCCACATGCATGTTCCAAAAGTAAAAGCCACAAAGTACAAAAGTTGACTACAATGGTAAGTACCAAAGAAAGAAAAAAAACAGCAACTGCAACTGCCTCAATGGTCCGAGCTAGTATGGTCTCTCGCAATCCCCGAAGACCTCCTGGAAACCTTAAAGCAGTTTTATATACGTAGGGTGAGCATACAAGTACACTCAGCAGGGAAAACCAAAAATCTCATGCACAAGTGGGGGAACGTACTAAAGTCCCATAAGAAAGGAGTAAAACAAACACCTATCAAGGTAAACTATCCACCCAAGCCTATCCAAGGCACACTCCCCAAATAATGAAAGTCAAGTAATATATATAATAAGAGCACATCGATGTTAGGGTACCGCGCACCACTTTCCCACTGGTTATTGAGACATCCTACGCATCGGACAAATCCCGCCATTCTGTCACCGTAGTCCCATTGCCACACCCGCCCTCACACACCTGGGCCACAACCACATGCAGTCCCACTGCCGAATCCTGCCTGAAAACACCTGGGCTACAACTATCACATGTAACCATTCCTGCAAACACCTAGGCTAGAACAACGACCACCACTCCCGAAGACACACGGGCTAGAAAATCCACTGCCACGCCCGAAGACACCTGGGTCTCATCTCGAAAACACTTGGGAAACCACATGCCGCACACACCTGGCCAACCACCAAAATACTCCGCCCGAAGGTTCATGGGCTAATAATGGACCTCAGGCCATCACAGCCTGCCCGAAGATACTTGGGCTATCTGGGAAAGGGAGAAGAAAGGAGCTAAAAACTAGCAACTAATAAAAGTGTTGGGAAAAACACCCTCCCCCATGAAATAGGGGTGTTCGACACTAATTGATCAACGTGGGTGGGGCGTGAATAAGAAACACAAAGCTACAAGTATATATATAGGTAAAAAGTACTCACCCCAAACTAAGTTTTTCTTCACACAGCCTACAGATCACAACAACACTCAAGTCCGCGTTACAACTCTCGCAAAAAAACCCATTTGTCCCATTCTTGTTTTCATGTTTAGTAATAATGTTCAAATAAGTCTATGCACTACTGGGAAACTAACACCATAAGCATAACCAAGGAAAAGAATCCATCCAATCGTCAATTTAAACATTCACACTCGGTTCTCTTGAAAAGTCACAACAACAAGGAAAAGTGAGAACTCTCGATGTCCTGGAACTAGACAACCCTGAGACACTGCCCCGTGTCCTATCCCCCAAAAAGGGTTTTCATCAACAGAGGTTCCCACCCCAATTCGTGATATAAACAAGTAACCACCGGGTCTTAAATCTCACAACCACCGAATCCATATCAATAGGGGATCCCATCCCCAAATTCACAACCACCAGAAGTACAAAAACAGGGGATCCGATACCCTCCCACATTTCCACCAATAAGCCCATAAAAGAAAAACAACCAAACCATTGTAACCAACACTAAGTAGGTCCATACCGGTATTTTCAGATTTAAACGATTTAACATACTCCATGATTTCAATTCAGTGTTTTGAACGGGGTTAGCACAGAAGGGATTGATCCTGGTGATTTCAATTTATTCAGCCGGGTATACGTGATTAACTAATTTACTTTTCACAACAGGAGTTTACAATTAGGAACACGCCATTTAAAACACCATGAGGGGTTCATTAGTGCACAAACAACGACCACCAACGACCACTATTTTCAGAAGGCGTAAGCGAGCACCACTCATGAATATGATCATAATATAAACAACATCAACGATCACAGCCCCCTACATTCCTTAACCCTTCATTGAATATCTTTAATTAGTTCTGGATTATCCATTTCTATAGAAACAAAATCACTCCCACCGCGCATGATACACAAAAGGGAGAGGCGAAGGAGAAATTACCTACTTGTTGATAGATGATCGACGTTTAGTCCGGGTGCCGAACTTTACAGATAACGATGTGGCTCGCCCGATGCACCAATAGATGTTCGTGAAAACCCGTAATCGAGGAAAGAAGAAACCACGTCTAACCCTTAGTTTATAAGAGCCGCGGACGGTTGAGGTGATTACGTGAAACCGTGTAAGGCGCGAGGTCGTGGGTTGGCCACGTGGCCCCACATGTCATTAAAGGGGATCGGGTGGTTTAAACCGACTAATTAATTCATTAAGTATTTAATTAAAACTCTTATAGGCATTACGGGTCTTTAAAACACGCTTAAACATGTCAAAAAAATAGGGTTTAAAACCCTAATTTGCGCAAGAAGGAACGCCACTGGAAAGAACCCGCGGGGTAGGCCAGAGCCACCGGTGGCTGAGGGATACCGGTGGGTGACGGCTACCGGTAGGCTAAGGTTACCGGTATACCAAGGTGACCGTTAGGCCAAGGCCACCGGTACGCCAAGGCCACGGGTACGCCAAGGCTACTGTGATGCCAAGGCTACACGTACGCCAAGGCTACCGGTACGCCAAGGCTACCGGTAGGCCAAGTCTACCGGTACGCCAAGGCTACCGGTACGCCAAGGCTACCGGTACGCCAAGGCTACCGGTACGCCAAGGCTACTGGTACTCCAAGGCTACCGGTACGCGAAGGCTACCGGTACGCAAAGGCTACCGGTACGCCAAGGCTACCTGTACGCCAAGGCTACCGGTACGCCAAGGCTACCGGTATGCCAAGGCTACCGGTACGCCATGGCTACCTGTACGCCAAGGCTACCGATAGGCCTACACCGCCGTGATTCCCAGACCAGAAAACCCAACGTGACATTTTCACAAAGTAAAGGATCCTCACAAAACCCGGTCCATTACATTAGATACCTCTTAAACGACCCTCGTCCCCGAGAATCAAAACTAACCAAAAGGGAAGAGAAGGTCCGAACAACCACCTCTAAAGATACCTCTTAGAAGTGAACCCATGCTAACTAAAAACACCTCCCTGACAAGAACCAAGCAACATACCATGCCAAACTACCCAGGCGTGTGGGTTGGGGAGTCTCCTCCCCCATGTCAAGATATTATCCGCTTTGGGCGGCACTAACTCGCCCACACGGGTTTAATCGCATCCACCTTAATGCGTCTTGATTTGGGGGCGGGTTCTCTCCTCCCCATAGCCAGGGATTTTGACACACATTCAGAGGAAATAAAACCAGCACGTTTCATAGCCAAAAAGACAAAACCTTCTACCACAACATGTACAAGAAGGAACCAAACTCAAAAACAACTCGGGGTACTGGGTACGCATCTGTGCTTCCCTCTCCCACGTACTCTCCTCAAGCCCACCATGTCTCTACAAAACACGAACCAAGGGAATGGTTCGCCCACGGAGCACCTTCTCCTTTCGATCCTTGATCATCACTGGTATCTCCACAAAGGTCACGTCGTCCTCGATGTCCATCTCACCCAAATCAAGGATGTGTGAATCGTTGTGTAGATACCGACGGATTTGGTACACATGAAAGAAATCATGTTTCTTCAGTAGAGGCAGTGGTAATTCTAGTTGATAAGCCACTTCGCCGACCCGCCGCAACACTTCGAAGGGTCCGATGAACCTGGGAGAAAGCTTACTCCCCTTGACGAACCTCCGCTGCCCATACCGAGGGGAGACCTTTAAGAACACGTGGTCTCCAACCTCAATCTCCAAGGGCCTCCTCCTGGTATCAGCATACGACTTCTGTCGGTCCTGGACCACCTTCATCCTTTCCCGTATGTGCTGGACCTTCTATGTCGTGCTCTACACCACCTCCGGGCCAAGGATACCTGCCTCTCCTACTTCGGCACAACACAGAGGTGAACGGAAGGGACTCCCATACAAGGATTCAAACGGGGCCATACCGAGGGTAGAGTGATAGATATTATTGTTGGCTAACTCTACCAGGGGAAAGTGTCACACCCATGATCCTCCTGAGTCCAGAACACATGCCCGCAACATATCCTCCAAGGTCTGGATGGTGCGCTCTATTTGTCCATCTGTCTAGGGATGGAAAGTAGTGATAAGACGTAACTATGTTCCAAAATCATGCTGTAATCCTTTCCAGACTAACGAGATAAACCGTGAATCCCTATTCAAGACTATAGACCTCGGAATTCCATGCAACCGCACCACCTCATCCACATACCTTCATGCCAAAGTTTCCACTGCACTCGACTCCCTGATCGCCAAAAAGTGAGCCGATTTCGTCAACCTGTCCACCACCACCCAGATGGCGTCGTATCCCCCTTGGACCTTGTGTAGTCCCATGACAAAATTCATCGATATGTTGTCCCACTTCCACTCTGGGAAATATAGAGACTGTAGTAGGCCACCTGGAACTCAGTGTTTGACCTTCACTTGGTGACACACTAAGCACTTGGCTACAAACTCTGACACTGCTCGCTTCACTCCGGGCCACCAAAACTGTCCCTTCAGACCCTAGTACATCTTCAAAAATCCTGGGTGTACCGCCATGGGTGATTTGTGGAACTCACTGAGAACCTTTACACACATCACTCATAGAACAAAAAACCTTTTCTAGAATAGAATCTGGTTCTGACCATCCTCTATCCATCCTTCCGGAGCATTGCCCTAGTCAACTCGGTCATGCATCACTTCGCACTCCGGGTCTCCCCAATGAGACTCCTCCACTTGCCAAAACAGAGATGATTTCACTGTCATCTAATATAGGAAACCTCTACCACCATCTATCCTCGTATCCAGGTGTAAGGAGGACAACTCCTCCATCACTTTCCAGGCGTCCTCCGACTCTCAGACCGCATCCTTCTGCGTCCTCCTGCTCAAGGCATCGGCCACTACATTGCCCGTGACCTCAGTATAAGAGATCTCGAAGTCGTAATCCTAGAGGAAATCCACCCATCTCCTCTGTCGCATGTTTAAGTCCCACTGGGAGAAGATATACCTCTTTTTTTTGTGATCCGTGAAGACCACAAAGCGTTCCCCGATGAGGTAGTTCCGCCATAGCTTTAGCGCAAAAACGACCACTGCAAGCTCTAGGTCGCGGGTGGCGTAATTACGCTCATGGGGGCGTAACTGCCTGGACCCATAAGAGATCACCCCTTGTCGCTGCATCAACACACATCCCAGGCCCTGTCCTGAAGCATCACAGAACACCTCATAGGCCGCCCCTTCTTATGGTAATCTCAGCACTGGGGCACTAACCAACTTCTCTTTCAGATAGCTGAAGGCTGACTCGCACTGCTCACTCCACCCGAAAACCTGGTCCTTCATAGTAAGGGCTGTCAAAGGGGATAATACTCGGGAGAAGTTGGGTATGAACCTTCGATAGTAACCTGCCAGCCCAAGGAATCTATGGACCTCTGCCACATTCTTGGGTGCTGCCAAAGAAACAACTGTCTCAACTTTTGATGGATCCATCGCTACCCCCTGCTCGGACACCACGTGCCCGAGGAAGTCTACTTCTCGTGTACAGAACTTGCATTTCGACAACTTCCCATAGAGCTGATGATGTCGGAGGACCTCCAAAACTATCCTTAGGTGCTATGCATGGTCCTCTTCTGACCTCGAATAGATCAGGATATCGTCGATGAACACAACCACGAACCGATCCAAGTACTCCCGGAAGATGGAGTTCATAAGACCCATGAACACAGTCGGGGCTTTCGTAAAACCGAAGGGAATGACTACGAACTTGAAATGTCCATATCTGCACCTGAAGACCATCTTTGGCATGTCGCTCTCCTTCACTCTCAGCTGGTGGTACCCAGACCGCAGGTCGATCTTAGAGAACCATCCCGCCCCTTCCAGCTGGTCGAAAAGATCGTCTATCCTCGGAAAAGGGTAGAGATTCTTGATCGTCACCCGATTCAGCCTCATGTAGTCAATGAACAATCTGAGACCACCATCTGACTTCTTTGCGAACAATACTGGAGCACCCCACTGTGACGCACTCGGCTGAACATAACCCCTCTTCATCAGATCGTCAATCTGAATCCGCAACTCTCGTAACTCTGTAGGTTCCATCTGGTAAGGAGCAATTGTGATCGGACGAGTGTCGTGCTGCAGGTCTATCCTGATCTCGATATCACGTCGAGGGGGCAGAGTCGCCACCTCCTTAGGAAAGATGTCCATAAACTCATGGACAACCTCTGGCACCCCCACCACCTCAGCATCTACTGACTCTACTGATAGCTCGGCTAACAAGGAGAGGAGGGTTTCCTCTCGCCTGCTGCCCTTATGACCGCTCCGCTCACCTGTGAAGGTAACACACTGGCCGCCCAAGTCCGAGAACACGACCCTTCTTCGGAAATAGTTGATGATAGCGCATATAGAGAATAGACAGTCGATTCCTAGGATGACATCGTATGGCTGTATATGTAGCAGAAGAAGATCCCTAACCGACTGATGCGGCCCCATCATCAGTATACATCCTCAAAAAACAAACGACAAGTTGGTTTGACCTCCGACTGGTGTGCTCAACACCAGGGGAACTGGAAGTCTCTCGGCATCTAGACACAAGGCACAGGCTAGACTGGGTGCAACAAAGGAGTGAAAAGCTCCGGTATTGAACAACGCAAAAGCAAGAGTGCTAAAAAAACTGATCGTACCTCGGACAACCTCCGGCCCTGCTAGAAATGCTGCCTCTATGGTGTGAAATTGTCCATGCCTAGCTACTCTGCCCCTCACCTATCATCCACCTCCCCGACCGCGCCCTGGTCGATGTCCCTGAGGTGCGCCCTGAGGTCGGCCAGCTCCTCCTACGTCTTCCCTCGGAGGAGCGGGAGCTCGCTGTCCCTGCTGCTGCTGCTGGAAAGGTCTGGCTGGAAGCTGCTGCGGGGGTGGGTGGTGGGGTTGTCCCCCACCGCCGTACTATACCCTGTCCGGGCACTGACTCCGAAGATGTCCAGGGCTCCCACGGATGAAGCACCACGGTCTCGGTCTTGAAGGGAAAGAGCGAGGACCAAGGGATCTAAACTGAAATTGCTACGGCCTGCTCCCTGCAGGTCGGAACCTGGAGGGACCTGATGCTGGAGTCCTGATGCTAGTAGACTTCCGCTTCGATGGTCCCAGCTGGATCCCCTCTCGAGACACTCCTCCTAGAGCATGCATCCTCTCCACCACTTTTGCTTTCTTCTGGACCTCTAAGTACGTCATCAGGGTAACGGGGGTAACAGATTACTGGAGGGAGGGTCAGAGTGCCTCCTCCAAACGTCTTGCATGAGACTCCTCATCGAAAAAGAGGTCCGGAGCAAAACGTAGGAGGTCCTTGAACTTGAACCCTAGTTCCCTCACAGATATACTCCTCTGTTGGAGGGAGAGTAGATCCTGTCTCTTTTCTGCCTTCATCGTCGAAGAGAAGAATTCTGCCCGGAACTCCCTCTCGAAATCCGCCCAAGACACCTCAGCCTCTCTCATCTCCCCCAGGTAAAGCGTCCACCACTGACGCGCTGCTCCCCGCATCTGGCTGACGGCCAGAGGAACCCAGTACTCGTTCGGGGCCCGAATCAGGACGAAAGCTATAACTAACTCCTCTAGCCAGCCTTCTGTCCTCATGTCGGAGGTGGTTCCCTCATACTTCTCGAGGGTCTGTCGCTGGAAGGCCCGGAGAGTACTCTGCCACTGGTCATCCTCCTCTTCTTGGTCAGCTCTCTGCCAATCAGCCAAGGTAGTCTGTGAGGCCTCGATCATCTGTACCACACACGGTCGCCTTCTAGGTGCCATAGCTGCAAGGTAAACAAGGAATGCCTAAGCCCAAGTAGTGCAGAATATCATTCTTAAAACTTCTTAAAATTTTAATTTATTATTAATTCCCAAGACATCCTAGAAACACAAGAACACAAGTCATTATGATGCATGTACCTTTCCTAGGGTCTCTACCCTGCAATCAGCGTGGCCTCACTTGGTCGTTCGTTAGGTCCAGATTCCTTGCATCGGATCACGGGGGGGCCTAAAATCCTGTCTCCTAGCCGGTCTTCCCTAGCTTAATTCACGTGCCAAGGTCACCCAACACTGTTGCCTTACCATCCCATGCATTCCTCACTGTTCCTAACTCCATCCTCCATCCTATCTTTCAACCATCCCTCTGATACCATTCTATCACGACCCGCCTTTACCAAAAGGAGGGAAGGGTCAGCAGATTGCCAGGCCCTTCCTTATTTAAGTTGAAGGAGAGATAATGACCCCCGAAACCCACCTTCAATAGGTCCCGGAGTGGCGAATAGCACCAAGGGTATAGAAATTCCTCACAAATGGATGGCATTGCCCCTTTTTTTATAGGATCGTGAGATAAGATGATGAAACTCGACAACACCACGATAAAAGAAAAGTAAAGCCAAAAGTAGACCATTCCCACATGCATGTCCCAAAAGTAAAAGCCACAAAGTACAAAAGGTGACTACAAAGGTAAGTACCAAAGAAAGAAAAAAAACTGCAACTGCAACTACCTCAAAGGTCCGAGCTAGTATGGTCCCACGCAATCCCCGAAGTCTTCCTGGAAACCTGAAAGTAGTTTTATATATGTAGGGTGAGCATACAAGTACACTCAGTAGTGAAAACCAAAGACTCTCGTGCAAAAGTGGGGGAACGTACTAAAGTCCCATGAGAAAGGAGTAAACCAAACACCTATCAAGGTAAACTATCCACCCAAGCCTCACCAAGGCACACTCCCCAAAAAACTCAAGTAAAGTATTATATATAATAAGAGAACATCGATGTTTGGGTACCCTGCGCCACTTTCCCGCTGGTTATTGAGACATCCTACGCATCGGACCAATCCCGCCAGTCGGTCACCGCAGTCCCACATCCACACCCGCCCGCACACACCTGGGCCACAACCACACGCAGTCCCACTGCTGAATCCTGCCTGCAAACACCTGGGCCACAACTATCAAATGTAACCACGCCTGCAAACACCTAGGCCAGAACAACCACCACCATGCCCAAAGACACCTGGGATAGAAAATCCACTGCTACACCCGAAGACACCTGGGCCTCATCCCAATGACACTTGGGAAACCACCTGCCGCACAGACCTGGCCTACCACCACACTACCCCGCCCAAAGTTTCTTGGGCTAATAATGGACCTCAGGCCATCACAACCTGCTCGAAGATACTTGGGCTATCCGTGAAAGGGAGCAGAAAGGAGCTAACAACCAGCCACTAATAATAGTGTTGGAAAAAACACCCTCCCCAATGCAATGGGGGTGTTCGACACTATGTGGTCAACTTGGGTGGGGCGTGAATAAGAAACAAAAAGCTACAGGTATATATATATGTAACATGAACTCACCCCAAACTAGGTTTTTCTTCAGACAGCCTACAGATCACAATAGTACTCAAGTCCAAGTCACAACTCTCGCCAACAAAACCCATTTGTCCCATTCTTGTTTTCTAAGTAATAATGTTCAAATAATTCTATGAACTACTAGGAAACTAACACCGTAAGCATAACCAAGGAAAAGAATCCACCCAATCGTAAATTTAAAAATTCACACCCGGTTCTCTTGTAAAGTCACATCAACAAGGAAAAGTGAGAACTCTCGAATTCCTGGAACCAGACAACCGTGAGACAATGCCCCATGTCCCCTCCCCCAAAATGGTTTTTCATCAACAGAGGATCCTACCCCAATTCGTGATATAAACAAGTAACCACCGGGTCTTAAATCTCACAACCACCGAATCCATATCAACAGGAGATCGCATCCCCAAATTCACAACCACCAGAAGTATAAAAACAGGGGATCCCATCCCCTCCCACATTTCTACCAATCGGACCATAAAAGAAAAACAACCAAACCACTGTAACCAACACTAAGCAGGGCCATACCAGTATTTTTAGATTTAAACGATTTAACATACTCCATGATTTCAATTCATTGGTTTGACCGGGGTTAGCGCAGAAGGGATTGATCCTGGTGCTTTCAATTTATTCATTTGGGTATACGTGATTAACCAATTTACTTTTCACAGTAGAAGTTTCAAATTAGGAACAAGACATTTAAAACACCACGAGGGGTTCATTAGTGCACAAACAACGACCACCAACGGCCTCAATTTTCAGAAGGTGTAAGCCAGCACAACTCAGGAAGATGATCATAATATAAACAACATCAATGATCACATTCCCCCTTCATTCTTTACCCCTTCATTCATTATCTTTAATTAGTTCTTGTTTATCCATTTCTATAGAAACAAAATCACGCCCACCCCGCATGATACACAAAAGGGAGAGGCGAAGGAGAAATTCCCTACTTGTTGATAGATGATCGCCGTTTAGGCCGGGCGCAAAACATTACGGATAACGATGCGGCTCGCCCAATGCACCAGAATCTATTTGTGAAAAGCCACAATCGAGGAAAGAAGAAACCACGGCTAACCCTTAGTTTATAAGAGCCACGGACGGTTGAGGGGATAACGCGAAACCGTGTAAGGCACGGGGTCGTGGGTTGGCCATGCGGCCCCACTCATCATTAAAGGGGGTCGGGTGGTTTAAACTGACTCATTAGTTCATTAATTATTTAATTAAAACCCTTATGGGCGTTATGGGTCTTTAAAACATGCTTAAATAGGTAAAAAAAAATAGGGTTTAAAACCCTAATTTGTGCAAGAAAGAAAACCAATGGAAAGAACCCACGGGGTAGGCCAGAGCCACCGGTGGCTGAGGGCTACCGGTGGGTGACAGCGACCGGTAGGCGAAGGCCACTGGTAGGCCAAGGCCACTGGTACGCCAAGGCCACCGGTACGCCAAGGGCACTGGTATGCCAAGGCCACCGGTAAGCCAAGGCTACCGGTGGGCCAAGGCTACCGGTACGCCAAGGCTACCGGTACGCCAAGGCGACCGGTACGCCAAGGCTACCGGTACGCCAATGCTACCGGTACACCAAGGCTACCGGTACGCCAAGGCTACCCGTACGCCAAGGCTACCCGTACGCCAAGGCTACTAGTAGGCCAAGGCTACCGGTACGCCAAGGCTACCAGTACTCCAAGGCTACCGGTACGCCAAGGATACCGATATGCCTACACCGTCGTGATTCCCAGACCAGAAAACCCAACGTGACATTTTTACAAAGTAAAGGATCCCCACAAAACCTTGGTCATTACAATGATCCCCAAAACGTTTATTGACTATATTAGTCTGGTATAATTCTTCAATTTTCACACATGTTATCACTTAAATCATATTATCATTTTCCTAGAATGGTTGGACAATGATGGTTCATTTTTTCTCATTTTACCCTCTCAATTCATTAAGTTTTTCATCATTGGACAACGGGGCCACATTTTAACTTTTCCTGGGTGAGTTTGAGCACGATCGAACCATAGATTTATTGTAGTAAAATGAACGACACTTGGATCAACAGTTTGTGGATGAATTAATGAATGAGAGGGATTGTATTTTGTGAACACATTTAATTGTTACCATAGGTGTGGGTTCATGGTTTTGTATGCGATCAAGGTTAGATAAAGAAAACATTTAATTAGTGGTGGGTTGGTATTGGATTAGGGATCATTGTTTTCTCTATTTATGTGTGATGATGACATGTGTTGCAGTGAGATATGTTCCGAGTGGAGGTCATAATGGAAGAGATTGCTCGGTGTGTATGTGACATTTGTAAGACATGGATCTCTAATGAGGTGGCTCGACATGTTCAACAAAAAGTGTATTATTAATATTTTGAATAAAAATAATAGCATTAAAAAAGTGGTTTCTTAACAAAATTAGGTGTATTTAATTTAATAAAATAAATAAAAGAAATTTTGTTATTATTATATTTAATAATAATTATTTTGTGTTAATAATAATGATAATAATATTATTATATTATTATTATTATTCATAATTATAATAACGTTAAAAAAATGACGGTGATATAACAATGTGGTGCACCTCAACATGGTGGGGGAATTCCTACCCCCATTTTTCATTATTATTATTATTATTATTATTATGGTAATATTTAAAGAGAGTCTCTATAGCATAGGGTGACACAAAAATATGTGGAGATCCATTAGTGTGGTTATCTCATTTGAATGAGGTTAAAAAAATATAATAATATTAATATTAAAATATTATGGTTTTTCATGGAAGTATTCATTCATCGGAAGCTTCTCCTCATGGTATAAGATTGATGAATCGTTAAAACAACTTAACCATAATGATGACTAGAAATATCAAGAAGTATTTTGGATTCAATTTTCAATCTCAGGGATCAAGTTCAGAGAGTTTACAATGATAATGATGATAATAATAATAACAATAATAATAATAATAATATTACTATTATTACTATGGAATATAGTATCCAAAGTATCTTTTCCATAAAGTGTTAGAATGAAGACTAGTTCATGGAATTTTTACCCAGATATTGTGGGTGGTTTTTTGAAACTAATATTGGGAATTTAATTCAAACATGTGTCTCGAGACCAAAAAATGTATTTTGAAAATGATGTGGTGAAATTTGTGTTTTTAACTGGTGTTCGATTTAGGGAAGTGAATATCCCATCCCATGTATTTTTCAGTGTGGATAAAATAGTGTGATACAGTTTTCCACTCATATCCATTTATGATGACATATCAGTGGTTTGATTTTCTACTCCATCATACCAATAATTAGCCCCTTGTGTTTGTTAGACTTTTGGATGAGACACATCATGTTGTACCATTTGACATTGTGTAGTTTTACATGAAAAAAATCCATTTGTTTTTAAGGATACGAAAATGTAGAGGGGTGGGGTCACACACCATGTTGACCCCATACACATCTTTTTCCTCCTCATGAACCTTATTCCTATCATATTTAGATCATTTGGACTCATATTCTCCCCCCAAGTAGAATATCCTGAGTGTTTTTCTATATATAGCACGATGGTGGTATTTATAGTGGCCTTTGGGATACTGTAACATATGTTTCTATGTGATTATTCTTTAGGATGCGCTTGATGACGTTAGTGATCAGGATGGATCATCAACAAGTTTAGATAGAGACAATAATCTGCTGTCGTATCAGCATACGGGTCCTCTATCTGTGGATATAGTATTACCCTACCATACCTGGGTGAAGGTTCTCTATAAAAGTTGTAAAGAAAGAGATAGTACTCCCCTGTTGCACCAGGTCATGGGTCTTGTATCAATGCAAACAGTACTCCCCTATTGCACTAGGGTGTGGGTCTTCCATACTTGTTATGCATATAGAAATGGAACTGCCATATGGGATTAGGGTGTGATTCCTTTACCTACTGATTGGAACCCCCTGCATGCCCTGGGGCATGGATCCTTTATCCACTGAGTGGTACCCTCTAATGTACTAGGGTATAGTTTCTCTACATATTTAGTGGTACCCACTGATGGGCATGGAAGTAGGTCTTCTACATTGAGATTATGACGCCTCAATTGTGCAACATAGTGGCGTGGTGTGGTACTCTATATAGTTAATTCATTATATGGGATTGAAAGATTCATGGCATTAATGATGGTCCCTTTTCTGGAATATTGGAAGATACATTGTTTTTAGTAGGTCTGTGAAGATAAATATCCCCTTTCTCTCTCATTTGGTTTTCTATTGAGCATACTTCTGTTTTTAGTTATTTTTTTCTTCTCATATAATGATTAAAATATAATTTTTTTAATGATATGACTACTTTTATAAAGTCTTCTATGTATCCCTATTTGGTTTTGGGGTATCCTACTGGGTATGTATATACACACCCCTACATGGGATTTTCTCAAAGATGTTGTGTCTTATGCAGATGACAGAAATGTTAGTGGTGACTTTGAGGATCATAGGGATACTCAAGTTAATAGATTGTGTACAGTGGTGGGTCTTAGATATTTAGAGCTGGGAACTCTCAGCATTCAATTTTTTAGTTATTATCATCTCGGGACAAATTTTCTAGTTGGGAATGTATTTTCCCCCTTTACTTTTTATATTAAATTTTCATACCCATTTTTATTCCCTAGAGAATATTAAAGTCATGGATTTTACTTCAGATGTTATTTTATTATATTATCATTCCATTATAATTATGCCTGGAGATGGATGGTTTTATATGTACATGTACTTATAGAAAATTCTTCCCATTATAGTTATTCCTTTGTGAGATTTTTACCAGTACCTAGACTATGGTGGCAGGTTTTGGGTAGTTGCGGCTCGAACATACACTTTTTAGGAAAGGATCAATGGTCTAGGCCATGAAAAAATCATTATTATGCTTCAATTACCTTCCATATTCTTATTTCATAGGACTTGTATTACACTACATGGCTCATATTTATTATATCACATTATAATTACAAAGTAAATTTTTTATTACACTCCATGGGTATTATTGTTACCTTGTATTTTAATAATATATTTCTTCAATGAACATGTTTTCTCAAATGATAATTATTTAACCCTTGATAATATTTCGATAAAATTTACGTAACTAAAAATTTCATCCACCCCATTCTTATATTTCTATTCCCAATGTTATGAATATGAGTATATCCTAATACATGTCTAAAAGGGGATGTAGTGTCTTGATATTATGATGATATACTCAAAAAATAGTTTTATATAGCTAATATCCAAAGAAACTAAACATTTTTATTAACTAGATTATGACATTTTTTGTGATATGTAATGTTTAATTTATACAAATAATGTTAAATATATGGATTTTTATCATTGACTATCTTAGTTTTTTAAAGGATATAATTAAATAATGTGTTTTAAACACCATATTTGGGAGTTAAGTTCTTTGGTGTCTTAGTTGGCGTTATAGAAAGTTTTGTTTTTCAATTTTTGGGATTACGAGGGGATAACATTAGTGAACACCCCAAGGATAAGAATATTATATCATAACATCATCAAATTTTGGAAATTGGAAGAGTTTTTGGTTACTAATAATGATATATATATATGGATTCAAACAAGTGGATGCATACTCTTTCACAAATCCACCAAGGGGTAATACCCCTAAAATTACTAGTTGGATATTACCTCAATATTTACTTAGTGTACAGAAAATGGGTTTAATTTCACACTAGGTTTTACACTCATTGGGGATATTCTTTGGTAGTTAAAATTTTCATTTATAGACCATTATGAAATGTTTATATTGAATATAAATAAAAATATATAACAGGTTCGGTTTTAGAACCTAATAAGAAAATGAATATGATTAGCCTAGATTAAAAAAAGAGTTATAAATTTATACCATTATATAATACTTCAACATAAAATATCATAGGTTGAAATGATGGTTTAATTGAAGAAAACATCATATGATTGATTTTTTGTATTCATATGATCATTCAGTATAATTTTATTGGATATTATCATAATTACATTGGATATGGTTTTTGGTTGGAAATAAAATTTTGAAAATGAATAAATGAAATGTATATATATATAAACTTCAATAAATAACTGATAATGTATATATAATAATAATTTGTGAGATTAAGAAACATATCAACAAATTCTGAATATGTAGTAAATGATTAGTCTATTAGTATATATGATTGCGAGGTTGATATCTCATTACTCAATATAACATGAGTTCCTAATAGATCATCTATATTCGTTCACTATTTAATGATATGTAAAATTATGAGGTGGAATTTTTTTAAGTGGAATAATTTAACCCCTTTAATTATCTAATATTTTAGATTATTTTTTATGATGATATAACTATATGTTTTATAGTATACATCATATGTACCATTGAGATCAAACGAACCATGATATACTATTATTTTAAAAGGAACATTATGTCATAGCCATTGGTTTTAAGAGTATGAATATAAACAATCATATTATAAAATATTTGTACAATTCTTTTCCTTAGTTAAATGAATAGAAAATTATATATTTATTATTAATTGTATGGAAATGAAAAAAAATATTTTAAAGGTAATTGAGATATTTTTCATACACTATTTTTATGTGCATAATGTATTTGGATCATAATAGATTAAAATAATTACAATTTATAAATTATTATAATGAAATAATTATATTATATATCTTATTTAAATAATTAACATTAATTTAATTATTTTTATTTTGAAATTAAGAAAAAAATTAATTTTATTCTTAAAAATTACTTTTCTACTAAAAATGTGTTTTAGACATTTTATACTAAGGTAAATATAATTTATTTCTAAAAATTTTGTATATAATATTTAAAAATATTTTAATCACATTTAAAATATTTATATAGTTATACTATTATTTTTAATTTTATATTTTTCTCTAAAAATACTGATTTTTCGGTGAATAATGAAAAATGGAGAATTTGGAAAAAACTGCCATTTATTTTCATTTAATTACAAATTAAATTTTACTTTATATTTTGTTTTATGTTATAAAACACTCATTTTATTAAGAAAAATACAATTAAGAACATCTGAATAACCAGTATAAATGATTTTTAAGTAACATATCTTTTATGTCTAAAAAGGGTATTTTTTAAAATACTGTTTTTAGTGCTTTTTTACAACTCGTACTAAACTAAATTTCACTCAATTATAGGAACTAAATATTGAAAAAAATTGTATTTAGAATCATGAGGTTTAATTTTGATAAATTTTTTATTCTTTTTTTATTCATAAATAATTGTAACTTTAATAAAATTTTATCCCCATATTAATGAGTAAAACATGTTAATTAATGTTAAAAAAATATGATATGGTTTGAAAATAGAATTAAACTTTCCATTAATTCATTATATGATATTATTTGGACCTAAAAATCCTACATTTAAAAATACGACATATTAGTTCAACTTTAATATGATTTTTTTTACTTTTATAATATTTATTGTTATTAAAAATTATAAAAATTAATTCTATTAAATTTGATATCTATAATTTGTTTTCATAGGGATAAAAATAATAAATAAATATTTTTAAATGGTTGTTTTTAACTTGAATAAATTATTTTTATTATGTTAAATTATTTTTCATTTATACATATAGTGTAATTTTCTTTAACTCTTATGCAATACCAACACTACACATGTGAAATAAGTATAAAAACCAAATAAATGATAATAAAAACGATGAAAGTAATATATTTTTGAATAATTATGGTTACCCAATAGTTAAATTTAAAATTATGATGAATTATAGGATGATAAAGTGTTTATATTATAATTCCTTTCTTATGATGATTAATTTAATGTCTAGATACTTGAATAGTCTTGAAAATGAATTTAAATAGAATTTAATTTTTAAAAGATAATCCTTGAATCATTAAAAAAAATATTATCCCGAATCATGTAAATAAGGAATCATCAATCCTATAATTAATGGATCACATATGTTTTACTTGTATTTTTTTAAATTATTTTCATCACACCAGAAGAGTTAGACATTCGTAACAATTGTTATGTTTTAATAATTTTACAAAGGGGGTTATAACACAAACTAATGTGTATAATTATATATAAACATATCTATAATGGAATGGTTGATTGTAATTCGACATTATAAACCTTATAATGGAATATAAATATGCTCTGATTAATTTTACCTATGCCAAAAACATATTATATATATATATATAAATTTATTAGTATTTCAATTATACACATGTTTTCCACCAACCTCACTTATAAAAGGGAACCTCCTCTCTAGTCTTATTCAAAAACAATTATCCACTTATCTGAAACAATCCCTACAAAAATACCTCCCCATATTCCCTTTAAACATAATCAATATTTTTTTTCTTGCATAAGATCTTCATAATAAGGCAAGATTTCTAAGTAAAAGGGGGATTCGAACAGGTATAACTCCTAATCACGTTCATCAATTTAATTTATTACTATACCTCAATTTATAAAAAAATCATTCTAATATAATGACATAAATATCTTAAATATATTTAAAGGTTATTATTTTTAAATAACAAACCTAGTTTACATCTATATTTCTATCAAATGGAAAATGAAAGCATCGCTCATGCACATATTAGGATTAATATCTCCTTATAGAGATATTGTTTATTTTCCACCACTACCACTCATGGATGTATATAATGATGGAATAAGTGGATGTATAGGATATTTTTTTAGTCCCAAGCATTTCATTTTTCTCAGTGAGTCAATCTGTTTTTGGTAAGTGGAAACAAAGTGATGATTCTTATAGTATTATTATGGATTCAAGAAAGGGCCTGGGATGTCAAGCTTGAGGAATTCTCTTTGGTTGTGTGATGTTTTTTTGTGTTCCCAACATCCAATGAAATGTTCAAATTTCACTAGGAGAGTTCACATTTTAAAAAATATTAAAAAAATCTAATGACTCGGAAAATATTTATCTGTCTAAAGTTATTTTGAGGTTGAGTGTTCATACAATATTTGAAGAATAAGTCCATAAAATATCACCATTATTACATTTGGAGTTTGAATAATTATTTGAAGATTTTAGATTATAATTAATAAAATTTGTTGATTAATATTGTGAAGGGTGTAGAAAATGTTTATATTTTTGAGGAAGAATATTTAAAGTGAAATTGGAAAAGTGGAATAGTATTATATATTATATACATGGAATTTGTCATGAACCGACCCAACAGGGCTCGATCCGGGACTCCCCAAGCCCACCTCTAATAGGTCAGGGGTTGACGACTAGCGCCGAGTAGGCTATCACACACATGGGAGGCATTAGCCTAAGGTACCTGTACACACGCACCCACATACACCTCCATGAAACAGTGCAGAGATATATAAAACTGAAAAGAAAATGCATGCATACACTATCCCACAACCAGAGTACAGCAGAAGTCAAAGGGAAAAACATGGCCCACCAAAAGAAAATTACAAAGCGCGTCCAACCTGCTCTGAAGAAGGGGAACGCTGCCATAAACACCCGCCGAAAAGCTCCCTCAGCACAGCTCCGGTAAACACCCAGGTCAACTAGCTCACTAAGCTCCGCCTACTCCGGGTCCTCCTGGAACTCTGTCAAAAGGGTTGTGGTCTGCACAAGACACAAACATGTGTGGGAAAAGCCCGTGCAGGGGTGAGTATAAACATACTCAGTAGGCACTCCAAAACCCAAAACCAAAGAGAGCAACTGAAAGGAATCAGTTTGCTCATCCCAGCCAGAGGGAACATAGACGAGAGAGAAACTCCATCTCATGACCATCCTCGACTAAACACAACTAGTCAGCTTAGATCAGGTGTATGCCCACACATACACCTTGAACAATCCAGATATACACAGCTCGCGCCACAAAGCCACAAGAGGTACCGACCTCATCACTAGCAACTGCCCCCAACCAGGAGAGTACACCACACGAACACTGTCATACCAGATGACACTCATCCGAGAGATACACTCCATCGGGTTTCAAAAAAACATCTCAGACGCTCACCCGAGAGACCACGCTCGTTGGATAACATCACTGAGGAAACATCGCTGAAACAAAATAACCACCAAACTCCTCGGATAGGGGATCGCCGCTAGGGTCTGCTAGGGGATACCAAGACCCAGTCCGGTATACGTAGCTCACAGATAGGGGATCACTCCCAGGGTCCAATGGGGGATACCACGACCCGATCTGGCATACGTAGTTCTCACAGATAGGGGATCACACCCAGGATCCGCTGGGGGATACCACAACCTGATCTGGTGCTCGACAGAAGATCCACACTCAGATAGAGGATCATCGTCCATATAAAGTTGGTCACGACGATACCAGAACCCTATCTAGTACAACTTGCGATGTAGGGGATCGAACCGACGATGCCACAACCCTACAGAAACCACGCGCTGAGTAGGGAATCACATAACCAACGATACCACAACCCTACCAACACCAAGCGCTGAGTAGGGGATCGTATAACCAATGATACCGCAACCATATTATAAACTTCATGCTGAGTAGGGGATCGTATACCCGACGATGCCACAACCCTACTAGGCAAGACCCACCGCGTAGGGGATCATATTCCCGATGATGCCACAAACCCTACGGGGTTAACCTGCTAGATAGGGGATCGCCGCCCGTGAATAAGCGGTCACAACGATAACAAGAACCCGATCCAGGGTAAAGATTCTAGAGGATCCGCTCCGGGCCCACCGGAGGGATGCCACAAATCTAACAGTTAAAACATCCCATCGAGAGGATCACAAACCCATACGAAGGTTGTGATGCCACATGAACCCTCGTAGGAATGAACCAAGGGAGAACCCTCAACCACTGCTGGTCCAAACGTCGCTAACCCGAGTGACCCACCACAACGCCACACTGTGCACCTCCTAGGCCGAAACCGAGTCCACCATCGCGTTCCACGCGGAAAAACACGCAAGATAGGCTATTTACTTGCCCGAAACGGGGCACCGGTGAAAAATGAACTATTCACCATAGCTAGCCCGTGCGGGGCCCACACAAAGATCCCGAAACTCATCGAGCGGACCATACCACGACGATCCCCTTGGAAAAACAAGCGGAACCGACTACTCGCTCGTCCAAAACGGACACCCGGTGAAAAAGGTACTATTCACCGAAGGCCATCTCGGGTGGGGCCCATGCTTGGATTCTGAAACTCATCGAACGGATCGCACCATTGTGATCCCCTCGGAAAAATACATAGGATCGACTATTCATCCGCCAAAATCGGACTCCTGGTGCAAAAGATGCGTTTCTCCGCAAAGGCCAAAACCCGACCTCGTGGGGCCCGCACCCCGTTCACAGTCCCAACACCAGGAAACAATCTCAAAAATTCCGTCATACCATCAGGGTCTCAATGCCACTGACGACACGTCAATCGGACGCTCCGGGTAGAAGTTACAACGGCCCGAAGTCGTAAAATAATAAAATAATATTATTTTATACGACATTTCTAACTCTCGGGCCACGATCCCGAACCCTTAAACCCTCAAAGTGAGTTCAAAAGGTCTGTCTCGAAGCAAGGAGTGCATCGCCACAAACGGCTCACAAATTGAAGTTTCGGTTTGCGAGTTACGGGGCTTTAAAGAATCCCCGGAAAATCCTAACCGGACCACCGCCAGCCTCGCCGCTGCCGGATTCCGCCGCACGGCCGCCGCCGTCGCCGGAAACCGCCGCGTCGCCGCCGCGCCACCACCTTGTCTCGCCGAATTCCACCATGGCTTCCGCCGGAATCCGGGATTTCCGCCGGAAAACATCCAAGGACCCCCAGGAGCACCCCAGTGCTCCAAAATCAGATCTGAAACATGTTTCGGAAACCTCAGGACCCAAACTATACAACCCTTATGACGATTTGAAGAAAAAACAACAAATAAACGGGGTCCGGGATTTGAAAACTCAAACCGCCTACCTCGCGAGTGAAACGCCGACATTCTGCCTTAGACCCGCACTCTAGAGCTTCCGTTGCACGCTCCTGGAACGTTCGCCGTCGAATTACGAGCTCGTGGGCACTTCGTTTGCTCGATTCGGCGGAGCGACGGCGAAGAACGGCGAAGAACGTTGAGAGCAATGATAGGGGGGGGGGGGCACTGATATTTATATCAGTCACCCGTCGGCGCCAAACCCGCCTCGGACCCGACCCCCGATGCGAACAAAAGTAAGGTTACCCCTAGGGTAAACGCGCCGTTCTGAACGCAACGGCAGACTCAAGTTTTCCATCCGAGACTCCGTTCAGAAGTTATTCGAGCCGACGCTCGCACACTAACTTCGCTACTTATTTACGAAAACGCCCCTGGTGGCGTTTCTCACCGTAGGCCCGCGCCCGCAAAGTTTACACCCCGCCTTTGGTAAACGGCACGTTCTGGACGCAACCATGCCATCAGATTTCCATTCTGAGATACCTTTTAGGAGATATCACACCCCCTCCATGTGCATAGTATAAAAAAAATTAATATTTTTATAAAATTAATTTCGGGCACACCGGGTCTCAGAATCGCACGCCGTCTTCGCGCCTAGCTCTTGAATTATTCGTAAAAATATTCCAATGTCTGACAGGGCCAAAACCCAGGTCTCTACATCCTCACCGCCTTAGAACTTTTCGTCCCCGAAAATCCCTAAGCATAAGGTAAGCGACTTGACTCTCAACTGGGTCTCACACATAAGCAAGCTCACCAACAAACACCCATGCCCAAATGCATAAGTCAGAAGGACTCATCCACCACACCTCAATACTATCTGCTTTGGGCGGCACTGACTCTCCCGCAAGGTTTTAATCGTGTCACAAAAACGCGTCTCGGTGGGGGAAGGATCCCTCTTCCTCACGCATTCGAAGCATGCGGAACAACTCCCGCAAAGGGTCTTACCAACGCCCTGAAAAAAACTCGAGCAAGCAACAAAAGGAAAGAGTCCCTCTAAACAGTGTCTGACAAACTACTACAGTAAGTAGAAAAGACACAAGGCATACCTCTATCCATCCGCGGTGCCTCTGGGTCGACTGCCTCCAGGGCATGCAGCTGTCCTCGCCCTCGGCCACCAGCTCCCTGAGCTTGGCGTGGACCATCTGGGGGTGGGGGTGGTGGGAACTGGTACCACCTACCACCTCCTCCTGCTGCACTCGCTCCGCCACCACGTCCGCCACCCTGCGGACCTCCTTGCTCGAGACACTGCCTCTGCCAAGGCGGTCCATCGACCGGCTCCCTCTCAGCAGCACGTCGGGTCGGACAATCTCTAGCAAGATTCCCCCGACCGTCACAAGCGCAACACCGCCTCTCTTGCGGCTGACCAAAACTGGCCTGCGAGCCCTGAGCCTCAGATCCTCCATACTGGGGTTGCCTCCTGAAACATCGACCACATCCTGACCCCTGAGTATGTTGTCAGCTACCAGATGTCGATCCGACTGACGAAGTCTCAGCTCTCGATTGCCCAAAACTAACAGGGGGAATCTGCTCAGCCAGAAAACTCTCCACCACCAACGCTCGCTCTAGCACTCCAGCATAGGTGGGCAGGCACAAGGAAACCACACCTGCTCGGATGTCCCTGCGTAAGCCCTGCTCGAAGGTCCGAGCCCTAAAGAATGGGTCTCGAACCATATCCAGGGAGTAGCGCGATAGGTCTGTAAACCCCGCTGAGTACTCCGACATTGTCATGACCTCCTGTCGAAGCTGTAGAGGCTCCGGAATCCGCACTGACCTCAGCGTCACCGGATAGAACTCCTCCCTGATGAGTCGCTCATACTCTGCCCATGTGAGCATCTCCTCGTCACGGGACTGCGTCACCAAACTCCACCATCGCCGGACCGAACCATGCAGAAGGCTAACCGCATTGACCACCATCTGATTAAGAGGTGTCCTCACTTGGCGGAAAACTCGGGTGACTGCCTCAAGCCAGTCATCAGCTGCCTGGGGGTCTGGATCACCTCGGAACCTCAGCGGTCGCTGCCTCTGGAACTCGTGCAATGCACTCAGCCTGCGTGCAACCTCGCCCTGCACTACCGGCACAACCAGCTGCTCGAAAGGTGGCAGTTCAACTGGCAGACCACCTAGAGGTGCAACCTCAGAACCTGTGCCCTGCTCCATAGCCTCTACACGGGGCGGGTCGTCAGCACAATCCTACTTTGGAACCCTCGCTGGCTGTCGTCGTGGAGGCATCCATAAATACATTCAAGACACACCACAATCAAAGAGTATATCTGGAGGGCTGACTCAAGGAGGACAAGGAAAACCCAAAAACCCAGTCCTATATGATGCATGTACCATTATGTCCCTACGACCAGTGTACGAATGTCCCGAGTCAAAAGGCAGGTTATCAGAGTTCTGGTGTATGGATACGTCGGCCGCCGCACCAACACTGGAGTCTCTGGCCTGAAAGCCGAACTCGAAACATCCTAACACTGCCGCTATGCAACCCAAACCAAGATCACAGCTATACCAACTACGCTCTGAGATCCCAAAGGTGGATCCTCCTCTGATACCACTCTGTCAAAGCTGCGACCCAACGGGGCTCGAGCCGGGACTCCCCAAGCCCACCTCCAATAGGCCAGGGGATGGCGACTAGCGCCGAGTAGGCTATCACACACTTGGGAGGCATTAGCCTAAGGTACCTGTACACACGCGCCCACATACACCTCCATAAAACAGTGCAAATATATATAAAACTGAAAAGAAAATGCATGCATACACTATCCCACAACCAGAGTACAAAATAAGTACAAAGGAAAAAACATCGCCCACCAAAAGAAAACTACAAAGCACGTCCAACCTGCTCTAAAGAAGGGGAACGCTGCCACAAACACCCGCCAGAAAGCTCCCTCAGCACAGCCCCGGTAGACACCCCAGTCAACTAGCTCACTAAGCTCTGCCTGCTCCGGGTCCTCTTGGAACTCCGTCAAAAGGCATGTGGTCTGCAGAAGACACAAACATGTGCGGGAAAAGCCCGTGTAGGGGTGAGTATAAACATACTCAGTAGGAACCCTAAAACCCAAAACCAAAGAGAGAAACTGAAAGGCATTAGTTCGCTCATCCCAGCCAGAGGGAACCCAGACGAGAGAAAAACCCCATCTCATGACCATCCTCGGCTAAACACAACTAGTCAGCTCAGCTCAGGTGTATGCCCATACATACACCTTGAACAATCCAGGTATACACAGCTCGCGCCACAAAGATACAAGAGGTACCGACCTCATCACCAGCAACAGCCCCCAACCAGGAGAGTACACCACACGAACACTGTCATACCAGATGACACTCATCCGAGAGATACACTCCATCAGGTTTCAAACAAACATCTCAGACGCTCACCCGAGAGGCCATGCTCGTCGGATAACATCACTGAGGAAACATCCCTGAAACAACATAACCACCAAACTCCTCTGATAGGGGATCACCGCTAGGGTCCGCTAGGGGATACCAAGACCCACTCTGGTATACGTAGCTCACAGATAGGGGATCACTCCCATGGTCCGCTGGGGGATACCACGACCCGATCTGGCATACGTAGTTCTCACAGACAGGGGATCACACCCAAGATCCGCTGGGGGATACCACAACCCGATCTGGTGCTCGACAGAAGCTCCACACTCAGATAGAGGATCATCGTCCATATAAAGATGGTGACGACGATACTAGAACCATATCTAGTACAACTCATGATGTAGGGGATCGAACCGACGATGCTGCAACCCTACCAAAACCACGCGCTGAGTAGGGGATCGCATAACCAACGATACCGCAACCCTACCGACACCAAGCGCTGAGTAGGGGATCATATAAACAACGATACCGCAACCCTACTATAAACTTCATGTTGAGTAGGGGATCATATACCTGACGATGCCACAACCCTAATGGGCAAGACTTACCACGTAGGGGATCATATTCCTGATGATTCCACAAACCCTACGAGGTTAACCTACTAGATAGGGGATCGCCGCTCGTGAATAAGCGGTCACAGCGATACCAAGAACCCGATCCAGTGTAAAGATGCTAGAGGATCTGCTCCGGGCCCACCAGAGGGATTCCACAACTCTAACCGTTAAAACATCCCATCGAGAGGATCACAAACCCATACGAAGGTTGTGATGCCACACGAACCCTCGTAGGAACGAACAAAGGGAGAACCCTCAACCACTGCTGGTCCAAACGTCGCTAACCCAAGAGACCCGCCACAATGCCACACTGTGCACCTCCTAGGCCGAAACCGAGGCCACCATCGCGTTCCACGCGAAAAAAAGCAGGATAGGCTGTTTACTCGCCCGAAACGGAGCACCGGTGAAAAAGACACTATTCACCGTAGCTAGCCCATGCGGGGCCCACACAAGGATCCCAAAGCTCATTGAATGGACCATACCACGACCATTCCCTCTGAAAAAAAAGCGGAATCGACCACTCGCTCATCCAAAACAGACACCCGGTGAAAGAGGTACTATTCACCAAAGGCCACCTCGGGTGGGGCCCATGCTTGGATTCCGAAACTCATCGAACGGATCGCACCATTGCGATCCCCTCGGAAAAATACACAGGATCGAAAATTCATCCGCCAAAATCGGACTCCTGGTGCGAAAGCTGCGTTTCTCCGCAAACGCCAAAACCCGACCTCGTGGGGCCCGCAGCCCGTTCACAGTCCCAACACCCGAAAACCATCTCAAAAAGTCCGTCATACCATCGGGGTCTCAACGCCACTGATGGCACGTCAATCAGACGCTCCGGGTAGAAGTTACAACGTCCCGAAGTCGTAAAATAATAAAATAATATTATTTTATATGACGTTTCTAAATCCCAGGCCACGATCCTGAACCCTTAAACCCTCAAAGTGAGTTTAAAAGGTCCGTCTCGACGCAAGTAGCGCATCGCCGCAAACGACTCGCAATTCGGAGTTTCGGTTTGCGAGTTATGGGGGTTTATAGAACCCCCGGAAAATCCTGACCGGACCACCGCCAGCCTCGCCGGAAACCACTGCGCCGCTGCCGGATTCCGCCGAACCGCCGCCGCCGTCACCAGAAACCGCCGAACCACCACCGCGCCGCCGCCCTGCCTGGCCAGATTCTGCCATGGCCGCCGCCAGAATTTGTGATTTCCGCCGGAAAACTTCCGCGGACCCCCGGGAGCACACCAGTGCTCCAAAATGAGATCCGAAACATGTTTCGGAAACCTCGGGACCCAAACTATACAACCCTTTTAATGATTTGAAGAAAAATAAAAAATAAACAGGGTATGGGATTTGAAAACTCAAAGTTCCTACTTCGCGGGCGAAACGCCGACGATCAGCCTTAGATCCGCGCTCCAGAGCTTCCGCTGCACGCTCCTGGAACGTTCGTCGTTGAATTCTGAGCTCGTGGGGGCTTCGTTTGCTCGATTTGGCGGAGCGGTGGCAAGGAATGGCGAAGAATATCGAGAGGAACGATAAAGGGGGGGGGGGGGGGGCTGATATTTATATCAGTCGCCCGCCGGCGCCAAACCCACCTCGGACCCGACGCCCGATGCGAACAAAAGTAAGGTCACCCCTAGGGTAAACGCGCCGTTCTGAATGCAACAACGGACTCAGATTTTCCATCCAATACTCTGTTCAGAAGTTATTCGAGCCGTCGCTCTCACACTAACTCCGCTACTTATTTACGAAAACGCCCCTGGTAGCGTTTCTCACAGCATGCCCGCGCCAGCAAAGTTTACACCCCGCCTATGGTAAACGGAACGTTCTGGACGCAACCGTGCCATCAGATTTTTATTCTGAGCTACCATTTAGGGGATATCACACCCCCTCCACGTGCATAGTATAAAAAAATTAATATTTTTATAAAATTAATTCCGGGCACACCGTGTCTCAGAATCGCACGCCGTCTTCGTGCCTAGATCTGGAATTATTCGTAGAAATATTCCAAAGTCTGACAGGGCCAAAACCCGGGTCTCTACAGAATTAATCAAAGTATTTTTTAGTTTTATTTATATAAGAAATATTAAATCCCTTATACAACTAGGGATGCACATCAACAACATATGGGACAATGGTCAGCTATGTGTGAGGGAGGTCAAATTGGCTAGTCGTGGTTGTCATGTTAGTACAAGGTTGCACTGTCCCAACATGGAGTTCATGGGGGCAGTCCAAGCGCGTGTAAAGGGTGTATGGGTGAGTTCCCATGGGGAGCGTTCAATAGAGTGGCATGAATTAAGATAGGCATACATGTAGAGTTTTCAATTACCGAACCAAGTGCTGGATCAAATAGTTTGAAGAATGAATTGCATTATTAAGTTGAGGGACACTATTTTGATGATTGATGTTAGATCCCATGAAGCACATCAAATTCCATCCATTATAAAACATTTTCATATAACAACAACAATTTCATCGATTCATCTCTTTCATTTTATTAATACTAGAATCATTATAATTCTCATAATCCTTATGCATGAAAACACTATATATGGACACATGTGTCATCATATATCGATTTCATGTTATAGATCAACCAATAAAACAATATGGATTGAAGCTACTAACAAATTCATGCACGAATTCAAACATTCAGATCGACCACAACCTATTTTGGATTGAAAATTCTATGAAATATCATCTATATGTCATACCATCAACAGACTGTACATAATTCCTAGAATCAACCACATGAATGAGAGGGATGAAATAAATTATAATTTTTTCGTTTCATAAGAATTCGAAGGGACTACATGGGTATTAGAATATTTTCCATGAGTTCATCCAAAATACCATAGGAAGAACATAATGATATCCTGATCTTGAGATAAAATTCATATTGATGAATCAAAAGTTCGTGGAGATGAATTTTATTTGTGTAATGAAAACAAATTTTTGTTTACATGTATGAGAGACAAGTATATGATTTATAATTATTGAACCATGCACAAAAAATCTCTTATATGCAAGAGAATCTAGTGAAGTAGAGAAGATATGAATTTATTAGATGATTCTATAGAGATGAGTTGTATTCTAATTAAATAAATTTGAATTATATTCTTACATACATATGAAACTGAGAATATGAAGAATAAATAGAATCCTATTTATCCCAAGCTTCATATTATTTGTAGGTTCATCCCATGTTCTTAATTTCATTTTACATAGTTTTGAGTTCATGCATATTCCGTGATGCATTCAAGAATATTGGATGAAATTGAGATATGGTATTTCATGAATAATGAGTTAATCATGAATAGTAATTTATATAATATGAGAAATTACATGGGGTTCATGAAGGTGATAACCCAATATTTGAGTATGGTCAATACATAAGGCTAATTGGTTTCTAAGATGCGGTATAGAGTTTATTTACCAATTTAAGAAAGGTAAATTTATACTTGTTTCATTTGGTATCATAAAATAGAGATATAACTATTTTATCTGCATGATCAAAACATAGATTTGATTTTTGATCAAATGAAAATACCAGAAGAAAAGTGATGATAAATTTAATAAATTATAAAATTATTTTGGTTAATAATTCTCATGTAAATAATGATGAATTATTATAGTCCTTCAATCATGAAATAATATCTGTGATAATGAGTAATTATTTATATTTTCGATGTTTCAATTATGAAAAAGTTTCAATGGGGAATATAATGATAGAATATCATGATTTATTTGGAAAATAATGATCCAAGGTATTTTATGAATCTATGTTGCATAAAAAAGAAAATAAAACCTAAGGCTCTCTCGTATTATAATGAACATTTACATGAGTTAATATTTTTGGTTATTTTAAATGAAATTATTTCTAGAATTAATAAGGATACAATTTGGGATTTAATTTCAAAATTAAAATTACCAAATAACCTATTGTCAACAGTCATAGTATTTCTATGGATTATGGAAAAAATTACAGTGATAATCATTATGGACTTTCAGTCTATATATGAAAGTAGTTGAAAAATATAACACTATTTGACTCTAGATAATAAATTTTTATAGAATTTCATGATCCGATTATAGATATATATCAATTATAAATAATTTGAACAGGGCCCGTATGACAACAGATGTGTTGATGAGTCTCAAAACCAGTAGTGATGATGCTCATGGGGATGTATATGTGTATACCAGCTGATACAACTACTAAATGAGGAAGTTTTTATTCCCATGTTGTGTATAATTAACAAAGGAGAGGAAGAAAACATTATATATTGTATCCTCATTATTGAACAGTGGTGTACATTCCATCAATTCTATAATTTAAGGAACATAGTGGGACTACGGTTAATAATACATGGTTTGTATCTGGTTATAGTTACCTATTTAATAGTAAAGAATCTATGTTATTGGTTTTCATTTAATACAACATGGTCTATGATTTTTTGTGTAACATTATAATGATTATATTATACTCTCTCCTATATTATAACTTCTATTGAGGTGATATTGATAGATAATATTATGTGGATAAATAAACTTAATGAGTTTGAATGGTTTAATTGGAAAGTTTAATAATTCATAAAAAATCCACTAATTAACCCCCAAAACCCTTCATAGTGGTTTATCCATATTTGGAAACTTCATGTTGTAGAAAAGAGAAGGATACATCAAAGGACCAATGAAAAATTTCTAAGACGTGGATAATATTAACTCAGTCAATTGTCTTGGTGTTCACAAATTCTATTGGATGAATTATCAAATTTGGAGGAATATGGGGCTACCTGACCTCATATCACTCAAACTAGTAGTGAGAGATTCTACCATATTTGTGTTTGAAGTAATTTATGATGGATTATATTTGACCCAATAAGAGAAGAGGAATATATACGTAGATTCCGGGGAAGAAATTCCTTCTTGATTTACCTATTATACTATGTCTACAAAAAGGTCATGGGTATCCAGGTGATCTGGGGAAAACTAAGAAGAAGAAATAAAGGTAATTTTAAATTCATGGAAGTCGAACTACATGATTGGAAGAGCCAGTTAGAGTATGTAAAAATGTATGATGAAGAAAATATTGATGAATATTTTAATAGAGTAAATGAGATAATCATCAATATTCGAAGATTTGGTGAGATCTTGGACGACTCTATCATTGTCAAAAATTGGACGCTGAATTTTGTAGATAAATTTTATTAAAAAATATCATCCATAAATGAAATATAATATTTTATAGTATATGAGTTACACAATATTATCAAATCATAAGAGGTGAGGAAATTTCAATATATAAAGAAGAATGGAAATTTTGAAATGATCCTCAAAGCTATGAGAAAAAAATATAAAGAAGAATATATTTATGAATAAGGTTATTTAGATAATTATCATGTTGATGATGAATTAAATAAAATTTTCTCTCATACATCAAAATTATTCTAAAAGGTAAAGTGTAAGCAACCATTAAGGTGTCACAACTATGGAGACTCTGGTAATTTTGAAAAAAGTCATCCATGAATGATGGTTAATAAAAATCAGAATTAGGTGATGAGATACCCCACATATAAAGGAAGGGGTAAGAATAAGAAAAGGACTTTAATAGAAATATGGTATATTTAATGAGAAATAAAAATAAATATTAATCATCATGATTTTATTTAAATAAAGAATTTGGTTTATTGACTCATGAAAATAAGATAACTAATTTATTAAACTGTAGTGATGATTAAGAGGAAAGGATATAACATTAGAAGGAGTTAAAAGTTCAACTAAAATTATCTATGGGACATATATAATACCTCAATAAATAATAGAAAAATCCTGGAAATAATTTAAAAAGGAGGATGTTGTGAGGGAATAGGTAATAAAAACGAATCAGCCTATATTTATGAAATAAATACACATAAATTAAAGTCCATTGATCTTGAAAATATGGTTAGTGATTTTCAAAGGAATATTAATAATATATAATAGGTGTTAATTGAAAAAAAATCATATGGGTCATAGTTCAACATGAGTTGAATAAAGATAAAGAATAATTTTTTTTTTTGAAGTTAATGGAGAATATGCACAAGCTAGTGAGATGTTGGGTTCAAAAATTTTATAAAATAAACTACTTTTAATTCTCATGATAGATATATTATATATAATATTCTAGGTCTCAAACACAACCATGTACATGGTTAGGTTAAGAAAAATAAGAGGAAATCTTCCACATCAAAGGGGTGTAAAAATATTCCAAGCAAGCTATACCCCCAATAAAGGTGAGGCTCAATTTACAAAAGAAACAAAATCATAACATATCATGAACTAATCTTGATGAATAGAGATTCATGGGTTTTTCTTATTTTGAGGGTGATATAGAAAAGATTATTATTCATTCGAGCGAAATATGTAAATAACATTAGAGAGGAAGGTACTATAGTAGAGTTTTAATGATAATAAGAGGGAATATATTATAGAAAAAAATATGAGACCTGATCTTCACTAAAAATCTCCATTAAAAAAGTAATTATTTTAAAAAATGATTATGGAAGATTATTTTTGGAATCTCATAAGGACAATTTTTTCATAAAAAAATTGGATGTAATGGTTACTTAAGCTATAAAATGGAAGGTATTTCTAAATAAATCTAGTGGTAAGTCATGTGAATATTCTAGGAAGACATAAAATGTCACAAATGATTTACTTTTATGGCCAAATAAAATAAAATTATATAAAAAATTGTATAAATATAAAATAATGATGAGACTAAAGGAAAGAAAGTGATTTCTGAAGGTAAGGTAAATGTTTATGAGAAATTATCCACAACTAGAATCATTATGATTAAAAATACAATAGTTGAAAAAAATACTCCATATATATAATTTTAAGGAAATAAATAAGATCATGAAATAGATGAGATAAAAAATTGAAATTAGAGTCCCAAGAAATGTTATCATGTTGATATTTAAAGATAATAATGATTTAGGTTTATAGTAAGATCTCATTTTGAATTTTATTTCTAAGAAACCCAGAGGTCCCCCTTATTCCCTAATATTTTATGTTTTTAGTTTTAACATGTAGGGAATTTAAGGGTAGGTTTTAGGCTGTAATTTTTAGAAAGAATGAATATATTACCCCCCATTGATTCTAATAACTTAATGATATTAAATAAAAAGTGTTCATCACTTCATGGGGTCTTAATTTAGGATGTATATTATATTTTTTTATTTATAGTAAATCTTAAATTTATAGATAACCTTGCATATAAAAAGCATAGGTATGATAATCACACATTAAACCATATTTATAATATTACTAAAATAACATTGTAATGAGGATTATAGGTTATCAATACATGAGAAAAATTTGACTTTATATGACTAGTACATAAATAGTTTTTTTGGGTTTATTCAGATATGTGATATTTAATTTTTTATTTAAATTTTTTTTTGTATAGCCCAATATGATAATTAATGAATTTTGATCATGATATCACATGAATGAATGTTTACAGATATAATAAATAACAATGGTAGTAGATCTCTTGTTTTCTACCCTGAGATAGCCAATATAGGGTTAGAGTATAAAAAGTAAGGGATATTGGCTAAGATAACCACGTGGTAGCATATTTCCCTTGAAAAAATGGGAATAGAATCCATAATTACATAAGAGTTAGAATAATAGAAGTTAAGACCCCTGCATTACCCTATTTATTTTATTATCATTTCATAGAATAAATATTTGGATATAGAAATCACCTTAAAAATTTGGACATATATTGAAGAAAATATATGATGTGGAGAATGTGGATACTAAGAGTTTAGTTTGGGTTTAATGAGTCAATATGTGTTTGGAGATTAAAAATGAAGTGATGATTCTTGGATGAATATTGTACACATGGAAAATGGGATTTTATATATTGATTGAAATATTATCCCTAGTTATCTGATGATTGTTGATCTATTCTTCATGGCCAATGACATGTTCCAATTATACTATGTGAGTGCAAATTGTTTATAAAATTTAATATTGTGAAGACTATATATGTATTTTTTAGAATAAGGATATATTCATGTTGAGTGTCCATGAAATATTTGAAGAATAAGCCCATGAAATTTCCCTATTATTTCATAAATATATTTGATGGATTATTTAATGATTTTATAAGAATAATAATTAAAAGACGATGGAATAATATTTTTATGGCCCTTAAAAAGAATTTATATTTTTCAAAAATAATATTTTTTTAGAAATTTGATAATGTATTGTGATTATTAACTCAATACATAGATTTTTTATATTTTTTTGAGTTGGACATATATAAAAAATAGGATAGCCCATAGCCAACGATGTGAAAACCTTGACCACACACGATTCTAGGAAAACCATGTTAGGGGTAATTTGACCTGGCTATCCATAGGTGGCAGGTGATTTTGGGGATGCATAAAACCCACAAAGTGTGTATACGGTCATGCATCGAGTGTGCAGAAGGGGGATAGGTGAGTTTTAGGGGAGCACACAATGGAGTGGTGCAGTGCATGGAAGGCTTGTGTTTAGTGTGTCTGGGTGCCGACCATGATGTTGGCTTAAGTATTTTGAAGTGATGAATGTATTATTATGCAGAGGGATCCTATTTTTATGATCGATGTGGGATCCCAAAAATTGAGTCATTGGTCCACCATTAAAAGGATATAAGCTTATAATCATAGTATTATAATCAATTAATCCATATTAGTTCAACAATATGAGTATAATCCTCATCCTGATGATTCACATGCACACAATCACTCAATGCGACCCCATTTTCATGGACAGTATACCCTTCCATCGATCAAATATATGAAATTCCAAAAATTGACCTCATAAAGGCTAATGATCCACTATGTGAGAGGTTTGGTTTTTTGAAAAAACAAAGTGGACATATAAACATATAAATTTCAGGCATGAATTAATTATGAGCTACCATATGAATAAAATAGTAACAAAACTATCTTGATCTACAATGACTATTGATGAATCAAATGTGTTTTGATATGAAGATTTATTGTGTAATGGGAAGTAGAGTATCTGTTACCTACATGAGAGATTGGATAGTGATTTCGGAATATCAATCAACGCATGAAGATGACCTTGAAGTCATGTGAATCTAGTTATATTGAGAACATTCATATTTTAATAGATAGATCCAACTATATCACTCTAATTATCATTAAATAAATAGAATTTTTATTCATACATGCAGATGAATTAAAGAAGAAAAATAATACATGGAAACTGATTTATCCAGAGCTTCATATAATCAAGAGGTTTATTCATATTTCTTCATTATATATTAAATTAAATAATGTTCATGCATAATAAATGATGCATGCATGAATATCTAATGAGATAGATATATGCAATTTTATGGAATATGTATTAATACTAAGATTTCAGGTATTTCTGGTAAGAAATTAAATAATGTTGATGAAGGTGATAACCTAGTCCCTCGTAATGATGAATGCATGAACCCTACAAGTACATAATATGAGGTTCAGTATTTATTTACCACATGAATAAATGGATCGTTATTCTCAAGTCATTCGGGTATTATAAAATGAGGCTTTGAATATTTTAAATTCATGAGAAAAAATGGAGAATCCATATGGTCCAATAGAAATACCCATGTCAAATGGGTATTAAATATAAGGAATTATAAAAGGATTTTGGTGAATAATTATCTTCGAATTAATAATTAATAATTATTAGTTTTAAATAATACAATAATACATATGATAGTGAGGAGTTATCGATATTTTTTTATGTTGATATTACGTTAATATTTCATTGGAAAATATCACGATTCATGACCTTGATTTATGAAAAAAATGATTCATTATATTTGATTAATGTGTGATGCATGAAGAAGGAAATGAAGACCCAAGCCTATCAGGTATTTGAATGAGAATTTATATTAATAATTTTTATAATCAATTTGACATGAAATTATGCCCATAATAAAATAGGAGATAATTTTGGATTTAATTAAAAAATTATCATGAGGAATGTACCTACAATAAATAATATTTTTATTTCTTTAAATCATGGAAACAATTAATATTATCATCAATATTTATTTATATACATGATATTTTGTGTGTATATATGAATTTAAGTAAAACATAAAATCATGTTCGACTTAATAGAATAATTTTTGAGAGATATTTTTGAAAGGATACAACATATGCATCATGGATAATGAAATTGAGGATAATATGGGTTATTCTAGATATTTAGAGGATCCTCAAGACTATTAGTATTGAATCTCTTGAGTTACTAATCATGAAAACATGTTTATCTATTTTCTGATAGAGGAAGATTGTATTACCTTGTTTTATATAAATAAATAATGAGAGTATGATGACGTTTTTGTGATGAATCCTTATTTTTATGATATTTCTATCTTCCATTGGATTATGAAAGTGAAGTAACCCAATTGGACTCTTTATTGATTAGAGTACGATTGTTTTATGTTATAATAACTTATTTGATAGTGAAGAATATATGTTGTGGTGGTCTAACCAAAGATGAAAGGAGTAGTATTTTGTTAACATCTTTGTAAATTATGTGTGCTACTGTATGATATATTATAACTACATGTGATGTGACATTGAGAGATAATATTGAGTGGATTGAGAATGATAGTGAGTTCAAGAGGTATAATAGGGAATAAAACGAATTTATAAGAAGAACCCAATAATTAAATCCCCCTCTCTATGGTTCATCCATCATAGGGAATGTTATTATTTATTATATAATTATGATTTTATAAATATGATATATCATATACCTTTTTACACTTTTATTCATCATAATATAATAACGCTGCTCATGCATACGTATAGAGTATCAGTTCAAAGAAGTGATGTGAGTCATTTTAAATTTATTCTTTACAAGGATGGTTATAATAATATTTTTAATCAATAAATATGATAATTATTGTATGATTGAGATTATAGAGATAATTAACTAATGGTAATGGACCAGAACCATCAAATTGGATCACGTGTGTGAAACTAACCAGTTCTCACCTTAATGATTAATTTTATTGATGAATCATTAATTACCATGAGATTTGATAATACAAGTGAATCATATATGGTATTATAAGTATGATCATGGTTATTTTATGGATGTTTAACAAGTATAAATAAATTTTAAAATAAGATATGAGTTAACAAGATTAATGTATGACTAGTGGTAAGGGATTTTTGATACCACTCATTTTATTTCAAGATTGTTTATTTTAAGTTCTCCTTTAATGATACCCATATCCTAAACTATATATATTTTATAATTATCTATTTATATTTGAGATTTTTATGTTTATTTTCCATTTATTATTTTTTAAATCTATAATAGACAAGTTTTTTATAGTTAAGGGACATTCTTTTAAAAAATATTGTTTTAATGTTTTCCATAAAACTCTTTTCCTTCAATGTCAAGGTCCTTATAAATAATTAAAAAATAAAATCCTTTTAACTCTAATGATTATTTCAATTCATTTTCAACCATATTTTATTTTCATTATAAATTTTTATAAGGACTACTTTTTTTCATTTTCTAAAAGATGTAATAATATATATTTTACAAAAAGTGTGAAAAGAATATTTATTTTAACATATAATACATGAATGTAATTTCACACCATTATTAAATTTCTATTCTTTAAAGTTTTTTTCATGTTTTGAGTGTTATTTTCAAAGAAAATATTTATCTCTATATTCTTGGAATTTTTTATGATTAATGATATCAAAAGAAAATGGTATTGATTTTATAAATGAATGAAAATAATTTCAAAGGTCATTTATAACTTCCTTTTTACAAAAAGATAAAAGGAATCATTTTAATGTGTTTTTTATATTTTATTATATTTTGAAAACGATTTATTTTAATATAGAACCGTAATTTGTGAGGAATTTATGGACTTATTTTATCCTCAACCTATTTTTGTTTTTTGATCATTAATGTTATCATGATATGATTCCTTATCACTCTACATCATTTTATTGTATATTATTTTCTACTACATGTCTATATTTTAAGTATCACGGGTTGATATGACATAATTTCAGCCATGTTGATGTTGGAAAAACCATATATTATATATATATATATATGGTATCATATGAATAAATATTATTATAAATTTTATTTCATTGATTAGGTACATATTTTGTATTAATGATTCAACATAGATAAAATATTATCTATAAAGAATTTTGATAATGTTGTTTTTTGATATTTTAATATATGATGAATTTATAGTGTGGGAATGTAATGGGGTTTCCCAGTTATAGATAGTACCTTAATATGTTGACTGGAAAAAAGATACAAAACATGTGGCAACATTAGTTGGATAATTGGTATATACCTACACATTCAATGAATGTTTCTTGTCCAAGTACAAGAGGGTAATATTTAGTTATCTTGGATGATGCCCTAATAAAAAGACCATGAATTTATCTATTTATAATTTTCTTATGATTATAATTTATTTTTCTTTATCAATCTAATTACAATATTGTTATTATCCATCCATGTACCTTCAACTCAAGTTGTGGATTCAATGGTTTTTTTAATATCCATTATTTCATTCATATTACTCTATATCTACTCATGAAAGATTCCACCATATGTAACTTTTACTAAGAATCTAATCTGAAGAGTTATTGTGTTTTCTTTCCTTAATATATAGAGAAGGTATATTTGAATTATTTTCGAGGACATAATATATATTTTCATTTTATGTTTTTAATTTCAATATCAATATTGATTTCTTGTATGAATCTAATTTTACATGACACTTAAAATGATCAATCATAGGTGGTGTGATCTCTTACATCTTATACCAACGTAATTATTAAGAATCAACTACTGGTCACTAGAATCTAGTATTATAAAATTAGTGTTAGAGAATGTTTGGTAGGACCATTGTGAACTGCATTTTAGAAGTACGTAAATTACCCAAGAATTATGATAATATTTAAGCATATTTAAGAACTTTTACCTTCATAGGTATTTTTATTTCATGTCTCAATGTTCATGATGATTTGTAGATAAATATTGGATTATTTAATTTTATAAATGGTTCTATGTGGAAAGAAGGGAATTAATACTAGTGGTCAATATAGGGATTTCCGTGTTGAGAATCCTAAAATAGTCAGTATTAGAGATGATAATAATATGGACATATGAGGGAAACTGAATCAAGTTATAAATAATATCCATTATTATATAGAGAAACCAAAAAGATGATAAGATAGAGTGATGGATCTTATGATTATTCCTAACCAACTATCTCAATATATGAGAAATAATATAAACCTAAATAAATTTAATAACAATAAGAAAAAAGTTTATTTTCATGAATATTCTGGTGATAAAGGCCATAGAAATAAAAATGTTCAAATTCCCACTTGTCAAGAGTGTGGGAGAAAGAAATTGGGTCAATACTAAAAGGGAATGGGGGATTGTAATAAGTATAGATAAAAATTCTATCATGCTAATAATTGAAATGTAATGAAAGATTCTATTAATGTTAAGGGATTTAACTATATTAAGATGAGGCATTATGTAAACCAATTCCCCACAAATCAAGGATTGTACTAATATTTTTATTGTATTTATATAGTATATATTGAAAGAATATAAGGATTAGGATGATCATGAAAATCAATTGAGAATCATTCATGAATCATTTAGAGGAAATAGTGTTATATGAGATGTTTAGTAACTATGAATGTTGATTCTAGGATGATTCTTTTCATTGAAATATCATCACATTGGTTGGAATATATATTGATATTTTTATGGAAAATGGAAATAAAATGATATACCACATTGATGAATTTAAACTTTTAGGATTTGAATTTAGGGTTAATATGGTTATTTTTTATAAAATATTATTATGATGTAATAATATTTTATATTGGTATGTGTACTAATAGAAAACATCTATGAATTATTAAGATTATATTTATTTGTATTTAAATTTAAAAAAAATAAATTTTGAAAAAATATGATGAATTATATCAATCACCATGAAAATTGATTTATATAAAAATGTGATATTATTGGAGATATTTACTGAAGAATATATGTTTTCATATTAAGGTTTTAATGTGATATAACAAGTCAATCCATGGAGAATTTTATTATATTTTTTTGTATCATTCTCAGGAAAATCTATATATTTGAATATACATATTTTAGTGAAAAAGTTTTTTTGGGGAAAAATGTAGTTTATTTTTGATACATAGTAATCAATCCTATCTTATTTTGGGTTCCAATTTAAAAAAATATTTGGGTAGTTTCCATTTTATCATTAGTTACAATTATTATTTTATATATTATGTTTTATAAAGGTTTATTATTATTGGTTATTTTTTATCTTGTTCTATCCTTTTTTAAACAGGAGGAATAAATTTTCCTTATGTTTTGGATCTTATAGTCAATTAAATTTTTATTTTAGTACTTCAAGCTTGAAAATTTATAATAATATTCATAATTAATATATATGGATGAATTAATTATTATGGAATGTGGATAATTAAGTTAAGAAAATATTATCATATATTCTAAAAGAATAGTAATGTAATATTTGAAGCGTATTGAAACTGAAGATAAATCTATCGATTTTCATGTGAAAATATGCACTTAGCTACAAATGTGTTTTTAAGAAACCCATATCTTGATTTGATTCTAATTGTGGAACAATAATAATAATGTTTGTGTCCAAAACCATGAAATTAATGTTCAAAATAAAATCTATATCTGATTTTATTACTATTTTATAATATATTCAGTTTATAAAAAAGTATTAAAATATTGAGAAACTTTTCTTTAATGAGGTGATAGCGTAATAACCAAATATTTTTGTTTATATTTAATTTTTATAGGAAATCATTTTAGAAAAGGTACATCACATGAAAAATCGAACATACATGAAGAAGGATATACTATTATTTAAATTTTACCATTATGAAAAGGACATTATTTTGGTGGGTATGAATAAGAATAACCATATTATGAAATATATTTAACATTTTTTTCATAAATAAATTAATAATAAATCATATATTTATTTGTTGGAAATAAATATAAAATCATTTGATAGTAAAAGTGATATTTTACAAAATACTATATTTACATGTCTAATATAGCTTGATCTAACTCGATTATTTTATATACTATTTATAAATGATTGTAATGAAATAATTACATAATATATCCAAATAAATGGATTAATATTAATTTAATGATGATTTTAGGGAAATGGTTAGGATTGAATTTTTTTTCTTAAAATAAATTTTCACCTAAAAATGGATTTTATGAGTTTAATATGTTGGTATTACAATTATTTTCTAAATTTTTTATAAATTTTATCTGAAAAAATAGTTATAATTTTTGGAATCATTATTTAATAATAGTGTGAAGTTGTTTTTTTATATTTTCTAAAATGATTTATTTTTGGGGTGAATAGTGAAGTATAACAATTTTTGAAAAAACTATCATTTTTTCCGATAATTACTGAATAACATTATTTTTTTCATTTTTTAGAATTCACATAATTGTATATTTATTATATATAATACAATAAATTGTATTTTTATTAACATTATACATTATTTTGATGTAATGTCATTTGTTTCACTTAAAATGATTTATTTTTCTAGAAACTATTTTTAATGTATTTTGTGTATTTATATTAATTTCAATTTCTTTCAAATATCGGAATTAAATATTAATAGGTATATTAAATATTTATTATAAGGAGTTTCAATTTTTTTTAAATAGTTCAATTTCATTTTTTTCTCACAATGAATAGTAACCATGGTAAATATTTATCACGATAGTAATGAGTAAAACATGTTAATTAACGATAAATATATTTGAAAATGTATCAAAATATACCTAAAACATGAATTTATTTTTTTATATGAGATTATTTATGCTCTAAATAACCTAAATTTGAATATATTATATTTTGGTGTGACTTTTCCTTCATTATGACCATTATAATATTTTAAGTTATGAAAAATATCAAAACACCACTCTCATTATTTTAATATATATAATATAATTTGATAAGGATAAAAATAATACATGGATATTTATAGAAGTTTATTTCAAATATGATTTGATTTTTAATGATAGAAATTTATTTTTTATTTTTACAGCTAATATAATTTCTATGGACACGTATGAAATAATAACACACCACTTTTGGAGGAAATGGAAAAGAAAATAAATTATTTTAAAAAATGAAAAGGAATATATTTTTTATGAATAATTTTTACTATGTAATTTTTTTGATAATAAAAATTTAAAAATGATGGTGAATTATTTTATATACTAATTACATTGTTATCTTTATTCCGTTAACATCAATATATGTGACTAGTCTTCAAAATGAATATAAATGATATGTAGTGTTTACAATTTTTTTAAAAATAATTAGATAATTATAAAAATCCTCTATTTTCTCAGGTTTATTGGAATTTGTTTATAATATCATCAATGGTTTATTTATGTACCATGTTTAATTTTTAAAATAACATTAATGACTCTTTAATAGTGAAAAATATATCACAATGGTTATGTATAAATAGAGCTAACGACTTGGTTAAAGCAAGATATAAGTTTTAAAAGGACACCTAAAATTTTATAATATTTAGTTTTGGATTATATTTCAACATTTTCGCTAATATAATTGATTTTAAAAATATTTCTATCCATTTTAAAAACATTAGACATTTATTATATATTAATATTTCAAGTATTTACAATTTTTCTTCCTATCTCACATTTAAAACATAACCTCTTATCCACTCTTATTGAAAACTATTATGATAATTATAAAAAAAATTCCTAAATAAATAAAACCATAGCTTCCTTTCCCACATCCTATAACTTCTTTTATTTCTCTAACACCATCATATTACATCGTAAGGTTCAAGACAAAGGCATATTCCAAATAAGTGGTATAACTCATAATTATGTTCTTTCGTTTAATTTATTCATCTTCATCCTTCAATTCTATCCTAACTAAAATGATATTATAAAATCAATATATTCTATATAGAGAAATTTTATTATTTTTATTTAACAAGACCGATTTATCTCATTTTATATCCAATAGAAATTGAAATCATTTCTCATTCGTACCTATGGACTATCATCTCCACTAAGATATGTGGTTATTTTTCTATTACCACCTCTCATGAATGAATATAATGGTGGTTTAAATTTATATATTTTATATTTATTATATTATTATGATTTTGTAAAGGTGATATATTAATTATCATAACTCTCTTCCATAATTTGAAAGAAGATAGAGACACTTGTGTGTATGTGTGGACTGCCACCTCTATGAGGTAATGTGATTCATTTTACATTTCCTCATTATAATGATAGAAATAAGGAATGATAAATCGAATGAATATTTTAATTTTTATAATATTAGAATTTGGTATATTATGAAATTGTTTCCAATGCAACGGAATGGAACAATAAAATAGAAACATGCAAGAGAAATGGATTAGTTTTAACGTGAAAGATAATTTGAAGTTTTAATTACTAAATAATTTGTGATGATATGTTACAAGTGAAAAAATTTAGATTATTAGTAATGAATTTATATTACAACATGATTTTATTTCAGGCTTAATTGACAACATATTTCTTTTAATTATATTAATCTATTTATCCCCATCAATTATCTTCTCCTCTGGTTATGTTTTGGGTTTAAATTTTAATTATAAATTTCCTATATTTTTAGATTGCATTAATAAGTTATTTACATGTAATGGAATTTATCTTGAAAAATTCATGTCTTAATGTTTTCCTTACAACACTTTTTCTTCCATAATATGGGTATTTTAAATATTTCAGGTATATTATTTATTAAAATAAATTTATTATTATAATCCTTTTTCAACCATATTTTACATTCATTAAAAAGTTGTAAAATTAACCTTCTTGTATATTTCAAAATAAGTGTGTTAGGTTTTTTACTAAAATATTTAAAGGCACATTTGTTTTAAAATTTAAAATATGAATAAAATTTAATACCACTATAACCCTTCATTACATTTAATATTCCCAAAAAAGTATTTTTTTAAATAAAACATTTATCTTAATATTATGAAATTTTTTAGTTTTTAATGATATTTAATGTAAAGGGTATTATTTTCTTAAAGGAATGAAAATATTCCCAAATGTGATTTATAACTTTGTTTTTATATAATTTAATTTGGAATTAAATTTTAGTGTTTTCATTTTTTTATTTTTGAATGTCTTTGTGCTACTATTAATAATTTATTTCTATTTATTTGATGGTTTACTTTAATTATTTAATGATTTATGATTTTTTGGTCATTAAATTTACCATGAAAACAATCCCTATCACCCCATAATTTCATTGAAAATTATTTTCTCATCCATGGTAATGTTTAATAGTTCATGGATATTACGACATCATTTCCACCACATTGATATTGTCTCAAACATATATAGTTTCTATTTACAGAATCAATATAATTGGGTTTATTAAGAATATTATTTTATTTTATTAGAGAATATTCCATATCCATTATTCAATATAGATAAATAATTATTTATATGGAATTTTGATAATGAATAGTAATTTTCATTCGATACATGTTCAATGAAAAGGATATATATGTGACATGTGTGTCCCAATTGTAAATATCCCCTCAATGCACCGATAAGTCTCATGAGAAAAAAATGTAGAAACATTATTTAGTAATTTTGTGTATACCACCTGATTTAATGAATGAATATTGTCTATGGACTTGATGGAAAGGTTCCTCAAATTATAGATGAGGACATAATGGTAATATCATGAAATTATTTATTTATGCGTTTAACATTTTTGGGAATACAGTTTTCCTTTTCCATGAGATTGAAATGTTGATTTATTCTATGGATTTAATTTGACCTTGTACTATTGATCCAATGGAATGGGTATTGATTATCTACTCTATTATATTAATTATTCCTTTTTTATTCATGGATGTTTTCATTGTAAATTAAAAATACTAAGAAATTGAGATCAAATAGTTTTTCTTTGTCCTAATATATGAAGATAGGATATATTAAATATTTTATGGGATGTAATAATGGTTTTCAAGTTATGTTTTTAATTCCTCATGTAATATGGAAGTCATATAACTATATATTTTTCAATAAATATAAACTTATCTATCATGAGTGGTGTTATCTCTTTTATACTGTAAAAATTAAATATGCCACCATTGGCTCAAGTTTAATATATTCAAGGATGTTGTGACTTGTGAATATTTTATTATATATTTTCATTTAATTTTATACTATTTTGAATAACTTATTTCATAGAAAACAGAAATACAAAATGAATCATCACACATTTTTATAAGATAAATATAATTATTATAAGGTAAATATTAAATTTTTTAGTATAAGTATAAGTATCCACACTATGAGATATATGTATAAATAAATATATTATTCAATTTTAAAACTAATTCACAAATGAAATTCCATTAGTATATCTAAATAACTAATATGATATTTTTATGAATTAAATGTACTTTAAAAAATCATTTTAGATAACATTAATTATTTTATTTAATTATTTATATTATGTTCAAAAGATCATAAATTATATTATTATTATATATTATTTATTAAAGAAAATTTGATTAATATTTTATAAGAAATGAGAGTAAAAATAGTTAATATTTGAAAATAGAATTTTCCACCATAAAAGATTTCATAAATTATTATATTTTCTTTAAGAGAATAAATTCAGAAATTTTAGAATTTTAATTTCAAAATATTAAATTTATTTTCGGAATCATTATAGTAATATTATCGTAGTATGAACTTTTATAATTTTTATGAAAATGTAGATAATTAATTTAATAATATAAAATACTATTTTTAAAAATACCCTGACTACTATGAAATTATTTTGATATAAACATGATAATAAAATTTAGGAACCAATTTTCAAAAAATTATATATTTGATAAGAAAAATTATAAATTTAAAATATTTTGTTTAATTTAGAAATACATGAATAAAATTTTGTAACCTAATGAACATGTTCCTAGAAATGGTTTTTATACTTTATTCATATATTATTGGAAAATCTAAATTTACCTCATTTAGAAATTTAGCAATATGGAAAAATAATATTTAAAATCATAATATCTAATTTATCTAAAAAGGATAATTTTATTTTTAGTTTAAAAATAAGTAAACATGGTTAAAAAATTTATCATTGTAAAAGTAAATTTTATTAAAAGTTAGAACTATTGATAACTGAAACCTTTTATATAAAAGTGTGGTTGAGATGGTCCCCAACCCAAACTTATACCACCTCAATTATTGTTCAATTTTGGAGCTACTTTACATCAATAATGACTTTGAATTTATATAATTTTAAAATGACACTATCCTCACCTAAAAAACGATATTTCCAACACCCCTTTTACATACTTCATAAAATCTTAATTTCTCTAGAAAATATGCCCTTCTTCCTTTAACAAGTGACCTCTAACATGTTTTTCATCTCCTTGGTCAATGGAAAAACCCCAAGTCCTCTATTTACAAGTGGAATTACAGGAGAAGGTTCATATTCTGACGTGGTTACTAATCAATTATTAATATTGTTTTCTCCTTCATCTACATACAAATATATAATTTTAATTATATCATAATGACAAAACTGTTATAAATATACATAAATTTTATAATGTTAATTATATAACCATTAACATCCCTCCATTATTAGAATAAACGTGAACTTAATTCATGCCTATGTGCCGACTACATATTCCATAAAGAAAATTTTTTTATTTTATTTATAACTTTCTTACATATATGGATATAAATTGATATTTAAATAGTAAATATGTTATTTATAATATATTTTTATTATTAAAATATAAAACATTTTCTATCATTCTCGCATTACATGGAAAATAAAAATTCCATCAGTGTGTATGTGTGGACTACCACCCCCATGGAATGATGTTTTTTTCCATCACTAACCTACTTGGATAATTGTAATACTTTATAAAAACAAATAAAATAATTTTTTTGGACATTTTTATTATCTTGAAAGGGTATATATGTAATAAAATTATTAATATCAAACCAAATTTTGTTCATAATCAATAACCGAAATGAGACGATCATTGATTCCATCTTCACAATACATGACTAAAAATATCATGTAACAAAAATAGATCATTAAATTTTTTTATAAATAATCTATTATAATACCTTGGATAATCTATAATTTTGGAAACTAGTGTCAAATAATGGGGATCAAAACCTTCATTTTAAATCATGATTGAAAGATTTAAAATCGTTAAAATCAGAAAACAAAAATAATCCATGACTGAAAAATAAATATAAAATAAATTATTATAATTAAAATTAAAAAGGGTAATATATATGAATATGTTTTTGAAATTGGTTATTAAAATAGTTACATTTATTATGTATTATTTTAATTAACATTCATGAATGTTGAGCGTTAAGGTTTGGGTTTCATCATAAATTATCTCCTTTGAGATATGTTTTTTTGTTGTAAACCCATTATTATTTATATGGTGCCTATTTTTACAATTTAATATATTATATTATAATTCTATATTTAGTAATTATAATTAAATTTCCATTTCATTTTCTCTCTTTATGAATATTTTTTCCAAATGTTATGGAAATTGTATTGGTTTCATCATTCACGTCTTCTTTATTGAGATATAATTAAAATTGACCACTTATTTTATTAGTGTATATAATACCCATGGTTGTATCTTTAATATACAAATAATTAAACTCAATATATTTAAAAATCTATCTTATGTTCTTCCTTTCTGTATATTTTAATTGAATAGATAATGAACTTGTAAGGAGTTTTTTAATTCAACTTCATTTATTTAATAATATGATTCTTTCATTTAATATGGTTTACAATAACTTTTTATTATATAATATTAGTATATTATACTAATTTACCATCTTATTTTTTGATGAATCATATCGATTTATTTCATTCATCATTAAATTGATGATGTTAAGAATAAATCTCATTCACTCTAAATATGCAATTTTTCTTCTATATCCTTATTCACTCCATCCACCAATGTTCACATTTATTATTTTGAAATAAGAATATTTTCAATATCTACTTATATTAATATTTATCTTTGCCTATTTTTAATTGGATTATTAATCACCCTTTTTATATTATAGATTCTATAAATGTATTTCTAAAATATCAAAAATGATGAAAAAATGTTCATTCTTTCATCTTACACTATACCTATAGATAAAATTTATATATTTTCAAGGCTCCATATTTTTCATTTATTATAAATTTTTGTTTTTAAAAAAATAAATCATTACTTCTAAATAATTATTTTTGGAAGAGGCTCATAACTTTCTATTTTTAGGAAAATTTTAATTTTTTAATGGAATATCTTCTTATAAATTAGATTCCATTTCATTATTGACCTCAAAAATATAATTCCCATTTAGAGTAATGTTTCATGAATCACCCACTAAAAAAACTCCTAAAAAATCCTTTCTTGTTTTTTAATTTCTAGAATCATCCAACAAAATTTCTTGAGTCCATTTTGTATGATACAACTTAGAAATGTTGCAAAATTTTTCTTTCCTTGGGTTTTCTATGATATGATGAATGATTGATCTAATGTATAAAATACATGTATGAATGATTATTATATAATGGGTTTTCCAAAAAAAACCCTAATATAGTTTATGTTTAACAAACCCCTATGATGGTTTCAGTCTGATATATCATTAAGATAGTTTGGAACTGGTAAATCTCTAAGATGGTTTGGGTCTAATAAATCACTTTGATAGTTTGGGACTAATAAAGACATTATATTGGTTGTTTCCATTAAATTCCTATGATGGATTGGGTATGTTAAAGACCTAAAATTCATTGGTGAATGTTTTATATTAAATGATATAATAAAATAAAGAGATACTAGGATTTATTTAAATATTATTGGGTGGATATATAAAGATATGTTCACAACATAAGGAGTGGAATGCTAAAATTTGTTCACAACATAAAAGGTGGGAATTCTTGTATGTTTTCATAGTATAAATGGATTACATGTAGAGATTGTCTCCCCACTTAAATGGTGGAAATTCATGGATTTTTTCACAATATTTTGACTCTTTTTTATTATGTTTTGTTCTATAATTCTATGTCATGTACCAATGACATGCAATATTTCTATGTCATATTCCAATTATTATGATTCAAAGATTCTTTATATTTTGTCACACTCTTATCAAATGGTAAATGATTTTTTATTTGATATTACACGTCATGTTAATGTGGTTTATAAAAATCTCATATTGTTATTTGATCATTTACTAGGATATTTCCCCAATTCTCGTATTTTCTATATAGTGTTGATTTTACACATGATGAAATTTTGATATGTTTTACCTTATTTAGAGTTTTATATAACCAATTTATTATATTTCAATTCCATAGTTTATGAATATAATTATATCCTTAGAGATATCTAGAAGGGTAACTAGTGTGGTGCAATTATGGGTAAATTTTTAGAATAATATTTTTGTGATGAACTGGATTTATGAGACATTTCCTTTAAGTTTTACCAAGTCCTATAGGGTTTATGAAGGTGTTTGGGTCCTTTTTTTCCTTTATATTATAAATGTTTCTTCTCTTGTCCTATTGAATTGTAGTTCAGTCCCTTTTTTTTATGATGTGGTAGATTTATGTTCTTCATATGGTATATTGGGTTGGCCATGTGGTAGGTTGGTTTTTCCATGTAGTTGGTTTATTCCATTATGTTTTCTATTAGGTTGGTCATGCAGTGTGTTGGTTCAATCATTGGTTATTTGTTTCATTCATTTGGTCTCTTCATTTGGAATTGAGGTCATTAAGGCTATTCTTTTGGTTTTATAGTTTTTATTATGGTAGGACGATTTGTTCATACATTAGATATTTATCTTCATGTGATTGGTCTACATGGTCACCTAAATTCTTATTTTCTATCACTTGAAGTAGTAGCTTCAACATCTTGAAAAATCACAAAATTATCAAAATACCAATTTTTCCTAGAATAAATGGATTTTTAATGTAAAATAAAGATTTTTAGGACTAAATAAATATATTCAGTATTTCTATTAGGGGATTTAATTGTATCACTGATTTAATTATGGAATGGGGATTTGGATGAGTCATTTATTGTAAACTAAATATAATAAATATAATTTATAATTAAATTGATTTCCTTACCACGTATCTTAAGAAATAATTTAATATTTTTAAATATAGAGATATTCTTTCTCTTGATTGATTCAATTTCTTCCTCACAAACTAGAAATTTTCCAACCATATTTCTGGATCCATGTGAATCCTTCTATGATAATTTTAATCTCATTATGAGGAAATATATACATGGTCATTACATCCGTATTTAGACCTGTTTTTAGTGAATCAAAACATACAATAATTCTAGGTTTGGGATTCATGTTCACTCTTAATTTTTGTACATTTATGAAATTATCATGTTTCTACTTTATATTGAGAAGATAATACATATTAAAAAATTAAGATAATGAACTAGATTATGTTAAGTTAATGGGGATGGGTGTGTTCACTTTTGTTTACTAATTATTTAATTTTGTACTTTTTTTCTATAAACATAATTATCGTTGAGTTTCCCTTATTATAAATTCAGTTTATTTATAACCCCTATTGAGAATTGTTTTTTACCCACCACTCATAAAATTTTAATTAATAATATAAGAATAAATATTTTTATGTGTAAATTAGGATGTTCAGTGAAAATAAAATTGTACGAAATGATGAAATATTGTGATTTCCACCATTGAAATATCTTGGTATTTTAAATGAAATGAAATCCAATATTATATGTTGGTATTATTTTTTATGTATTTTTTTCTCTATGGTCTATGTAGGTTATTTTGGGTTATTACTATTGTTATAGGGTTATTTTTATTCGTGTTGATTGGTTTTGGTTGTTGGTATGGGAGGGTTAACATGTGGTTTTTACATTCTTAGGAGATGGGCTTGTTATTTTATAGATAATTTAATGGGTTATAGTGTTATTACTTGTGGTATATTTCTTGTAGTAATGTAATATAAATTTTTTAATGATGAACATGGAAAGGGAAGGGGATTTAAATTAAATAATTTTTATGGAAATAAATATATAGTAAATGAATTAAGGAGTTAATTTATAACAAATAACGTTAGATGCAAATAGAAATTTATGTCGATGTTTTGGTTTTCCAATAAATGTGAGGTTAAATGGATTAATTAATAAATTAGTGACTATTAATCAATAAAAATGTGTTAGTATATTTTTGAAAGAAAGTATTGTTGGGATATGTGTGTTTAGTTTCCATGGTGGAGTTGCATTTAGCCCTGAAATCATGTGGTAATGATATTTTGGTTCTAATTATTGTTTAAGGTGATGAAGTGTAGATGTGAAACCTTTATAAATATATAATATGTCGTTTATGTGTATATATATGTATATGCCATTGTGTCTTCATGTTACTTTTATTAGAACCTCACCTTTGTGAATTACAACATACTGACACTCAAATATTTTAGGGGATATTTTCCCCAAAATCCACATACTGAGGAATATATGGATTGTTAAAAATTATTCCCTAAACATAATTATATATAAATACAAGGTGGTGATACCTATTAGGTGTTGATTACCTACCAATGAGTATACAGTTAGTGGTGATGCAAGGTGAAGATATGATTTTATATGTAGTTGGTGTACTGTATTGAAGGAGGGGGAATGGAGTTGATTTATGTCACATTCATGGTACAATAATTACCTATATTAGAGGTTGTTGAGGGATGTGTGATGATGTGAATGAAGATTTTGAAATGAAATGGGAGACATCGAAGATGGATTTGATGTCCACACAGGATAATGGGCCCTGTGGAAGGCTGACATAGCTAGGGTTGTGAACCACCCCATGTCATATATGGAAATATACATGCTAATGAGATTGAATGGAAGGTAAAATATAAAAATATTTTTATCTTTGGTGAAATATAGTGGAAACACAGTCAGGTAAGTGGATGGGGAGCATTTATCTATGTTCTCTTTTTTATTATATTACTACCTTATTTATTTATTTTGTGAGTGAGACCTAGTGAGGATTTTATGAATAGTTTTCCTCTTTTGTTTCTAGTTAGTTATAATATTTTTTCAATACTTCATTAGTATACATCATTAAAATTGTAATGGGTGATCATTGGTATGGCCCTATCGAGTATACTTGTTATTCCCCCTCCCTATAGATATAATTTGTTCTTATGATTTGGAATAAGGTTTAGAAGATTGATCTAGAAAATACATGCTATGTGGTTGAAGTTATTGTTGTAACAAAAAAGTTAATTATAGATTTTATTTCATATTTATTACTATTTATGAGTTATATATTAATTAAAATATACAACATTTTCAGCAGTGTATACGATAAATCTAGTTTTATGGTTAAAATATTTTTTTTGTAAACAAGTGTTCTACCTCCTTTTGATACCGTACTTATTTTAATATAGTTTTCGACATGTTTATAAAAATATATTTGAAAAACTAAAATTTTTATTTTGAAACAGAATATCCAATTTTAATTTGAATGATTTTTGATTTTTTTGATAAGTTTTAGGTTTTGAAGAATAGTGAAGAAATGATGCATATTTATTGAAATCAGCTTTTTCATCAAATTTATTTATAGTGTTAAGTTATATTTTTGAATAGTTTTAAAGTATAATCATATAATTTTCTATAAATTATTTCAATTTTCGAAATTTTAATCATTTTCATATTGAAATTAGATATAAAAACTTTATAAACTACTGTGGTTTTTACATTAAAACCCCACTTTCTCATTCAGTTAACGATACTATTTTTTAGTTAATTTTTACACTTTATTTGTTAATAATTTTGGAAAATGGATTTAATATTTGGAATCATAAGGTCCAAATTTAGTAAATTTTTCTATTTTATTTTTGGAAAATATGAATAGTAGCTTTAATAATACGTTTTATTACCACTTTTAAGAGTAAATCTAGTAATTAAAGGTAAAAATAATATTATAAATATTATAAAATTAACCAAAAAATTATCCAAACTTCATTAGATGATTTATTTTTAAAAAAAATCATATATTGGTTGATTTTAAATCCTTTGGAAGCCACTTGTATGTGGGTATAAATTTTTTAATATCACATTCAATGAAAATCATTTTTTCCACACTCTTGTTTTTAACAAGTAAAATATTTTTAATATGGGGTTATATAAGAGATATTTTAGAATATAAATAATATATATAAATATAATTTTTGTTACCTATGTCATGTTAATTTATTTATAATTTCTAGGAAGGAAATAATTAAATTGAATGTTGACATAATGATGATCCGGTAATTTATTAATTAATGGAAGAATCAAATAATTGATATAAAAAATATTACAAAAAATATAATTTCATATAATTTAGGTCATAAATGAATTATATGGATTCCTTTTACAATATAGGGATGATTTAATAGAGTTATTTTTAAGATATATTGTTGTTATGATATTTTTTAAAATTGAAATATTGTATAGTGTCAAAATTGACATTAATGACATTTTAAAATAAATAATATTTTATTAAATGCTATAAAATTCATAAAAATATAAACATTTGACAAATGTTAGGGTCAATTCTAAAAATATCATCAATAATACATTTTTTTTATTTTTGAATTTTATTGTTACTATATTATCCCTCAAAGTTTTAATTACACGACATCACAATATAAGTTAATAAGGGTTAAAAGAAAAAGATAAGAACCAAAAGTATAATCAAACAAGTATAATTTTCATTGGATGATTTTATTTAGACCAATAATCATTTTATTTTATAAATAACCCAATTTGGACCCATTTTTAATAGAAATGTAATTTATATTAATTTAATATTTTTAGAAATTTCAAGAATGGACCTCCACTCTTCTATAAAAATACCCTCATTATTCTCATTTAAATACACTTATAAAATATTTAGTTCAACCAATCCCTACCCAAATCCATTTTAATAATCCTTACACACTTTTTTGAGGCCTTATTTTTGGTATAAAACTTACCTTAGATCTGTTTAGTTGTTAATCATAGGAGCTCATTCAAAGGAGAGTTATCATTTTTAATTAAGTATTTCTGTTTTATTTATTATTCTAATTACTTAAAGTATTCTTAAACCATGATGAAAAAATAAATCAAATATAAAAAATATACTGATATTTTATTCTTAAAATATCATCACCATAATTTTTCTCCACTTTCATCAAATGAGAAATGAATTATTCATTAGGGTGTATAATGAACTACCATCTCACAAACCGATATAACTCATTTCTCATCCGTATCTCAGAAGACTAGTTATAATGATAGTTAATATCTATATATGAAATTAATTAAATATTTATTATTATGAAATAATAATATATAATTTATGTTCTTACATTTCTATACACATAAAAATGATAACGTTATTCGTGTGTACCTGTGAACTATCACCTCCATGAAGCGATATGATTCATTTTTCTCACTAAATGACACGGGAGACATATATAACTATATTTCACTTATTAATATTTTATTAATTATATTATCATAATTATTTAATGATAAAATTATTATTATCTCCTTTCCATTATAACCATTATGAAATGGAAACATTACTCAATAGTATGTATGACCTATCAGCTCCATGATTAGAACCTAGATCATTTTTAATAACAATACATAATGGATTGATTTTAAAGTGTTTTTTATGTATAAAATTTATTATTATTTAAGTAATATTATTTTTCTAATGTTTTACTAATAACCAATTTGATTATTGACATTATACTAAATTCATTTTGGACTCATGTACAGAATATCATCAAAACATCTAATATGAACTTAAATAATTAATTATTTATTATAACATGATAAATAGTGATATTAAAGAAATAATAAATATTAATTTTCTTTCATTAATGTAAATAAATAAACTAATACTATTATTCACGTAATTATGCGGACCGCTCTGGTCCATTGCTTTGTAAAAATTTATTATTTGAATTTTTCCTGGAGGTCGTAGTGACTCATTTAGAGAGTTTTCCATTTTTCTAGTTTTTCAAATGGTTAAAAGAAATGGTGACTCACACTAATGACTCAAACTGGTGATTCTCTAATGATAGGTCATGAAAGTAGGTCACCATAGGTTAGTTGTCCGTTTTTGACACGTCCAATATTGACTCGTGCAACGGTTGGTCACCTAGTAATGAGTCATCCACCGGTAGCTCGTCAAAAATTGGGTCACCCAAAATTTAATCATCCAACAGTGGGTCACCAAATGGTTACTCATCCAAAGGTATCTCATTCAATGGTACGTCACACTAGTGATTCCTAGTGGTTACTCACCTTAGGGTGAATCATTTCCTAATGTTTTTTAAAATTCTATCTTTCCTCTAATTTTTTCATTTTAACCCCTTTAAAATGTTATTTTACATAAAATGTGTTTATTACCATATTTAATGGTTTTTGGATATTTTTGGAATCATATATATATTCTAAAAATCTAATGCATCATTTTACTTCCACACCACTTGGTCTTGCTTAAGATCTGCCGTTAATGGACTTCCAGAACCATTCCTTCCAATGAGTTTGTATCTGACCATTCTAAAGACAAGATACTACCTTCCTTGTGTTCTCCCATTTTTTCTTGGTAAATCCTAAACCTTTCTTCACCGAGGATTCATGTGTGTTTTTAGCCATTGAATTGTGTTTTCCCTAGAGGTTCTTCCTACTTCTTGTGCACCCCCTGTTTTGGCGTAATAAGGAACTTCTAATCATCTATAATTTGAGGTAGGGATTCCTTCAACTATATCATATTTTTTTATCATGATAGGTGGGTGTTTAAATGACTCCTTGTGAATATTGAGGAATACCAACAAATAATGATAATTTATTTGGTTTAATATCAAATTAAGGGGCTGAGAAAAGTGACATATGTTCTTCTTTGTTATTTGTTGATGTTGTAAATTGTATGGGAAATATGAAAAAATAAAATCATAGTCGTTGGGGGACTTTTTCTATTTATAATATTAAATATTTAATGAATTATGTGTTTTTTCTATTTTCATAGGACAATTAAATATGAAATTTTCTAACCACATACACCTGACTAATAAATGGATGCCCCAAGATCATACCTTATATGATAACCCCAGAAGTTAACAAGTGGAATTAATGAATGGATGAATTGTTATTTCTAAATATGTTTTGTTTGGTTAGTGTGTCATAGTAGTTGTGAGAAAATTTATGTATTTATGGGTGGATCGTAAGGTGAAATGGAATCTTAGATTGAGATATTGATTGATTAAGGAATGGATGGGAAGTGTTGTACAATGGGACTTACATTGGGTTATTATATGTTTACATTTTTGGATGTGATGGGTGTGGTGTGGTTATGTTGTAGGGCTACCGAGAATAGTTATGGTGAGATGTGTTACTAAGTTTAGATGTGAGTTGTGGGTTTATTGTGGTTGATATGATGGATTTAGCAGAATAAATATGAAGAGTGATGATTGTAGTGGTTAGTGTGGGAAAGTAAATCAAAGTTTTTCAATGAGTGGTATGTTGAAATCTTCACCCTGTGTCTCAGGAACAATGTACATTATGTTATTAATGGGTGTTAAATGGAGAGAAATGTAATGCTACTTTAGTTTATATGGCTCTTCACCTTATGAGATGTTTTTTTTGTGATTCATATTGTGGAGTGTGTTTAGTAGTTTCCCTATATATTTATGGAATGAACAAATTAATTGTTAAATAAAGAATGATGATTCATATAATAAATTGACTGTAGGTATGTTTTGATTTGTGACTTGTTGTGTGGTTTGTCATTTATAGCTAGTAGCAAAGGTGGTGTTTTGATTTTGTATTTTGTTTTGAAACCCATATGATGGGCTTGAGTGTTTGGTATCATATATATATACATGTATTTTCAATTGTTATTTCTATATGAACCCCATCCTAGTTGATCACTATCTGCCAAACATTCCCATTATCACAGGGGAGGGTGTCTTACCCAAACAATCAGGTGGGAGGATAGATGGCTGGCCACCCAGTTTTCCTTGTTCACTCTTCTAGGTGGGTATAACCAAATATTCTTTTGGGTGGTTTTGATTCGTGAGGCCCAGGAGTGTGCGGGGGAGTTTCATTTCCTAGGTGTCTTCAGGATAAGATGTTTCGTGTTTCCCATGTCTATTTGGGATGAGATGTTTTGTGTTCCTAGGTGACTTCGAGATATGATGTGGTATGTGTCCTAGGTGTCCAAATTTGATTCATAGTTTTTAGGATCAGGTGTGTGTGGGAGGGATGTGATGTGGTATGTGGCCTAGGTGTCTATAGGTGAGATGCGGTTGTGAAGCCTAGGTATTTAAACGTAAATTATGACGTGTTTCTTTCAGAAGAGGTGGTATTTGTAACAACCATTGTTTTTTTAAAAATAAATAGAAATTCATGGAACTTTGTTTTAAGTAGATATTTATAACTATCCTTTAAAACATAACTTTTCCACTTATATGTTTTGAATTTCAAAAAACTGTCATCTACAATTATGTTCAGTATGTTATTTGGATTCTGTTAGAACCAACATGTATTTTTGGTGAATAGTAACATACCCTAATGAATAGTAATATGAATATTAATATGACACTAATGAATAGTAAATTTTATTATTATTTTATTTTCTTAATTATTTAAGATAATAACATCCTGGTTAATTTTTCATCATGATATAGAAGTTGTTATAGAATTAGAATTGTTAAGTTCTGAAATAAGTATGATATTATTTAAAAATTAAATTAATTATATTTAGAAAATTATATTCAGAAAATGGAATTCATTTTTGAATTCTACACGTCGATAAATGATTAGGGTGAATTTTGGGAATTTTTCTAAAATAGTTGATTTTCGATGAATAGTAAAAAATACAGTTTTTAGTTTCGGTGAGTTAATGACATCATCAATGATGTAATAATGATGTCATAAATCTAGTAGAATTTTTTATAGTTAAATAAGATGTGAGGTGTCCCAAGTGGGTTATATAATGGGAAAATACTAAGGGAAAGCCCATGGTTTTGCAAATACCACCTATGAGGTGTCCCTTGGAAATTATTAAAATATTCATTTACTTTTCCTATAAATACCAACCCATTCCTTCATTAACATCTTTCCCAATTCCTACTCAAAGAATATATGGTCTCCATACCTTTATATTATTCCTCCCAAGGTTTCCTCAAGCCCCCAAGGTCCCAACCATCATGTTCTAAGAGTTACTCTACAGGGTAAGAAAATTCTAAATTTATTTCTTTTCCCATTCACATTCTTGTTTATATGGTATAACTTTAAATTTTCCAAAAATTATTCTTATTTTATTCTTATTCGTGATCTAATATATATTATTATTCATTTCTGGATGGTAGACCCCTGTCCCCTCTATTTTTAATATTTTCTAAAACCATGTTGCTTAGCCGTTATGCAGTAGATGTTTTGTAAGAGATTTCTCAATTATTCTTTTATTTTGAGTTCCTTTCTCATTATTTCATAATATATTCTTACCCAAGTGGAATTAAATCTATATAATCATTCATATTATGGATTTTATCATGTTAATGGAATATTTATCATCATTTTTCTTCTCCTCTACCACTTATTTAAGTAATAAAAACATTGTCTGTTATGCGTCGAATTACTGACATCGTGGACGATATGATTTCAATTTCCATTAGTTATTTCAAGTCTGGTCATTAAAACATTTATATGGTTGAACCAAGTTATAATATATGTTTTATGACTCACCCATGGTTCTGGAATTCTTTTTTACTCATGGTTCTAATTTATAAGACCAAACAAGGTTGTTATTACCAAAGAACCACTAAAATGATCTAAACGAACATCATTAATGTTTTAACTTATGAATCATCCTCATATTAAAAATCAAAATGATAAATGATATAAATTATGGTAATAGAAATATTTAAATACCTTTCGATTCCAATTCTTGAAATTTACTTCCAATCAACAAGAACATCCACCATGAACCAATCATGGAAATCATGTTAATAACTCACCCAGAAACAGTGCAAGGAGAAAAATACTAACAATTAAAGGTTGAAATGATGTTATGAAATGATAATATAATATGTTATAATCATGAAAATATTTCATTAAAATAATAATAAAAATATTTTAACCATTATACTGGAATTTTAAACAAGTTTGAAGTATGAAAAACCCGAGGTAAAAGAATTCCTAACATGATTTCCATTCTTTGGGTTAACATTCTACTTCATTAAATATGTGATTTTAAATTTTTTGTGAGATGGGTTATGTTTACATTATTTTTTATTATGTGTATTTATAGTATATATACATACTCCATCCACTCTATTAATTCTATCTTCAATTGTATGATATTTATAAGGGGATTTTCTTTAAAAATCATCTTTTTAAATTTGGTTTTACGAAATTCCAAAGTAATGTTTTTATGGAATTATTCATGTTGTATGATTATTTTTTTGTTCTTGTGAATTATTTATGATGAAGGGTGGGACATATATATACCTCTAATGCATTTGGTATGAGTATGTTGGAGGTCGGCCGTATGGTTACTCCAAGTGTAACTGTGATGGTTACTCAAAATAAGGTAGCAGTGAGGGTTACAGATTATAAAGAAGCCAAGTATGGTTACAAGATTATGTAAGTAATGCCCCAATATACCTTTATAATTATATTTATGTTCTCATGTTTTGTTTGTATCTTGTTTAATCTCATGTTACACAAAGTGAGAATATATGGGTGACAAGAATGTCTTTTGAAAATGTTTTCATACATTATGAGTATTCATGGACTAATGTGCTCTTTATTTTTTTAATCCCTTACTGAGATTCTGTGCTCATACCAGGTTTTCAAATGATTTTCACAGGTTAATGAATGTGTAAGACAAGGAAAGAATCCATGTTAAATGTTTAATAATTTTTCAGGAGTCTTGTTTTAGGTTTTAATGTTTTATATTTTGAAAAAAATGGAAACTGTTTTTATGGTATTCAATCTTTAATAATGTGTAATGTTATGAATGTATTTTCCTAATTCTTGGAAGCTCTAAACATGAAAAATCCTCAATTAAAAACGACGTGTTTTCTTGACTAAATTCAATATTATGTATGTAATAAGGCCGAGTCCTGATAGTTGGTATCAGAGGATGGTTTAGATAACCTTAGGGTTAGAGTGATGTTAATAGAATACCATAAATTATTTTCACTCTATGTTTAATTTGAAATGTTTTTGTATTTAAAGATTACCATGTTGATTCATCTAAGATATTTTTATTCAAAATGGTTGTCCTCAAAAGGAATAGGGATGCTGAAGAATAGGGGCACCAACAAAATGACATCCTTTTGGAACTATAGCCCAGAATGATAGGGATTGAAAATAAGCAGTTTGTGATAGTAATGGATCAGCTAATGTAAGCAATAAATAGTGGTGGAATCCAGGCAATAGAACCAATAGAGGTACCAAAACGGAAAATGACAGTAGTGGAACATTTTATGAGACAACATCCTCCTATATTCAATGGATCTTCTGACATAGTAGTAGCTGAAGGATGGATCAAAGCCCTTGAAAAGATATTCTATGTTATGGGATGTTCAGTCAATGAAATGGTAAGTCTTAAAATTTATTGTTTTGAAGGGTAAGTTGATCAGTGGTGGTCAATAGTAATAAATATCAGTGGTAGAGAGGATTTTGATGCCTTATACTGGGATAAATTTAAAAGTCATTTCCTTGAATAATATTTTCCTAAGGTGGTGCAACATAGAATGAAGAAGCAATTCATTTAATTGAAACAAAAGGAGGAAAATTCAATGGCTGTGTATGAAGTGAACTTCACCTGACTTTTGAGGTATGCTCCCAATCATATTCTAGATCTTGATAGAAAAATTGACCACTTTTACTCAAGATTGAAGCTAAGGTATCTAAGGGCGTTGGCCTCCCGTGAATTCAAAAGTTATGAGAAACATGACCGATGTGATGAGAGGGTAGAGATAGAGTTTATTGATGATCACGTGAATTTTGGAAACAAAGAGAAGAAGAGGTGCAGTTGGCAGGAAATGGATAATAATCAACCAAATAAATCTGATGGTAAGAAAATCCATTTTCCAGTTTGTGAAAAGTGTGGCAAGAAGAACCCTGGGGAATATCTTAGAAAAACTGGCAAGTGTTTTAAATGTGGTAAGTTTGGAAATATGGACCGAGATTGTAACAAAAATGGTCCAAAGAATAATCCTAATAAGTATGCTGTAAAGTGTTTTAAATGTGGTGAAATAGGTCATTATGCAAACGCCTTCTCAAAGAGATATCTGAATGATGCAAAGAAGCCCGAATACAAGAAGAAAGGTGTACTGAGATCCTTTATGACTACATCAGCAGATGTTGGGCCATCCAACATAGTTGTATTAGGTACTTTGTTTGTCCACTCAAATTTTTCTAATGTTTTGTTTGATACAGGGTCTACACATTCCTTCATCTCTGAGAAAGTTTCTAGAAAATTTGAAATATCACCTCAACAAATGAGACCCGAACATGTTTTTAAAACACCAGGGGAAATTATATAGAAAAGAGGAATTATAAGAATATTTCTATTGTGGTCTGTGGCAAGAATTTACCTTCAAACCTTCCTGTTTTACCCTTAGTCGAGATTGATGTTATTTTGGGGATGGATTGGCTTTATGATTATCTTGGAAAGATTGACTGTTTAGCTAAAGAAGTTGTTTTTCAAAAAGATTTTCAGTTTGTATACAGGAATGAACCCATAAAATTGAAAACATATCAGGAAGCTGAGAAACTATTGAAATATGGAAGTGAAATTTATCTTGACCATATTGTTGAAAAAGAGGGAAATATTCCAAATAATGATGTTCCAATGGTAAATGAGTACCCTGATGTTTTTCCCGAGGTGTTACCTGATGGAATACCAGATCGAGAAGTAGAATTCACGATTGACTTAGTTCCTGATGCTATGCCAATTTCAAAATCCCCATATCGTATGGCTCCAATAGAAATTCTTGAAATGAAAAATTATTTGCAGGATTTTCTTGACAAAGGCTTCATTCATCCTAGAACTTCACCATGGGGAGCCCCTATTTTGTTTTTTAAAAAGAAAGATGGTTCCACGAGACATTGCATTGATTATAGAGCATGGAATAACATCACTGTTAAAAACAAGTATCATTTTCCTCATATCAATGACTTGTTTGATCAGCTCATGGGAGCTTAGTAGTTTTCCAAGATTGACTTGAGATCCGGATACCATCAGCTGAATGTGAAAGAGGATGACATCCCAAAAACAACCTTTTGTATTAGATATGGGAATTATGAATTTGTTGTTATGCCATTTGGATTAACTAATGCACTTGATGTATTCATGAATCTTATGAATAAAGTATTTCATGAATTCTTGGATAAGTTTGTGGTTGTATTTATTGATGAAATTTTGGTATTTTCTAAAAATAAAGAGGAGCATGAAAAACATCTAAGGTTTGTTTTGAAATATATAAATGGAAAGAAATTGTATGGAAAATTCAGAAAGTGTGATTTTTTGTTGCAAAAGATTTCTTTTCTTGGGAACATTGTAAATAAGGATGGAATAATAGTTGATCCAGCCAAAAAAAAGTAGTTGATGAATTTCCAAGACCCACAAATGTTACATAGATTCGTAGTTTTGTTGGGTTAGTAGGATATTACGGATGGTTTGTTAAAAACTTTGCATGGTTAGCTAGCTCGATAACTAAGTTAACACAGAAAGGGGTTAAATTTGTTTGGACAGAAGAATGTGATGTTTGTTTTCAAGAACTGAAGAAGAGATTGGTGAATGCTCTAATTTTGTCCTTACCTTCCCAAAATGGTGAGTTGTTCGTCTACATTGATGCTTCATTGAAGGTAATTAGTTGTGTTTTGATGCACAATAATCATGTAATTTCCTATTCTTTGAGACAACTTAAACCATGTGAGCTAAATTATCCCACACATGATTTGGGATTGGCAGGTGTGGTTTTTTCTTTGAAAATTTGGAGGCATCATCGATACGAAACCAAATTCCAAATATATATTGACCATAAAAGTCTAAAGTATATATTCACTCAAATGGAATTAAACATGAGGTAGAGAAGATGGCTAGAACTGATAAAGGATTATGACTACACGATCAATTACCATCCTAAAAAAGAAAACAAAGTAGCGGATGCCTTAAGTTGGAAACATCACGCATCATTAACCATGTTACCTTTGGAACATGATCCCTTGATTAATGATTTGATGAATTTTGTCTTAGAAGTTGTTGGTGCAGAGAATACCTCTGTTTAGTTTTGGGTTTCAGTATAGTCTTCATTGTCAGACAGAATTAAGAAAGCGCAGAAAAAGGACCACTAGCTACAGAAAAATGTAGAATTTGCTAAAATGGGTAAGTTTCTAGAATTTAACCTTGATAGGAATTGTGTTTTATGATTTGTAAAAAGGTTGTGTGTGCCTAGTAATTCTTAGTTTATGAAAAATTTGTTGTGCGAAGCTCATAGTTCTCCATTTTATCTTCATCCTGGTAGTACTAAGATGCACAGAGACCTTCAGGAGGATTATTGCTGGGATGGAATGAAAAAAGATATTACCGATTTACCATGAAATGTTTGACATGTCAACAGGTTAAAGTAGAGTGAAAATTACCAAAGGGGATACTTCATCCTTTACCAGTCCCAGAGTGGACATGGGAGAATGTATTCATGGACTTTGTGGTGGGAATACCAAGGACTTCTCAAGGTAGCAATGCGATTTGGGTTATTGTTGATCGAATAATAAAGTCTACGTAAAGGATATTGTCAGGTTACATGGGGTTCCTCTTTCCATTGTATCTGACCGAGATCCCAGGTTCACTTATATCTTTTTTAAGGGAATTCAAAAGTCATTGGGCATAGAGTTAAATTTCAGTACAGATTTTCATCATCAATCGGATGGGTAGTCAGAATGTATGATTCAAACATTGGAGGATATTATTCGAGCTTGTTCAATGAACTATCAGGGATGTTGGGATCATTATCTTTCTTTGGTTGAGTTTTCTTATAATAACAGTTTTCATTCCAGTATTCAGATGGAACCTTTTGAGGCCTTATATGGGAAGCGGTGTCGGACTCCATCATTTTGGGATTATGTCGGTGAAAGAAAGTTGATGAGGCTAGAATTTTTAGAATAAGTGGCTAAGAAAGTGAGGATGATTCAGCAGCACATGAGGAAAGCTCGGAGTAGGAGAAAAGTTATGTAGATAGCAGAAGGAAATACTTCTCATTCGAGGTAGGTGACCTTGTTTTCCATTAAAATCTCTCCTAGGAAAAGTGTGACGTGTTTCAGTAAGAAAGGTAAGCTTTTTCTATGGTTCATTAGTCCTTTTGAAATCTTGGAGAAATTTAGAACAGTTTCATACCACGTATATTTCACTCTGAGCTTGTTTCCGGTATACAATGTTTCTCATGTTTTGATGTTGAGATAGTATGTTCCAGATTCATCACATGTCTTGAGCTCAGAAGCAGTTCTGCTGGAAGAGAACCTTTTTTATGAATAGAAAGTAGTTCAGATTTTTGATCGAAGGGAACAATTATTGTAGAATAAGCTAATCCACTAGGTAAAGGTTTCGTGGAGAAACCATATGGTTTAAGAAGCAACATGGGAGTCTGAAAATGCTATGAGGGAAAAATACCCTCAGTTGTTTAATAAGAAAGTAAAATTGCGAGGATGCAATTTCAAGAAGGTGGGGATAATGTAACACCACAAGATTTTATAAAAATTAATAGAAATGCATGGAAATTTGTTTTAATTATATATTTATAAGTAGTTGATAAATGGTTAGAGATAATTTTGGGAATTTTTCTGAAATAGTTGATTTTTAGTGAATAGTAAAAAAAAATACAGTTTTTAGTTTCGGTGTGTTAATGACAGCATTACTGATGTGATAATGATGTCATAAATCTACCGGACATATGTATAGTTAAATAATATGTGAGGTTCTCCAAATGGCTTATACCATGGGAAGATACCATGGGCAATCCCATGGTTTTGGAAATACCATCCATGAGGTGTCCCTTGGAAATTATTAAAATATTCCCTTACTTTTCCTATAAATACCAACCCATTCCTTAGTTAGATTCATTCCCAATTACTAATAAATGATTCTCTATCCTCCTTACCTTCACATTAGTCCTCCCAAGGTTTCCTCAAGCCCTTTAAGGTCCCAACCTTCATGTTATAAGAGTTACTCTACAAGGTAAGAAAATTCTCAATTTCTTTCTTTTCCCATTCAAGTTCTCTTTTAGGTCGTACAACTTTCAAGTTTATAGACCATGTTGTTATTTCCTTATTATTCATGATTTTATATAAATTATGATCTATTTAGGGATGGGAGACCCTTTTCCCCTATATTTTTAATTTTTTCTAAAACCATGTTGTGTAGCCATTAGGCTACTGAATTTTTGTAAGGGATTTCTCAATTATTATTTTATTATGAGTTCCTCTCGCATTCTTTATTCATCTCTTATTACCAAAGTGGAATTAAATATCCAAAATCATGTTTATTATGGATTTTATAATGTTATTGGAAAATTTATCATCATTGTTCTTCTCCTCTCCCACTTATTTAAGGAATAAAAACATTGTCCATTATGTGTCGAATTACTAACAACGTGGACAATGTGATTTCAATTTCCATTAGTTCATTCAAGTATGGTCATGAAACCATTTATATGGTCGAACCAGGTTATAATATATATTTTATAACTCACCCATGGTTCTATAATTCTTTTTTACTCATCATTCTAATTTATAATACAAAACAGGGTTGTTATTATCAAAGAACCACGAAAATGATCTAAACAATCATCATTAATGTTTTAACTTACGAATCATCCTCATATTAAACATCAAAATGATAAATATTATAAATTATGGTACTGGAAATATTTAAATATCTTTCCATTCCAATTATTGAATTTCACTTCCAATCGATAAGAACATCCACCATGAACCAATCATGAAAATCATGTTAAGAACTCACCCAAAAACCGTGAAAGGAGAAAAATACTAACAATTAAAGGTTAAAATAATGTTATGAAATGATAATATAAGATGTTATAAACATGAAAATATTTCTTTAAAATACTAATAACACTATTTTAACCATTATATAAGAAGTTTAAACAAGTTTTAAGTAATAAAAACCCGAGGTAAGGGAATTCTTAACTCGATTTCCATTCTTTGGGTTAACATTCTACTTCATTATTTATGTGATATTTAAATTGTTTGTGTGATGGTTTCTATTTATATTATGTTTTATTATGTGTATTTTCAGTATATATACATACTCCATCCACTCTATTAAGTCTCTATTCAATTGTAGGTTATTAATAAGGGGCTTTTCATTAAAAATCCACCTTTTAAATTTGGTTTTACAAAATTCCAAAGTGATGTTTTTATCAAATTATTCATGTTTTATGATTATGGTTTTGTTCATGGGAATTATTTATGATTATGGGTGGGACCTATATCTCCCTCCAATTCATTGGGTATGAGTATGTTGGAGGTCGGTCGTATGGTTACTCCAAGTGTCACTGCGATAATTACACGAAGTAAGGTAGCCGTGAGGGTTATAGATTATAAGGTAGCCAAGAATGGTTTCAAGATTATGTACGTAATTACCCAAGATACATTTATTATTATATTTATATTCTTATGTTTTTTATGGATATTGTTTAAATCTCATGTTACACAAAGTATGTATATATGGGTGACAATAATGTCTTTTGAAAATGTTTTCATACGTTACGAGTATTCATGGACTAATGTGCTCTTTCCTTATTTTTTCATCCCTTACTGAGATTTTGTGCTCATCCCAAGTTTTTAAATGATTTTCACTAGTTAATGGATGTGTAAGACAAGAATGGAAGCAATGTTAATTGTTGAAGAATTGTCAAGGAGTCTTGTTTTAAGTTTTAATGTTTTATATTTTGAAAAAAATGGAAACTATTTTTATTGTATTCACTCTATAATAATGTGTAATGCTATGAATGTATTTTCCTAATTATCTAAAGCTATTAACATGAAAAGATAATCTACAAAAAAGGAAGTGTTTTCTTGACAAAATTCAAGATTATATATGTAATAAGTCCGGGTCCTTATAGTTGGTATCAGAGGATGGTTTAGATAAACCTAGGGGTTAGGGTGATATTAATAGAATACCATAAATGATTTTCACCCTATGTTTAATTTGAAATGTTTTAGCTTTGAAAGATTACCATGTTGCTTCATCTAAGATATGTTTTTTCATAATGGTTTTCTAGTGAAGGAACATGGATACTGAAGAGGATAGGAACCAATAGAATGACATCCTTCTGGAACTATAGCCCGGAATGGTAGGGATTGGAACCGAGTAGTTTGTGAAAGTAATGGATCAACTAACGCAAGAAATAAATGGTGGTGGCATCCATGAAAGAGAACCCATATAGGTACCACAACAGAACATGAAAATAGTGGAACATTTTATGAGACAACATCTTTGTGCATTCAATAGATCTTCTAACCCAGTAGAAACTGAAGGATGGATCAAAACCCTTGAAAAGTTATTTGATGTTATGGAATGTTTAGACAATCAAAAGGTAAGTCTTGAAATTTATCGTTTTAAAGGGGAATCTAATCAGTGGTGCTCAATGGTAGGTAATATCATGGGTAGAGATGATTTGGATGCCTTATAGTGGGATGAATTTAAATGTCTTTTCCTTGAAAAATATTTTCTTAAGGTGGTACGACATAGAATGGAGAAGAAATTCCATGAATTTAAACAGAAGGAGGAAGATTCAGTGGCTGTGTATGAAGCGAACTTCACTCGACTATCAAGGTATTCTCAAAATCTTATTCTGGATCTTGATAGGAAAATCAACCGCTTTTACTTCGGATTTAAGATAAGGTATAGACGGGCGTTGGCCTCCCGTGAATTCAAAAGTTATAAGAAACTTGTCTGATGTGATGAGAGGGTAGAGATGGAGTTTTATTATGATCATGTGCATTTTGGAAAGAAAGGGAAGAAGAGGTCCAGTTGGAAAGCAATGGGTAATAATCAACCAATGAAATCTGACGGTATGAAAATCCATTTTCCAGTTTGTGAAAAGTGTGGAAAGAAACACCCTGGGGAATGTCTTAGTAAAACTGGGAAGTGTTTTAAATGTGGTAAGTTTGAAAATATGGCCTGATATTGTAATGAAAATTATCCAAATACTAGTCTAGATAAATAGACTGTAAAGTGTTTTAAATGTGGTGAAATGGGTCATTATGCAAATGCCTTCCCAAAGAGAGATCCGAATGATGCAAAGAAGCTAGACTACAAGAAGAAAGGTGTAGTGAGATACTTTGCGACTACGTCAGCAGATTTTGGGTCATCCAACAAAGTTGTATCAGGTACTTTGTTTTTTCCCTCATATTTTCTAATGTTTTGATTGATACGGGGTCTACACATTCCTTCATCTCTGAGAAATTTTCAGGTAAATTAGAAATATCACCGCCAAAATTAGACCCGAACATGTTGTTAAAATACCAGGGGGAAATGTTATATAAAATATGATTCATAAGAATCTATTTATTGTGGTATATGGAAAGTCTTTACCTGCTTTCCTTGTTGTTTTACCCTTAGTCAAGTTTGATGTTATTCTGGGGATAGATTGTCTTTCTGATTATCATGCTAAGATTGACTGTAGAGCTAAATAAGTTTTCTTTCAGAAAGAGTTTCATTTTGTATACAAGAATGAACCCATACAATTGAAAACATATCAGGAAGCTGAGAAACTATTGAAGGATGAAAATTAATGTTATCTTATTCAGATTGTTGAAAAAAGGAACTATTCAAAATAATGATGTGTCAGTGGTAAATGAGTACCCTGATATCTTTCCTGATGAGTTACCTAGTGTCATACCTGATCGAGAAGTCAAATTCACAATTGACTTAGTTCCTAATTCTAAGGCAATTTCAAAACCCCCATATCGTGTGGCTCCAATAAAAACACTTGAATTGAATAATTAGTTTCAATATTTTCTTGACAAAGGCTTCATTCGTCCTAGCACTTCACCATGGGGATCCCTGTTTTTTTTTAAAAATAAAAATGGTTCCATGAGACTTTGCATTGAATATAGAGCATTGAATAACATCATTGTTAAAAACAAGTATCCATTGCCTCATATCGATGACTTGTTTGATGAGCTCTAGGGAGCTCAGTAATTTTCCAAGATTGACTTGAGATCCAGTTACCATCAGCTGAATGTGAAAGAGGATGACATCCCAAAAACAGCCTTTTGTACTAGATACATGCATTATGAATTTGTTGTTATGCCATTTGGATTAATTAATGCACCTACTGTATTCATTAATCTTATGAATAATGTATTTCATGAGTTCTTGTATAAGTTTGTGGTTGTATTTATTGATGACATTTTTGTATTTTCTAAAAATGAAGAGAATCATGAAAAACATCTAAGGGTTGTTTTTCAATCTATAAAAGGAAAGAAACTATATGGAAAATTCAGAAAGTGTCATTTTTGGTTGCAATAGAATTCTTTTCTTGGGAACATTGTAAATAAAGATGGAATAACAATTGATCCGGACAAAAAAAGTAGTTTATGAATGGACAAGACCCACACATGTTACCGAGATTCGTAGTTTTCATGGGTTAGCAGTTTATTACCAATGGGTTGTTAAGAACATTGCATGATTATCTAGCCCAATAACTAAGTTAACACTGAAAGTGGTTAAATTTGCTTGGACAGAGTAATGTGATGTTTGTTTTCCAGAACTAAAGAAGAGATTGGTGAATGATCCATTTTTTGCCTTACCTTCCCAAAATGGTGAGTTTGTCATCTAGAGTGAAGCTTCTTTTAACGGACATGGTTTTGTTTTGATGCAGAATGATGAGGTAATTGCCTATGATTTGAGACAACTTAAACCTCATGAGCTAAATTATCCCGCACATTATTTGGAATTTGCAGCTATGGTTTTTTCTTTGAAAATTTGGAGGCATCATCTCTACAGAACCAAATACCAAATATATACTGACCATAAAAGTCTAAATCATATATTCAATCAGAAGGAATTAAACATGAGGCAGAGAAGATGGATAGAACTGATAAATGATTATGACTGCATGATCAATTACCATCATGGAAAAGAAAACAAAGTAGGAGATGCCTTGAGTCGGAAACGTCATGAATCATTAACCATGTTATGTTTGTAACATGACCCCTTGATTAATGATATGTTTAATTTTATTTTAGAAGCTGTTGGTGTAGGGAATACCTTGGTTTTGTTTTAGGTTTCAGTACAGTCTTCGTTATCAGATTGAATTATGCAAGCGCAGAAAAAAGACTGCAAGCTACAAAAAAAGGAAGATTTGGTTAAAATGGGTAAGTTGCCTTAATTTAACCTTGATAAGACTTGTCTTTTAATATTTGGAAAAAGGTCGTCTATACCTAGTGATTCTCAGTGGAATAAAGATTTGTTGTACGAATATCATAGTTCATTATTTTATATTCATTCTGGTAGTACTAAGATGTACAGAGACCATCGAGAGTATTATTGGTGGGATGGAATGAAAAGAGGTATTGATGATTTTACCATGAAATGTTTGAAATGTCAACAGTTTAATGAAGAGTGACAATTACCAAAGGGGATGCTTCAGCCTTTTACAGTGCCAAAGCTGAAATGGGAGAATGCATTCATGGGCTTTGTGGTGGGACTACCATGGACTTCTCGAGGTAATAATGTGATTTGGGTTATTATTGATTGACTAACAAAGTTTTCACATTTTCTTTCTATTCAAGTTACTTTCACTTTGTAACAGCTTTCTCGATTGTACCTCAAGGAGATTGTCAGGTTACATGGGGTTCCTCTTTCCATTGTATCTAACTGAGATCCCAATTTCACTTCTAACATTTGGAAGGGACTTTAGACGTCGTTGGGAACAAAGTTAAATTTTAGTACAACTTTTCATCATCAATCAGATGGGCTGTCAGAATGAAGGTTTCAAACATTGGAGGATATGCTTCGAGCTTGTTCAATGGAATATTAGGGAAGTTGGGATTAACATCTTTATTTAGTTGAGTTTTCTTATAATAATAGTTTTCATTCCAGTATTCAGATGGCACATTTTGAGGCCCTCTATGGGAAGCGGTGTCAGACTCCAGCATTTTGGGATGAAGTCGGTGAAAGAAAGTTGATGGGGCCAGAATTGGTAGAAGAAGTGGCTGAGAAAGTGAGGATGATTCAGCAGGACATGAGGACAACTCAGAGTAGGAAGAAAAGTTATGCAGATAATAGAAGGAAATACTTCTCATTTGAGGAAGGTGACCATTTTTTCATTAAAATATATCCTTGGAAAAGTGTGATGCATTTCTATAATAAAGGGAAGCTAAGTACACAGTTCATCGGTTCTTTTGAAATATTAGATAAATTTGGAATAGTTGCATACCGCATAGCTTTGCCTCCGATATTGTTTCAGGTACACAATGTTTTTCATGTTTCGAGGTTGAGAAATTATGTGCTAGATTCATCACATGTCTTGATCTTAGAAGTAGTTTAGCTGGAAGAGAACCTTTCTTATGAAGAGAAACCAGTTTAGATTCTTGATCAAAGGGAACAAGTACTGCAGAATAAGGTAATCCACCAGGTAAAGGTTTTGTGGAGAAACCACATGGTTAAAGAAGCAACATGGGATTCTGAAAATGCTATGAGGGAAGAATACCCTCAGTTTTTTAATAAGTATGTAAAATTGCATGGACACAATTTCAAGAATGTGGGGATAGTGTAACTCCCCATTATTTTCAAAAACAAGTAGAAATTCATGGAACTTTTTTTTAAGTAGATATTTATAACTACCCTTTAAAACATAAATTTTCCACTTCTGTGTTCATAATTTCAGGAAACTGTCATCTACAATTGTGTCCAGTATGTTATTTGGAGTCTATTAGAACCAACTTGTTTTTTTGGTGAATAGTAACATACCCTGATGAATATTAATATGAATAGTAATATGACCCTAATAAATAGTAAATTTTATTATTATTTTATTTTCTTAAGGATTTAAGATAATAATATCCTGGTTAATTTTTCATCGTGATATAGAAGTTGTTATAGAATTATAATTGTTAATTTTTGAATTAAGTATGACTTTCTTTAAAAATTAAAATAATAACATTTAGAAAATTATTTTCAGAAAATGGACTTATTTTTTTAATTATTCATGTCGATAAAATTTTTAGGGTGAATTTTGGGAATTTTTCGGAAACAGTTGATTTTCGATGAATAATAAAAAATACATTTTTAGTTTCGGTGTGTTAATGATATCATTAATGATGTAATAATGATGTCATCAATCTGGTCGACTTGTGTATAGTTATATAAGATTTGAGGTGTCCCAAGTGGATTATAACTTGGGAAAATACAATGGGCAAGCCCATGGTTTTACAAATACAACCCATGAGGTGTCCCTTGGAAATTATTAAAATATTCCCTTACTTTTCCTATAAATACCATCCCATTCCTTCATTAAATTCATTACCAATTACTATGTAATAAAGCTCTGGCCTCATTACCTTCATATTAGTCCCCCCATGGTTTATTTAATCCCCCCCCCAAGGTCCCAACTATCATGTCTTAAGAGTTACTCTACAAGGTAAGAAAATTATCCATTTCTTTCTTTTCCCATTCAAGTTCTATTATATGTGGTATAAATTTCATGTTTCCAAACAATAATCTTTTTTACTTATTATATGTGATCTAATATATATTATGAGTCATTTCTAGATGGGTGAACCTTGTCCCCTCTATTTTTAATATTTTCTAAAACCATGTTGTGTAGCCGTTAGGCTGCCAAATTTTTGTAAGGGATTTCTCAATTATTCTTTTATTTTGAGTTCCTTTCCCATTCTTTCTTCATCTCCTCATAACCAAGTGGAATGAAATATCCCGAATCATATATATTCTGGATTTTATCATGTTCATGGACAATTTATCATCATTGTTCTTCTCCTCTCCCACTTATTTAATGAATAAAAACATTGTCCGTTATGTGTCGAATTACTGACATTGTGGATGATGTGATTTCAATTTCCATTAGTTCTTTCATGTCAGGTCATAAAACCATTTATATGGTTGAACCAGGTTATAATATATTTTTTATGACTCACCCATGGTTCTGGAATTTTTTTTCTCATGGTTCTAATTTATAAGAAAAAACAAGGTTCTTATTATCAGAGAACCACTAAAATGATCTAAACGAACATCATTTATGTTTTAACTTATGAATCATCCTCATATTAAACATCAAAATAATAAATGATATAAATTATGGTACTATAAATTTGTAAATACCATTCCATTCCAATTATGTAATTTCACTTCCAATCGATAAGAACATCCACCATGAACCAATCATGGAAATCATGTTAAGAACTCACCCAAAAACAGTGCAAGGAGTAAAAGACTAACAATTAAAGGTTGAAATGATTTTATGAAATGATAATATAAGATGTTATAAACATGAAAATATTTCATTAAAATACTAATAACACTCTTTTAACCATTATACAGAATTTTAAACATGTTTAATGTAAGACAACCCCGAGGTAAGGGAATTCTTAACCAGATTTCTATTCATTGGGTTAACATTCTACTTCATTATTTATGTGATATTTAAATTGTTTATGTGATGGTTTATGTTTATATTATGTTTTATTAAGTGTATTTACTATATATATACATACTCCATCCACTCTATTAAGTCTCTCTTCAATTGTTTGATATTTATAAGGGGATTTTCTATAAAAATCCTCTTTTTAAATTCAGTTATACAAAATTCCAAAGTAATGTTTTTATGGAATTATTCATGTTGTATGATTATGTTTTGGTTATTGGGAATTATTTATGATTAAGGGTGGGACCTATATCTCTCTTCAATTCATTGGGTATGAGTATGTTGTAGGTCGTCCGTATGGTTACTCCAAGTGTAACTGTGATGGTTACACAAAGTAAGGTAGTCGTGAGGGTTACAGATTATAAGGTAGCCCAGAATGGTTACAAGATTATGTAAGTAATGCCCAAAGATACCTTTATTATTATATTTATGTTCTCATGTTTTGTCTGGATCTTGTGTAAATCTCATGTTACAAAAAGTAAGTATATATGGGTGACAAGAATGTCTTTTGAAAATGATTTCATACATTATGAGTATTCATGGAATAATGTGCTCTTTCCTTCTTTTTTTCTTCCCTTACTGAGATTTTATGCTCATCCCAATTTTTTAAATGATTTTCATATGTTAATGGATGTGTATGACAAGGAAGGAAACCATGTTAAATGTTTAAGAATTTTTAAGGAGTCTTGTTTTAAGTTTTAATGTTTTATATTTTGAAAAAAATATAAACTATTTTTATGGTATTCAATCTATAATATTGTGCAATGTTATGAATGTATTGTCCAAATTCTCTAAATCTCTAAACAAGAAAAGATCCTCAATAAAAAAGGAAGTGTTTTCTTGACTAAATTCAAGATTATTTACGTAATATGGATAGGTCCATATAGTAGTGCCAATACATTTTTCATTAGGGTGTGAGAGTGATTAATCAGTTGGAAAGTGGTGTGGGGTACCCTACTATTGATCTTCTTACTATATTAATTTACATGACATTCATTACTTGGTGAGGATTCCTTAGTAAGTTCAGGATGGCTAGAATACCTTGTTGGGTGTTTTCGGTTCTTTTGTTTTCTCAGATGATAATTATTATGATTCTCCCAATTATGCATGAGATACTTCTATTTTTTATACTAAGTATACTTGAATGATCACCCTAAGTATGTAAAACTAATATCTTGTTTCCATGGGGACTACATGTACTGTTTTAAGCATTACTAGCTCAAACATTGGGATAGTTTCTATTTCACTACTTACCCTAAATTTTTTTTTATTTCTCATGGAGTATTTATTGTGTTTGTAACATCTTTATTTTAAACATGCATGTGGAAGGGATTTTGGAGTTCTTTAATATATCGTACTAGGAGTTTTTTGGGATGTACCATATTATTTCCCGATCTTGTTTACTATAAAAGGGTAATGTCTGTCATTTTGTGAGATTTTTATACCCTTGGTGCTAGTTACCACCCATGTTTCTATTGGAGGAACAACTCAGGGGTCATTATCTCTCATTCTCTATTTCCTGCATAGGAGAGGAATCATTAGAGGGAGTAGGTCAAGACAGAATGTTTCCCTAGGCTTATAGTTTAGATATAAGATGAATTTTTGAGTTAGGCACTGTGAGGATTGAATGGGTTGGTAGGGAAACATTTTTAGGTGATATTGGTTTTTGACATAGGACATGGAAGACAAACTATGAAATTAGATTTATCCCCCTGTGATCCTATGCAAGGACTTTGATCCTACCGAATGATCATGTGAAGCTATAATTTTTTTATGTTAGAGGCCATCAGAAATTTACATGCATCCTAATGACTTGTCTTCTTTTATGAATTTTATGTTTTAGGGAATTTTAAATCAATAAGAAATGAGTTACATGAGTTAAAATGAATCTTAAATAAAATTGCATGCTACATGGGATTTGGAATTCATTATTTACCTTTTCAAATATGGAACCCGGTCATTGTCCACATGCGGTTTAGGAAGTTGAGGCTCAGATGGCTGACCTGATTGATTGACGGAGGGTTAATACAATGGAGGAGGATGACCAGTGGTAGAGAACATTACGTCCTTTATAGTGGTAGAATCTACAAATTTATGGGGAAAGGGTTTTAGACATGGAAATAGAGAGCTATATCTGTGAGTTTTAGATCACATTCATCTCTATTTGGCCCCAAAGGATTACTAGGTTCTTTTGTAAATGATCCAGAAATGGGGAGTTTCTCTTCTGTGTTGGACACTAACCCCCGGTGATAAGAAAAAAGTTTTATGTATTGTGTGTAGATTTCAAGGAGTTTTGAGTAGAATTCCTTTCACTGAACATGAAGTCCAAGAAGAGGTAGGAGTTAGTCTCCCTATAGCCGGGGAGTATGTCAATACAAGAGATGGGGATCAAGTTAAAGGATATTTTTCATTTTCTCCAGATATCTTTTCCTATGAGGAGTCTCGTGCATGACTCATAGAGGAGGCACTTCATCTTTATATCTAGTACGCAGCTACTCAATTTATGTTTATGACTTACTTTGAGTTCCAGAAAATGAAGGAGGTGATTGAGTAGATGAAATAATGAAGAGTTATTCTAAGATAGGGGATCCAATAGGGTTCTTCGAGAGGCAGGTTTACCAATAGTAGGTCTTAAGCACCAGGGCCTTCTAGGTTTCAACTAGTGGAGAGTTGACCTCAGCATTTTCCATTTCAACATTTTGGTCCTCAAGCCTTTACAATGGGCTTGGGGATGATGTGTTTCATCGATGGAGTCTGTGGGAATATTTAGAACCAGTGTCCAGTGGCTGTTCAAGCTCAGTATGGTAGAGTTGGATAGGTTCTGCACCAGACTATACAGTAGTTCCCAGCTATGCCATTTTAGTAGAAGGAAAATAGTCTCATTCTCAAACAAGGGGAGATAGAGTAGGTAGAGGCCAACATTAGGGTATTCCTCAGGGATCTAAAATCGGACATGGTCGGGGAGAAAGTATCCATAAAAGGGAAAGAGAAGCTGAGTGTGGTTAGTTACATGCATCAGAGGCATCATTTCCAACATGGCTAGAAATCATTCTATGTACGATCAACCTGTTTAGTACCCAAGATTGTGATTTTTTTTGATTCAAGATATTTTCAATTCAGTGTTTCACCCAATATATCCCATGCTATGAGACTATATTTAGAGAGGATTCACGTTCCCCTGGTGTTGAGTACACTAGTAGGAGGCCAGACCATCATGTTTGATGTGTTCCGGGTATGTAGACTAAGGATGAGACCTCATCTGTCCCATAGGAATATATATTTTTTTCTACAGATACAGGCATATGATGTCATTATCAGAATCAAATCATTGTATTCTATGAATTCCATTATTTAATGAATCTTGATAAGAGTCATGTTTTCAGATGTGGATAGTCAAAGTGCAGCTTTCATCGGTGATCCAGATGTTAGGTGGGTGATCGGCGTGCAGAGCATCTTCTTTCCTTGTTGGCAGAGATGTTAGTGGAAGTAGTAGACACTAAAACACTTAGCGTTATTAGTGAGTTCATGAATGTTTTTCCTAAAGATGATGTGACTCTACCACCTCGATGTGATGTTTAGTTTAGGGTAGACCTGAAACCTAATGCTTCCCGGATTTTTATGGCTCCTTATCAGATGAAACATTCTATGTTGTGGGAGTTGAGGATATAAATTAATGAATTGATGAAGAAGGGATTTATCCCGACCATTGCATCACTATGGGGGTTGATCCGGTGTTGTTTTCAAAGAAGGATGATTATGGTATAAGGTTGTGTATATAATACCATAGGTTAAATCGGTTGACGATCAAGAATCACTAACCTCTACCGGGGATAGACGATATTTTCGACCAGTTGAAAGGAAGAATTTGGTATTCTATGATCAATCTACAGTCTCGATATTATCAATTGAGCATGAATGAGGGATATATCTGGAATTATTCTTTCATATGTAGGTATGGGTACTTTGAGTTCGTAGTCCGGCCATTCAGTGTTACGAACACACCATCCATATTCGTGGGGATTATGAACACTATCTTACATGAGTTTTAGTAACATTTCGTCTTCATATTCATCAATGAAATATTGATCTACATGAATTCATAGTTGGATAATACCGAGAATCTAAGGACTATCTTACAGGTCCTTCAACACCACCATCTCTATGAGTATCTATTAAAGTGAATGTTCTAGACACGATAGGTTTATTTCTTTAGACAAGTCCTATCAAAGTAGGGTGTATCAGTGGACCCAGTGAAGTTCATGGAATTTTTTTCTTGGAAAGCACCAAAAATGTTGTAGAGGATTGTAGTTTTGTCACTTTGGAAGGATATTACTGGATATTTGTACCCAATTTCTCTCAATTTGCATCTTTTTTGATAGCTCTACCAAAAATAGTACAAGGATTTTTTGTGGAGAGACATGTTCCAGGAAAAATTTGGCTATATGAATGGGAATTTTCTTATTTCTCCATTTCACCTATTTCCAGAGGAGGGTGTGATATTCGAGGTGTTTTGTGATGCTTCCCATCCATGCTTGGGATGCATGCTGATGAAGTTGTGTGGTGTTATCTTTTCTGGGTCTCTTCAGTTATGTCCCCACAAAAATAACTATGCCACCCATGATTTAGAGCTAGTAGTGGTCATATTTGAGATGATTTTGGGGAGACATTAAATCATTGTGGAGTGATTTGTGGTATTAATAAATCACAATATATTGAGGTATATCTTTTCACAACATGATATAAAATTGAAACAATGGAGGTGGATGGAGTTTCTTTTTTACTATGATTTCAAGATCTTATACACCTTAGGGAACAGAAATGTTGTGGCTGACGCCTTGAGCAGGAAGTCATAAAAGGAGGTAGTTCAGGAATCTGCAGACACTTGGAAAGTAATGGAGGAGTTATCATCCTTGCACTTAGATGTAGGAATGGATGGAAGCAGAGGTTTTTTTTTTAGATGATGATGTAGTCTTCTCTGATGCAGCAGTTGGAGGAGTATTAGTTGGGAGACTCAGAGGTAAAGGTGATAGGTGATCGTGTTGGCCATGGTGATGCTCCATAGGGATGGTCAAAGGATGGTAGGAATTGGATATTAATCCATGTAAGGCTAATTTTTATAGTGGATATTCATGAGGTAGTCCTTCGTGAGTTTTATAGTTCACACTTTGCAGTACACTTAGGAGATTACAAGATATACAATGGATTGATGATGCAGTTTAGGTGGCCGGGGATGAAAAATGTAGTGGATGAGCTTGTGGAAAATTGCATTGTGTGACAGTAGGTGAAGGTTTAACACCGTGTTCTAGGGGTTTTTTTACAGCCATAGATTTTACCAACTGTAATTGGGATGACATCTCAGTGGATTTATTCACAGGGTTACTGAGGAATCCAGGAGGCTATAATGTTATCGGGGTAATAGTGGTTTAGTTGAAAAAATAGGTCCACTTATTGATAATCAAGGAGCTAGGAATAGAAGAATCCTTAACAAAGAGGTATATGGATGAGGCGGTGAAATCGCATGGAGTTCCAAGATCCATTATCTTGGATCAGGATACATATTTTACCTCACAAGTCTAGAGGGGATTGGAACATGCTTTTGGAATTCGGTTCTTCCCCAACACTGCCTTACACCCTTAAAAAGATGGGCCAATAGAACGGACTATACAAATGATGGATGATATGTTACCAGCATGTGTCTTATATTTGGAAGATCTTGGGTATGACACTTGTACTTGGGGGATTTTTCTTATAATAATAGAAATCACTCTTATATTGGAATTTATCCATTTGAATTATTGTTTAGAAGACTGTGTCATTAAAAATTATGGTGGAAAAAAGTATGGGGAGAAAGCTTTCCTTGGCCCTAATTTAGTGCAGAGCATGATAGAGAAAGTTTATCTCGTTCATGATGGGATGAATGCAGAAAATGATCGATAGAAGTCATATGTTGATCATTTGAGGAGGCCCTTGGAGTTCAAGGTTTGAGACCATATGTTCTTGAAGGTTCCCCAAGATATGGGAAGTGGATGTTTTGAATAGGGAGTAATATTTCTCCTAGGTTTATCAGACCCTTCAAGGTGTTGAGGCATGTTGGAAAGGTGTAATATTAGTTAGTACTACCACCATAGTTGGAGAGGAACCAATAAATCTATAAATTCTCTATACTTCATCGATATATTCACGATGAATCCCATGTCATAGACTTAGGATAATTAGATATCTAAGATGACGTGACATACATGGAGTGACCAGTAGAGATCTAGGATCTTCAGAAGAAGGTGCTACGTGGATGGACCATTCCACTGTTTCATGTGTTGTGGATACATGGTGTCATAGAGGAGAGTACTTGGGAGTGAGAAATGAAAACACGTACCCAGTACCCGGAGTTGTTTTGAGTTTTTAACTCTTGTGTTTTGGTTTAAAATGCAATTTTTAAACCTATTTATCTATTAGATGAGTTGTTTCCTTTTTTATGATGTGTGATAAGTCCTAACATGTGAATAGGGGGGCACCAGATTCTTAATTGAGACACATTAATTTAAATGCGATAAAATCCTCGGGGGTGAGTCAATGCAAACTAGAATGAATAATATCGTAACATGGGGGAAGGAATTCCCTAATTCACATGTTTTTATAGTATGGTTGTTGTGTTTGTGTGGTGTTCCTTATAGTTATTTGTGTTAAAAGATATTAGAGGCGTTCTTGGATTTAGATTTTTCTACTATAGAATTTAAAAAAACCGGATGGTTTATCATTGTACGTTGATGTGTTTTGGTTGCTAGAGGTGTTTCAAGTGTAGTGAGATCCATGAGAGGTATCTCACAGGGTATTTGTTCAGAACCCTCTTTTTTCTTTTGGTTTTGGTTTTGAATTCATTTAGGTGATAATAGATTGATAGGTATCTAATGTAATGGATCAGGCATCTCTGTTCAATTACATTGTGAAAATTCAGTGTTTTCTGTGTTATGGGAGGTCATAGTTACTCATTTAAAGAGTTTCCTAGTTTTTCAATTTTTCCAATGGTTGGTGGAGATAGTGGCTAACACCAGTGACTCACAATGGCGAGTCCCTAATGGTAGGTCACAATAGTATTCCACTAGTGGTGATTATTCCAACATTGACTCATCCAAAGGTAAATCATCTAATGGTGGGTCACCCAATGGTGACTAATCCACTAGTAGCTTATACATTGGTGAATAACCCAACTATGACTCATCCAACGACGACTCATCCAATAGTGGGTCACCCAATGGTGACTAAACCATCGGTAGCTTTTCCAATGGTGAGTCGCACTGGTGGATCACACTAGTGACCCCAAGTAGTGAATCACTTATTGGTGAGTCATTTCTATACATTTTTTAATGTTCTTGTTTTCCAACAGTTTGTTTAGTTTCACCCCTTTGATGTTTCCGTTGATGTAAAATGACTTTCATAACATATTTAATGGTTTTTGGATCTGTTTCAAATCATATATATCTTTTAAAAACTTGAATATTCATTTGAATTCCAAAACATGTGATCTTGGACTTGATCTACCTTTGATGGACTTTAAAACCCGTTATTTCCCTTGATTTAGGATCTAGCATTTCAAAATCCAAGATCCTCTCTTCATTGTGCACTCCCATTTTCTATTGGTTGGACCTGAACCTTTATTCCTTGAGGAGTCGTGCATTTTTTAGACTTTGGATCTCATTTTCTATGGAGTTTCTTCTTCTTACATGAACACCCCTTGTTTTGACATAATAATGAAGTACATATCATCTGTGCTTCGAGGTAGTGATTCCTTCATCTCTATTTATTTGGTATCATACAAGGTGATTGTATGAATGTCTCCTTGTGATGATTACAGAATACCAAATAAATAAAAATAATTTTATCAGTTAATGATCAACATGTGGGGATGAGAAAAGTGACTTATGTTATGATTTGTTATCTTTTGAGGTTGTGAATTGTATAGGCTATATGCCTGCTGAAAATCATGGCCATTACGGATAATTCTCTACAAATGGGATGTGGTCTGGAATGAATGATGTTTTTTTGTTTTTCATCAAACACTTTTTTATGTTTTGTGTGTTTTTTTGGAAAGTGAAATAGAATCTCATTTTGAGAGATTGATTGATTATGTAATGTATGGGATGTGTTGTGGAGTGGTATTGATATTGGTTTCTGATATGTTAACATTACTGGATGGGCTGGGTGTGGTGTGGTTATGCAATAGGGCTACTAAGAATGGTTGTGGGGAGATGTGTTACTGAGTGGATATGTGAGTTGGGTGTTTATTGTGGTTGTGATGATGGATTGGGTGGAATGGATTTGAAGAATGATGGAGGTGGTTATGAGTATGGGTAATTCTCCCAGATTTACTCGATGAATACAATGTATAAAGATTCAACCTATGTATCAAGATCAATGTATGTTATGTTATAAAGGTTTGATAAATGGAGAGGAATAAAAAGATACTTTATTATATATATCCCTCGTCATTATGATATGACTTTGGTTTTGATTCTTATTGTGTATTTTGTTTACTAGTTTCCCGGATAATGATGTAATGGACAAATGAATTTTTTAATAATGAATGATGATTGGTTAAATGAATTGGATGAGGGTATTTTTTGAGTTGTGAGTTGTTGTGTGGTTTTTCATTTAGAGGTAACAGTAAAGTTGGTGTTGTGATTTGGTTGTTGGTTGGAAACCTATAGGTTGGGTTTGAGTGTTCGTTCTTATATATATACATGTATTTTCATTTGTGATTCTTATACGCACCCACCCTAGTTGAGCACTATGTGTTGAGGACCCCCATTGTCATGGGGAAGGGTGTCTTCTCCCAACACCCCAATGGGAGGATGGATAGATGGACACCCACTCTTACCTACTCCCTCTTCCAGGTGGTGATAGCCCAAGATTCTTTGGACATATTATGATTTGTGGGGCCTAGGTGTGTGCATTCGATTTGTGTTTCCCAAGTGTCTTCAAGATGAGATGTGTTGTGTTTCCCAGGTGTCTTCAGGACGAGAAGTGTTGTTTTCCTAGGAATATTCTTGATGTGATGTGGTTTTTGTCCTAGGTGTCTACGAGCAAGACAAATTTGTGAGGCCCAGGTGTGTACGGGTGGGATGTGACGTGGTATGTGGCCAACGATTATGAAGGCAAGATACAGCTATGCAGACCATCTGTGTGTGGGTGGGTTGTAATGTGGTTCTTTCAAAAGAGTTGATAGTGCCAGGAATTTTTTTAGTTAGGGTGTGAAAGTGGATAATCAATGAGAATGTAGTTTGGGGTACACTACTAATTATGTTCTTACTAAATTACTTTACATTACTTGCATTACTTGGTGAGCATTCCATGGTAATGTGGAGATGGAATGAATACCTTGTTTGGTGATGTTGGTTCTTCTATATTTTCATGGTTCAATTAGTATGCTTCTCCCAATTTTTCACATGAGACTTTGGTTTTTCTTAATTAGTACAATTTTATTCTAACCCTATGTATATAAAAATGCTTTAAGGATTCCAAGAGGACTATTTGGACCATGTTGGGAATTACTACATCAGACTTTGGGATAGTTGTTGTGTCACTACTTAGCCTTACATTTGGTATTTAACTTGGACTTTTTATTGTATTTTTAAAGTATTTATTTTAAACATGCATATGGAAAGTGTTTTGAATTTATTTTATATATAGTACATGGAGTTGTTTTGGGAAACACAATCTTATCTCCAGATCTTGTTTACTATAAAAGGGCAATTCCTCTAATTTTTGTGAGATTTGTATACCCTTGGTACTAGTCACCACCCTAGGGACTACTAGAGGTTGGACTCGAGGGGTCATTATATATATTTCTCCATTTCTAGTTCATAAGGGTAATCATTGGATGGAATGGGTCATGACAATTTAGGAAGATAAAAATTTTACGTGACGAGTGAGACTCAAGGTAAGGGATGTTTGTCTCAATTTTATTTCTTTCAGAAAATTATTGATGTTATGCATATTTATTCTCTTATAAGGTGTATAAAAATATTATTTGATATCAAATATCAATAATATACAAATTATTATTATATTTAATGTTTAATTTCATTGTATTATGGATTTTATCAATCAAGAGTTTCTAAAGTAATAAAGGAAATTTCATTGAAAAAAATCCTATTTTATGGTTTTTCATCAAAATATTATTCTTCCATGTCCATGTTTTTTAATTGATATTCAGAATATGTTATTCATGTTTTGGTTCTTGGACATCATAAACTGTGGGTGCACCCAAATATCACCAGGGGAGCCTGTTATAGCTTAAATGATGGGTGCGACCCAATAACACTCCAATACATTGGGTAATGATTTTTTTCTCCGGAGAATTATATTATAAGTCAACGATATGGTCATTCCAAACTATAATGGTTATATATAGGTTATATTTGATGATTTTGCAGGGTAACAACATGAATTTTATATGATATCTAATTATTTTTTATGTGAATCATTTTTTTAAAAAGGTAAAACAAATAACCATTTAATGTAATGTTAATTACCATTATGGGTAAATGTTATGTTTTCATGAAAACTGTATTATGTAGATTTTCATATTTTTCATGACATATTGATTTCCTTTACTTTTGTATCCCTTATTCCAATTTTCTTATTATCCCATGTTTTAAAATATTTTTCATAGGACTTACAGGATAATAGAGACGAGGATGATATCAAGGGAAAAATTATGATGATTGATCACAAAAAATATCCCATATTTTACATTAAAATGTGTATATGTTGGATCAAATGGATTATATTTTAGTGGTATTAACCTTGTATAAATGTGGGATGTTATGTATGAACAAAGTCCTAATTCTCTAAGACTCTAAACATGAAAAGTTATTTAATATTTGAAAATATAAAAATTCATGATTAAAACACATGATTATGAAATGTTTTAGGCCAGGGCCTTATAGTTGATATCAAAGTTACATTTAGATAACTTTATAGATTAGGGTAATATTTATAAATTTTCGTTGAAATAGTTTACATTATTGAAAAGTGAAAATGTTTTAGAATTTGAATCTTACCAGGTTGCTTCTTCAAAACTATGTTTGTTCATAATGGTTCCCTATAGAGGACACATGTAAGCTGTAGTTGGAAGGCTCCAAGAGCGAGTGATTCTTCCAAATCAGTATCCCAAGATGGTTGGAATCGGAACAAAATAGTTTGTTACAATGATTGATCATATTACTCAGGCGATAAATGGGGGTAGTATCCATGTTAGAGAGGATCCCAATGTATAAAAAAGAACATGTATTTTATGGAGAATTTCATGAGAAACATCTCCCACTATTCGGTGGATTATCTTATATGATGGTAGATGAATGATGGATCAATGCTCTTGATTTTTTTGGATTTTATAATATTTTTAAAAAATAAAAAGGAAACCCTTTCCTTTTATCATTTTGAAATCGAAGCCAATCGATGGTGGTATTTGGTTAAGAATACCAAAGGGAAGGATGATCTTGATTCCTTGGAATGTAACACATTCACATATATTTTCCTTGATAAATATTTCCCTAATAATGTTGTAATCCGAATGAGAAAATAATTTCTAGCATTGAGTCAAATAGTTGAAGATTTAGTAGATTGAAATAAATAAATCTTTACAGGATTGGCTAGGTATGTACTGGATTTTTTTAGGACACTAAGAGAAAAATTAATCAATTTTACTTAGGATTGAAACAAGTTATATGAAGCGCATTGGCTACATGTGACTTTAAAATATATGAATTTTTTTCATTATTCCAAAATGGTTAAAATGGAGTTTTTAGAATCTTATATTTCTTATAATGATAAAAGTAAGAAGTAGGAAGGATAGTAAGATATGGGAAAGTATTCAACCATGAAATATGGGGGTAACAAAATGATGTTCCAATATTGTGGTATGTGTGGTAAAAACCACTATGTGGAATGTATTATGAAGACAAGTTAGTGTCATTGATGTGGAATGTCTTGTCACAGGGCACAAATATATAAGGAAAATAATGTTGAGGAAAAAAAGAATGAGGTAAATAATAGAAATCCAATGGTGAAATGTCTTATCTGTAATGAGTTGGGTCATTATGCTAATAACAATACTACAAAACATGATTTTAAGAATGCAAGAATTGTCTTTTATCAAAAATAGAGAAGTGTTGATGACCTTATCAAGGTTAAAAGTCCATGACCTTTATCAGTGCTAAAAAGAGCTGATAATGGTACTGTTTATAAGTGATTTTTAATGCGCTGATAAAAGTTCCAATTTATCAGCACTTTAATTTAGCACTAATAAATAGAACCTTTATTAGTGCTTTAAAAAGATCTGATAAAACTATGATTTGTCATCCTTTTTTATGTGATGATAAAAGTATGATTTATCAGCACTTTTTAATGCTCTGATACAGATAGACTTTATCATTCCATTTATAAGCACCAATAAAAGAGTCCTTTATCAGTGCTAATAAATTGCTGATAAAGTGAAGATTTATCAGCGTAGTTAAGAGCACTAATAAAGGTGAAAACTATAGTGTGATGTAGTAGCACACTACATCACTAGAAACAGGTGTAGTGTGATGTAACACACTACTTTAGTAGAAACAACAATAGAAAATATCAAAATAAGATAAAAATAATGAATTTAAATGAAATAAAATTTCTAACAAGAATAAAAGAAAAATAAAACACTATTATAGAGTATGTTAGTTGTTTTTTTGATGAAAATGAATGTCACTTTTGAATAAAAAAGACACACTTAGAGTCATACCGATCACACTGTGCGTCATATTGAGGTGTACCAAATCCCTACACATAAAAAATGAATTATAGATCTTTTTTCTAAAGTACCCAAACAATATGAATGCATTTTCATGGTTTTTATTATGTCAGCTGTTCTTTTGATTAAAATTAATGTTAGTTTTGAATAAAAAAGATGTACTTGGAGTCATACCGGTCACACTGTGCATCAGATTGAGGTGTGACTGAATGCTACACGTCCTAAATGACTCCTGGATCATTTTAATAATTTATTAAAAAAATCGGAATACGAGACCCCAGAAAACTAAAGTAATAACCTTGTACTCAATAGAATATACGACACACGACAATAAGTGTGTAATGTAACATAAAATACGTATACTTTATAAATATATTTAGTATTTAAAATATATTCTATATATTTCAATAAATGAAACACATAATTATCTTGCAATTTACATAAAAATAGGTTTATGTACATTATACAGAATAACAACCATTCACTGTAGCTTCTGTTACATGAAAAACCGACCTTCTTCGATGGCTTCCGTTATACGCAATACTGAGTGTTAATGAGAAAGACTCTATAATTATGCCATTATTATTTCATATAATAAGATATAAACTAGCCGTTATAAATAGCATTAACTAACCTTTTCAAATATATGTTTTAGAAAACAAAATCATTGGATAGAAATAAATTATAAATGAATATAAGAACCAATTTAATATTAAAATCATATTTTTTACAGAAAACTATTTTTATGCTGGAAAAGCTATTTTAACAAAAAAAATAATAGGAATTCAAATTATTTAATTATTTCAATGGGATATATATGTAATATATCTAGTAAAATATTTTTTATATTCATCCATTAGATTTGGTAATCATAAGATAATAGAAAACCCAATATTTCACATAATAACATATATTTTTATAAAGGCAATCTTACCGCCTTTTAATGGAGAACCTATTTTAAATATTAATGTTAACACTTTTATGAAATTAATTTGATAAAATTAACATCATTTGTGAATTAATAATTTTAAAATTATCCTAGGATGAATTTTTGGTGTTTTTCTGAGAAAATTCAATTATTAGTTAATAGTTAAAATACTGTGTTTTAGTTAAAAACTTCGTTTTGGTTTAAATAATAATTAATGTTAATTTATAAATTAAATTTGTTTTAAAGTAAAATTGGATAAATTATAAATATATTAATATAATTTATAACATTATAATCAGTATAACCTTTAAATTTAATATAAAAACATATCAATCTATTGAACATTTTTCTACTAAAACCAGTTAAACTATTTGTCTGTGAGATTAGCATTAATCTTAATTTTTCATTTATTTTGATTTGAATTTTTAATATATTACATAATTTTTTTAATAAATATTATAATTTTTTTATAATAATATAAACTTAATTTTTTAAAAAAATTATTAGTGCGAGTTATAAAAATTATTTACAGTGATTAAGCTGTAATTAGGCTTAAAAATGGACTAAAACCATATGTTTAAGGGCCCAAATGAAATATCCACTTGTTAAAAACTAATTTTATGGAAATATTTAGGCCATAATAATTTATTTAATTATTTTGGGTTGTTTTTATGTCTGTTATTAGATAAGAACGTGTGAACACATAACTTCTTTTCAAGAATACCATGTAAGTCCTTTTCCTACCCTATAAAAGGCCACCACCTCTACACATTCCTCAAACCTATCTAATACCTTATGTTCAGACATGCTATACCCAAATGGACTCCCAACATCAGTACCCTTGACTTATAATCCTCTATTTGGAAAAATTACCTTCCATGTATTCCTTTTGGTTTAAACCAAAAGAAGTTACCCGATTAAAAGTTAATGTCCTTTATCAATATCTCTAGTATCATTTCTATTGTCAAAGCCCTAAAATATCATTATGATGTTATTTTATAACAAAAATAAATTCTAAATATACTTGGTTGTTGTTATTTTGAGATTTTACCCTACAATTACATACACCACCATCTAATGGGTAACAAACTTAATGTTTTTATGGACGGTGAACTATTACCTCACGAATCGATGATTGTTAATTCTTCCATTACCACCTCTCATGTATGAAATTATGATGTAAATTTTGTTTATATATGTTATATATGAAGTTTATTTTTTATTTATACTTATTTAATCCTTTTAGAATATATAAATTTAGTACTTTCCATTTTATGTTAATACGATAACATCATTTGAGGAAGTGTGGAGTACCGCCTCCTCAAAGCGATGTGATTTGTTCACACGATACATGTAATGAATAAATGATGGTTATAATTAAAAATATGAGATATAAAGAATATATATATATTATATTTATTAAAAAAATTACCTTTTTGGATATAAATAAATATATATATATAATTTTCTTTATTAACACTTCAAACACTTTAAAAGAGATAACGACGTTCATGGACGTGTGGACTATTGCCTCCTCTACATGATGTGATTACTTTTACATCACATAATTATATATATAATTATATATTATTAAATAATATGATATTTATTATATAATAGTCATTCAATAAAAATTTTAGTTACTTACCTTATTTCCTCCATGATCATTTAAAAATGGAAATGTTACCTATGTGTACGTATGACCTACCGTCTACATGATCATAATATATTATCATTTTCATAGACATATTAAATATTGATTTTAAAAGTATAATTATTGTAAAAATTTGATAATTATTTCATGCTTATAATTTTTTAGATGTTATATAATTACCCCTATGACCATAGTTGACCAACAATAGGTTTTTTGGAACATTAACAAAATTTGTTCAAAAACACATGACGTAAACATAATTGTTTAAGTAGTTGTAAACAACATGGTAATAATTGAAATAAAATTAATTATAAATAATAAATTATTTATTAAGAAAGTATAAAATTGGAATAAGTTTATTATATATTAATTTAAAGGATGATCACATGAAATGAAACAGAAGGTAAGGGATTCTTGTCTCATTTTCATTAAGTAAGGAATACTTGATTGTGGTACACCTAATTTCTTATACATGGTGTACATACTGACACATTGAAATATAATATCATGGATTATATTATATTCATAGTATTTAAATGTTTTATTTAATGATTATTTCATTTGGGTTTTGTAATATATTTATTACTATACTAGTAATGATTTCTATCTCACTTTTTTACATCCATGAGATAAATGTCATATTCACCACTTACTTCATTTGTGTGGTGTACCTACTGGAAATTTTGAAATATTATATCACGAATTTATTTTCCTTCATGGTATTTATTACATTCATTTAATAGTATTCTTTCATGAGTCTTATGATTTAAAAATGTTTCAAAGTGGTATGAGACACTTTGGAATGTTGAAAGGTAATTTTCTCAACAATAATCAAAATGATATTTCAATGGAATTTTTATTAGAGGAAATTATATAACCATTGTTAAATAATACCTTTAATTATTATATGTTTATTCATAACCATTTCAAAGTATTAGTAACTTTTTTACACTCTTTGGTACAAAAAGTGTATTAAAAAATGTTTTAAAGGAAAACTGACTTCACTTCTCTCTTAAGTTAGAGAAACTGATTTATTCTAAAAACCATAATTTATTAAAAGTTTTTATAAAATGTTTTCCAAATGATTTGACAAGAAATTTTTACCCTTTTTTATATTACCAATTTTTCAAAGGAAATTTCTTTGCCTCTTTCCTAATGGGGCATTTTCTATCCTTTTACCATACAAAAGGAATATTATTTTTAACTCGTATGACATGAAATGATTCATTCGCTGTAATTTCATTGAAGCTGAATTTTCAATATTAAAAGGTTTTATTTTAATAGAAAAATATTTTCAAAAGGTTTTTCAAAAGGAAAGAATATTTTCCCCAATAATATTTTTAATGGTTAATATTTTATTTCATCAAGGACAATGAACCTCAATTTTACTCAACTTGGGTTTGTGTTTTCTTCCTCTGGATGGTTTATTATTGATTTTTCCAATGATAATCACCACATTAACTACCGTGATTTGTTTTTTAATCACTCTGAAGTATTCAATTTCCTATGATCATAGATATTTGAATTTTACCTCATTATCTATTTCATTTTTCATGGATATTACTATTTCATAAAATATATACCATATTACAAACGGTGCTTACTTTGATAGTTATTTTATTAATTGGGGAATTATTGATAGATCTATATTTCTCGTCAAATATAGTTATTTGATATGGAATATTAGTTATTATTGTTATTCAATATGAGTAATTCTTTGAAATGATAATGACATGTGGAGACCATGATTTTTATAGATCCTCGATGCATCGACAAGTTCTCATGAGATGGATAAATGTGAAAATGGGGGTAAACCCTTAGATTTAAACCGTTTTTTGAAATTTCTTGACGGAAATAGGTTTTCATGTTCCTAATACATGACGTCCATAATGAAATAAATTTATCTTGTATTAGTTTCAATTATTTTTCATCCATGAGATTTTACGACAACATATCTGTGGATATATTTCATTTCAGTTCATTGATTAATGTCATGTGTTTTAGTTTCATACCTTGCCATATTTATTTTTACATATCTATTTATTTTAATGGGATGTGTTTCTAGTTTTTAAATTTTCATATTTCTTATTTACATTCATGCAGTTTAGTGATTACATTGCATGTGTGTTAAATTATTTATCATGCTATAATCTTTACTCTCATTGATTAATTATTGCTTCCACTATATTTTTCCATTAATGAAATTTTTTTAGCTCACCATTATTATGTTTATTTCCCTAAGAATCCAAGAAGTATACTATGAAAGAAATTCAAAAATATACCAGATGGATTAGTGTTATCCACTTGATTATTATTTGTTTAGAAGAAAAAATGATGTAATTAGTGTATCTATTTGTAATGTAATGATCATTTATGTATCTGGTTTTCCAAGACTACTAAACTTATTGGTCCTTTGAAGCTTGATTCCATATAATCATGCAAATTTATCTAGTATTAGACACTAGCTCTCGACTATCAAGGGCTGGGTCTCTATAGTTGGTATTTGAGGAATTTTTGTAGCATCCATGGTAAATAGATTTATGAAAAATCAGGATAGAGAACATAACAATATGGTATAATTTGGGGATAATTATAGATAAAAACCCTAAAATATGGGTAATTTATATAATATATGGGTCTTCCTAATGATAAATACCTATCTAGATAATACAAGTGCATGTGGTTTTGGCACAGATGTACCTAGGAGTAAAATCTCCAACAAGGTGTTCTGAGCTTGACTTGGGGTAACCTCGTAAACAACAATGGGCCATACTGCACACATGGTAATAAACTCCCAGGGGATATGCATAGGATAATCCACTTTTTGTTTATAACCCATTATGAAGTATTTGGATACATAATAAGTAACCTAGGTTAAACCCACATAGTTTTATATTGAAGACAAGGTGTTATGATTTAGAAATACAACTATTGATATTATAGATAAACCCTAGAAAAAGGAAGGAACTATATAGATATAGAATGGATGAGGTGTCTATCTATTGAGGTTGTATTTAAAACCTTAGTTAAATTGATATTTAGAGATTAACATAACTTAACGTATGTCTATCATACATATATTTTGAAGTTATATTAATATGGTTTTTGAAATGGAAAACCTATAAGTTATGTGAAAATCAATAAAACCTGGAAAGGACAGAGGATTTGAACCCCCCACCGAAGGAAAATATTGGTTTCATGCCAACCACTAACCTACACAATGTCCTGGTTAATTTTTCATTATTTTTAGTTAAAAAAATTAATGAATAAAAATTAATGAATAATGAGTAGTATCACTTTTAATGATTTGAAATTTATCTATTAACCATATTTATTTTTAGAGATAGTTAAAAGAAAAATAGTAATACTTTTCACTCTTTTATAGCCCTTACAATCCATTAATGGTTTCCTTTAGTGATTAATGGAAAAAAAATTCATTTCTGGTAATTAAATATTTGAATTAAAGGGATGAATAAGAATTTAATCAAAGAAAAACCAAAAGTTAGGATAGTTTATAAGAGATTGAAACATATAATGTATCAATATGTCATTATATTCTTGGTCAACAAAATAAATAACCAACATTACTAAAATGGATTAGAAAACAAATATTTTCCTAATACCTAAATTTCTATTAAAAAAACAATCTTCTAAATCATCAATGGTTTATAGTTTTGAGGCCCTCAACTTTTCATTGATAATTCAATTATTTGTGATTGATGACCCCATTCACTCCCTATTAATATTTACACTTTTCCTCCTAGTATGTATCTCTACTTTCCACTGATGTTCTCTAACATAGATACCTAGTTAAAAGTTATTCCATGTGACCTTTGTATATTCCATTAACTCTTTTATAGAGAATTACTTATGAACCCATCTCACGATGTGGGATTTCCAACATAGGAAGTATCAAAAAAAATCTACCACCATGATCAATTTTAAATTGTGAGGATGCGATTTAAATAAGGTGGGGAAAATGTGACCCCCAAAAAAACTAAAGTAAGAACCTTGTATTTGATAGCATATATGACACGCAACAGCAAACACATAATGTAAAATAATGTTCGTATACTATATAATATATTTACAATATGAACTATATTCTATATATTTAAATGCATGAAACACCATGTTAGATTACAATTCACAAAAAACTGGGTGATTGTACATCATATTCTATAAAGGCCTTCCTATATAGCTGGTGTTACATACAAAAGATACCTCTTTTCGATGGCTTGAGCTATAAGCAATACTGAGTCTTACTGAGAAACAATCTATAATAGAAACATTATTATTTAATATAATAAGATATAAACTAAATTTTATGAATAATATAAAATAAATTAAGAAAATCTATGGTTTATAAAAAAAATCATTGGTTATAAAGGAATTATAAATCAATATCAGAACAAATTGAATTTTAAAAGCATACTTTTATAGTAAACTATTTTTTATGCTCATGAAGATGTTTTAGCACAATAAATAATAGTAATTACAATTTTTTAGTTATTTTAATGTAATATATATGTTATATATTCAATAATATATATATTTTATATTCATCTATTATATTTTGTAAGCATAAGATAAGAGAAACCCCAAAAATTACACATAAAACCCAGTATTTATAAAAGGAAATCTTCCTCTTAATAGAGAACATATTTGAATTATTAATTTGGACAATTTTATGTATTTAATTTGATAAAATAAACATAAATTTTCAATTAAAAATTTTAAAACAAGTTTGGGATAATGTTTTTGGGATTTTTCCAAGAAACTTCATTTCTTAATGAATAGTAAAAATAATGTGTTTTAGTTTAAAAATTTATTTTCATTTAAATAATTATTAATGTAAAATTATATTTTACACTGGATTTAAAGTCACATTGGTTAATTTATACATATATTAATATATTTTAGTTAATTACAATGAATATACAAGTTTAATTTAATATAAAAACATAACAATCTTTTGAACATTTTTCTACAAAAACAAGTTAATCCGTTTATCTATGAGGTTAGCATTAATCGATAATTTTATGCTTTTGTTATTTGAATTTTGAAAATTTGACATAAACCATTATAATAAGTATAATATTTTTAGTATTATAATATCAACTTAATTTTGGGAAAAAATTATTAGTGAAGGCGATTAAAATTAATTACAGTGATTATGGTATAATTAGCCTTAAAATTGGACTAAAACCCTACGTTTAAGGGCCCAAATGACCTAGGAAGATTTCCAATACTCATTTTATGTAAATATTTAGTAAACTAACCTTACATTAATTATTTTCAGATGTTTTTTATGACTTTTATTAGGTAATAACATGTGCACACCTAACATTTTTTCAACAATACCATGTGAGTCCTTTTCCTTTCCTATAAAAGGTCACCACCTCAACCCATTCCTCACTCCTATAAAACCAATTATGTTTGGACAAGATCTACCCAAATGGAGTCCGAAAATACCTCCACTAAACCTAGAAACCTAACTTTTTTCATAATACCTTCCATGGATGCCATTTGGTTTAAACCAAAAGAAGTTACCTAATAAAAAGGTAATGTCTTTTCTCAATCTCTGTAGTTTCATTTACATTATACAACCCATTAAATATCCTTATTATATTATTTAATAAACAAAATAGTATTATAAATATACTAGGATGTTTTTATGATGATATTTTAAACTAAAATTATACAAACCACCATCTAATGGGTAACGAACATAATGTTTCTTTAAACAACAAACTAATGCCTCACGGAATGATGATTGTTTACTCTTCCATTAACCCCTCTCATGGTGTCCATTATGAAGTAAAATTTGTTTATATATATGTTATAAATGATATTTATTATTTATTGATACTACATTAAACGTTTTATAATACATAAATTTAGTACATTAAAATTATGTTAATACGATAACATCATTTCAGGAAGTGTCGACTATCGCCCCTCAAAGAGACGTGATTCTTTCAGAAGATACATTTAATGTATAAATTATGGTTACAATTAAAAATTTGATACATAAAATACAAAAATATGATATAAATAAAATAATTAAAATTCTATATATATATTTATATATATAATTTTCTTTATTACCACTTCACACACTTTAAAAGAGATAACGACGTTCATAGACCTGTGGACTACCGCCTCCTCGACAAGATGTGATTCATTTTACATAAAATAATTATATATAATTATATATGATTAAATAATTGATATTTATTATATAATAATCATTTTGTAAATATGTGAGTTACTTACCTTATTTCTACAATGATCGTTTGAAAATGGAAATGTTATTAATGTGTACGTATGACCTATTATCTCCATGATCGTAACATATTCTAATTTTCATAAACATTTTTAAGGATTTATTTTAAAAGTATAATTTTTTCAAAAATAAGATAATTATGTCATGTTTATCATTCTTTAGATGTTATATAATGACTTTTTTGACCATAGTAGACAAAAAAATTGTTGTTTTGACACATAAACCGAATTTGGTCAAAAACTCCCGAGATTAACTTAACTGTTCAAGTGATTATTCAAAAAAATGGTAATAAGTGAAATAAAAGTAATTATAAACATGAAAAAAGGATATTAATGATGTATAAAATTAACACATGTTTATTAGACATGTATTTAAAGGATGATCACTCGAAAGGAAACACAAGGTAATGGATTCTTGTCTCATTTTCATTACATGAGGCATACATAATTTTGGTACACTCAATTTATTATATATGGTGTACTTAATTCCAAATTGAAATATAATATCATCAATTTTATTATCTTCATTGTATTTAAATTTTTTATTTTCAAATTATTACCATTGGGTTTTTCCTATCCATTTGTTACTACATTAGTAAGGATTTCAATCTCACTTTTTCATCCATGAGATCGATGTCATATTCACCAGTTACTTATTTTTTTGTTGTTGTACCTGCTGTACATTTTGATATATTATATCATGAATTCCTTTTCCATCATGGTATTTAATAATTTCATTAAATATAATTATTTCATGAGGTTTATGAATAAAAAATGTTTCAATGTGGTATGGGACACTTTGGAATGTTTTACAGGTTATTTTATTCAGAAATAATACTAATGAAATTTTAATGGATTTTCCATTTGAGGAAATTATATAACCATTTTTTCAATAATCCATTTCATTATTCTCTGGTCATTCATGACCATTTTTTTGTATTAGTACCATTTTTACACTCTTTGGTAGTTAATGTGTTTTAAAACTGTTTTAAAGAAGACCTGAATTCACTTGTATCTTTAGTCGGAGAACCTTATTTATTCTAAAAACCACGATTTATTAAAATGTTTTAAAAAATGTTTTTAACAATATTTAGTAATGAAAATTTTACCCCTTTTGTATTTTACCAATTATTCATAGGAATATTATTTTGGCTTTCTTAACGATGGATTTTCTAACCCTTTTTCGTATAAAAGGAATTTTTTTACCTCGTACGACATATACAGATTCATCCGCTGCCATTTCATTAAATCCTCCTTTCATGTTTAAAAGGTTTTTTAAAATAAAAATATTTTCAAAAGGATTTTCAAAAGTAAAAGACATTTTACTCAAGAATATTTTTAAAAGTAAATCTTTTATTTCATTAGTGACAAAGACCGACTATTTTACACCACTTGTGTTTGTTTTATTCTTCCTCTGGATGGTTTATTATTGATTTGTATAGGGACAGTATTCAAATTCACTAACTTGATTTATATATTAGTCACCTTGTATTATTCAATTTCCTATAATCATTGAAACTTTAATTTCCCTTATTATCTATTTCATTTTTTGTGGATATTACTATTTCCTAAACTGTATCCCATTTTACATAAGATTCCTACTATGATAGTTATTTTATTAATTAGGTAGTTATTGATATATCCATATTTCTTATCCAATATTGTTATTTGATAAAAAATATTAGAAATATTGATTATTCAATATGAGGAATTCTTTGGACTAACAATGATGGGTATACCCCAAACATTATATAGCTCCTCAATTCATCGACACATTCTTAGGAGTCAAATAATTGACCAAATGGGTTTCTACCAAATGTTTTGACCTGTATTTTGAAAGTTATTTATGGTAATAATTTTTCATGTTCCTAAGACATGACATTCCTAATGAAATCAATTTACCTCATAATACATTCAGTTATTATTCATCCATGAGATTTTTTGTCGATATATCTATGGATACATTTCATTTCAGCTCATCGATTAATAGGATGTGTTTTAGTTTCAAAACATTCCATTTATATTTTTCCATATCTAGTTATTTTAATGGAATGTGTTTATATTAATTACCATTCCATATTTTTTATGTACCTTCATTCATTTTATTGATTACATGTCATGTGTGTTCAGTTATTTACCCTTACATAATCATTACTCTCATTGTTTCTTTATTGCTTCCAAAATATTTTTAACTTATTGAGAATTTTTGAGCTCACCCATATTATGTATATTTCTATAGTAATCAAATAAGAATACTATGAAATATATTTAGGAGTATACTAGATGTATTATAGTTATACTTAATTGGTTTATTTTTTTAGAAGAAAAAAATATGTTGTAATTAGTGTATCCATTTATAATAAAATACTCATTTATGTATCTCATTTACCAGGACAACTAAACTGATCAATACATCGGGGATTTATTAAATATAATAATTCCAATGTATCTAGTATCATACACCGACTCTGAGCTATCTATGGTGAGGTAGTTACACAGAATGTGTTTTCTCAATTTTTGAGGATTTCAGTTGTTTTTTTATTAAAATAAATGCCACTTTTGAATAAGAAAGACCCAATTGGAGTCATACCTATCACATTGTGCATCATATTGAGGATTGTATGATCACTACATGTCATAAATGACATATGGATCATTATACTAAAGTACCAAACCAATACGAATGTGTTTTAGTTTTTTGGAGTATGTTAGTTTTTTATTGACATCAATGTCAGTTCGAATAAAACAGACGCACATGGAGTCATACCGCTCACACAGTATGTCATATTGAGTAATGACTGAATGATACGCATCGTAAATTACAAATAGATTATTTTCCTAAAGTATCAAAATATTCAGAATATGTTTTCTCAGTTTTGTGTATGTTAGTTGTTTTTTTTGGTTAAAATGAATGTCACTTTTGAATAAAAAATACACACTTGGAGTCATACTGTTCCCTCCATGCATCAGATTGAGGTAAATTTGATCCCTACCCATAAGACATGACATAAGTATCTTTTTATAAATGTACCAAAACAATTTTAATGTGTTCCATCACTTTTGAGTATATTAGTTGTTTTTTGATTCACATTAATGATAATTTTGAATAAAAAAGACGCACTTGGAGTCATACTGGTCACACCATCCATCGGATTGAAGTGTGGTTGAATTCTACATGTCCCAAATGACTAATATATCATTTTACCAAAGTATAAATATAATATGAATGCGTTTTCTCAGTTTTGAGATTTTTAGTTTTTTTATTTAAAAGAATGTCACTTTTGAATAAAAAAGATGTACTTGGAGTCATACCGGTCACACCATGCGTCAAATTGAGGTACAAATGATCCCAACATGTCACAAATAATGTATATATCTTTTTAAAAAAGTACCAAAATAATATGAATGCATTATCTCAATTTATAGTATGTTAGTTGTTGTTTTTTGATTAACATTAATGTCATTTTTAAATAACAAATATGAACTGTGAGTCATACAGGTCACACCGTGTGTCTGATTGAGATGTGGTTGAATGATACATATCCCAAATGACTCATGGATCATTTTACTAAATTATCAAAAAAAATTAATGATTTTTCTCAGTTTTGAGTATTTCATTTTTTTATTGCAATTAGTGTCACTTTTGAATAAAAAGATTCACTTGGAGTCTTACCGGTCATACCGTGCATTAGAATGATGTGTGGATGATCCCTTCACACCAAAAATGATATGTGGATCATTTTACTAAAATAACAAAATAATATGAATGAGTTTTATTGGGTTTTAGTACATCAATTGTTGTTTTTTTATTAATATTAATGTCAGTTTTGAATAAATAATATGAACTTGGATTCATACCGATCACACTGCGTGTTGGATTCAAGTGCGGAATAATTATACGCATTCAAAATGACTCATTAGTTATTGTACTAAAGTATAAAAACAATTAGAATTAATTTGTTCTGTTTTGAGTATTTCAATTGTTTTTGGATTAAAATGAATGCCACCTTTGAATAAAAAATCCATAGTTGGATTCACACTGATCACACTGTGCATCTTATTGATGTGTGGAAGATCCTTACATGTCACAAATGACATTTAGATTTCTTTCCTAAAGTACCAAAACAATCTGAATTGGTTTTCTTAGTTTTGATTATGCCATGTGTGTTTTTTTACTAAATTGTCATTTTAAACTGTATAGATTCACAATGAATATTATCTTAAGTGACAAGTGCTTTCTGAACTTTTATAATATTTTTCTTAAAAACAATCATCAGATGATCCTTATTATACTTTATTAACTAACCAATTTATTTTTTTCAGTCTAGTTCTTCTTATCCCCATCTTCCTAAGTCTTCGCCTCTGCCTCCTCCTCTATGTTGGTCTCCGACTCCAAATTTTCCTCCATATTCACCATCACCTCTACGTATGCCTTTTTCTCCAGCTCCACATCCACTTTCTTGTTTTCCCAAAAAGTTTATTATTTTTTGGTCATATCTTCTAAAAAAAATGAATTTCACCAATATTATTCTCCTTGAGAAAGAGATAAAGAATAATATATAATAATTATAATACTAATTCTTCACACCCAAAATATTATTTGATGTTTTTAACTCATACTAGATAACAAACATATCCAGTAGTCACTAAAATTTATTGTTGGTATACATTCTAAAAAAAGTATTCTGATTACTCATCTTTGAACAAATTTAATTGTTCTTTTGAGTAATTCTTTTGTCAGAAATCATGATAATACTGAGAAAATATAAAAAAACAAATTATTATGTTAAATATTTAATTAAATTGTAATTACCTTCCAATATTTCCTATAGGGGATGATGATGATTTTTTCATGATGAATGATTTCTCTCATAAATTTGCAAACATAATATCCACAATTTATTTAATTATATTGTTTCAGACTCTGTAAAAATAATGACCAAAATAATAAAATTGTTTTGAAATGATTTTATAGTTAAATATTTTTATATATAAATTAATTTTTTTCCATTTGCAGAAATCTAACGGATTTATCTTTCCATATTCCGGCCTCATTCCATGATTTAGAATGTATTTAGAGACCACCCTATCATAAAAAAATTCTCATTAAAACACAGTCAGAACATATAATTAAAAGTTTGTCTATAAAATTTTGATTTTAGTGTATTGAATATTCACAATACACATCATATATGGTCATTTGGTTGGAGTCCATGCATTGAATCCAAAAAATAAATAGCTGCACTATCTATGTTGACTTCTATCCACATCCAGTTCATCATAAAAAAATAGAAACAATTAAGAAATGAAAAAAAAATATATTTTATGTGATTAGATCATAGAGTTTTATCCACGAATTGTGGGAATAAAGAAGATTCTTTCATCTGATACTTTTTTATAAAATTCTTGGAGTAATCGTCTCTTTTTTATCTATTTATTCTTTACCTAAAGTAATTTTTAATATAGAAATGATAGTTGGATTAACGAATCCAAATCATGCTTCGAGAGATCATCCCTTTATATAGTTGTAATATAAATACTTTTACTAAGTATTAATAGTTATTAACTTTAATAAATATATTTACCTCACTATTTGGATTGACGTATTAGGAAAATGTACCTTAGAAAAGTATTGACAACTAAGATTCCCAGCAATTCATTTTTGAGAATCTCATTTAGAGTCTCTATAAAAATTCCTTCCCTAATGGAAACTCAAAATATTTCTTCTTCATAGTGAATGTAGGACATAGTTTTATCTTTAAAATTTGTCTCTTCATTAAGTTTTACTTTTAATAAATTTTTCTTTGGAACTGGCAGAGAGAAGGTACCCTCGCAAGTTTTGTTTGTTTTCTAGATCGATTCATTAGATTTTTCATTGTGTAGAACATTTGTTTCTCCACCACTTTATCCATATGAAATATAATACCTCACTTCAGACCTTTTATCATCAACTATTACATGTTTTTCTTATGAAAAAATTCCTTAAAGACGCACCTCATGTATCTTTAGAAGATTAGATGGCCATTCTATGAAATCTCTAATAACATCTTGGAATGTTGTAATATCTTGATCATCAAGTGGCACATGAAACTAAATATTCAACTTATAATATACCTCAATTAACAATATCATGTGATCTTTTGGGAGGTTTTTATTATGTACCTGGTCTACAAGGATATTATACATCGTACCCCTCACAACACGGTGGTATATTGATTTTGATAGATAGAAATCACATACAATTACACCCTGTAGAATATTAGTAATATAAAGTTATCGGATGTTGTTTGATTCACATTTAAGAGAAATATTAATGGAAAAATTTATTACGCCATTTAAGGTTTAGGGGGGGGACTGGCCTCAAAGATAGTGGGATCATTTGGATCATGTGTGGATATTTTCTCCACCACCAGTTCCCTTTGATATTTTACTATACATTGGTCTGCCAAACCAGACCACAAAAATAATATCTTCTAGTGAGCCTATTTTTGTATGAATTAGTCTCATTATATTATATATATCTTCTTGTGGTTTTATATTCTCAAAATATATTTAAGGAGAGACTCCAAAACCTAATAATTTAATGCGACCATATTATACAGGACAATTGAAATCTATCCAAATTCTCTTTTCACCTGGTACCATCATTGATAATTCTTGTGTCTAAACCGTATAAAAAATATGAACATATTTATTTTATTTAATATTTTTATAAATCACAATGAATTTCAATTATTTCATACTTACAAATTCTTCCCATACTACTTTTGTGTTTTCATCAACTAATATAACTTCCTTATTAACACGAACCTTATTCCATAGCACCTGATGTGGGATGAACGTGGCTTGAGATTTTGATTCATCAATCTGCATAAAAACAAAGGAAAATATGTTTTTTAATATCACATAATTAAACTTTTATTTATGATTTAAAATACATACCAATTTCTTATCTAATGATTCTTACACCATCCTTCCCTTTTTATAGGGGTAAGAGGTTTTGATGCACACTCATTATTTTCATCACTCTTTTTTTTCATAAATTAACAATTTTGAATCAAGTTGGATAAAATAAATAATTTCAAGTAATATATTTTTGACCGTAGAGAACCTGAAATGATTTCACATTATGAATATTACTGAAATAATTCCAAGTTTCTTTCTCTATAATGTGTTCATAACAATGTGGTGGGTGGGGATTTATTTTCTCCTCAACATCCTTAGTATGTAACTTTGTCAAAAGAGTGAGAAAGTGTCTATGGGATTTTCCAGTGGACATTAAGACAAATTTCTTATGATAATAATCAAAAATAAATAAGTTCTATAAGGAATAATGAAAACTAAATCAATGTTTCATTATATGATTTTTGATTAAAATAGAGAAGGTATATTGTAACATTACTGTTATATCTTTCCAAAGGATTTCCTTTGTTACAGGTTGGATACCGTGCCATGGGTTAATATCAAGCAGTACATTCTTATTCATTGTGACGCTAATATAAATGATGAATGTTGACTTATTGGGGTTAATAGGTTGGATGTGTTAAATCCAACCAACCTCAAATTTTATACATTGAAATATTGCTTTGATAATTTTAATCAAAATTGTGATGTTTCATGATTCTTTTTTCTTTTTTCACCAACATTTTGTCAATCCCCTAACAATTCAGCAGTTTTATCATCGATAGCTTGTTCTTTCTCAGGATTGGAAACATCGTCATGTTCAGAAGACATTGTCTTTATGAGTAGTAAAATATTTAATTTATATTTAATAAAAACATCAAAATACACTCCATTAATAAAAGTCCACAATTGATTTCATATTGAATGAAAATTGTTACTCTCTTAAACAAAGATATAATACTTCAATAGTAAAATACAAATAACCTTTAATACCATTAATTATTCCTTCCTAAAATGTTTGATTTTATACCATATCATGATGATGGATTTGAGGCTACTCAATCCATTTTTCAAACCATCCTTCCCACCATCATTGTTTGAGAGGTACATCATAAATGAAATTTATAACTACAATAATGGGAGGAAATCTAGTCTGAAAGATCATAAAGAGATAGAAGGAAGTCAAGCATGTAAGGATTAAAGTATCCTATGAACTTACACTAATGGAATCACTCATAAAGTCTCCTCAATTATAGAGGACTTAGAATACCTCAACTCTAATGGTCTTGTAGAAATTAATCTCAGCCCACCTACATCAGACATCAATTCTTTCTACTCAAAGATTCCTCACCTTCCAATTTTGTATATTTTTTTAATACATCATAAGATCCCTCCAATAACATTAATCCCTTTAAGGGGTGAAATTTTAAACAAATTCTTAGTATTGATGAAGAATTTTTTTTACTCTTACAAATGAAATTAATCTATTTAATGAAATAATAAATTTATTATTATGATATAAAACCATAAAATCTTAGAGAGGAACTGTAGATAATTACAATCATTGAAAATTATACCATATTGCTTGAAGTGGCTCTAAAATTACCTCTAATAACTTCCTAATTTACAACTAATAATAATATTATCATTTGTAAAATATAATATTGGTGAGTGGTATACCTATAACTCAATAATATTCCATGAGGAAAATTTAATCATACTCCATGACTGGTGAAATTTGAATTATAATCCTGAATTAAATGAAAAAACAAAACCCTCACAACATGCATTGGTAAAATAATTTTTTGAATGTGACTAAATAATTAAATATATTTTTTGAATTTATTAAAAAATTATTCATCAAAATCATAAATCTAAATAACCCAATTCATGGTTTAAAAATTTACATGAATAACCAAAAATCTAAAAATCAAGTTTTAGTGATTTTTACACTTACATTGGTCCCCATATGTTCATCACCCATAAAGGAAGGCCGCAACTTGGTATCCCATAATCCTTAAAAACCCTCATAATTAAGCTATCAAATATATAATCTTGTATATGTAATGAATTACATTTGAGAAACTCACTAGATTTTAGAATGCTATATTATTCAAATGAGGATAAAACTGAGGGGGGATTTGAGGTATACTTGTTAATGTCAACAGTAGAGTAAACCATCAATGTGTGTCTATATGAAAAAATGGACTGGACACTCAAATAAATATGAAATGAGAAGAAGAAATAGTACCACATTCGTTTTCTTTTAGTAGTGATGAGAAGAGATGTAGGGGGTTTGATGTTTATGAACAGTGCAAAAACATAAAACGCAGAAGCCAACACATCAAAAAATGATAGAGGGAAATTAGTAAATAAAAAACAATGGATTCTATCATTGATTAATCCAAGGGAATGTAGAGGATTCACACTGACCCCAGACGAGTTCCATGAGAGTGTGAGAATCACGAGAGACTGAGCCTTGGTTAGGGTTTTTTAAATAGATCGGGGACACTTTTAACAGTGCTCTTAGAAAATCACTGATAAGGATCCCCTTCATTAGAACTAAATTTATTAGCGATGATAAAAGAAGTATTTGTCAACATTTTTTATCCCTGATAAATATCAAACAATATCAATGCTAAAAAATAGCTTATAAGAGACATATTTATCAGCACTAACATTTTTCCACTAATAAAAATGTCATTTAACAGAGCTCTATTAGCACTGATAATGATTGATCTTTATCTATTCTAAAAAATCATTGTTAATTTTTTTTAATTATAATTATTTAAATAAATTTATATTAATATTATACATATTTAGATATATATAATTAATTATTTATAATTATATAAATACATATGTAAAAATGATAATTTTTCATTTATTACAAATATTTATTTATAATAATTATTAATATAGTGTATATACATTTATAAATATATTTATTTAAAAATATTTATTTACAAATATATTTTTAACATTATTTATGGATATATAATCTTAAATGCATGAAATTTAAAAATGAGTGAAATTGAATAATTCAAAATTAATACACTTTAAAAATATTTAAAAATATATATGTATTATTAATTAAATGGATGTTATTATAAAATTATAAATATATATAAATATTGGAGTGGACGAATAAAAATTAATGATACTAAAACATAGTAAATAAATATATATAAATAAATTAAAAATGTGATCAAAATAAAAATGTAAATAAAAAATAAAAATCATGAAAAATGAATACCCTAACAGTAGTATATTAAAAAATAAAATAAAATTGGATGATTAAAAAAATAATATATATTAAATGCTTCATGTTATAATTAAATTCTAAAATATACTAAAATTTTAATACATTATAAAAATATTAAGTGTGTGAGATTCAATATATTTCATAATATATTTGTGTGTGGGTTTTTGTATACAAATACCTTAACACACACACACACATATATGTCTATGAGAAATAAAAGAAACGCACAATGTTTAAAATGGATGAAATTGAAAATGAAACAACATTGAAATTGAAAAAGACATTAATATTTTTTTAATCAAAATTTAATATATATTATACTTATTAATTTTATATATCTATATTTAATATAAACTCTTTATTAGTATTTATAATCTATATATATGTATAACAAATATATTCATTTTTATCAATAATTATTTAATTAATAAAATGATTCATATTTTTCTTAATTTTCTCAATTTATATTTATTTGTTTAATTTTTAATTTTATTCTGTACATTTATCAATGCTAAAAAATCACATATGAATGGAAAATTTTATGAGAGACATTAATAAAGCGCTGATACATGTTTACTTTATCTGCACTAATATAAATAGCTGATGAAGGTTACCTTTAATCTTCACTAGAAAAGAAGTGACAAAAAATGGTGAATTTTATATGTTCTTTTCTTTAGCACTGACAAATGGATTCCTTTATTAGCTCTTATTTTTTCAGAGATAAATATTAACCTTATCAGTAATATTTTTGAGTGTTGATAAATTCTATCACTGCTATAGGTGGGATTTTTAGTAGTGTATGTGTCCAAAGTTTGTTTTACAGGATGAAAAGATTCATGATTGAAGATAGAAAGGTGTATTAAGGTCATTTTCTTCTATTATAGCTGATGTTGGGCTATTAGAGGAAGTGGTGATATGTATGTTACTTGGGATTTTTAATTATTCTAATTACCTCTTTGACACTAGATTTTCACATTCATTAATTTACAATAAATTTACAAGTAAATTGATAATATCATCTCATGAATGTAAGATAAAGTATTTACTGAAAAATCTTGGTGGAAGTATTAATTTTAACAAGATTTATATGAATAATCTTACTTTTATCAGTAGGATGGGATTTTCAAAGAATATGGTTGAACTGGCCATAATAGAATTTGATCTCATCAGCAGTATAGATGGGATTTTAGTTTAACATTCAAAAATATATTTTAGTTCTAATAGGGTTCTGGTAAATTATTTCATACCTTTGATAACATATGATGAAGATGAGAACCTGATCAATGATAGAAATGAAAGTTACCTACCTCATATTGTTGGAAATAAATTGACTATTCAAATTATATATGTGCTAATATTAAATGAATACATGGTTGTTTTTATGGATTATTTCCAATTGTTATTTCTAATTAAGAGTTCGAGTTTACTGTTTACTTTGTCCCAAATGATAATACAATTTTTAAACCCCCATTTCGATCGGCTTGAGTTGAACTTTTCGAGTTGAAAAAAATGACATGAGTTTTTAGACAAAGGTTTCATCCAACCCAGAACATCACAATGGGTTAATCCTATCTTGTTTGTCAAAATGATATATATTTTAAATATACTTTTCATTGATTATAGATCCTTGAATAAAATAATTGTGAAAACATATATCAGAGGGATCCGTATATTTTGAAGATTAATTTGAGGTCTGGGTATCATCAGCTGATGTTTACGGAGGATTACATTATAAAGATAGTGTTTCAAATGATATTTTAGAATTTATAAATTTGTATTTATACCCTTTGGAATATCCAATAAACCTTTTATATTCATAGATCTTATGAATAGAATATTTCATGAGTTCTTAAATACGTTTTTGATTGTGTTTATTGATGGAATTTTGGTATACTCTTAGTGTAAAGAGAAGAATGATAGGAATATGAGAGTGTTTTTAAAACCTGTAATGAAAATAAATAGACTGAGAAATTTTGAAAGTGTGAATTTTGGTTTTAATAAATTTCATTACATGAACACATTTTTTCGAATTATGGAATAACAGTTGATCTGAATAAAATGAATATTTTTGATGAATGGACAAGACCAACGAATATAAATAATATTTTTATTTTTCATGGTTTAGAATGATATTATGGGAGGTTTTTTGAAAAAATATCATGGTTATCCATCCTACTTATTATGTTATCTCGAAAATTAGTTATGTTCATCTAGGAAAAGGAATGTCATTATTGTTTTTAGGAACCAAAAAGAAGATTGATGAATTCTCTAGTTCAAACACTACCTTCCAGAAATGGTAAATTTTCCATATATAGTGATCATTTGTTTAAAGTACATAGTTTTGTCCTAGTAAATAATGATCAGGTAATTTTTTATGCTTTAGTTTAGTTGAAAGATCATGAGTTAAATTACTGTACACAAGATTTATAATTATCTGTTCTTGTTTTTTCATTAATAATTTGGATGCATCATTTGTATGGATTAAAATTTGAAATATATACAGATCATAAAAGCTTGTAGTATATTATCACATAGAAATAATTGATCATCATATAGATAATATGGATGTAAAAAATCATGGAATATGATTTCTTGATTCATTACCATCTTGGAATATAAAACAGTATAGCTGATGTGTTGAGTCAAAAAATTCAGTCAACATTTTCCATGACACATTGGGAACGTGACCATTGGTTAATTATTTGGAGAAATTTGGATTAGATATTATAGGTTCCATAAATTAACCTATTTTGTTTCAGGTGTCCATGTCATCATCTCTATTAGATAGAATTAATCATACAATGAATAAAGAAAGAGAGTTATATAGAAATGTACATTTCGTTAAAAAGGGTAAGTTTACAGAATTTAACATGGTTCATTAAACTCTATGAAATACTAGAGAAAGTTGGATCTATTTTTCAAGTGTATTTTCTTCAATTTTAATCCCAAGTTCACAATATTTTTCTTGTTTCAAGGTTATGAATGTATATTCCATATCGATCTCATGTTTTGAGTACTGAAGCAATTCAGTTGGGAGAGAATATTTCTTATAAGGAACATAAATAATATATTATTTACCATAGAGATAATGTGTTGTGAAATTAGGTTATTCAACATATTAATTTTTATGTGAAAAAACTATATAGTTGAAGAGGAAACATGGTAAAATCAAAATACTACAAGGAAAAAGTAACCCCACTTATTTAATATGTGAATAAAATTACAAGGGCAGAATTTCCAAATGGGGGGAAGAATGTAGCACCCCAATTAATGATATAATAAACATTTTTTCTTTTTTATTACTATTCATGAATTATATTTTAATTAAATGAGAAAATATTTACAATAGTGTGTGTGATAAATCTAGTTTTATAACTAAAAAATTATGTTTCTAAAAATTCGATTTACCATATTTTGATGGTGAACTTGTTTTAAAGCTACTTTATTGAACTTTTATAAATTATATTTGAAAAAAAATAAATTTCTTAATTGTAAGAGGAATATCAAAATTTATTTTGGCTGAATTTAAGGTATTTTTCTGATAAGTTTTAAATTTTGATAAATAGTGAAAAATAATGTATTTTAATAGAAAATAGATTATTATTCAAAATTATTTATAATGTTAAATTATATTTTTGAATGGTTTTACTGTATAATTATATAATTTTTTATTAATTAGAATCAATTTTACATTTAAATCGGATACAAAAACAATGTGAACTTTTGAATGTTTTTACTTTAAAAATTGGCTTTCTCATTCGGGCAGCACGATTAATTTTTAATAAATTTATACAATTTCAATATTTTTAATTTTTAAAAATGGACTCCATTTGGGAAAATTAAGTATTTTTAATAAATATGCCCATTTTACTTTTGGAAATTAAGAAGAGTAACTTTTGTATTATTTTTTTTCCACAGTTAAGGGTAAATCGAGTAATTAAGAGTAAAAATAATATTTTAAGTATTATAAAATTTCCCTAACACTTGTATTAAGATCATTGGATGAGTTTATTTCGACTAAAATCATATTTGGGTCAAATTTATATCCTTTGAAATCCACTTGAATGATGTTATGACATTTATAATATTATATTCAATAAAAATTCAATTTTATCACACTTGTTTTTAACAAGTCAAATATTTTTAATAAGTGGTTATATAAGGGATATGGTCTACTATAAATATTATTTATAAATATAAATTTTTTAACTACATCTTGTTAATTTATATATATTTTTTCTGAAATAAATAATTAAATTAAATGGTGACACAATAATGATGCAATAATTGCATAATTAATAGAAGAATCAAATAAATGATATTGTAAATATTAAAATAAATATTATTTTATATAATTTATGTGATAAATTAATTTTATTGATGACTTTGATACATTAAGGATGAGTTAGAAAAGTTATTTATAATATACCAAGTCGTTATGATATTTTTTAAAAGTGAAATAATTGAAAGTATCAAAATTGACATTAATGCCAATTTAAAATAGGTAATATTTTATTGAATGATATAAAATTAACAAAAAATATAACCATCTTCAAATGTTTTTGGTTAAGTATAAAAATGTCATCAATGACTCATTTTTTATATTAGAGTTATTACATTAACCCTAAAATTCTAAATTACATGATATCATGGTAAGAATTAATAATGGATAAACAAAAAAGACAAGGATTAAAAAAATATTCAAACATGTATAATTTTTATTGGATTAATTTATTTATTCCTATCCTTGTCCAATATTCTTAATAAACCGAATTGGACCCATTTGAATTATATTAGTTTACTAATTCGAAGAATTCCTAGAGTGTATCTTCCCTCTCCCATAAATGGGAACACATTATTCTCATTTAGATAAACATCAAACCCTATTTGGTTTGGCCAAGACCTACCCAAATATCTTCCTATAATCTTTACACAGTTTATAGGTTCCTTTTTAAGGCATAAAAACCACTTTATAAGTGTAAAGTTTTTAATCAATGGAGGTCATCCCAAAGAGAGTTATCATTTTTAATTATGTATTTCTTTTTATTCTTCACCTAAATCCTCAAAATATTCTTCACCCGTGATGAAATAACAATTAAATTTCATTAATATTTTGAGATTTTATTATTTAAATTTCATCATCTAAATGTATTCTAATTTCATCAAATGGGAAATGAATTATTTGTTCTTATGTACGACAGAGTACCAAATTGGGAACCGATATAATTCATTTTCAATAACCATCTTTCAAGACTATTTATAACAACAAAATTAATGTTTATATATTATATTACTTCAATAGTTATTATTATTAAATATTAATATATCATATATTTTTTACCTTTCCATACACAAAAAATGATAATTTCATTCGTGCAAAGATGTGAACTATCACATCCACAAAGTGAGGTGATTCATTTCTCATCACCACATCATATGGATGACATATATAAGTATATTAAAATTATTAAAATGATATTATGAAAATTATTTGAATATAAAAATATCATTACGTTCTTTCCATAAATACATTTGAAAAATGGAAACATTAATCCTTTGTACGTATGACCTGCCGTCTATTTGATTATAACACAGATCATTTTTCATAAGCATAAAAAATGGATTTATTTAAAATTATAAATGATTTATAAAATTTATTATTATATTATGAGTGTTATTATGGGTATTATAGACTAATGAACACTTTGAATATTGAAAATTCTAGAAAATTCCTTTTGGATTTAATTATTTCATATCATTAAAATGTCCGACTTGAACTTAAATAATTAAGTAATTTTTATAACATGGTAATCAGTGATATAAAAGGAATAATAAAATTTAAAAAGTTTATCAAGTAATGAAATACTTATAATAAGTTTTTTAATTCATTAAAATATATATTTTACATGACGAGTTAGAATCAAGCTAATAGATTTTTTCTCAATTTCATTTCAATGAGGAAATTATTGATGGTATGCACCTTTATTATCATATAAAGTGTATATATTAACCATTTTACATTAATTAACATAATTTTTCCTATTATCCTGATATTTAGTGTTTAATTTTATTTTTTATTGGTTTTATTATTCTTGAGTTTATTATATTATAAGGGTCGTTTGTTTTCAAAAATCCACTTTTATGTTTTTCTTCAAACTCTTTTTCATCCATTTCCATATTTTTAAATAATAATTTAAATGTCTTAATTATCATTTGTTTCATAGACATTATAAATTCTGGGTATTCCCATATATCATCATGTGAGAATATTATAGATTAAATGATTTGTGAGCTCAGATAGTTCTCAAATTCATTGGGTAATGATTTTTTTTTCATTGGAAAATTATATTTAAAGTTAGTCGTATAGTTATTCCAATGTGTCGGGTTCTGTAAGGGTTCGATGTGATGATTTCTAAAGGTACCTAAATTAACATTCTATTATTTCTAATGAGTTTTTATGGGAATCATTTATTTTAATAATGTAAAATAAATGATATTTTAAAGTAATGTGAATTATCTTTATGGGTATATGTTATGTTTTCAAGAAAAGTGATTTCCATGGGTTTTTAGGTTTTTCATGACATACCTTTTTTCCTTTCTTTTATATCCCCTATTGGGATTTTTTTCTCATACCATGTCTAAAATGTTTTTTCACATGAATAAAGGTATTATAGAGATAAGGATGATATTATGGAGAAAAATAGAAAGATTTATCATGAAAAGAAGCCATGTGTTGTTTAAAAAGTTCTATATTTTTGAAGAAATAAACACTGTTTTAGTAGTATCCACATTGTTCAAATGTTGGATGATATGTATAAACTATGTATCAATTCCCTAAAACTCCAAACCTAAAAATATCTTTAATATGAGATGATTTTAATTATTTACTAAAACTAAAGATTATGAAATGTTTATGTTTATAGCCTTATTGTTGTGGAGTTTCTACTATTGGATTCCATTTTTTATTTTACTCTATATAATTTTATTATTTTTTATAACCTAGAGATTATTCATTTGTTGGTTTCACTTATATCATGTTTTTGTGTTTTTTTGTGGTTGTTTAGATTTTCTCTTCACCCATTCATATATTAAGGATAATGCCTCTCATTTGTGGCTTTACACCATCAGAGGAAGTGGATACCCTATGGCCTACTGAGGAAAGGACTTGAGGTAATTTTTTTTATAATTTCAAAGAGGGTGGTGGGTCATGAATGAGAGGTATCAATGACTTTTGGTTGGAATATAGTGTGTATTTTATGGTTTGAAACTAGTGATGATAGAATAGAATGATAGGTAAACATGGACTATTAAACCTAGTGTCTGATGTAGCAAGGGATAATTGCTAGGAAATATGTGTTTATGGACCCCTATGATCTAATGTAATGATTTGAAGATTAATAAACACATTAGGTGAGATAATGATGATTTTAAGATAGAGACTTAGGATAGTTTCACGGAATATGATTGTTTTAATTTGTTATTAAATGGGGTTATTTTGGGGAATAAAAAAAATAATAATTAAATGAATATTTATAAATTCCATGATTCTAGGATTATGATTCCTTCTCTTTTGTTATTATAGAGATGGATAAAATTTATTTTCTTTGTGTATTTTAGGATTTAGAGGTTTAGTATGTCATTCCAATCCTTTGCTGTCGGATATAACCAACAAGAGAGGATAAGATGTTATATAGGGTGTAGCAAGCCTTCCAAAATGTTGATCCTGAAATGTAAGAGTGGAGAACTACTAATATGTTAACTGAGTATTTTCTTGAGATGATTTAGAATGTATTTAGTTTATTTAGGGATTGATATGAGTGCAAGGATATAATGAAAGTCAATCAGATATGAGGGGTGGTGCATTAGTGGAGGATGATTTATCCTGGAGAGTGGAAGGAATATGAGGTTTCATTGGATGACTATCATGAATAGTTCTATACATACTTCTTTTAATCAGTGATGAATGTAGTGAAGAGGTTGGGTCTCTCTCTCTCTCTTAAGTAAGGGATCCTGAGTGTGTGAGATATCTTGATTAATTTAAGGACATCCAGTGTGTTTCAGCTGATTTATTTCCAAATAATATGTCTATAACATGATCTATAGATGAGGTTATATATCTAGTAATTAGATATATAGTCACCCCATTTATACCTATTATGTATTTGGTGGTGCATAATAATGTAAATGTTATCCAGTGTAATTACTTCCAGAGAAGAGTTTTTTGAGAGGGAGGTCAGTAGTGTTTCTAGAGGAGCTGAGCTACGGGTGAGGGATTTCCGATTTTAGGTATGTATAGTATCTGATATATATAGAGTCAATAAAAGTCTTCTACATCATGATTTTATTAGGATAGATGTTCATAAGAACCTATTTTGGGATTTATATATTCATGTTATGTATGTAGTGTACATGGTCATAGTTATGATCTGTGGTCGACCACTCTGGGGTCTTGGTTTGAATTATGGGGCTAGGCCCCTATATAACCACAACAATAGCAGATGCTCTCAGGTTTTATTCAAAAATCAAGAGTATAAAGGGATTATATAGTTATGACTCATGATGGCCCCCATACTTAGGGACCTATACATGGGAATGGATGTGGAGGTCGTCTGTACTGAGGAATGGGTGTTGGGAGTGGCAGGTGAAAGTTATAGAGATTCCATCACTAGAGGAACTAGATATTGTTTGAGGTATGGAAATTTTATCTTCTATATTAGTTTATATATTTTTTGTAACATATCATATCATTCCAATTTTGCAACTATATTTGTTTGCACAAAAGCAATGGAGGGGGAGAGGCCTCTAGTTCCCCTTGTATCATCTATTCCAGCCAAAGTCCAAACATTATTGTCTGATGTTTTCATGGGATGTAAACTAAGGATATGTTCACATTAACTAGTGGGTGATTTATTATTAATTTAAATGTAGCCAAATGAATTCATCCTTTGTAATTATTTTTTGTACTCTATTCATTTAAGTGTTTACTACATTCTAAGGAGATTCATATCTTCTAATGTAAAGGGATAGTGGGTAGTGTTAATTGTAAATAAGATATATCAAATGGAGATATGAATGTAGATAATCATTAATATCAGCTATAGGAGTTTCCCATTAAGACCACGAAAATAAAGAATCCCATAGTTTTTGAAGAGTTTCTTATTGATTACATAGAGGATTTTGTCACACTACCCCATCAGTGTGACATTGTGTTTGAGATAAATATTCAATCGAGTAACTCTTAAATTTCAGTTTCTCTATATCATATGTCCTCCATGGAGCTATATGATTTGAGACACTATATTTATGGCTTAAAATATAAGGGAATATTTTGGACCAATGTATCTCTTTTGGAATATCAAGTGTTATTGTTTTAGAAACATGATTGTAGTCTAATGATATATATAGACCACTGAATTTTTAAATAGGTGATGGTCAATAATCATCACCCATTTTTATGAATAGATGATCCATATTACTGACTAAATTGGTTATAAAAGATTTATCTTTGGTCTGGATATCATTAAAACAAGGTTAAGGAGGGGGAAAACCGGAATAATTGCTTCCATTTAATTTTTTTGGAAGTTAATGTGTTGGGTTAGTTAATTTAGTTCCATTAATGAACCATATTTGTTAATGGGGATCCAGATATCCATATTATATGAGTTTATAGACCAATTCATAGTAATTTTCATATACCAAATCATCATATACTCAAATTATGAGGAGAAGTATGTCGAGCATTTTATAATTTTCCATAAGGTTCATCGACACCATATATTCCATGAATTATTTATTTGAAGTTACAGTTTTGGGTTTGTTAATTCAGTGTAATTAATGAACCATCTTTGTTAATGGGGATCCAGATAACTATATTCTATGAGTTTATAGACCAATTCATAGTAATTTTCATATACTAAATCATCATATAATGAAATTCTGAGGAGAAGTATGTTGAGTATGTTAGAATTTTCCATAAGGTTCATCAAAACCATATATTCTATGAGTTATTTATTCCTAAATCTCATAGATCACCTATATAGGTTCATTCGGTGTGTCATAAATATACCTTAGTTTTAATAGAAAACTTTAGTTTCCTATAATGATGTGTTTTTTGACAATGTTTTTGGAACAGTTATTGGTTTATCAATAGTTGAAATGATATAACCATTATCTAAGTGGGTTTTTTGCATCCATGGGATGTCCCTAAGTATTCATGTGAGGAAATATTGATTATTTTCATTGTTAGGTTAGTCAGTGATCTATGAGTATTTGATTCCATTTGGGTGATTGTAAACCGACTGAGGAAGTCGACAAATTTCATTGAAATCAAAGAGTTCTATGTTGTGGATTTTCTACTGAGGCATTATGTGGATGAATTGAGGATACAAAGGCTATTATATCAAATTAGGATTCTAATTTCACCTCATGTGTCTAGAGTAGATGTAATGTTCTTTGGGATCTCAATTATTCATTACCACTCCATTCACCCCATACAAATAGATAGACAGATTGAATGTCTAGATTCTATAGTTTATGTTGATGTCATGTATCATGGAATTTGGTTGACCATAGATTAAGCACATACCCTTAAAAATATTTTTCAATCATACATTGTAAAGGCTCTGTCTGAGGTATTTTATGGGTGGTTGGGTCATACACTACTGTGATAGACTATGGTTAAGAAATCAGCAGTCCATGCTCTAGATGTTGTGTGGAAAATGAAATAAAAAATATTAGTGATTTGATAGAGGAATATTCTAGAATACGATTCACATAAGGACTATGAAGATTATAGGTAGATGCCACTAGATTTTGAGGTCGAGGACCATGTTTTCTTGAAGGTTTTCCTTAATTAGGGTTGATGAAGTTTTGGTTGAGTGATTATGATTTATCATAGATCCATATATATTTTTTGATATTTTTGGAGTTTATTTTTATTGGGATGATTTATAAATTGAATATGGCAGGAAATTTTTGGAGTAGAAGGTTCAAAACAAGGATAGTTAGTAGAAGGTACCTTATGGGTGATCTATAAACTTGTTTTGTGAGTTATGGAGGCATGGTGTTTTTAATGATAACAATTAAGATCTAAATATGTTAGTGCATGTTTAAATCTATTATTTATTTTAGAATTGGTTTGATTCCTTTATGTTGTAAATATTAATTTTATTTTACAAATTTATATGAGTTGTACAACTTTCACGGTTGATTATGTGTCTATATTATGTTTTTTATTCCTTCAATGTGTGGTTTTTTTATTGTTGTAGAGATATCCTTGTCATCTATCTTTCTAGTGGTTCTTTAGATTCAAATTGCCCTTTATTTGTTTCTTCTATTTTGATTCCTAAGGTAGATAATTTTTTGAGAGGTATCTAATTTAATTATTCATATTTTTAATACCATTTTTGGTGTTCTATCATGTCCTATAGGGGTGAGGATGGAATTCAAATCAATTTCCCATTAATGTTTCTATGATTTTCCTGACATTCACTTGAATTTCTGTGTAGTCAATTTTTACTTTATGTGGTTGGTCACAATTATTAATGTGGTAAAATGGTTTGTTTTTGTGGTTTCTTAAGTCAACCTTGTATTAAGTTTGTTGTTTTCTGTGGTCAATTGATTCCTTTGTGTTGTTGCTTGTGTTAGTTGTGTTGTCGGTGGGGTTATTCTTATAGTAAGTATGTTATTTTATGTGGTAGATCTATTTCATTCGGAATTCAGTTGGTGCTTTATATTGACATAATATAGTTAATAAAATAATTTGTTAGCTTCCATAATATGAAAATATTCAATATTTTGAAAATACATAGTCATTCCCTGGAAGAACAAAAGTTTTTTTAAAGAAAATATTTGAATTTATGGCCTAAATAATTTATTTGAAGTTTGTTATGTGAGGATTAAACTATATCATATATTTCAATATAGTGTTGGTATTGAAATGAGTCCTTTTATGTAAATTAAATTGAATAAAATTATTTTAGACTTAAATATAGTTCAAGGCCATATATCTTTAGTAAAACATTGTTATTTACAAAAATCAAGAGATCATTGTGACCGATCATTTTGATTTCTTCCTCTATAACACATAAATTTTATAACATTTTATTATAGTCATTTGAATCATTTTTCAATTATTTGATTCTTATTTTGGGTAAATCCAATTCTATGTAAATCAACCATCTTTCCCCTATTTTTGGAGTAGTGTGACATACATCAAATCAAGGTAAGGGATCCTTGTTCCATCCTAATTTATGTGCATATTTATAATTACTAGGATTTTTTCCCATTGAGTATATAGTACATATTAGATGAAAAACGAAATTAATTTGATTAAATTGAATCCAAAGGGATGGGTGTTCTCAAGTGGTTAATGATTATTTAATTTTTTATTCATCTTTCCAAGAAAATGAAATGATTATAATTAATATTACATTAATGTAACTACTGAATAGTAATAACACATATTTTGAATTACTTTTTAAACCCACTAATCATAAAAGGATTTAAAATTATAAATGGAAAATGAATCAATTATTTATAAATGTAAAAGTTATGGGAAAATACCACAGTAAAAGAAGATGAAATATTGTGAAATCAATTATTAAAAAAATTATAGAATTGACATGAATTGGAATATACTTAATGTGTTATAATTATGCTTATTGTTTTCATAGTGGTTGTGTGGTTTGTGTGAGAAATGTTTGGGTCCACCGGTAGTGGTTAGTTTATGCTAATCCATGTTGTTTGGTTGTGGTTAATATTATAGGAAGTTAGGATTGTTGATTTGGTATTAGAGGGAGATGCATTATTTACTGTAGTAATATGACTGGGTTTTTCGGTGATTCCACATGTTAGTTTCTTGTTAGTAAGAAAATATTCCATGGTTAGTGTTGAAATTGTAAAAGGAATAGAAAGGAAATTAAAAAATGTGTGCTAGATATTAATATATTATAAATTTTGAATTAATGGGTTAAATGTTAATGACTGAGAATTGAAAAAATGTAAATTAATGTGAATTCTTTATAGAGGGGGTCCATTAAATGTGAGGTTAGATAGCTTAATTAATGAATAATTTCTAGTAATCTAGAAAATTATTTGATTTTATAATATAAATAATGTAACTCTAGGTTATGTTTGGTTGTTTTGAATGGTGGAGTGTCATTTAGTTATGGAAATATGTGGTAGTGATAGTATACTACTGATTATAGACAGAGGTGATAAAGTATTAATGTTAATCCTTTATATCATTCTTGTGTTCTATCAATGTATATATATAATTTTATTTTCATGTTACTTTTATATACATATAGCCCACATCATGTACTATGCGGCGAAATGTTTTTTTGGGTGGTATTTACACCAAACTTATGATGGTGAGGAATGGATGGATGATTTCCCCTTATTCTTTGACCTTTATTTGATAATAGTACATGGCGGTGTTACCCTATTAGTGGATTGTACTGATAAATGATTTTATATTTTGTGAAGAAATCTGATGATGAGAGGATGTGATATGTATTAGTGGTAATAAGTGGAAAATATAGGGTAAGAGGTTGATGTACACTATGTTCATGATACCATACTTCCCAACACGTGAGGTTATTAATAGATATGTAATGATACAGATAATGAGAAGCTGAAACATGTAATATTAATATTATGAAATTGATGTTATCATTAGATGTTAGGCCTTATAGGAGGAGAGGGTATGTAAGGTGGAAACTCGAACTATACTATAGATATCTGAATAAGTGGTGATGAGATGACATAGTTGAGATGAGGGGAATGGATATTTAACATTGGGGTGTGAGAGAGGAAACTCATTGGGGGAATTAGATGTTTGGAACCATTATAGTTGTTCTTGTTTTATTTCCTTACCATATTCTTGCACTATTTTATGAGTTGGTCACGGTGAGGTTAGGATAAATAGATGACCTATTTAGGTATTGGTTGGTTCTGATGTTTTTACATTGGTGACTTTGTATTTTCTTTTCACATTTTCATGAGATAAATTAGGTATGATCCTAAAAAGTATAAATTCTAATCAAATAAATTTAAATAAACTATTTTTTATGTTTACAAGAGGGGTTCAGAGACCCATCTAGATAGTACTATCATGGATGCCGGAGACATTGTAGAATTTATACTATAACATTCCCTCTTTGGTTTTACTTTGTATAATTTTATTTTATTTCTAGACATACACATGCTGTATAGTTTATATTCTTGTATATTATGGGAAGGATTTGTTTTTTTTCATCTATTCTCTATATCCATTCATATATTATGTGTAACGACTCATATTTGAGTGGTTTACCCCTTCAGTGATAGTTTCTAACCTAAGGCCTAACAGAGGTTCGAATTGTGGGGAAATTCATTCTCCATCCCACCTTAGGTGGAGGGTCATATGTTTTTTATGTAATTAATATCAAAAAAATAAAATATTTTACTCTTTAGGATTGAGATTGTTTTTGAGATGCAATGTTTATGTTATTTAAACAATGAAACATATGTGAAAGTTTATTTTGGATCATCTCATTTTTCTTATCCACTAGACATGAAATATCTCAATATAGTATTGATAAAATATTATATTCTCAAGTATCAATATAAGAATATCAATATGGGAAAATATATGGCATTAAAAACATCTATGTAGATGAAGAACTCTTATTATCTCATGTGATAACTTTGAATATCATATAAGACAATTATTAAAGGATGAATAAATTATCATTACACCCAATAATATTCCATGATCAGAATCGGTTAGGAAAAACCAAATGTTTTACTTTAATTATTTTTGTTAGTGATATGAAATACATGTAATATAAAGCAATGGATAATTTATAGAGATATCCTTTGTTATCAAATCATTGTAAATGTATATTTGTTAAATTGAATTCTATATAGTCTCTTGTATATTTAATACATAACTAATTTATATTACCGTAATTATTATAATTTATATATACGTGTTAATGGATTCATTATAGTTTACCTCTATAACCACCAAACATATCTTTATATTACCCCACTCACCGATTTATCAAATTAGATAGTAATTTATAATAGCGTTGAATAAATCACTGATGGAACTTGATTTACTAAATAATTTCAGTGTTATTTTAACATACCCCTTTCTATCATAGGGTTTACCTATTTCCATATTTGGTGGTGTTTCTCTATCACTCTTATCATCCCATATGCCTCTTTCCTTGGTTTATTTTTTTTTTCAGACACCTTTCTCACTAATAATTTTCGCTTTTATATATCTGGTTGAGAATTTAACATATATAATTAGTGGTACCTTCTCATTGTTTATGAAATCATTTACCATATTCACTACATATTTCTTGGAACTTGTTACACCTGGCCCTATCTTTTTCTAATGTGATGGATTTTTCTATATTGGTTGGGACTGTGTCGATGATGAAATACATTATTTTTCATTCCCTCAATTGAGGTATTCTTCTAATTCCTATTACATATATGTTTTACTTTTAATTTAACTATTAATTCATTTACCAATACATGTGACCCCATATATAGCCATACATGATGGTTATTTGGATGTTTGGGATCATGTTGTTATTTGATTCAAATGATTGTTCTCTTCATGCATCCTAACATTCTTCTGGAATTCTAATATTTTTTAATCTCCTTTACATTCATAAGTTCCTTAATGTTTTATATTCTTCCATATGTAATAGATTATAGTATAGGGTCTTGGATCAAACATAGTCCCACAAATTTCATTTCTCATTTTTCTATAATGTATAATTTTTTATCTATATTAAGGAATTCTTCCCAACATTGTTTCTTCAAGGATATTTTTTCTATGGGAGGTAGTATTTATTTGGAATGATGAATGATTCCCAAGGATATGATGTTATGTGTGACTAGTTCTTGAATTATATAGTGTGATATTCTTGGTTTTTCATAGTAATTATATGGTTGGATTCTGTGGAGCATTAGTTGGGTCTGGGGTATTATTATTCTATATTTTTCTTGATTTATAATGATGCTTATGCTAATAAGGTGGGGAAGATAATTTTATGGTTTGGTTTATTTGTTTTTGTCTTTTGGAATATTTTTTTGTTTTTTAATTGATTTTTTGACTCAAGTTTTTTTTGATTTTTAATACATATGATGTTAACATTGGTAGTGATAGTGTTTCTAGTGAAGAGTAAAGTCCAAAAAAGGAAGATTCGGTTTTTATTTTAGGGGTGACATTGGTATGGTTTCTAGTAGGATTTAATCATCAGTGTAGTGGTTTAATATGATGGTAATACTTCACATCAGGGTTTGTGTCTCAAGGTGGTTTGTGGCCTGATACAATGATATATGAGTTTTCTAAAATTTTATTTTTTTGGTTTGCGATCACTGACTCTATGTGACATACGATTTTTGTATGAATCTTGAATTTTTAATTCTAGTAATTTTTTTGATTCCTACTCATGATCAGTGAAATTTATTCAGAATATTTAAAATTTAATTTGAAAAAACCAAGATTAAAATAATAAACTTACAAAATAACAGGATGTCTTTAATAATCTTGAAAAAATATTGTTCCATAGGCTAGGTAAGAAATATATTGTTTTCATGGAAGATATTTACTTATCCAAATATTTTTTTAAACACCCAATATTGAGTGATGATTTTCTAAAATATTTTCTTTCACTATATCTCAAGAATGTATATATTTTCTACTAATTTGAAATACATTATAGTAGTTTAAATGAATACATTATGGAAATTATATCTATAACATATAGAACATGGTAAATAATAATTGTGTACTTGAATAGACATTGTTATCATGAAATTTAATTTCTGTGTAAACCAAAAAAATAAGCTCTTTGTAAATTAAAGTATCTAGGAATAACTACTCTTTTATTCCCATGTACATAATTATTTTTATCAAAAGTAATCAATAGAATTGAATTATTATTATATTGGAATTTAAAAATAGTATTTAAATCATACAGTCCATCTATCCAAATAAAAATCATTGCATATATGTAGAAACCAAATATCAAAGAAAATGGATTCACATCCATGTATCTCATTTATTAAAAATTAAAAGGGAACTGATTTATTGATACAGATACATATTTTAATACATCAAAATTCCCAAAAATTGGTTTCTCAACGAATTATTTTTATGATTTAGTAAAATACATGTACTGACCTTGACTAGTTTACCTCAATGATTTATTTCTATAAATATCTATACCTAATAATTAGTATTCTTCACCCAGTGATTATCTTGAGAATCATTTTCAAAATCATTACTTTATGTAATATAACATTGTAATATCATTTCTGGTGAGTAATATGGTATTAATATATGACACAAAAATACCACAACACTCACACTAAACAACTTATAGACTCAAGACTCATTAATTTTATTAATTTAAGGAAGATAATTTACTGAATAAATAAAAAATTGATTCAATTTTGAGAATATTTCTTTAAATCATAAATGGATATGTTTTTTATATAAGTTAAAAACAACATTTAGAGCCTTAAAACCATTATGTTATAATATATATATATATATATCCTATAATAAATTCTCAATATGGAATAGAAAAAATAGTACTATGAACTTAGGTTTCTGTGTTTAGGAAAAATTATGGTTATAAATACATAAAAAAAAATTAAAATGTTATTGGAAATTTAGGGTTTAGAGCATTATGACGTTTTGGAGGAAATTTATGTGATTTTTATCAAAATATCAAAAAAACACAGAATCATGGCATAATTTTTATACTATAATATATTTCATGTGGGTCTAGATATTGGAGTGATTTTTATTATAAAATCTTTATATTGTAAATACATTGAATATTTCAAGGATAATATTTTTTGTAAATGAAAAAAATATTAGACCCTAATGAAATTGTTTTATCATGATTTATTGAAGGTATAGAGAATGTTTTAAATATATGAATTGGAAGAAAATTTTCACACCATGCTTAACCATAGGATTTTATAGTAATGAATTCTCTAAAACAATAATATTAAATGACGATCCTTACGAGTTGTGGATCAATAACATTATTAAGGCTATGAATTTGTGATTGCATCATGATAATTATTGTTATAATATTATAAGGTTCTTAAATATATTTTAGGATTTCATGATTTCTATAAATCCTATATAGTGGGTATAGATTATTCCATGATATTAGGGGGATATATATTTTGAAATCATTTTATAATTATTCTAGTGTTTACATGATAAGAGGATTATTATTAGAATGTTCAATTATAAGAAATACTATTAAGTGTCAAAGTCTTTGGATGAGATATAATGATATGACATGATCATATTGGAATTTTTTGACAATATAATAAATTAAAATGATAATTTTAATGATTATAGAGGATAAAAATTATGAAATTATCATAGTTATTTGTCAAATTTTAAAAATTGAGTAAATACATAGGGATATTGATGAAATATTGGAGAGGTAGAGAGATAATAGTGAATTATAGAGAGTTATTTATAGATAAAAAATAAGATTTGAATGAAATTCATACAGAAATCCAAAGATGAAGATGAATAGGTGGCGATGAATATTGATCATGATAGAGAATTTTTCTACATCAATAGATGTTAATGCCCATTATTTTCAAATTATGATATCTATATTTTACTCTTGAGGTGGAGCGAGTCATTTTTAAGTGAGGGGGTATAGATATTACTATACTGTGAGTGTCTGTGGACCAACATGTAAAATGGTTCACATATATAATTTTTATAAAAACAATTCTCAGTGTATTTGAGTGATTTTACGGAACCCCGTGTATATTACCCATGGAAAAACCCAGTGCAAGTAGATCAATAAAAATTTTATTAGTACTTGTTATTTAAAAATTATATACCATATCAAGGAGAGAGGAGGGTTTTGTATAGTCATTGAAAAACATTATTTTAAGGGTAGGACCTTTCATTAAATATAACCTATTTCACCCTCCTCTTAGGGTAATAATCCATGGTGGGAACAATTAGTGGTATCATAGAAAACAATAAGAGTTGGAATCCTTCTCCACATGAAAATATTATTTTTATGGTGATTTTATCTCTTGATGGGAAATTAAATAAATTTCAAATCATAATGAAATTATAATATTCTATACAAATAATTTAAAACTATAGACAAATTAAATGAACCAGTACACTAGCTCACTCATGGTAGATGCATATATTGGGGGGATTTGGAAAAATAGTCTATATAAATGTGATGTTAAAAAAATCCAAAATTTTTATATGGGGAATGCTTTAAAAACATATGAATATTGAAATTGGTGGGAGAATTTAAAATACATGTATTGTGGAATAAGTATAAGGGCATGAGGGTGGATCTAAAAAATCTATTTTCTCATTATGTGATAGAGTGAATGTGATTATAGAGTAAATTATTAAAATTGATGGAATTATAATGATTTCAACTTTATAATTATTTTTTTTAAAATATTTCCACCTCACATGAATCCAATGATTTCATTGATTTTGTAAAATTATTCAATGAATTTATAAGAGGATTATATACACAATAATATTTTCTTCAATTAGATGGGAATCAACGAGGTTGATGCTTTGGAAATGGAATATACTAGTGATGCTATTTATTATTATTTCAAAGACCACATCTAAAACACCTATTTGAATCAGAAACAAAAATGGAAGCATGAAAATTTGAATTATTCTATAGAACAACCTACATAACATCGGTGTATAAAACCGTGATTTCCAGAAACCCTAGCCACCATAAAACGTTTACCATTTCTCTAGTTCTAATCCTTCAAATGGTATTAACTATAGTCAATAAGAAATAGTGAAACAAATGATATACACAAATTTAATGAAAAATCACATGCATAATAGGGATAAAATGATTCAAACATTGAGTCTAATATCCATATGACAATGAAAATAATTCTTTCATTCAATGAGATGTTTGGGTTATAAGGAAACATAAACCTTCCTCTCACCCTACACAAACAATCAGATGATTTCCCATAAACACCCCTTATAGTTGTTTCATCTTTCATTTCTCTCCCTCTTGCCTCCACCCTTCCAAGACTCATCCTCTTCCATGAGATCTAGGACATTAGGAGTCTGTGTGTGCCCAGGTTTTCTTCCTTATAAGGTGAGATACCATATCCATTGTTTGGAATCATCATATCTAATCAATAACACTATTAATAAGTCGTAAAATGAACATAATATATAGGGACCCATCCAGTCAACTAGAAAGAACCACCATTTGAAATGTTTTTTCATCCATCAGTTGTGATGAGAGACATCTAATTTCTTATGTCAATTACCAACTTAATCTCAAACACATTGTTCATTATTCATATCACCCTTTGATCTATCCATATATTATTCTCCAAAATATCTCCCTCCATATATCCATGAGAAATTATTTCTACCCTTCTTCAAAAAAATAATCCTATTAGAGTGAAATCTTTTCAACAATCACCTGAACCCATATAGCATTCCTGTAACATCTAGAATGTTCCCATTATTTTTACTTCACAACATTCCACTATAAAAATGATTTACTACCTCTTAGATTATCTAGAATCTACACCTTATTGTACTCATATTCTACTAATCTCTATCTATTGGACAACATTATCCTAGCATGATTCAGATGATCATATATTCAAAGTCTATAGTCAAACATTTGTTCAATTGAATTTTTTTTGTTCATTTAAATCCACCCATTCATCTTCTTTGATAGTATCCATAAACTCATTTTATTCTAGGCATTTCATGGTGTTGGTGAAATGTATCCATTTTTTTCATGGGTGTTACATTTGGTGTATGTACTTCTAGAGTCTCAAAAATAAACTAACAAGAGTTCTCACAAAAAATGGAAAAATCTCCCACTTGAGATTTAATTTACATTCGTTGATTCCAATAATCTCCCACCTAAAGATAAATCTTATGTTTAAAATATTGTATATAACAGTTTAGTTTCTATTCACCCATATTTTGTAGTGATTTCATGGTTATCCAATCCTTTCAACTTTTGATCATTTAGTCTTCCACCATTGAAAAGTATTAGTCCATTGGAACCATGATATGTCATTACACTAAATCCATAGAAATCATCTGAGTACCTTTATGGATTTTCCTCTAAAAAATTAGCAACCATGTTTCCATTTACCTCTAGTATTATTGGAAAGGATTATTTCATTATCATAAAAAACCCCCACCAAAAACATGATCAGTGAAACATTGGGATTAATGGACTATTACTACAACTAGTTTGCCTATACCCAATAATTTTGATCATCAAACCTATATTCCATTTTTACTTATACAATTTTAATGATATTTTGATAATTTAATCCCTAGAGATGAAAGAATATAAATTCTTCATCTTCACCAAGCAAATAAACATGATTCTTAGAATTGGGTTTTTCCTGTCATCATTTTTTAACATAGTTTTGTTCAACTACTTCTGAAGACATTGTTTATGAGAGAAAAAATATATGTCTATCTTATGGACATCAATTTTATCCAGAGTATCAATGTTAGGATCAACCTATAGTCCACCAATATCATGGTAATGGAATCTCTGAGTAGTGTGTTTCCATAACATGACAAAGCTTATGAATCTCATACAGATACTAATATAAAGAATCAATGAAAGTCATAGAATTAAAGATCACGCTTAACCACTATGTTCTAATAAAGATTAATACTACATAAAAATCTCATCCTTACACCCCTCTCACTTCTATGTTCTCATAAAAACCTTGGTATTTATTAGTAATTCAATTCATATGGTATCAAAAATGTATAAGTCCTTAAAATCATCACCCTAAAGAGAATAAACCATGTACAAACATTCTATAACAATGAATCCCTCATCATGAATTTCATAATGTTGTTATAATTTCTTCATACTCATCAATTGATCACATTTAATTGAGAATAATAATTATTCCCCATCATAACTTCCTACTGAGATGGGATAAAGTGAAAACATGTCAACATTCCATCCACCTCCTCTAAATAATGTTTGTGGGACCTCTAGAATGTGATCCTTTTAGGAAGATAACTTCTAGTTAAAGAAGTCATACTATAATTTCCCTTTAGCCAAGGGAAGCAATCAAAATTTCTATTGACTAAAAACAGATGAACTCATATGAATAATCATTTTAGGAACCCGATTCACCAATAACAAGTCACTATCATATAGAATAATCCATGTGATTAATTTAATGACTTCCACAGTACGGAAAAATCACGATTTATCGGGGGTTTTGAAAAACCGCTGCTAAATCGTGCGTTGGGAAACTATTCACGGCGATTTTGAAAATTGTCGTAGATTGTTTTGCGGTGGTTTAAACCGCCGCTAAATTATTTAGTGGCATTTTTTTTATTTTTATTTTTTTATTTGATAAATAAATATTAAATATTAAATATTAATTAATTATTTTATTAATTATTTTGTTTATTTTTTTTGTTTATTTTTTTTTTAATTTTTTTAATTTATTATTATTATTTTTATTATTATTATTATTTTATTTATTATCGTATTTATATTATTTAAATTATTTATTTTGGTATTTATATTATTTACTTTGGTATTTATTTTATTTATTTTTGTATTTATTTTATTTATTTATTCGTATTTATTTTATTTATTTATTTCATATTTTTTTATTAATTTCATATTTATTATATTTATTTCATTTAATTCACATTACTTTATTTACTTTATCAATGTATGCATGCTCATGCCCATGCACATGCACATGCCCATGCAATATAAAGAAATACTGCATTTGGTGAGATTTGAACCCCTAACCTGTTGAATATTTTCCAAAGACATTACCACTCTAGCAAGCTCGTCATGTGGTTAATAAACAGAATTTAATACACTTATATATACTAATTGAAAAAAGATAATACATAACTAATAGATATAAACTCAATAATAATTAAACAATAAGCAATAATCAATAATTAATAACCAATAATTAATAATTAATAATTATTTATTTATTAGTTATTTATTGAGTTATTTATTATTATTTCCTGTTTATTACAATAAATAACAAATAAATTCTAATAATATATACATAAATTATAAAATTATGAAAATAAAATTATAAAACAGTAAATTTATGAAATTAAAATAATAAATAATAAATAATAAAAAATAAAAAATAAAAAATAAAAAATAAAAAAAATAAAAAAATAAAAAATAAATAAAAAATAATAAAAAATAAATGATAAATAATAAATAATAAATGATAAATAATAAATAATAAATAATAAATATGAAATAATAAGAAACAATAAATAATAATAAATAATAATAAATAATAATAAATAATAAATAATAATAAATAATAATAAATAATAAATAATAAATAGTAAATAACAAATAACAAATAAAAAATAATAAATAATATACAATAAATAATAAATAATAAATAATAATAAATAATAATAAATAATAAATAATAAATAATAAATAATAATAAACAAATAATAAATAATAAATGATAAATAATAAATGATAAATAATAAATAATAAATAATAAATAATAAATAATAAATCATATATAATATATAATAAATAATAATAAATAATAATAAATAATAATAAATAATAAAATGATAATAAAAAATAAATAAGAAATAAGAAATAATAACTAATAACTAATAAATAACGAATAATAAATAATAATAAATAATATTAATAATAATAATAATAAACAAATAATAAATAATAAATAAGAATTATAACAAATAACACACAATTAATAATTATAATTAATTAAATAAATTATAATAAATAATAAATCATAAAAAACAATTAATAATAGATAATAATACATATATAATAAATAATAAATAATAAATAATAACTAATAAATAATATATAAGAAATAATAACATGAAATAATAATAATAAATAATAATAATAATAAAAAATATATAAAATATAAAAAATAATAATAAATAACACATAATTAATAATTAAAAAAAATAAAAAATAAAAAATAAATAATAAAGAATAAATAATAAGTAATTAACAATAAAAAATAAATAATAAAGAATAAAGAATAAATAATTAAAAATAAAAAATAATAAATAATAAATAATAAATAAAATAAAATAAAATATATAATATATAATATATAATATATAATATATAATCTATAATATATAATATATAATATATAATATATAATATATAATATATAATATATAATAAATAAAATATTATTATTATTAATAATAAATAATATATAATAATTAAAAAATAAAAAATAAAAAAATAAAAAATAATAAATAAAAAATAAAAAATAAAAAATAAAAAATAAAAAATAAATATAAATAATAAATAATAAATAACCAGTAACAAATAATAGATAATAAATAAATTAAAGTATATTATAAATAATACATAATAAATAATAAATAATAAATGAAACACATGAAAAAGTATGAAAAGACTTGATAAGGGATGAAAAATTATGAAATCGCAAGAAAACAGATGGAGAAACATGAGGAAGGAAGCATTAGAAAGCTTGATAACGCATAAAAACTCATGAAAACTCTGGAAAACCCTTTAAGAATTCAACATAATCATCATAATAACCTACAAAAAAACATTTATAAAGGCAAAAAGTTATGGAAACCCAAATAAACAGTAATAAATGGTACAACAGTTAAAACCCGTTAAAACTGTCATAAAGTGACAAAAACATTTGACTCACAATAATAGAGACAACTTAAGATACAAGAGTCCGTTTGAGATCCACGACCTCTCAAATCAAAGAACATAAAATGATCATCGAGCTGATAGGTGAAAGTGGCTGAATGGACCAGCGGATTGGAAGTTATGACCATTTAAAAAATATGACGGGGAACAGGTGCCAGAAATGAGGCATCGAAAACCATAAAAAACCCGATACCCACTAAAAAGGCCATAACATATGATCCAGGAGTCCATGTGGGCACCACGACTAGTAAAACTGAAGTTTATGGAATGAACTACGATCTCGAAGGTGGAGAAGTCCGAACTGACACGCAGATCGAAAGTTAGGTCCTTTTGAAGAAAAGTTTGATGGGGCACCGGTGATGGAAAAGGTGTTTTAGAGGATATTGGAGGGATTTTGGGGTCGAAAAACATGTCAGAATCATTATTCTGTTGAATTGGTGCATATCTCTCTTCGCTGGCTTCGATTTGATATGTGGTAGATCCCAAATGGACACCCGAAGCGAAAGTTATGGCCATTTGAAGTTGGATAACTTTTTTCATCATTATTATAACTCTCATATCTTCCGCATCTTAGAAAGTTTCACAGTTTTGATTACACGTGGCTCTAGATTTCTTCATGAGCTTCGATTCGACTGGTCGTGGTGCTCAAACGGACGCCCGGATCAAAAGTTATGGCTGTTTTAGTGATTTCGGGGTTTCCCATGTTTTTTTATTTTTTTCTTTTCATTTCGCGGCTATTTTACCCAGACTACCACTATTCTGTGGCGGTTTCTCACAAAACAGCCGCTAATCCTCAAAAAATTAAAAAAAATTAAAAATAATTAAAAATAATTTACACATTTCGTGACAGTTTTTTCCCGGCTGTTTTTAAAACCACCATGAAATACTAGCCCGAAATCTATTTTGCGGTGGTTTTTAAAACCTCCGCAAAAAAACAACCATGAAACGCCTGTTTTCCCATTGAGCCAATTCATATTTACTTCAAAATGACTTCACTATCCAATAGAAATTAAAGAACTATAGGAGTAGAACAAATGAAATCCTCGAATATATGATGTTTCCACCATCATATCATCAATTAATTTCTTTAACATAAATCTATTTCAAAGAGTATTGTTTCCCAATATAGCTACACATGATTTTTTTGATGATTCACAAAATCCAAACATTTATAATTAAAATTTTATTAAGTGTTTCATTTTGTAAATATCTTACGCTATGTTCTCGCATGTTTATCTCACTATATACAAGTACATTATCTTATGATATTTAAAGAAAATATTTAGATGATTGGAATCATAAAGAACCATGAAAAACGTTTTCTTCCAATGGATAATCTCCTTATGATTCATTGAATATTGAATATATTATGAGGAAAAGTCACATTATCTTATGGAAGACTTTCTGTGATGAATAATTTTTTCATCTCTTATCCTATAAAGATATGATATTTTATATATCCATGATTACATTGAGAATATTTTGATAATTCATTTCATATCTTTTGAGTACATCAGAATATCATTATCCTTTTGAGGAATGACTGAACTATAGAAGACTTACTATAAACCTGAAAATTCAGAGAATGAGAAAATATCTCACTTTGTGATTACAAAAGAAATTCTATATTTGTAATTTTTGGATAAATACTCTATGTTACCTATATTTTCAATTTCACTGCATGGATTATTCATCCATCAGAGTAAAACTATGCTGAATTTTTAAACAAAATATAAATGGAACAAAAAACTGTAACTTAAATAAAGACAGGGATGAAGAACGTAAGGCTATTTTTCCCTTCCCCTTACAGAACGCTAAAGATATTTATATATCAAGAATATTTTTTACAGTGAGTAGATTATAAGCTCAATCTATTTCATTAAATATCATCACAAGATAGACCAGATGATTATCTTTTCATAGGATGAATCTCTATCTACTACCAGTTTCCACTTGAAATTGTATACAGCTAATGTTTTCTCAAATCGTGTATCTATTTTTTTTTTCACCCTTTGTATGAGTTTGGATAATACCTTGGATAGTTATTGTAAAGGTATATCCTAGTATAAATCTCTTGGACCTCTTTAATATGTTACAACATCATGCACTTAGCTGGGATCCCCTAGTGAAAGGGTTGTTTAGTGAAAATCACAATCTCGTGGAGTAGAGTGTTGGTGGAGTGGAATAGGGGATTTTTCCCCCAAACCACTATAAAATTGTACGTTCAATTTCCTTACTTAAATTTTTTTGATTACCCTACATATAATATTAAGGTAGATAGCTGAACATACATATCGTGAATAGGGTGGTTATATTTTCCCAAATAAAATATTAAGCACACAATTCCCTCCCCCTCTTGATTTATACAGCTAGTTATTATCTAAGAAAATAGTTGTCATCATAAAAATGAATCTCTTGTTCATAATTGGACAAAGTTGAATTCTAAAGATCTATATTCTAATGGATGATATGGCTAAAAATAGGGAAGGTATGTCATTGGTTTGAGCTACATACTTTAATAGTGAGAACTATGGATTTCAAAAAGAATGAATGACCATTTATCTAAATAGTATTGTTATGAAAGTATATCTCAAAGTATTTAATCCCTATGAAATTCACAAGTGAGAACCTGAAATGTGGGTTCCAAAAACTAAAGAAAATTAGGATTTAAACTCTAGAGCTATGAATGACTTCATTTACTGGTTATGATATGATGAATTCAACAGAATCTCTCAATGTCAAACAACACATGAAATATGGACTACTATAGTAGTAGAATATGAAGGAATGGGTAGCATGAAAGATCTTAGATATTGTAAAACCAAGATTAAGTTAAATACATTAAAAATGGATGAATGAGGGAGTATTACTCAATGGAATGGAAGACTCGCTGAGATCGTGATCAATATTACATCTCTAGGAACACCTATCATTGAGATTGAACAAGAATTGAAAGTACTCATAGTACTACCACATGAATGGACTTGAATCTCATATTATATTATACAATCTAAAGAAGATATGAAATTAAAAATTAAAGATCTTATGTCAACTCTCATGATGTATAAAGATGAAATGGAGAAGAATATTGAAAATCTCAACATGATCAAAAAATGAATTGTTTCATTAAACGTGTCTACTTATAAAGAAGACATAAATATCATAATTACAGAAGTTTCTCAATAATGTAAAGAAAAAGATCCTTTAACAAATACTGAATCAAATGATGATCTTTATCAATGTTCTCAAAAGTTAAAAAAATTATATAACAACATACAATGATTCATAACACCCTTCAACACAAATAGAAATCATGGAGACAAATCTAAAGAGTTGAGATTCTATGAATGAAAAAATATAGGACACATCAAGCCTGGATATTTGAAAATCAAGGATGACCCGAATACAGATAGGAAGAAAAAAAGAATACTACATATAGGAAGTATAATAATGTTTTCTAGGCCACCATGAGTTCTTATGAATATTCTAGAGAATTAATGTCATCAGAATCATAAGTTGAATCTACAAATCAATAGAAAAACATATTATTTATGGAAAAAAAATGAGACGGGGAACTTATTATTCTGAGCATGAACCTAAATATAAAAATGAAAATTTATCATATAAAGAGATTAATAAATACGAAACCATATTATATTTTTTTTAATTTTCATGAATTACTATAAATCCATTCAATGTTCTCTTAAAAAATAATTAGTGAGGAAGAAAATATAAACAATCAGATTCTAGACCAAAAAACTCTGCTAGAAAAATCAACTGTCTTAAATACTGAATAATTCAAGGAAATTGAAAACCTAAAAAAGGAAGTTCCAAATTTTAAAGATTCTACAATTTTCTTTACAAAATAAGTATACTATTTAAACAAAATTCTTGGCTATAATAGACCCATGAAAGAGAAATTTGGAATTGGAATCCAAGGAGGAAAATCTCAGTTCCCAAGAAAATATTTTCTTCCCTCCTCAAAAAATATATATCTTATTAAGGATACATATTTTCATTTCGGTGAAATATGAAATTTTAAAAATATATTTTATTTGAAAAATTATCATATTGGTATAACTAAAAAAGTTTTTCTTTCAAATTAATTTTCAGAAAAAACTATAATTTCTTCAGGAAAACAGAAGAAAGTTTGGATACCAAGATTTATTATAGATAACAATTCTAAATCCAAAAGAATTTGTGTACCAAAAAACTCTGTTGGTTTATTTTTCATTGTAGGAAACTGGCCATTTGAACTCTAATGAAAAATGGTTCATGGATAGTGGATTTCTAAGGAATATGAGTAGAGATTACTCCAATGTTCATTCTCTATCCAAATTAGATAGAGGACATTTAACATTTGGAGATGATGTAAAAGGAAATATAGTTGGAAATGGATTAGTTAGAAATATATAATATATACTTATCAAGAAAGTACTTTATTTTGAAGGCTTGAAGCACAAACTGTGAAGTATTTCTTAACATTGTAGTGATGGTTATTATTTTTTTATTTTTCAAATATTGCCTATTTAGTTTTTAATGATTAATGTATCATGTTTACCGAAACCAAAATTGACAATGTTTACACATTCTATATTAAATCATTATGTACAAAAAATTTAAATTTCATAAATTATGAAATTAAGGAATCATGGATTTAAAATAGAAGGATTTGACACTACAATTTTCATCAATTGAGAATATTTTCCAAAAAATAAATCTCTTTCTAAATTCCAGGATATTAAATTTGAATGAAAGAAACAGTGCGATACATGACAAATAATAATGAAACCTAATTAATATTTAAAACATATTAAAGACGTTTCTAATTCTAGGCCTCTTGATATTATCCATATGGATTTGTTCAGAACAACTAAAACTGCAAGTCATTCTGGTGAGTATTTTGTTTATGTTTTAGTTCAGGAAATTTCACGATTTACATGGGTTTACTTTTTAACAATTAAAAGTGAAGAATGTTATGTGTTTATTTATTTCTCTAAAAAATTTAAAAATGAAAATGATGACAAAATAATTTCATTGAGAAATGACCATGGAAGTGAGTTTGAGAATCATGAATTTAATTCTTAATACTCTAAGAAAGGGATTAAACATACGTTCCCTAATCCGAGGAAACTTCCACAAAATGGTATTGTCTAAAGGAGAAATAAGACTTTATATGAAATTTTCACGAAAATGATATGTGAATATAACAGTCTCACTGAATTATGAGTTAAAGCTATTAATAAAATATGTCATGTCATTAATAGTTTACTGATAAGACATATTTTAAAGAAAACATTGTATGGGTTGTAGAAAATAGAATGAAAATGGTATGATACCTTAATTTATTTGGATGTAATGACTAAATATACAATGGATAGTCTTGGAAGGTTCGATCCAAAGGCTAATGAAGGTATTATCTTACGATACAATTTTATTTTTAAATATTAGTGTTTTTGACCAAATATCAAATATTTTTGAATAATTAGCTGATGAAAAATTTGATGAAAGTGATCATTTCAGTCACAAAATGATTCAAATTAATAATCAAAATGATTTGGCCAAGAATTTTATACCTAAACCATTATTTCCTAAAAATAGGGATGATTATTTGGAACTTGATAAATTTAAATCAAATCTAATAAGGGAAGACAATAGAGAACTAGAAATTGTGTTTCCATGAGCAACTAAAAACCTTAAATACCATCTTTAGAAACCATTATAGGAGGTGAAGGGGTAAGAACTAGAAGAAATATAAGAAATTTAGTAAAATTATCTGCCTTTCAACCCCAATTAGAACCTCGATCTGCAGAAGATTCCTTATCTGAAGAAATTTGGACCTTAGTAATTCAAAAATAAACCAAACAATTGAAATGAAATAAATCATGGGAATTACTTGAAATCCCCTCAAACTATCATGTTATTTGAACTAATTATTTTATAAATAATAAATATTACCATAATGTAATTACAAAGAATAAAGTTGTATTGGTTTCCAATGTATATAATCAAGAAGAATGAATAGGGTATCAAGAAAAATTTTCTTTTATAAATAGATTAGAATCTATCAAAATCATTCTAGAATATGTATCATATAGGAATTTTAAACTATATCAGATGGATGTAACATCTGCCTTTTAAAATGAGGTTTTAAGTTTTGATGTTTATGTGGAACAATTACTTTGTTTTGAAGATCCTCATTTTCAAAAATCTCTGTTCAAACTTACCAACGATTTTTATGGACTTAAGTAAGATCCAAGGGTGTGGTATGGATGACTATGTTTATTTATTTTATCAAAAGGTTTTATAATAGGAATATCATATCTTATTTTTTTTAGAAAACATCTCTTTTTTTATTTTACTAGTAAAAATATATGTTGATGATTTTATTTTTGGATCAATAAATCAAAGAATTTTCAAAGAATTTTCAAAATATATGTGAAAAAATTTGAAATGAGTTTGATGGGAGAACTCAAATATTTTATTTATTTCTAATTTTATCATAAGGATTTCAAAAATATTTAAAATAAATGAAAATGAATACTTCATTACATAAGAAATTTTTACTTAAAAAATTTAATCCATACTCATCTCCTATGAGATCTAATATCAAAATTGACTAGTATGAATGTAGAAAACCATTTTATAACATGTTCTATAGAGGGATCATTGTAATTTTGTTTCAACTTACTACAAGTAGACCTGAAAATATATTCTTAGAATGTCATTTTTCACGATTTCAATCTAATCCAAATGAATCTCATTTAAGTGATGCATAAAAATTAAGATATTTAGATGGAACCTTAAATCTTTATAATTTTTTCCAAAACCTCTAATTTTCATTTTATTTCCTAAATGGATGATAATTTTTCTAGATAGAGATTTGATAGGAAGATCACCTCATGAACTAGTAATTTTATTTTTAAATATCAGACATTTTGGTCAAGTAAAAAATAACATTATCTAGTACTATCAACTACCAAATATGGTTAAATTTTTCTAGGATATTATTGTGCACATGTGATTTGTATGAATCATATCTTAATGGATTTTTTTATTTAACATCAATCATGTTCCAATCATATTTGATAACATTATGCTATCAATATCTCAGATAATCAAATAAACCATTCAATATAAAATCACATTGATTTTAGACATCCTTTCCTAAGAAATCACACACAAAAAAATGATATCTATTTATAATTTTTTTAGAAAAAAAAATCCTATGATGTCTTTACTAAACCCCTACCATCTGAAAGATTTGATTCTATTAGATCATAATTATGGATTTTTAATTTTACAATGGAATATTTTATTTTATATATTTCATATAAATTTTAAGCATGTTATATGTTTTATTTAAATTTTTTTTGCCAATTTTATGAGTAATGATCACATCTAACATGCCACATAAACTGTATTTAGATTTAATTACCCTAACATTATTACGTTCCCCCTCGGTTAGATGATCAAAAAATATTTAGTGTCATCTTTATGGAAAAAATTACTCACAACCCCTTTGAACCTTATTTCTCTCAGCTAGAACATTTTTAACCCCAAACTCTGGACCATCCAATCCCTCAACATCTCCAAAAATATAGAAAATGAAATGTTTTGATTGTGATTCCTCAGTACAGTTGAAACATCAAAGGACATCAAGAAATGTTTTAAGTGGAATATCCATTGACTGCAAATTTTTGGACAGAACTAATATGCTGTTAAATAAGGTTGTTAATCATCAAGGATGGGAATATGTCTATGATGAATCAAACCCTCTAAAGTGTTCACATAACAATTTCTTGAGTCCTATCAATCTGTTGTGTTTCACTTTGGTGAACATGAACACATTTTTACAAATACTATTAATCAAAAAGAGTTGTCACTAACTTCCATAAATATTTCTAAAATATTGAAATTTTCACATGAAGGATACCACTTCTTAATCACCTCCATATATTGCATTTATGGAATCACTCCTCCAGAGATAATAAAATCACCTTTCAAATATTATCTCATCAAGAATAAGTAAATAAAGAAATTGGACATAGAATTTTTTTGTTTAGTTCATTCAGTATATAATTTCTCAAAGAAGTTGTGAGTTTGAGAAAATAAATTTTCAAGATATTTCATTCCTTTATTTTCTTATTCTTGAAAATATGGTAAACTTATAATTATATATCATAATATTTATACGTGCAATGTGAAATAAAAGTCTTTCAATTTCTACCAGTATAGATGAATATTAACTATATTATTTCATGGTACCAATGTTGATTTGGATAACAATTATGCAACTTCATTTCATTATTTGACAATTTTCAGTCTAAGTGTTTGTGGAAAAAGAGCCTTTGAATGGGATTTTTCATTGAAAAAGTTTATTCCATATTGTTAGATTCCTGAAATATACCCTTGTTTGATTCTTGGGAGAGTTCCAATTTAGGTAAGACACAAATAGTGGTAGAGGAATCACATCATCAATCTGAGACCATAAAAAGTAGTGATGATTATTAATAAGCTCTCAATATATGAAGAAGAGTTATTATTTCTATTCCTATAAGTACTGAAGCAGTTTTTCAAGAGACTACTACTCCTACCTCTCTACCCTTGCATGGTGAAGATGAATGGATAGCAACAACTATCACATGAATGTTTTCAATTGGTCATGAAAAGACTATATCTATAATATTAAGACCATATACACTTACAATTAAGTCTAAATATTAGGAAATGTTGAGAATGGATGAATAAATAATCTGAATAATGGTTTCCAAAGAATTGAATCATGAGGACGCAATACCCAATTTTTCTGAAAATCACCTAGTTCATGAAAAGAGTTTTGAAGTTCAATAAGAAAGTATTTCTCTTATTCCAAAAGAAACATGAAATAATGAAAGACCATAATATTAAAGGATTATTTCTGAAAGGCCTCATTAGATTCTCTCAAGATTAGTATCTATGGTCGAGAACTAAAAGGCTCAGGTCTATGAACTACATGATGGAGTAAGAATTATATGGGGAAAGATGGCCTTGAAATCTGATGTTGATGAATTAATACATTTAGTACAATATGTTGTGGAAATTTTTTCCAAATGACCTCTTGCCAGAACATTTTTAGTTCAAATATTCAATTAAGAATAATGGATCTATGTCAAGTAGTAGACTCTATAATAGTAACAATTAATTTTCTTCACGGTGAAATTATTAAAAGAAAAGCAAGTCAACACATATAGAGAATGCTTGATAATGAAGTTTGAAGGTGTCTAGTAGTACTGGATGAATCAATTTATAGTTTTATAAAAGTGAATTGTTATGCCCTTGAAAAAAATTATGAAAAAACACAAGAAAACATGCTACAATCCAAGAAGTATGAAAGTTTCATTTATTTAATCTCTTATAAAAGGTTTGGTGGTACAATGCCAAACAATTGTGGGGATATAGAAAATAATCATGATGTCTTTTATAAATAAATACTGAGCAATATCAGGGAGAATTTGTTTTTATGATGATGAAGTTGAAATTGATGTGTTTGTCGAATCCATTGAAATACCTGAACCCTCTAAGGAAATGGAAATTGTGAATATCATGGGGTTAAAATGTAATTAATTTGAAGTGTTTATAAACCTAATAGTGATTTTTGATAAAAATAAAGACCACCAAAATTTCATTGGCTACTTTTCTCATAGTATTTGGAACGGTTTCAAAAATATCATTGAATAGTATAGCAATGACATGGTAAAAAAGATTCACACTTTTTCAAAATAACTTCTTCCAATGTGTGGTAGAATGCTACCTAGAATGAAAATTTATAATTATTACCCACATATCTCTCAGCATCTCATAGAAACATTTGATCCATTATATGATCGCCAAATTGAAACACAATGGTTTTCTGAAGATACATATTTTTTCATTCCCGATCCACCTTTTAAACTGTCCTTTACTCGTACAGTTAACTATGATTTTGAAAGAGCTTAATAAAGGGATCACAAAATTAAGTCAACACTAGTTAGTTTAATCATGAAGATCATGCTGATCTGGGAGAATCCTCCCTAAGATTAAGAAATGTTAATGGCATAACAACTAACCATCCTCTTCCATCATCATCATTACCTCACAACTAACCCTTTTCGACCAACAAATAACTTAAAAAAAGTTGTATTAATCATAATGGTTAATTCTTATCCTTTTTCATGTTCATGAAGCTAGTTTCCCAGGGGGTGGACATTTAAAAAAAATTAAATATGCCACATCTTAAGGAATTTAAACATCTTCATCTATTTACAATTACATTTTTTATATGTTTGTGACATCTTACCCTATGATTTTACTTTAAATAATCTTACGATGTTTATCTTTTTTATGCTTCCATGTGATGTTACTCATTATTAAGCCTTTATATTTAACAAATTTATGTTTATAGAACATAATTTTCTTTAAATATTTTGTTTTATTATTTTATTATATTGATATTTCATTATAAATTCACCTTACTTCCAAAATTATGTTTTTTAACTAATATTTGTGTATAATATAAAATATTTTTCCTTATTTTACTTCTTTTTTGATATCACAAAAAAAGGAGAAGAATGGGAAGTTAAATAATTTCACCAAAGTTTAAAAATTACTTCTTATTTCCAACAAAAGTGAAAATTAGAAGTTTTTTTCAGATGAATGGAAAGGAAAACATATTTTATTCAGAAATTTTTGAATATAATATAGAATCTTTTTCCTTTCATTTTTATGGATTTTGTGATCATTAAAAAGGGGGATTACGGTAATGATTATAGTGTTACAATATATCTCCACTTTATTTTTTTGATGATTCAAAATATCCCTAAATTAATTATAACAAGTGTTTTATGTGTTTTAAAATATAATTAAATTACGTTATGTGCTCAAGTGTTTATCTCACTATATATAAGTAATTTATATTATGATATTAAAAGAACATATTTAGTTTCTTATGACTAGAATGTTCCAGGTAACACAATATTATGACGAAGAATCTTCTTATACTTCATTTTAGACTGAATATATTACAAAGAAAAGCCACATTATCTTACAGAAGGCATTATATGATGAATATTAAATTAAACCAATATCCTAGAAAGATATGATATTGCAGATTTCCATGATTACATTTTTAATCTTGTGAAAATTCATTTCTTACAATTTTAGTATATCATAATATTATTATCCTTTTTAGGAAATATTAGACTACACAAGACTTACCATAAACAATAAAAATCAGTGAATGAGAAAATATATGATGTTTGTATCACAAAAGAAATTATATATTTGGAAAGAAAGGAAGAATACTCTCTGTTTCCTATATTATCAAAAATAACTACATGGATTATTCTACCATTAGAGTTAAGAAAATATTATTTAAAAAAAATAGAAAAGAACACCTAGGTGCAACTCAAAGAGAGATGAGAATGAAAAAAAAATGTAAGACTATTTTTACTTAACCTTTATCAAAACCAATGACCTGTATATACTGAGAATTAGTTCTTATAGTGACAATATTATCAGCTCTATCTATTACATAAGAGATAATCATATGAAACAATTGAATATTATCATTTATTTGGATGAATCTTTATCTATTATCAGTTGCTTCTTGAAACTGTATGATGCAAATGTTATAACAAATCCTGTATCTCTTATTTACTATGTTTTAACTCTGTTTATGAGTATGGTAAAGTCTATGGACAGGTCTTGTAATGGGAGATCATAGTTTAATTCTCCTAGAAATTTTTACTATGTGATAATTGTATGTAATTAGTTGGGATCCCCCAAAAAAGGACTTTTTATCATAAAAATATCCAAGACCAGTGAGTAGAGAATTGGTGGAGTGTACTAGGGGATTTTTATTCCCCAACCCAATATAAATTCATATGTTCAAATTAGTTTTGGAATATTTTATTTTCTAGTTCATATAATATTAAAGAATAAAGTTGAACATACAAAATTTGAAGAGGGTGTTTATATTTTCTCAAAGAAATTTTTAGAACTCAATTCCCCCCTTCTTGAGTTATTCCTCCTAATATTATCTAGGAAAAAAAACATATCCATATAGAAACATGTCTCACACTAAATATCATAAAATACTACAAATAAATAACATAGTATTATTCCACAAAATATCAAACAACAACCTCATCAATGGAATAGATGTCAAGACTCTACCCAGAAAAAAATAATTTCAATACCCATAAATCAACTCATACCATTCCCTCTTCAAAGTGAATTCCATCTGATCAATTTATAAAATACTCAATAAAAAAAATTATACATATATTCTCCATATAACACAACAACTGATATCTTTGATAAAACAATTTGGGTATCCATTAGGGAATACTTTCGATACACACTTTAGAATAAAAATCACCACTAAAGGAATCAAAAGTAGAATAATGTTCTAGATGGTGACCCTTAAAATCAGTGTCCAGAACTGTGATACATAAGCATTAAATCACCCATAATGAGTTGAAATTCCATCTAGTTATGGTATTCCTCATAGAATTAATTTTTACCAATGAAAAAATATTATAAAAACACATGAAAAAATCATAAATAATGGATAATAACAAGGATAAATTTCTTCATACATTAAGTCAAATATCTATAAGTGAACAAATAAATTAGTTTTATTCATGGAGATGTTCAGTTTATAAGGAAACTCACATATTATGTTTAATAAAACCAAAAATATATGATAATGTCCCAAAAACACCCCTTTTTGTTATTTATTCATATAATTATATACTTCCAATACCCACCCTTCGGGTTCTTTAAATATGCCTTCAGATAAGGTACCTTGGAAACTTTTCTGTGTCTAGGATGGCTTTGGGGATGGCGATCCACCTTACCTTTTTTGGGCATCATTTTTTCTAATTATTCATCCTCAAAATATTTTTTCTAATTGATTTTTAAAGAGGGATCCAGATGATCAACTCGTAAGCACCACTATTAAACATGTGCATGAATCTATACACTGGCACTATTAACTTCTTGTTATATATAATAATCACTAACTCAATTTCATACACATATTTAATTGTGAATTTCACCTTCTAAAATTTCCACTGATGATTATTTGTAGTACTTCTTTCCATTTATCTGGGATAAATGATTCCACCACTTAATATTTAGTAACATCTCATCATAGTGACTTCTGTACAACCATCACCAGAACTGCCATAACTTTTTTTGGGAATCTAAAATACACCCATTCCATTTAAAATAATTAATTCTTATAAAATAATGACTATATACCTCCCCAATCATTCAAAATTTTCCCATTAATGTTATTATATTCTACTGGGATACTTCCATAGAGCTGGAATCCTCTGAAAATTATCTCTATGGATCATTTCAATCATATATTCAATAGAAAATGTTTTATCCACTATACTCAATCCATTCAACTTATTATATTATTCTTATTGACTCCAATTATAGAAACTCTGTGGTGGTGGTTAAATTCATCCATCTCAACTTTTGAGTGTTACTTCTGGACTCTATACATCTAGAGCCCCTACACTCAAACCATAAAACATTTCTCCCTCAAAACCCTATAGTTTTATTCTAGTAAATCAAATAACCTATAATTAAATATGACCAAAAGGAAAAAATAAATTAAAATATTATTTTTATTACTTTAAAAAAATCTAAAAAATGAGTGGAATATTTAATATGTAGCTTCAAAAAACCATGAATATTGTTGGGATTAAGTAGTTATAGAGAGATATTATGATAAAAATATATTGGTTAAAATTGTTTCAAAGGAAGAAGGTTTTATCAAATGTATTTTTTTATTTTATGTCCAATATAAATCAATTTACATTTTTGAGATTTACATTAAATTTTATTATAATGAGTTGATCAAATATAGTGTAAAAAATAGAGTTTATCAGATATAAAATATCAATCTAATTAAATAATCCAAAGTTTTGATCTGAATGATTATTAGGTCATGATTACATGCTTTATTTAATAGAGTGTTTGATGAATAAATTATGTTGATTCTATATTGTTATTATATTTCCTAACATCTTTAGTAATGAAATATATCATGATTAAATATTAAGACAAAATTGGAATAATAATTTTCATCTGTCATTTTTTCGTGCTATGACGATCTATGGTGTTCACCCAAAAAATATTTTTATTAAAAGTTGTAGTGGTACACTGACTATGTTGTAATGTTTTATGAATTATACAGAACAGATGTTAATGGTAAAATGTGTGGATTTATGATGCTTTTTTAAAAATACTATGACGTTTCAGGGTTTTAGTGGTAAAAATTATTATCGATCAATTTTTCGTGATGATTACCAATCACAGAAAAGTCATCGAAGCACAATGGAAAGTTACCTAAGAATTTATTTTAATGAAGACAGTTGTATGAAATCTTTCAATTTCACCCATGAAAGTTCATCACATAGTATTTAACTATGAATAATATGTGATGTGAAAAATCTATAATGAATGCTTGGAGATATATTTTACCATTTTTTAAATGCTCAGAAAGAATTTTCTTAAAAAATTAATTGAAATATATAGATAGGATCAGAAAGAAGTTGAAGATGTTTTTGAATTGTTAGATCAAAAATAAGTTTCTGTAAGAAGTCATAAAACAATGGTTCCCAAGTCACACTCATCAAACTAAAGTCTCTAAGTAGTTTCATTCAATAGATTTTTTAGTATGATGTTCAACGGACAGTGGATTGTGTTTAAAATAAACATTTTTTGAGTTCTATTAGAAATCATTGGATAAGGGATGCCAGAACCCCCTACCTCTAAATATTCCTCAATGAGGGATGTGATATAATAATCCACGATTCATTCCTCCTGTAGACTTTGAGTTGGTGACTAGAACAAAGTGTATAATAATCTCATAGTATAAGATGCATTTCCCACTATAAAAGAAATAATATTTAGAGGTATGATAAATACCCCTGATGAAAATCTAACTAAAAATATCAAGGTTAACCAAAACCATCCCACAAATTTTGAATAAAGTATAATGATACATATAAAATTATCCAAGGTAATTACCAAAAGAAAACTTTATGTAAGTGACTCAATAACTGCTCCAACCCACCATGAAATTTCTTTCTCATTTCATAAAGTTATATTTGAGACATGAAAAACTGTTCATATATATAGCATGAGAATAATATGTATACTCAGTAGGAAAATAAATAAGGTCTCAAGTGAACATGTGAAAATATAAAGTGAATACACCAATGGAAAAAGAATAGAACCAATAGGAACCTATACCTATCAACTATACCACCCCAAATCACCAATGATTTCTCACAAAATCACACATCCTATATAATAATATAACATCGAGATCATAATAGAGCAAGGTACCCTACTTCCACTTCTACAATGATTTCCACTATCATACCCCAATTTTGAATGTCATATTCTCCCATACATATATAAATGTCATATAACATCACATCATAAACACATATCATCCATATATAATGTGGTTCAAGACACATCGCTATTTACCCCACACTCTCAAGCTCTAACATATGGTGCCAACATCAGGTATTATAACTTAAAATCCCACTCATATACACCTAGCCTATCATAACACGTCTTATAACATTAATAGAGATTCATGTTATCACGAATATGAAGGAATAAACCCCATTACAACCTCACACCACACATGTCCCTCCCAACATATCTCATCTCGTCACAATAACAACACATTATATCTCTCCCAAAGAACCCTGGGACACAATATCACATATCCCCCTAAAAACCATGGACAAACCAACTAAAGGAAGGGTAGGAAAGTGTGGGTAGAAAAAAAAAATATATCACCACCTTCCAGGATGTTAGGGAAAACACATGAAACCCAAAAATGCTGAGTATTGGTTAGGTTATCCAACTATGGTTTGTTGTGTACAGATATAAGATAAACATTCATGATATGTAGATAATACACAATACCAAATATACGAGTTAAAAAACATCACTAGAACACAAAACATCACTATCATTGTATCAAACACCAACCATTAACACCACTTCTACCGATATATTCCACATATCAGAAAACTACTATAAAATACACACAACATTTCCACTATCATTCAAAAGTACACCATATTCCATTTTCACTTCCATTAATTTAATGTTTAATTCATTTAATCTATTAACCAAAAATATATTTCCTTCCCATAATTCTTATTTAGTATCCTATATCATTTCATTATATCATCATAATTTATTCCATGGATAACTATTGAACTATCACAACCATGATACACATCAACTAGCCCAAACACACAACCACTACTACAACCCCACACATCCCCCATCATAAGGATGCCACATAACACAATCCACCTCAAAAAATAACCACACATTACACATACAAACCACCTATCACCATTACATATCTTCTCCACCATGAAATACAACCACTTTACACCACAACCATTGCGCACCACATCACAAAACTACCATCATAGAATCCATGCAAACCAACCACATCCCATCATGGCCGTACACATCACACAACTCACCCAATCACCACCATCACCGAAAAACAACAAAAATCACTCTGGGAAAAATAAAAAATCAACCCTAAAAAAATAAACAAATACCTACTTCAGTAATTATTCAAAGTATTTAACATATTAATTATTTTTTTAATGGGTATTATCACACAAACAAAATACCATGGGAAACTAGTTATCTAAATAAATATACATTATTTATACTTGTATTCATGGTTAAATAACAAAAAAAACATCAAATGTATCAATTCATATCTTCTAAATAATAAACACGACCTTCAACAACAGTTATTTTTAGTATTAGAAATAATCATGCACAGTATCAACAATGAAATATATCAAAGTAGTAAATCATGTGATATCTCCCCCATACCCATCAATTTCAATTATCAAAATTATTATCTTGTCATATCAAACCCTAATATCAATGAAAATGAAATAAATTACATATAAATGTCACACATATAACATAAATAAATAGAGAATGAGGATACCCTATATCAAAGAATCATTTTGATCTCACTGTGCACTACAAGGTAAATAAGGGAAAACCTACAAAACACAACCAGAAAATAAAACCATATATGATCCTAAAACACACCAATAGTTTGTTAAAGCATCACCCTAAACAAAACTCAATTGATAAAACACATTCATAGTGGATCATTGATGGTAAAACACAAGGAATAAATGGATGTGAATGGAATAACATACCATGGATCTCTAAAACACCACCACTATAACCCATCGATCAAAGAAGGATGAAGGGGATAGAATATCCTCTAATGGTCATCCATGGTTTCTCAAAACCAATATAGGAATAACTAAATGAATGGGAAATCAGATGAAAGGGGAGTTATAAGAAATATGGGAGTTACTAGCCTTACAGTGTCAATCATACATTTATGATATAAAACCCATGGTTTTGCATAAATTACTACATAAAACCCACATTTAGATTGTAAAAACATTGTATATTTAGTTTCCAATGAAATTCAATTTTCCATCCCTATATTAATTTGAAGTCATAAAACCCCCTCTTATGGCCTAAAAACTTTTCAAATCCCTACTTCCATGGAAAATTTTAATATTTAAACCAACACATTATGTTGGAAATAATTTTTTATAGTATAAAAATACCATTACATTAATGTTAAAGCTCGAACCTCGGGAAAACATCCTCGATCCTCCTTGAACATCATATAAACACCAATAATGTTGATGTAATGGGCTGTGAAGGAACATTATGTTACATTATATAACTATCAAATGATTATCTCCCTATAAATTCGAAACCAAAACTAGAAAAAAGGTCTTCTAAATACGATGTAACAATATAACTATCATGTTTCTTTATAAAACACAAATTCAAACAACCAAACTCACTAACCAATACACCCAAAAAGTTCTAATACAACCAATTCACTACGCGTCCACATCATCACCTCTCACCGAATACAACAACACAACATCCAGTTCCTACCCTTGTGAAAAAAATTATATTATCGCATAAAACACTACAAATCCAAATCCTACTGCTACCACAACCAATACAAAATACTAAATTGAACATATAAATAAATTAATTCTATATTATTTTTCCTGTTATTATCCATTTTTTGTAAGCACTAACTCACCCAAATGGTTTTAATTTTATAAAGTCATAACATGTCTTAGTTAAGATTTAGTTCCCCCATTTTTATATGTCATAATAATTATCAAAAACCACTCAATATAAATAAATTAAAACCACACATCTCATAAATAGCTATATACAAACATAACATCATAAAAAACTGAGCAAAGAAAAACTCAAAATAACTCCTGGTTTTGGCAATGCATCTTTGTCTTTCACCCAAAAGTACCCCCTTACAGGACAAAATTCCTCCACAACACATGATCCAAGGTGGAAATTCTTCCACTTATTACACTCTCTTATCAATCTTGTACCCCTAGTATATTCTCTACATTCTTCGCATCATCCTTAATCTCCAACTCTCTGAAATCAAAAATGTGGGATTCATCATGAAGATACAAATGAATCTGAAACATGTCGAAGATGTAGTTGTTACTCTCCAACCAATGTGGGAATAATAACACATAAAAAAACTCACCAACACACCCAAAATCCTCAAAGGGTCCAACAAACTATGGATAAATCTTACTCCCCTACCTAACCATTAATTTCATCACTAAGGGGAGACTCTATATATAATGACCCAACCTTATTACATTACATAACTTTGAATATAGTCAAGAATCAATTTATTTCCACATTAAGGATATTTTAATGTTTATATATTTAGATAATTGGGACATAATACATTCATAAGATTACACATTTTTATAGAGTGGATACCATAATAATAGTTTTATTTTTTTTCAAAATATAAAACATCAAAGTGGAAAAAATGATTTCTTTTGACAATTCTTAAAACATTTAACTTGGCTTAATTAATTGTCTTAGACATCCTTATAACCTCTGAAAATAATTTTAAAACTTTTTATGTGCACAAAATCTTAGTAAGGAATATAAAAATAAGGGAAGAACACATTAGTCCATGAATACTTGTAACATATGAAATCACTTTAAAAAGACATACTTGTCACCCATATATACTTACTTTGTAAATAATGATAATTCCACAAGATTCCCACAAAACAAAAGAAAATAAATATAACCATAAAGGTATCTTGGGGCATTAATTACATAATATTTTAACCCTCATGGATACCTTATAATTTGTAACCCTCACGACTAACTTACAATTTGTGTAACCATCACAGTTACACTTGGAGTAACCATACGACCGACCTCCAACTTACACATACCCAAGGAATTGTAAGAAGATATAGTTCCCACACATATTCATAAATAATTCCATAGAACCATAAAATAATCATACAACATGAATAATTTCATAAAAACATTTCCATTGAAATTTGTAAAACAGAATTTTAAAAGAGGATTTTGAAAGAAAGTCTCCTTATAAATATCATGAAACTAAAGAGAGACATAATAGAGTGGATGGAATATTTACATACACTATAATTAGATATTTTTAAACATAATATAATCAAACCCCATCACACAATCAATTTTAATAACACATAAACAATGAAGTAGGAGGTTAACCCAAATAATGGAAATCAGGTTAAGAATTCCCTTACATCAGGATTGTATTACTTAAAACTTTTCTTAAAATCTTTTATAATGGTTAAAATAGTGTTATTAGTATTTTAAAGAATCATTTTCATATTTATGACATCTTATATGATCATTTTATAGCCTCATTTCACCCTTTAATTGTTAGTATTTTTCACCTTGCACTGTTTTTGGGTGTGTTCTTTATATGATTTCCAAGATTGGTTTATGATGGCTATTGTTGTCAATTGGAAATAAAACTCTAGAATTGGAATAGAGTACTGTTTTAATATTTACAGTTCCATAAATTCTACCATTTATCTTTTTAAAATCTTACATGAGGATGATTTATAAGTTAAAACATTAATGATGTTCATTTCGGTCATTTTAGTGGTTCTTTGATAATAACAACCTCATTTTGTCTTATAAATTAAAAACATGTGTACAAAATAATTCCAGAACCATTGATGAGACATGATAAAAATATTATAACCATGTTCAACCATAAAAATGGTTTTATGATCAGACTTGATGTAATTAAAGAAAAATTGAAATCACATTGTCCACGATGTCGGTAATTCAACACATCACATATATTGTTTTTAATTCATTTAAAAATTGGGGGAAGAGAAGAAGATTGATGATGAAATTTCCATGAACATGAAAACATACATAATGTAAAAGATTATGGATATTTTATTCCACTTGGATAATAGGTGGGGAGGAAAGAAGGATAAAAGAAAGGAATATTGAAATAAAAGAAAGCTTGATAAATCTCTTACGAAAATTCGGAAGCCTAACAACATCTCTTAAAATTTAATAAAAATAGTTTTATGAGATAAAGGGAATATCTCATCACTCTTACATAATATGGATAGTAAGGGGAATTTGTAATGAAATATCCCTACATATGCCAATGGGTAAGGAAGAGAATTACGTGAAATGATAGGAAAGAAAGAAAATAAATGCGGATGTTCACCTCTTGATCTCTTCTCATTGGGATCCTTCTTAAGGGCGTTGATTTTAGTCTTTTGGTGAGACCAGAAGATATAGGACGTGGGGAAGAACTGTGGGAGGATTATTGGGCATAACTTTGGTATAGATAAAGTCTTGAGAGGTGTGGGAAGAAGAGGGGAGTGAGAGTGGTATTTGTAGTGGAGGGGGTATTTTTTATTATTATAATCATTATTATATTATTTTTTTCCAAATATTATTAATAGTATTAGTTCATGTGACCTTAAATAGTAATAATGTCATATGAGTTCGAACGAAGTGACATTACATCACTTATGATGTCCTAAATAGTGTATTTTACTGATAATTTGATTATACGACATTTTATTGTATTTAACTATTCATCGAAAATTAACGAATTTTAGAAAAATCAAAAAAATTCCACCTAACCATTTCTCGATGTCTTGAATTAAAAAAAGTCCATTTTTTGAAAATAATTTTATAAATATTATTAATTTAATTTTTATATAAAAGCATACTTAATTTAAAATTTAACGATTCTAATTCTATAACTACATCTATATCATAATGAAAAATTAACCAAGATGTTATTATCTTAAGGTCATAAGAAAATAATAATAAAATTTAGTATTCATTTGGGTCATATTACTATTTATATTAATATTCATATGGGTATGTAACTATTCAAAAAAAAATAAGTTGGTTTCATCAGACTCCAAATAATATACGGAACACAATTTTAGATGACAGTTTCTTGAAATAGAAAACATAGAAATAAAAAAATCTTGTTTAGAGGTAGTTATAAATATCTACTTAAAACAAAGTTCCGTGAATTTCCCTTTATATTTAAAAAAACTTGGTGTGTTACATTATCCCCACCTTTTGAAAATTACATCCTCAACAATTTTATTTAATTATTAAATATGTGAGGTTATTTTTCACTCATAGCATTTTCAGACTCCCATGTTTCATCTTCAACCATGTGGTTTCTCCAAAAAACCATTACCTAGTGGATTACCTTATTTCGCAATACATATTCCCGTCGATAAAGAATCTAAACTAGTTTCTCTTCATAAGAAAGGTTCCCTTCCAACTGAACTGCTTCTGGGCTCAAGACATGTGATGAATCTGGCACATAATTCCTCCACAAAGAAATATGAAAAACACTGTGTACCTGAGACAAACTCCGAGGCAAATCTACTTGGTATGAAACTGTTCAAACTTTCTCTAGGATTTTAAAAGGACCGATGAACTACAGACTTATCATCCATTTCTTACCAAAACACATCACTCTTTTCCAAGGAGATATTTTAAGGAAAACTTGGTCTCGTACCTCAAAAGATAAGTCTTTCTATCTATCATGTGTATATTTTTTCTGCATGCTCTAAGTTGTCCTCATGTGAAGCTAGATCATCTTCACTTTGTCAACCAATTATTCTACTAATTCGGGCCCCATCAACTTTCCATCATTGACATCATCATAAAATGATGGAGTCTAACACCACTTCCCATTCAAAGCCTCAAAAGGTGCCACCTGAATACTAGAATGAGAACTGTTATTATAAGAAAACTCAACTAAAGAAACATGTTGATCCCAACATCCCTGATTTTTAATTAAAGATGCCTGAAGCATATCCTCCATTTTCTGAATAGTTCATTCTGACTTCCCATCCGATTGAGGATGAAAAGATGTATTAAAATTTAATTCTGTTCCCAATGACTTTTGAAGTCCCTTCAAAAAGTTAGATGTGAACCTGGGATCCTGGTCAGATACAATGGAAAGAGGAACGCAATGTAACCTGACAATATCCTTGAGGTACAATCGAGAAAGAGGATCCAAAGACATTATATCTCAAATAGAAGAAAAATGTGAAGATTTTGTCAGTGGATCAACAATAACCCAAATCGCATTGCTAACTTGAGAAGTCTTTGTTTGTCCCACCACAAAGTCCATGGATACATTCTCCAATTTCCACTCTGGCACTGGCAAAGGATGAAGCATCCCCTTTGGTAACTGCCACTCTACTTTAACATGTTGACATGTGAAACATTTAATGGTAAAATCAACAATGTCTCTTTCCATTCTATCCCACCAATAATACTCATGAAGGTCTCTGTACATCTTAGTGCGTCCAGGATGAACTGAAAATGGATAATTATGAGCTTCACACAACAAATCATTCTTCAACTGAGAATCACTATGCTCACATATCATTTTTACAAATCTTAAAACACAATCTTTTCAAGGTTAAATTCTAGTAACATGCCCATTTTAACCAATTCTACCTTTTTCTGTAGCTCATTGTCTTCCTTCTACACTTGTTTAATTCTGACTGATAAAGATGACTGCACTAAAACCTGAAACAAAACAGAGGTATTTCCTGCACCAACAACTTCTAATACAAAATTCAAAAAATCATTAATCAAGGGATCATATTGCAATCGTAACATGGCTAACGATACATGATGTTTTCAACTCAAAGCATCATCCACTTTATTTTATTTTCTAGGATGGTAATTTATCTTGAAATCACAATCCCTTATCAGTTCAATCCATCTTCTTTGCCTCATTTTTAATTCCTTTTGAGTGAATATATACTTCTGACTTTATTGGTCACTATATATATGACATTTGGCTCTGTATAACTAATTCCTCCAAATTTTCAATAAAAAACCCACATATTACAATTAAAAATCATGTGTGGGAAAATTTAGCTCCTGAGGATTAATTTTTCTCTAAGCATAAGCAATTACCTAATCATTCTGAATCAAAACACAAACAAGTCCCTTCAATGAAGCATCATTGTAGGTGACAAACTAACTATTACAGGAAGGCAAATCCCAAACTAGAGCATTCACCAATCACTTCTCCAGTTCCTGAAAAATCATCACATTATTCTGTCTAAACAAATTTATCCCATTTCTGTGTTAACATAGTTATCGATCTTGATAACCGAGAAATTTTCTTAACAAACTGTCGGTAATAACCTTCTAATCCAAGAAATCTACGAATCTCTGTAACATTTGTGGGTCTTGGACATTCATCAACCACTTTTTTTTGATAGGATAAACTGTAATTCCATCCTTATTTACAATTTTCTTAAGAAAAGAAATCGGTTGCAACCAAAAATCACACTTGGTGAATTTTCCATACAATTATTTTGTATTTTAAGGTTTTTAAAACAACCCTTAGATATTTTTCATGCTCCTCTTTATTTTTAGAAAATACCATAATGTCATCAATAAATACAACTACAAACTTATCATCGAACTCCTGAAATACTCTATTTATAAGATTAATTAATACAATAGGTGAATTAGTAAACCCAAAGGGCATAACATCAAATTCATAATGCCCATATCTAGTACGAAAGGCTGTTTTTGGGTTGTCATCCTCCTTCACCTTGAGTTTATTTTATCCGGATCTCAAAAAAATCATGGAAAAGTACTGATCTTCCTAGTGCTGATCAAACAATTCATCAATATGAGGCAAATGATACTTGTTTTTAACAACAATGTTATTCAAAACTCTATAATCAATGAAAAGTCTCAAGGAACCATCTTTATTTTTAACAAAAAAAATAGGAGATCCCCATGGTTAATTTCTAGGATGAAAAAAAGCTTTTATAAAGAAAATAATACAACTAATTTTTCAATTCAAGAAGTTCTATTTGAGTCGTATGATATAGGGTTTTGAAATTGGATTAGCATTAGGAACTAAGTAAATTGTGAATTAGACTTCCTGATTAGGTATGACACCATGTAACTCATTAGAAAAAACATCAAGGTATTCATTTACCACAGGAACATCATCAATATGAATGGTTCCCTTGTTTTCAACAATATGAGAAAGATAACTTTCATTTCCATTTTTCAACAGCTTCTTATCTTCCTGATATGTTATCAATTGTATGGGTTCATTCTTGTATATAAACTAAAACTCTTTTTGAATGAAAAAAACATCTTTAGCTCTACAATCAATCTTAGAATGATAAACATAAATCCAATCCATTCCAAGAATAACATCAAACTCGAAAAAGGGTACAAAAAAAAGGTATATAGGTAATGTATTTCCACATACCCCATTAGAAAGATTCTTATAATTCCTATTTCCTATAATATTTCCCCCTAGTGTTTTAACAATAAGTTCTGGTCTCATTTGTTGTGGTGATATTTCTAATTTACCAAAAAATTTCTCATAGACGAAAGAATTTGTATAACCCATATCAAACAAAACATTAATAAAATCTAAGTAAAAAAAAACAAATACCTGATATAACTTCATTGGATGGACTGACATCTACAAACATAGTCACAAAGGATCTCACTACACCTTTCTGCGTATAGTCTATCATCATTGCATCATTCTAATCTCTCTTTAGGCACGCATTTTCATAGTGACTCATCTCACCACATTTAAATCACTTTACTCATTGCTTATCATGATTAGTCTTAGGATAATTTTCATTAAAATCTCAAGACATATGTCCAAACTTACCACATTTAAAACACTTCCTAGTTTTTCTAAGGCATTCCCCAGAGTGTTTCTTGCCACACTTTTCACAAACTAGAAACTGGATTTTCTTACCATATGATATCTTTGGTTGATTCTTACCCATCTCTGGCCACCTAGAACTCTTATTCTCCTTGTTTCCAAAATGCACATGATCATCATAAAACTCTATCTCTACCCTCTCATCACATCATACAAGTTTCTCATAACTTTTGAATTCATGGGAGTCTATTTCCCTTCAATACCTTTTCTTCAGTCTTAAGTAAAAGCGGTTGATTTTTCTATCGTAATCTAGAATAAGATTTGGAGCATAACTCAGCAGTAGAGTGAAGTTCACTTCATACACAACCACTGAATCCTCCTCTTTTTTCTTCCGTTCAAGTAATTTCTTCTACATATTTAGTCGTACAACCTTAGGAAAATATTTTTCAAGGAAAAGACTTTTAAATTCATCCCACTCTAAGTCATCAAAATCCTCTCTACCCCTGATATTATTTAACATTGACCACCACTGATCAGCTTCACCTTCAAAATGATAAATGTAATGACTTACCTTTTTATTGTCTAAACATCCCATAACATTGAATATCTTCTCAAGGGCTTTAATATATCCTTTAGTCACTATTGGGTCAGAAGATCCATTGAAAGCATGATGGTGTTGCCTCATAAAATTTTACACTATTGTGATGTTCCATTGTAGTACCTATTTTTGTTCTCTTGTATGTATTCCATCACCATTTATTTCCTGCATTAGATGAGCCATTACTGTCACAAACAGTTCGGTTCTAATCCCTTCCATTTGGGGCTATAGATCTGGAAGGATGTCATTCTGTCGGTGCCTCTCCTCTTCAGTATCCTTGTTCCTTTTGCAGAAAACCATTCTAAACAAACATATCATAGATGAATAAACATGGTAATATTTAAATGCTATAACATTTCAAATTAATCATAGAGTAAAAATCATTTATGGTATTCAGTTAACATCATCCTTACCCCTAAAGTTATCTAAACCATCCTATGATACCAACTATAAATACAAGACCTTATTACAATACATAATCTTGAATTTAGTGAAGAATTAAATTCCTTTAACATTGAGGATATTTTCAAGTTAATAGATTTATAGGATTGGTATAGAACACATTCATAAGATTACACATTGTTACATATTGGATACCATAAAAACATTTTCCATTTTTTTCAAAATATAAAACATGAAAGCTGAAAACATGATTTCTTGAAAATTATTCAAACATTTAACTTGGATTTCTTCTTTTTCTTCACATCCTTATAACCTGTGAAAATTATTTAAAAACATGGGAAGAGCAGAAAAGATCAATAAGGGATATAAAAATAAGGGGAGAACATATTAGTTCATGAATACTTGTAACATATGAAATCACTTTCAAAAGACATAATTGTCACCCATATATACTTACTTTGTAAAACATGATATTTCCAAAATATTCCCACAAAACATAAGAACATAAATATAACCATAATGGTATCTTGGGGAATTACTTACATAATCCTGTATCCCTCATAGATACCTTATAATTTGTAACCCTCACAGCTACCTAACAATCTGTGTAACCATTGCCGTTACATTTGTAGTACCCATACAACCAACCTCCAACTTACACATAACCAATGCATTAGAGGGAGATATAGATCCCAAAATTCATCCTAAAAAATTCCCATGAACCAGAACATAATCATAATACATGAATAATTTCATAAAAACATTACCTTTGAAATTTGTAAAACATAATTTTAAAAGATGATTTAAAATTAAAATCCCCTTATAAATATCATTCAACTGAAGAGAGAATTAATAGGGTTGATAGAATATGTACATAAACTGTAATTAGAGATAATTAGACAAAATATAATAGAACCCCACCACAGAATCAATTTTAATACTATATAAATATCTAAGTAGAAGGTTAACCCAAAGAATGGAAATCGGGTTTAGAATTCCCTTACCTCATCTTTGTCTTACTTAAAACTTGTTTAAAATTTCTGTATAATGATTAAAATAGTGTTATTATTATATTACAGAAACATGTTCATGTTTATAACTTCTTATATGATCATTTCATAACCTCATTTCACCCTTTAATTGATAGTATTTTGCTCTTTGCACTGTTTTGGGGGAGTTATTTACTTGATTTCCATGACTTGTTCATGATGGATGTTCTTGTTGATTAGAAATGAAACTATAGAATTTTAATAGAGTAGCATTTACATATTTCTAGTACTACAAAATATACCATTTATCAATATATATTCTTACATTAGGATGATTCATAAGATAAAACATTAATTATGTTTGTTTAGATCATTTTTGTGGTTCTTAGATAATAACAACCTCATTTCGTCTTATAAATTAAAACCATGTGTACAAAAGAATTGCAGAACCATTTATGATACCTAATAAAACTATTATAACCTGTTTCAACCATAAAAATGGTTTCATGACTAGACTTGAAGGAATTAAAGAAAATTGAAATCACATTGTCCACGATGTCTGTAATTCGACACATCACAGACATTGTTTTTAATTCGTTGAACAAGTGGGGGGAAGAGAAGAAGATTGATGATTAATTTTGTCACGACCCATCCTCGGGGCCCATGCCGTGACAACCCCAAGCCCTCCTTCCATAGGCCATGGGATTTCCACTAGCACCAAAGGAGTAATTCTTGATAAAAGGGAAGGAATTACCTTTATATAAGAAAACAAACACCACAGAGTACGCAAGACGAAGTAAACACTAAGTAAACTAAGTACAAAAGTAAGTGCTGGAAAGTAAATGGGCCAGAATAAAAACCCAACTGAAATTATAGTACAACTTAGAAGAAAAAACAGCAGCAGTAAAGTAAATCAGCAACCACTGAGTCGTCCTCTGGCTATCCCACCTGAAGGGTGTGTACAGATGATCTCCTCAGCTCCCCGGGTCCGGCCGTCCGCTCCGTGTACTTTCCACCTGTTAGTCCACCTCCAAGTACCATTTTGCTCCACAAGCCTCAACCACGATCAGCGCTACCTGTCGTCTGCAACCAACATAATATAGTGCGGGCATAGTCTGTGCATGTATGAGTATACAATACTCAGTAGGGACCCCGAGACCCCTGAAGGTATCCCAGAACACACAAAGGATAAACCACAAAGGAAGGATACAAACATAAAGTATCAACTAACTCTACTTAGGTATATGCCCATACATATACCTAAGTCATCAATTCCAGTTCGGATCCAACTCACGAGCCCAAGTACAACCCAGTCCACACAGGAAAGTACAACCCAATCTACACAGGAAAGCACAACCCAATCCACACAGGATAGCAAGTCAATCATATCGATGATAATGATTGAATGTCAAGAGTCAGCTCACACAGGAATACTATTCATGAAGAGGGGTGGAGATGATAAGATGTAGCCTCTGAATCATCTCTTTTTCCGAACCCACGTAGGATCCTAGTACAGTCATCCTCGCTGTCGAACCCACGCAGGATCCACATACAGTCGCCATCGTCGTCACAGTCGCATCCAGCTCTAGGGTTCCCACACATAGAATGCTCGATTTCGAGAGGGTCCGCTCCATGAGGAAAGGGGTCGATACATCAACTGTCACAAAGTCCAGATTTGATGCATCACAATGTTTCGTCTCGTCAATTGGAACTTAACGCGACAGACGACGCGTCAATCAGACGCCCGGTCTGAGAGTTATTGGCTTTTTCGTCCCAGGGGCCCGGTTAGTTTTTAAGTTAAAAACAACCCGACCATACTCCATCTGTGTCCAAACATCAAAAAAAGTATGCCAAGATAACCGTCCCACTAAGAGTAAATCAACGTGATCGATAGCACGTCATTCGGACGTTCGGTTGTTAAGTTATAAGCGTTTTCGCTCCAAGGGACCGGTTGGTTTCGGGTTCAAACCAACACGGCCATACCCAAAAATCACCGAAATCTTGAGTTTAATATACCAAAATGACCTTCTCGATTCAGGGATCCCGAAGTAACTGACAGTTCATCGATCAGAGATCCGTAGCCCAAGATATGGGCATTTTAACGAATCTGTCCGAAAATAGGGGGTTCGGGCCCGGTCCGACCCGGCCCGATACCCCTGGGTCGGCCCGAACGGGGAGACCAGACCCGGGTTCGGCCCATTTTAGCATGGCCCAGCCTGGCTAGCGCGGCCTAGCTCAGAGGCTGGCCGCGGCTCGGCTCGCGTCCGAGCGGGGTGCGAAAGTGGGGCGCCACCCCCTGTTTCCATAACGGCGGACCCTACGGGGTCTGCCCATTGCACTGGCTAGGGGTGTCAACCCCCGGTTTATCCAAAAAACTGGCTGGCCATTATGACTAGTCGTTTGGGCTGTTATGGGATCCTTCGGGGTCCCGCCTCCCGGAACTCCGACGGTCGGTTGTCTGGCCTCCCGTGCTAGACCGCCGCGGCTTAAGGCCACGTCTCTTCTTCGGCCGGTGCGGCGCGACGACACCGCGCCCCTCCACCATGGCCTCTCTCGGTTTTTCCGGCGCGACGCAATGATGTCGCACACCACAACGGCATCCCGCTCTGGCCGCAGTTCTCCTCATTCCCGCACGGTGCAATGTTATCGCACCATCTTCACCACAACTCGCCAACAATGTTCAACAAGAAAACGAGGAGGAGAAATCACCTGTGTTTGTGCGGTCCGATCTCCTCCCATTACGTTGGTAACAATTGGCCAAATTTAACCAACGAAGAACGATGAATTAAACATGGATGAAGATAACCCCTACCTCAATCAAAAGATGATGAATGTTGGTGTTGGGGTTGACGGCGTCACGTGGTGAGGTTTTGTGGACGTCGACGAAGAGAGTCCAAGGAGGAAGCAGCGTCTCCTCTTTTTATCATGGTGTGAATGAAGCGTGACGACGTTGGCGAATTCCCACATCGTTGCTTATTTCTTTGCCACAGAGGAGGAAGAGGAGGAAGAATCCGGGGTCTCCATGTTGATGTTCTTCATCGGAGGGTATCGTTCCTCACGGGAGGATGACTTCTTCAAAGGGTTAGAGCTCTTCTCTGCAAAGTCTCAACACAACAATCCCAACCCCAAATAAAATAATACTTACTCTTATTTAATTATAACATTCCATGCATTCAAAACTTAAAATTAAAACTCTTAGTTAAATTAATTGAATATGTTCAATCAATTAATTTAATGTGAGTTGGCATGAAATAAAGAGGGAGAGAGGGTGAGTTACTTAATTAAAGGCCTACAAAAACTATGTGTGGAGTTTCCAACATTAATAGTTGGTTTAGAGGAGTTAAAGAAATATGAAGGGGTGGGGCTCGTGTGGGCCCCACCTCACAAATATCCTAACATGGGTAGTTAGGGGCTTGTGGGTCCCGCCCCAACTACCCATTATAGGATATAACCATCAGATAAAGAAAAATAAAATTGTACCAAAATTTTGTTTACTTCACATTTAATCCTCAATTTTTATCAAATCCTCCTGAGAAAACGCATCTTCGGGAAAGGTAATTTTATGCAGTTACCGATGCTGCGGTTTCATCGGTGCCCTTATATTTCAATTCCGAGCACTATTTCAAAAATATAGAAAAACTCGCTCGTTCATTCACTGAACGTACCTGAGCTAAAATTCAGAAATTGATTTCGGGCACACCGGGCCTCGGAATCAAGTGTCGTCAGAAACTGCATACTCGTAAAATCCCAAAGAATTTAAGAAACAATTCTCGTTGAAATTTACGGGTCTTTACATTAGTCACACCACAGGGAATTATGTCCCCAGAAAGATACATCACAAACTAGGGGAATAAATGAGGGTACTGTGCATGCATCTGAGCCTCCTGCTTTCATGTGCTCTCCTAGAGGTTCCCGTGCTTCCACCTGATGCGCACTAGAGGAATCAACCATCCACATAGGACCCTCTCTTGTCGATCCTCGATCTACACCGGGGCCTTCGTAAATGTTTCCCCGTCATCGATGTCCAACTCCCCGTGATCAATGATATGCGTCGGGTCGTGCGCGTTTCTCCTCAGCTGAGATACGTGGAAGACATCGTGCACCCGGTGCAACTAAGGTGGAAGAGATATGCAGTAGGCCATCTCACCAATCCTGCTGAGAACCTGGAATGGTCTGATGAAGAGCGGAGATAACATTCCTCCCCGGCCAAATCTCAGTAATCCACATCGAGGTGAGACCTGTAATAAAACATGGTCACCATCCTCGAAATCTAGTGGTCTCCGCCTCATGTCAGCATAAGACTTATGTCATCTTTGAGCAGTCCTCATCCGCTCGTGGATAATCTGAACCATCTTCATCATGGCCCGAACAATTTCTAGTCCTACAAGTGCTGACTCCCCAGGATCTGTCCAGAATAGAGGTGATCTGCAAGGTCGGTCGTACAGTGCCTCATATGGTGCCATCTCGATGGTGGAGTGGTAGCTATTGTTGTATGCAAACTCCACCAAGGGTAGGTGATCCTCCCAGCTATGACCAAAGTCGAGGACACATGCACGGAGCATTTCCTTGAGAGTCTGAATGGTCCACTCCATCTGACCATCCGTATGTGGGTGAAAGGCGGTGCTCAGGCATAGCTGTATCCCAAATGCCTCCTACAACCCCTTCCAAAGCCGGGAAGTAAAACGAGCATCTCGATCGAAGATGATAGTTGATGGAAGACCATGAAGCCGTGCGATCTCCTGAACGTAGAGGCATCCAATGTTCTCCACTGAGCCCTGCTCTCTTAAGGGTAAGAAATGGGCCGAGTTGGTGGGTTGGTCGGCAATCACCCAAATGGAGTCGTGACCTATGGAAGTATGTGGAAGCCCTGTCACGAAATCCATAGATATCCCGTCCCACTTCTACTCCGGGACCTCTAAGGGTTGTACCAAGCCTGTTGGTACCTGGTTCTCCACCTTCACCTGCTGACAGGTGAGGCATCGTGAAACGAACTCTTCCACAAACTTCTTCATACCCGGACACTAGTGCTGTCATTTGAGATTCAGGTACATCTTCGACAATCCTGGTTGTACTGCCAAAGGGAAAGTGTGAAACTCTCTTAGAACATCTTCCTATAATGCAACTGGTACAATGGTACTTCCCTTGAAAAGGACGACATGTTCTCCTCCTACAGAGAATCCATTAGGTGCCTGTCCTGAGGATATCTGTGCATGTCACGTCTCTCAGTCAACATCACCATACTATGCCTCCCTGACCCACTAAAGTAGTGGAGGAGTGACTATGAGGGACTATAGAAAGGCTTCCCCATCTCTATCCAAAAACGATATCTTCAAAGCGGCTAACTGCTCTGTCGCCTCTCCAAGTAGCTTAATGCCCGACCTCCTGCTAAGAGCATCAGCTACTACGTTCCCCTTCCTAGGTGTATCGACTATCTCAAATTCATAGTCCTGGAGGAACTCAAGCCATCATAGATGTCACAAGTTCAGGTCCTTCTGTGAGAAGATGTAACTGAGACTCTGGTGGTCAGAGAAGACTGTAATGCGCTCACCCATCAGATAGTGCTGCCACATCTTCAGGGTGAAGACCATTGCTGTTAACTCTAGGTCATGGGTAGAATAATTCTACTCGTACAGCCTCAACTGTCGTGATCCATAGGAGATCTCTGCCCGCTCCTGCATTAGGACACACTCGAGTCGAGTCCCTGATGCATCGCAGTAAACTACGTACCCTATTCCCTCCTTTGGTAGCCTCAAGATTGGTGCACTGGTCAATCTCTGTCTCAGCTCCCGGAAGCTCTGATGACATCTATCTGACCACATGAAGGGTTTCCCATTCTTCAAAGTTGAAAGTGGTGGAGAAACTTTGGAGATGTCTGGCACAATTCTCCAATAGTACCCAGCAAAACCTAGGAAACTCCACACCTCTGTCACGCTCCTAGGTGGCTCCCAAGCTAGCACTGCCCCGATCTTCGCAGGATCCACTGAAACTCCCACCTCAGAGATGACGTGCCCCAAGATGTGGACCTCTCGAATCCCAAACTGACACTTTAAGAGCTTACCATATAGCTGGTGATCTCTGAGTGTATCTAGTACAACACACAAATGATAGGTGTGCACCTCCTCATTAGCTAAGTATGTCAATATGTCGTCAATGAAAACTACAACAAATCGATCGAGGTAAGGCTGGAAGATCCTGTTCATGAGACTCATGAACACTTATGGAGTGTTGGTTATGCTGAAAGGCATAACAAAGAACTCATAATGTCCATACTGACACCTGAAGGCCATCTTTTACACATCCTCATCTCAAACTCTGAGCTGATGATAGCCCGACCCGAGGTCATTCTTCGAGAACCAGCGTTCTCCCTTGAGCTAATCAAAGAGGACATCGATCCTTAGAAGTGGATACATGATCTTCACGGTCACCTGGTTCAAGCAATGGTAGTCGACACACAGTCGCATGCTCCCGTCCGCCTTCTTGGCGAACAAAATCGTGGATGCCCTGGGTGAAACACCAGGTCAAATAAATCCCTTGCCTTGCAAGTCCTCCAACTGTACCTGTAGCTCTCGAAGATCAGTGGGAGCCATATGATATGCTGGATTAGATATCAGGGCTGTCCTAGGGTACATGTCAACATAGAATTCTACCTCCTTGTGAGGAGGTAGTTCTGGAACGTCGTCAGGGAAGACGTTCGCATACTGATCAACCAAAACAGGAAAACTCGGACTTCGCACATCAACTGATCATAGGATGAGACTAGACAACTGTTGAGTGAACAGTTGTCCTCTCCTCTATGTGAGTCCATCCTGCACTACAAATGCTCCCTTCTCACCGGTGAAGGTGAACCTACTCCCATCAGTGCAGACACATCGCACCTTGCGCCTAATACAGTCGATCTGAGCATGGAATGTGGATAACCAATCCATGCCCAAGATGACATCGTAGGGCCTCGACGCCGCTACGAGAAGATCCCAGCCGAAGCTCTCTCCTCCTAGAGTAAGCTCACACTGTTGGTACCAATGTGTAATCATCGATTATGCTCCTGTAGGAGTCTCTAGCCGTAAGGATCGAGCCAACGCCTCCATCGGAATCTCCGAGCTCCAAACAAGGGAAGCAGCAATAAAAAAATGACTCGCTCCTGTGTCAATAAGAACTGCAACAAGGGTGGAGTGGACACAGATAGGACCTGGAATCATATCAGGTGCACCGTGGTTGTAGGCCTCCACTACCTAAAGTTTAGCCTTCCTCTGTCCGTCATCTCCTTGTGGTCGGGGTGGACCTCCTGGTGGTGGTGGTGGTAGAGCCTCAAAGCGTCGCCCACCACCCGCTGCTCGGCCAGCTCCTCTGCCTCATCCGCTTGCTCCCTAGGGACCACCAGGGTCAATCCTATGCCTCTGCCTAGGTGGTCCATCAACCGTCTGCTGCTCCTCTGCATGGCGGGTTGGGAAGTCACGAGCCATGTGGCCCTGCCCACTGTATGAATAGCACTGTCGGCCTCTCGAATGACTGGATCTGCTGCGTGTGCCCAGCACCTCTGAACTATTATCCTGAGGTCGCCTACCTGATGTCCTGGTCCTCTTGGACCTCTGCGACATATGTCTATTTCCGGCTATTGAAGACTCTACTACATGCCACCCTGCGGTAGGTCTCACTACTGGTGAAGGATTAGCAAGAAAGCTCTCCACAAGAAGAGCTCGCTCTAGTACTTCTGCCTGCGTCAGAATACTAAGGGAGATCATCGATGCCCTGATCTCATGCCTCAGTCCCTGCTCGAAGGTCCAGGCCCAGAAGAATGGGTCTGGTACCATGTTTGTGGAGTAGCACGAGAGATCAGTAAATCTCACCATGTACTAGGCTACTGACATGATACCCTACCGCAGGTGTAGTAACTCCAGGATGTGCACCGTACAGAGGGTGGCTGGAATGAACTCCATGCGAAAAAGGCTCTCGAATTCTGACCAAAGTAGAGATGCCTCATCGTGCACCTAGAGCATCAGGATCCACCATCTACCTATTTCCGCGTGCAGGAGACTCGCCGCAAGGATCACCATGAGATCTGCTAGTGTCCCTACCAATTTGAAGACTCAATCTACAGCCTCCAGCCAATCCTCGGCTGCCTGAGGGTCAGTCTTTCCGTGGAACCTGGGCGGTCTCTGATTCTGAAACTCATGCAGTGCACTCAGGTGACATGCACTCTCAGCTACTAGGGATGGTGGTATTGGTGGCTTGGCAGGTAGAGGTACTGTCGGTGCCTCCACTGTAATGGGGCCCTACATCGAGGCCTCGTCACTCGATGGGATGCCGTCTCGCACAAAGCTCAGAACCCTAGTTGGCTACTGTCGTGGGGCCATCCTGAAAAGAAACATGTGCACCATGGTTAATACAGTATATCTGGTGATCTGACACAAATTAATCATAAAGAAAACTTTTGAAACACACATGAAATCAATGTTTTCGTGCATTGAGTCAGAAATCAGAAGTTAGGGTCCTCGTGTATGGATACATCGACTGCCCCCCAACACTGGACTCCCTGGAATAATAACCTCACTCAATACCCTAAACACCATTACTTAACACAGAAGAAATTATCAGAGTCCTGAGTTCTTCCGTATAACCGACTACCTCTGATACCAATTTGTCATGACCCGTCCTCGGGGCCCGTGTCGTGACTACCCCAAGCCCGCCTTCCATAGGCCAGGGGCTGGCGACTAGCACCAAAGGCGTAATTCCTGATAAAAGGGAAGATATTATTTTTATATAAGTAAACAAACACCACAGTGTAAGAAAGCCAAAGTAAACACTAAGTAAACTGAGTAAAAAAGTACGTTCTAGAAAGTAAATGGGACAGAATACAAACCCAACTGAAATTACAGTACATCTGAGAATAAAGAACAACGGCAGTAAAGTAAATCACCTTCCACCTAGTCGTCCTCTGGATATCCCACCTGAAGGGTGGGTACAGATGATCTTCTCAGCTCTTTGGGTCTGGCCATCTACTTGGTGTACGTTTCGCCTGTCAATCCACCTCCAGGTACCATTCCACTTCACAAGCCTCAACCATGATCAGTGTTGTACATCGTCTGCAACCAACACAATGTAGTGCGAGCATAGCCCATGCAGGGGTGAGTATACGATACTCAGTAGGGACCCCAAGATCCCCAAAGGTCTCCTAGAATCAACCAAGGATAAACCACAAAGGAAGTATACAAACACGAAGTATCAAACAACTCTACTATGTATATGCCCATACATATACCTAAGTCATCAATTCTAGTTCAGATCCAACTCACGAGCCAAAGTACAACCCAGTCCACACAGGAAAGTACAACCCAATCCACACAGGAAAGCACAACCCAATCCACATAGGATAACAAGTCAATTATATTGAAGATAATTATTTAATGTCAAGACTCATCTCACATAGGAATACTATTCATGAAGAATGGTGGAGATGATTATATGTAGCCTCTGAATGATCTCCTCTACCGAACCCACATAGGATCCAAGTACAGGAGTCGTCACTATCGAACCCACGTAGGATCCAAGTACAATCGTCATAACTGCTGATCCCTGTAGGATCCATGTATAGTCATCCTCACTGCCGAACCCACGTAGGATCCAAGTACAGTCGCCATCATCATCGCAGTCGCATCCAGCTCTAGCGTACCTGCACACAACACACTCGATTCCGAGAGGGTCCACTCCACGAGCCAAGGGGTCGACACATCAACTGTCACGAAGTCCAGAGTTTATGTATCACAATGTTCCGTCTCATCAATAGGAACTCAACGTGACAGATGACGCGTCAATCAGACGCCCGGTCTAAGAGTCATTGGCTTTTTCGTCCCAGTGGCCCAGTTTGTTTTTAAGTTAAAACCAACCCGACCGAACTCCAGCTGTGTCCAAACCTTAAACAGAGTAAGCCGAAATAACCATCTCACTAAGAAGAAATCAACATCATTTACGACACTTCATTTGGACGTCCAGTTGTTAAGTTATAAGCATTTCCGCTCCAAGGGTCCAATTGGTTTTGGGTTCAAACCAACCCGGCCATACCGGAACTTTACCTAAAGATTGAGTTTAATATACTGAAACAACTGTCTTGATCCAAGGATCCCTACGCAACTGACAGTACGTAGATCGGAGGTATGTAGTCCAGGATATGAGCATTTGAATGAATCTATCCGAAAATAGGGGGTTCGGGCCCGGTCCGACTCGGCCTGATACCCCCTGGGTCGACCCGACCTAGGTCCGGCCCATTTGGGTGCGGCCCAGCCCGCGGCCTGCAGCCCGGCTCGGAGGCCGTCCATGGTTCGGCTCATGGCCGAGCAGGGTGCGAAGGGGGGGCACCACCCCCCTGTTTCTGTAATGACGGACCCTACGGGGTCCACCCTTTGCACTGGCCAGGGGTTTCGACCCCTGGTTTATCTGGAAAAACAGCCAGCCATTAAGGCCAGACGGTTAGTCTGCCACGGGACCCTTATAGGTCCTACCTCTAGGAACTCCACCAGACGGTTGACCGGCCGCCGCTGCGGGACCACCACGACCTATGGACGCGGCTCTTCTTCAGTCGGCGCCGCATGACGACATCGCACCACTCTGCCATGGCCCGCTCCGGCCTCGTTCTCTCTAGGTTTTTCTGGCACGATGCGACGACGTCACACACCACCACTGCGGCCTGCTCCAGTCGCAGTTCACCACGTTCCCACGCGGTGCAATGCTACCGCGCCATCTTCACCACAACTCGCCAACAATGTTCTACTAGAAAATGATGAGGAGAAATCGGCCATGTCTGTGCGGTCCGATCTCCTCCCATTAAGTGGGTAACAATCGGCCAAATTTACCCAACAAAGAACGATGAATTAAACATGGATGAAGATAACCCCTACCACAATCAAACGACGATGAAAGTCAGTGTTTCAGTTTATGTCGTCACATGGTGAGGTTTCGTAGATGTCAATGAAGAGCGTCTGAGGAGGAAGCATCATCTCCTCTTTTTATCACGGTGTGAATGAAGCGTGACGTCGTTGGTGAATTCGCGCGTCGTTGCTTCCTTACTTTCCACGGAGGAAGAAAAGGAGGAAGAATCCGGGGTTGTCGTGTCAATGATCTTAATCAGAGGCTTTTGTTCTTTGCAGGAGGATGAGTTCTTCAAAGGGTAATAGCTCTTCTCCCCAAAGTCTCAACACAACAATCCCAACCCCAAATAAAATAAGACTTACTCTTATTTTATTATAACATGCCCTGCATTCAAAACTTAAAATACAAAATCTTAGTTAAATCAATTGAATAGGTTCAATCAATTAATTTATTGTGAGTTGTCATGAAATAAAGATGGAGAAAGGGTGAGTTACTTAATTAAAAGGATATAATAATTATATGGGGAGTTTCCAACATTAATTGGCGGTTTAGAGGAGTTAAAGAAATGTAATGGGGTGGGGCTTATGTGGGCCGCACCTCACAAATATCCTAACATGGGTAGTTAGGGGCTTGTGGGTCCCACCCCAACTACCCCATGTAGGATATAACCATTAGGTAAAGAAAAATAAAATTGTACCATAATTTTATTTACTTCACATTTAATCCTCAATTTTTAACAACTCCTCCCGAGAAAACGCATCTTCGGGAAAGGTCATCTTATGCAATTAACGGTGTTGCGGTTTCATCGGTGCTCTCAAATTTCAATTCTGAGCACTAGTTCAAAAGATAGAAAAACCCACTCATTCGATCACTGAACGTACCCGAGCTAAACTTCAGAAATTGATTTTTGGCACACCAGGCCTCAGAATCAAGTGTCGTCAGAAACTGCGTACTCGTAAAATCCCAAAGAATTTAAGAAAAAAATTTACTTGAAATTTATGGGTCTTTACAAATTTATCATGAACATGATAACATCCAGAATATACATGATTCTAGAGATTTTATGCCTCTTGTATAAGATTATGCGAGTAAATAAGGAGAAAAGGAAGGAATCATGAAATAAATGAAAACTTGAGAAATCTCTTACCAAAATTCGGCAGCCTAACGACATCTCTTAAAATTTCATAAAAATTATTGATGAGAGAAAGGGAATATCTCATAAATCTTACATAATATAGACAGTAATGGGGAATTTGGATTAAAATATCTCAACACCAAAGGTTAAAGAAGAGAATAATAGGAAAGGAAAAGAATGAAAGAATATAAAAGAGGATTTTACCTCTTGATCTCTTCACCATGAGATCCTTCTTAAGGGATCTGGTTTTGGTATTTTGGTGAGAACAGAAGCTCTAAGACACTTTGATGAGTCCAAGGACATTTATTGGAAAAAATGTAGTTATGTATCAGGGATTGAGTGGTGTGGCATGAAGAGGGGGGTGAGGGTGGTATTTATAGTAGAGGAGAGGGGGTATTTTTCATTATTTTAATCATTATTATAATATTTTTTCCCATGATTATGAATATTCAAAGTTATTGTGACCCAAAATAGTAATAATATAAGGCCCCATCCTTAAACCTTACTTAATCTTGAGTTATTACAAGATTACACATTGAGGATCTTTTCGTGTTTAGAGTTTTAGAGAATTAGATCATGAAACTTTCATTACATTCCGCATTTAAACAAAGTGGTTACATAAAAGACAGTATTCATTCTTCCCATCAATGGAAACATATTGAAAATAAAACATGGATTCTTTCTTGACACATCCTTTACACTATCATCACATCATGTACCTTTCCGTTGACCTGTGAAAAACATTTCAAAAACATGGGATGAGCATAAAAATCTCAGTAAGGGTTATAAAAATATTGAAAGGAAACATGAGTTCATATATACATAAGAATGAAATCATACTTTACCCATAAAACATCGGCACTTTAACATACCTCATCAAACCATGAATAAATCATAGAAAACATAAGACATAAAATGTAACTTGAGGCATTCATAACATTCTTACGTAGGGAGTAACCCTATTGGTTACATTTGGAATATCCATCACAGTATATTCCCTAAATCTCTTCGGAGAAACCTTAACATTTCACTCCTTTGCATTACCCAATGCATTGGAGAGCTATATCGGGCTCACCCGCCCTTAGTTTATCACGGAACCACCCGTTTTCATAACAATGCCCAAGAACCATAACATAAATGTATCACATAAAATATTCATAAATGAAATATAGAATTTCCACATTTCAATCACAATATAACATTTTAGGATATTGAAATAATGAATCCATTAAAAAAACCATTTTCAAAACCATTTAAAACATTTAATAAAGAGATTTTTGAATCAAAGTGTCCCATACCACCTTGGAGATTTTAACATTTTAAACCATTAATATCCATATAAATAAATCCTTAAACCCATTTTGAAAACATGGATATTAATATGAGAAAATCATTAAAACATTTAAAGCGATATTTTGGTTAAAGGGTTCTTACCAAAATTAGAGACACTTGAATACAATAATCGAGGAATAAAATTTAATAAAAACTTTATAATATCATGAGAACAAGTGGATTCATTATATAATATTCCAAAGGACAGTATATAAACCATATAAGAGTGAATTGGTGCATAGCAACAATGAAGTCGCAATAGAGATGTAAAATGTGATGAAATCCCTTATAAAGAAGGTATCCTTAAATTAAGGATAAATCCATCTCAAAATTATGTGTGAAAAATATAAATACACCCAATATAATTGGATATTAAGTGTAAAACAATAAAAGGTCATTAACACATATTCAAAGGATGACATATTCAATAACTACATGTTGAACCCAAAGAAATCGAAATTGGGTTAAAAAGTTCTCTTGGTAAAATTCGACAGCCTAACGACGTCACTTCAAAAATTCAGAAAATGAGTTGATGAGAGATAAAAAGGGAATCTCATCACTTGGACCTAAAATTCACATCAATAAGGATATATAAGAACATATCACAACATAATAGTATGTGAATTAAAAGACATAACAAACGAAGTCTTTTAAAAAGAGGAGGGTGAAAGGTTCCCTTACCGACTTGGGTAACTTTCGAAAAGTACACCCCATTGAAGAAGTGTCATACAATGAATATGTAAATACCCATAAATGGAATTATATTAAAAAATGAGTGTAATAATGGTCTTTACATAAACCACTAAAGGAAATTTTGGCAAGTGTAGCATAAATCTCACTGGAATAAAAGTGTGATGAAAAATCCCTTACGAAAACTCGGCAGCCTAATGGCGCCACATAAAACATCCAAAAATGGATTGATGAGATCAAATAGGGTATCTTATCACATTAAAATAAAATGTACAGAAATAGGAATATAAAAGAACATCCCCCATCATAATAAAGAGGAGCTTAAAAGAAGTGACATAAAGGGGAGTACTTAAAGATAAAGAGAGAGGTTAGATCTCTTACGAAAATTTGGCAGCCTAACAGTGCCACTCAAAACTTCCAAAATGGATTGATGAGAGAGAATAGGGTCTCTCATCATATGAACATAAAAATTACAGTAAGAGTAATATAAAATAACATCCCAATAACAAGAAAGATGAGCTTAGAAGGAATGACATAAAAGAGTGTACTTAAAAAGAAAGAGAGGAGTAGGATCCCTTACCTCAAGTCCAATTTGTCTTGTTCGTTTCTTTATATTCCCGAATAATAAACTTGAGATAATTTACAATTTATTAATAACCTTTTTCTAGTTCATTATTCCATTTAGATCACTTATTTCAATGTTATAAACATTATTTAATCATTTAAGTTAATAATGTTTGTTTTGTCGATATTTGGTTCTTAAGTCGAAAGTGGACTTCTTACAATTACATGTTGTTCGTGTGGTCAAATGTTAATTATATCCAGAATTATATTCATGATTTGGATATCATATATATCATATATATCCAGAATATACATGTATTTATAATATTACATAATCATTTAGAGGTAAGAAATGAAATACACCGTTCATGGAGACGGTAAGCCGTACGTACGCATGAACGCTACTTTCATTTCTTTGTCATATTAATGGAATTAAAACTAAATGAGAGGTATGTATATTTTAATTACAGAATTATATTTATCACTTATATGTATCATTAATCATATATATCCATTATATATATGTACTTATAATAGTACATTACATTTGGGGATAAGAAATGAAATGCACCGTTCATGGAGACGGTAAGCCGTACGTACGCATGAACGCTACTTTCATTTCTATATCATACTTTAATGGAAAGAAATAATAATGATATATAGGTATATAATAATTCCAGTATAAAATAACATATAATAAAATTAAATCCATCCTTTATACGTCCCATGTATGGCATTGACGAATCACATCACTTTGAGGGGGCGGTAGTCCGCACTTCCTAAAATGAAGATATCGCGTATACCCATAATGGAATCCATAAAGGTAAGACACAAATTAAAAATACAGAAGCTAAAGTAAAACATAAACATATTATATATCATATATAAATATAGTGACATCTTAATGGCCACCATTTAAGGTGTTAAAAGAATCTTGAACAATCATCGTTTCAGGAGGCATAAATTCGCCATCCACAGAAACAATATGTTCGTTAACCATTAGATGTAGGTGTGTGTAAGTGTAACTTGAATAATTATTATAACAACATCCTAGTATATTTATGATACTGTAGTTGTTACAAAAAAAGGAATAAAAAGAGTTTAGGGGGTTGGAGATGCAAAATAAAACAAAAGGACTCAAAAGAAGACATTACCTTAAAATCGGGTAACTCCCTTTGGTTTGAGCTCAGAGGCTTCCTTGGGAAGACTTCTGCCCAAAGTGAGGCTTCAAGGAGTAATATAGGGAAGTGGAGAGATAAAATGGGCAGGGGTTGGCCGAGCCAAAGGCTTTGGGAGTGTGGGTAAGGTGGTAGAGGTGGGGGCCTTTTATAAGAGGAGAGGAGGGGTACTCTTGGAAAGTAAAGATAAGTTACTTTATTTTAAAATGAGTTTAGGATTCAAAAGGTCCCACATTGATATAATTCGAGGATAAGGTGATAAGGTTTCTAAATCCACTCATCCAATTGGTTTTTTCCATGTGTAGGTCTTAGAGTTTACATTATCTTTCCATTTTATTTAAATCGTTAAATAATGAGGTCATCGCTGCATCATCATGATGTCAAAAATAATTTAATTTATTTAACGTCTAAAAATTATAAAAAAAATACTATGATTTAGTAAATAATTATAGATTTCCAATGAATATTTATAGTCAAACATCGGACTTGTATAACCCCATGTAAAAATTGTTTTAGTAAAACCTTTCATGTGTGTGTCATTTTTACTTTAACATTAAATAAAAAGTTATTTATGTCATTTCCCAACCAAAGTGGCTCCATGTGGTCCCCAAGATGACCCATAGATTATCATTTTCTGCCATGACACATCCAATGAGGTTAGGACATGTGTAAAGTTCATTTAATATTTTTAAAACAATTTTTTACCTTAAACTACACTAACTACCTCTAACCGCGATTAAAAACTTAATAAGTTACTATTCACCAAAAAAATTATTTTTATCCCATTGAACCAAATTTTACTTCTTCATGACAACCATGTATGTCGGATTTTTGAAATTCAAAACACAAAGATGGAAGAATTTAATTTAAATGGAAAAATCAGATTTTATAAGTACCACTTAGTGGTTTCACTATTCATCAAAAATTGATGTTTTTTTAGAAAAATCCCAAAAATTCACCCTAAGATATATTTGATATTCCGAATTCAAAAATGAATTCTATTTTAAAAAATTCAAAACATATATGTCACATTAATTAATTTAATAATTAATTTCCACTGTCATGACAAATAGCGTGTTTTTATGAAACAATAAGTATCAAAAGATTGACACTAAATTAAGTCCGATTTCAAAGTGAAATTAATTCCAACGACCACTATTGGATTTAATGGTAAAAATATATTATAATTTCACATTAAAAACAATTCAAAATATAATCTAATAATATAAATAAATTAGTTTAAAAATAGGTTTTGAATTAAAATACAACATTTTACACTATTCATTAAAAAAATGAACTTTATCGGAAAGATACCAAAAATTTACACAAAGTAAATTTTGATTTCCTGATTCTAAAGAAGAGTTTTATTTGGTCCAAAAGGATGTATAAGAGTGAACAAAACTATATTTAATGACGGTTCGCCATCAAAAGGTGATAAGTGAACCTTTAGTGAAAAGTAGGGCATATATGCCTAAAATTGAATTCTTTCCGTATTTTAAGCCTTTATCTTTTATTGGATAAAAGTAAAAACATTTTAAAAAAATATAATCATATTTTAGTTATTTCTATCCATTCCCTCCAATACAACGTCTACATGTTAACTGCCATTTAAAATAATATTATTTTATTATTAGAGTGCAACGTAAGATTTCCAAGAAACTCATTGTTGCGTGTTTGGTACGCCATCGAGCATAGCATCCCCTTTAAAGTCATATTAATATTTTATTCACAAATATGGATAAATATGAAAATGTCATATTTTTTATTTACATGGGGTGTTACATCCTTCCCCCCTTTTGGGAATTGCGTCGTCGCAATTTTTAAAATTGAGCTTCGAAACATCCTTGAAAGTCCCACATTGGAACAAGAGTCGGTAAAACAATCACTTTAAAATAATGAAAGATAAGTACAAAGGTCACCCGAGTTAACAAATACTAGGATTCCATGTAGAAAAATATGGACATGGAGGAGAAAACATAGGGTCATGTTCTGATGGAGAGTGATAGAAAACATGTTTAGGAGAAAGTTAACCACAAGAAAATCACAAACTTGTGATGTGTTAAACGGTATTCGATTCCCCAGTAGGAAAAGTTAATAGACAACATTTTTGTTTTAAGTTACTTTTTATTGAGGAATTTATTCATAAGGAAACATAATCACTTATCATGTTGACTTTCAACTTTTACTAGATTCCTTAATCAAACTCATATTTTTTTCCAAAATACGAGTATTTAGGGAGACTTGTTCGCATTAAGAGTACTATAATCAACTTTTAGAGAATCACCTAATCCACAATAGAGAACTATATATTTCCCATGTCTTTAGACTCAAACCAAAACCAAAACCAAAAATGTTAGTGCATGATCAGATAATCCAGAAAAGGATAACCCTTTATAAAAAGAAAATCTATTCTTAATCTCCAAAATTTGGCCAACAAAACCCAAAGTTCAAAGAGGACCATCCGATAAACAATTTGTCCATAAAATTCTTCAAAGTAAGCCAATATAAGATTGAAACCCAAATATTTGAAGGATTTAGTCACATAGTCTTCTATGTTAAATCGTAACATTTATCTCCAAACAACATCAGTTGCTCCTAAAGTCTCGTATTGAAAAGTAATTAACCTAATCACATATCCTCCATGATAGGTTAATAATTTTCATAAATAACCCAAAATAAACTTACTCTTAATTCATAAAACCATACAACTAAAAATAATCAGTCAAACTAACCAGGGACTTCATGTAGTCCAGTTGTAGGTGATAAATACCAGTCGCACTTTGGTTGTGGGTTCGATTCCCGCAGCTTTGTCCGACGCGATGGGTTGTCACACGGTCTGCGTGTTGTCCTTTTTCCAAAACTATATAATCCTTAAATAATTCCCCAAAAAGAGATAAAATCATCAAAAATAACCATAACATAATTTAACCTCAATGTTATCTCATGCCTTTCACTTCCATCATAACATATAGTAACCCATAATTACCTCAAAAGTAAGGATCATATAAACTCTAATTGTTACCTTCATAATTATTACCTGAACATCCACATCTATTGGTCATCTCGTACATGATGCATTAAAGATCATACCAAGGTTCAAGTGGTTGATCATGACTCCCTGATAGTTGGTTTAGAACAACCACGAGTTTCCTCGTTGAATCCCCCCATTTTATCTAGTATCTTAATCATAGAACCACCACAGTTTCCTTCAAACCTGTTGTCTCTTTGGTGCCTGCTAGATCCATCCATTCACTAAGAACAGAAATGTCAGTGTGAGTATATCAACAAAACCATCATGTACTAAAGATTACTAAGATACACTTACTCATTCACTTTATCTAAAACTAGGACTCTTTCTGAAATCCTAACCATTATGGTAATGCCACTTGTGCTTAAAGAATACCCTAACCTCTAAAGTTATCTAAACCGGCCTTTGATACCAACTATAAGGCCCCAGCCTTAAACCTTACTTAATCTTGAGTTATTACAAGATTACACATTGAGGATCTTTTTGGGTTTAGAGTTTTAGAGAATTAGATCATGAAACTTGCATTACATTCCACATTTACACAAAGTGGTTACATAAAAGACAGTATTCATTCTTCCCATCAACGGAAACATATTGAAAATAAAACGTGGATTATTTCTTGACACATCCTTGACACTCTCATCACATCATGTACCTTTCCCTTGACCTGTGAAAAACATTTCAAAAACTTGGGATGACCATAAAAATCTCAGTAAGGGTTATAAAAATATGGAAAGGAAACATGAGTTCATATATACATAAGAATGAAATCTTACTTTACCCATAAAACATAGGCACTTTAACATACCTCATCAAACCATGAATAAATCATAGAAAACATAAGACATAAAAGGTAACTTGAGGCATTCATAACATTCTTACATAGGGAGTAACCCTCTTGGTTACGTTTGGAATACCCATCACATTATATTCCCTAAATCTCTTCGGAGAAACCTTAACGTTTCACTCCTTCGCATTACCCAATGCATTGGAGAGCTATATCGGGCTCACCCGCCCTTAGTTTATCACAGAACCACCCGTTTTCATAACAATGCCCAAGAACCATAACATAAATGTATCACATAAAACATGCATAAAGGAAATATAAAATTTCCACATTTCAATCACAATATAACATTTTAGGATATTGAAATAATGAATCCATTAAAAAAACAATTTTTAAAACCATTTAAAACATTTAATAAAGAGATTTTTGAATCAAAGTGTCCCATACCACCTTGAAGATTTTAACATTTTAAACCATTAATATCCATATAAATAAATCCTTAAAACCATTTTGAAAACATGGATATTAATATGAAAAAATCATTAAGACATTTAAAGTGATATTTTGGTTAAAGGGTTCTTACCAAAATTAGAGACACTTGAATACAATAATTGAGGAATAAAATTTAATCAGAACATTATAATATCATGAGAAAAAATGGATTCATTATATAATATTCCAAGGGACATTATATACACCATATAAGAGTGAATTGGTGCATAGCAACAATGAAGTCTCAATAGATATGTAAAATGTGATGAAATCCCTTATAAAGAAGGTATCCTTAAATTAAGGATAAATCCATCTCATAATTATGTGTGACAAATATAAATACACCAAATATAATTGGATATTAAGTTTAAAACAATAAAAGGTCATTCACACATATTCATAGGATGGCATATTCAATAACTACATGTTTAACCCGAAGAAATCGAAATTTGGTTAAAAAGTTCCCTTGGTAAAATTCGACAGCCTAACGACGTCACTACAAAAATTCAGAAAATGAGTTGATGAGAGATAAAAAGTGAATCTCATCACATGGACATAAAATTCAAATCAATAAGGATATATAAGAACATATCCCAACATAATATTATGTGAATTAAAATACATAACAAACGAAGTCTTTTAAAAAGAGGAGGGTGAAAGGTTCCCTTACCGACTTGGGTAACATTCGAAAAGTACACCCCATTGAAGAAGTGTCCTACAATGAATATGTAAATACCCATAAATGGAATTATATTACAAAAGGAGTGTAATAATTGGCTGTACATAAACCACTCAAAGGAAATTGTGGCCAATGTAGCATAAATCTCACTGGAATAATAGTGTGATGAAAAATCCCTTACGAAAACTCGGCAGCCTAACGACGCCACTTAAAACATCCAAAAATGGATTTATGAGATCAAATAGGGTATCTCATCACATTAAAATAAAATGTACAAAAAGGGGAATATAAAAGAACATCCCCCATCATAACAAAGAGGAGCTTAAAAGAAGTGACATAAAGGGGAGTACTTAAAGAGAAAGAGAGAGGTTAGATCTCTTACGAAAATTCGGCAGCCTAACGACACCACTCAAAACTTCCAAAATGGATTGATGAGAGAGAATATGGTCTCTCATAATATGAACATAAAAATTAAAGTAAGATTAATATAAAATAACATCCCAATAACAAGAAAAATGAGCTTAGAAGGAATGACATAAAAGAGTGTACTTAAAAAGAAAGAGAGGAGTAGGATCCCTTACCTCAAGTCCAACTTGTCTTGTTAGTTTCTTTATATTCCTGAATAATAAACTTGAGTTAATTTAAACATTATTAAGAACCTTTTTATAGTTCATTATTCCTTTTATATCACTTATTTCAATGTTATAAACATTATTTAATCATTTAAATTAATAATGTTTGTTTTGTCGATATTTGGTTCTTAAGTCGAAAGTGGACTTCTTACAATTACATGTTGTTCGTGAGGTCAAATGTTCATTATATCCAGAATTATATTCATGATTTGGATATAATATATATAGTATATATCCAGAATTTACATGTATTTATAATATTACATAATCATTTAGAGGTAAGAAATGAAATGCACCGTTCATGGAGACGGTAAGTCGTACGTACACATGAACGCTACTTTCATTTCTTTGTCATATTAATGGAATTAAAACTAAATGAGAGGTATTTATATTTTAATTACAGAATTATATTCACCATTTATATGTATCATTCATCATATATATCCATTATATACATGTACTTATAATAGTACATTACATTTGAGGATAAGAAATGAAATGCACCGTTCATGGAGACGGTAAGCCGTACGTACGCATGAACGCTACTTTCATTTCTATATCATACTTTAATGGAAAGAAATAATAATTATATATAGGTATATTATAATTCCAGTATAACATCACTTATAATAACATTAAATCCATCCTTTATACGTCCCACGTATGGCATTAACGAATCACATCACTTTGAGGGGGCGGTAGTCCGCACTTCCTAAAATGAAGATATCGCGTATACCCATAATGGAAGCCATAAAGGTAAGCCAAAAATGAAAAATACAGAAGCTTAAGTAAAACATAAACATATTATATATCATATATAAATATAGTGACATCTTAATGGCCACCTTTGAAGGTGTTAAAAGAATGTTGAACAATCATCGTTTCGGGAGGCATAAATTCGCCATCCACAGAAATAGTATGTTCGTTAACCATTAGATGTAGGTGTGTGTATGTGTAGCTCGAATCCTTATTATAACAACATCCTAGTATATTTAGAATACTTTAGTTGTTACAAAAGAAAATAATAAAAAGAGTTTAAGGGGTTGGAGAAGCAAAATAAAACAAAAGGACTCAAAAGAAGACATTACCTTAAAATCAGGTAACTCCCTTTGGTTTGAGCTAAAAGGATTCCTTGGGAAGACTTCTGCCCAAAGTGAGGATTCAAGGAGTAATAGAGGGATGTGGAGAGACAAAATGGGCAGGGGTTGGCCGAGCCAAAGGCTTTGGGAGTTTGGGTAAGGAGGTAGAGGTGGGGGCCTTTTATAAGAGGAGAGGAGGGGTACTCTTTGAAAGTAAAGATAAGTTACTTTATTTTAAAATGAGTTTCGGATTAAAAAGGTCCCAAATTGATATAATTTGAGGATAAGGTGATAAGGGTTCGAAATCCACTCATCCAATTGGTTTTTTCCATGTGTAGGTCTTAGAGTTTACATTATCTTTCCATTTTATTTAAATTGTTAAATAATGAGGTCATCGCTGCATCATCATAATGTCATAAATAATTTAATATATTTAACATCTAAAAATTATAAAAAAAAACAATGATTTTGGAAATCTTTTTATCTTTCCAATGAATATTTATAGTCAAACATCGGACTTCTATAACACCATGTAAAAATTGTTTTAGTAAAACATCTCATGTGTGTGTCATTTTTACTTTAACATTAAATAAAAAGTTGTTTATGTCATTTCCCAACCAAAGTGGCTCCATGGGATCCCCATGATGACCCATGGCTTTTATTGGTCGGCAATGACACATCCAATGAGGTTAGGAAATGTTTCAAGTTCATTTCATATTATTAAAACATTATTTTTACCTTAAACTACACTAATTACCTCTAATCGCGATTAAAAACTTAATAAGTTACTATTCACCAAAATATTTTTTTTATCCCATTGAACCACATTTTACTTCTTCATGACAACCATGTATGTCGTATTTTTGAAATTAAAAACACAAAGATGGAAAAATTTCATTTAAACGGAAAAATCAATTTTTATAAGTACCACTTAGTGGTTTCACTATTCATCAAAAATTGAAGTTTTTCAGAAAAATCCCAAAAATTCACCATAAGCTATATTTGATATTCCGAATTCAAAAATGAAGTATATTTTACAAAATTCAAAACATATAAGTCACATTAATTAATTTAATAATCAATTCCCACTGTCATGAAAAATAGCCTGTTTTTATGAAATAATAAGTATCAAAAGATTGACACTAGTTTAAATCCGATTTCAAAGTGAAATTAATTCCAACGACCACTATTGGATTTAATGGTAAAAATATATTCTAATTTCACTTTAAAACCAAATAAAAATATAATCCAATCATATAAATCAATTAGATTAAAAAGAGGTTTTGAATTAAAATACATCATTTTACACTATTCAAAAAAAAATGAACTTTATCGGAAAGATACCAAAAATTTACACAAAGTAAATTTTGGTGTCCCGATTCTAAAGAAGAGTTTTATTTGGTCCAAAAGGATGTATAAGAGTGAAAAAAACTATATTTAATGACGGTTTTCCATCAAAAGGCAATAAGTGAACCTTTAGTGAAAACTAGGGCATATACGCCTAAAATTGAATTCTTTCCGTATTTTAAGCCTTTATATTTTATTGGATAAAAGTAAAAACATTTAAAAACATATATAATCATATTTTAGTTATTTCTATCCATTCCTGCCAATACAACGGCTACATGTTAACTTCCATTTAAAATAATATTATTTTATTATTAGAGTGCAACGTAAGATTCCCAAAAACTCGTTGTTGCGTGTTGGGTACGCCATCGAGCATAACATCCCCTTTAAAGTCATATTAATATTTTATTCACAAATATGGATAAATATGAAAATTTTATATTTTTTATTTACACGGGGTGTTACAAATAATGACACATGAATTCGAACCAAGTGGTCTTAAATCACTTATGATGTCATAAATACGGTATTTTACTGATAATTTGATTATATGGTATTTTATCGTATTTCACTATTCATCAAAAATTCAAGAATTTCAAAAAAATACCAAAAATTAACCCTAACCATTTTCTGACATGTAGAATTAAAAAATGATGTCTATTTTTTGAAAATAATTTTCCAAATATTATTAATTTAATTTTTAAATAAAAACACACTTAATTTAAAAATAAACAATTCTAATTCTACAATTACTTCTATATCACAATGAAAAATTAATGAAGATGTTATTATCTTTTAGTCTTAAGAAAATAATAATAAATTTACTATTCAATAGGGTCATATTACGATTCATATTACTATTCATAAGGGTATGTTACTATTTGAAAAAAAACAATTTGGTTTCATCAGACTCCAAGTAACATACTGAACACAATTTTTTATGACTGTTTCTTGAAATTGAAAACCTATAAATAGAAAAATTATGTTTAAAGGCTTGTTATAAATATCTACTTAAAACAATTTTCCATGCATTTACCTTTATTTTTAGAAAAAACGTTGGGTGTTACACCATAAAACACATATTCTCTATCCTCAAACAATAGGGGCCTTTATATATGATCAGGATGGGAATTTTTAAAGTAAAATTTCTCCATCATCCTCCCTCGAACCAACTAGATCTTATCATTCATTATTTACACCACATAATATTCAAGAATCACCAACTCCCCAAACTCTATCTAGCACAATTGATAATGAAATGATCGACTGTACAATGAATCAAATGGGGTCATGCCAATGGATTAGTGATAGAATTTTTAATAAGAAAACTAAACAAGGTTAAATTGTGTTTCCATGATCAACTAATTTCTAAGATGCAATATCACAACATGTCATCTAATATGTAGATGGCCCACTCTTTTTTCCCATCAATCAGAGTGTGGAAATATCTGATAAGTTGTAGCTATGAGACAAAAAATGTTGAAATCCCCTCTAAAATCAGGAGGTAAAATGAGGATCTAAATAAGATATTATGATCTATGGTACCCCATAAACACTTAACACATAATCGATATATCGTCTCTGCAAAACATCTAATGAACATGGCCCAAAGACTTCCAAAAAAATTGTCGACATTATCGGTTAGTCCACTGTCACCCAAACATCATCATAACCTCCCCAAGATCACAACAACCCTATGCGAAAATCCATTGAGATGTTTTCTCATTACCAGTTGGTAACATCCAAGGATTGTATGAAACTTCCAGAAATATAGTGATTCTCCTTCAACTATTCACAAAATAGAAACCTCACCAAAAACTCTTCCACAGAACGTTTCATCCATGAATACCAAATTTATCTTATCAATCCATGATATATATTTGTCACACTGGTATGTACCGTTAGTAATGATCCTTGAAACTCATTAATAAATCACAATCCCATTTCCTATGGAAGAAAAAACATACCCTAGAAAAAAACTTTTTTTTTCTATCCTCTATCCATACCTTAAGAGAATCCCCATGGATAGTGCAGTCATGCATCACATCCATATCTTTGTCTCCCCATTGAGACCCATCTACTCGCAATATAAAAGATTCCTCCATTTTCATTTGACAAATAAAACTAGAACCAATTCTCTCTCCTATATTAATATTAATTTCTTCAACCTCCTTTAACCATTTTAAAACTTCTTCATACCCTTTATCTACATATCCTTGATACATTTAACTCCACCAATCAGAAAAATCATTCTATTTTCATGAGGTGTAATCAATATTAAAATTTTAATAATAAAGAATATTTCTCAACCTCCCCTAACATAGATTCAATTATCAATGAGATAAAACATATATCAAGCTCTTGAGGTCCATAAAAGACATAAAAAAATCAAAAATAATGTAATGTAGCCACTAATTTAGAGAAAGAAAAACTATCATCAACTCCAGATCATGGGTTTAATATTTAAGATCATGAGGGCATAACTAACTAGAATCATTATAGATCACTACTCTCCATTTTATCAAAAATAATCACAAGACAATATGAGATTCATCATAGAAAACCTCAAATGACACACCATGCTTAGTAAAACGAATCATTGGGGAAATAACCACCTTATCCATCAGGTAATAAAATTTTTCCATGAACTGATCCCTCCAAAGAGAATATTGTCCCTTCCTAGTAAAAGTGGTTATGTGGATTCCACTTCATAGAAATTAGTCACAGAACTCCATTAATTTCCCATAAGGTCAAGGAAACTATGAAACCTCCAACATTATTATGTGTGGACAAAGAAATAACTTCCTCAAACTTTAATGGCTCTACCACCATACCTTATTGAGACACCACATGTCCAAGTAAATGATCATACCACATACAAAAATCACACTAGGAAAATATAAAAAAGAGATGGTGGTGTTGATGAACCTACAAAAAAGCACTGATATTCTCAGTATTCTCTTCATTTTATGTTTAAAAAATATGGATATCATAGATGAATATGATGAATAACCATTCCTAGAAATCCGGGAACACCACGTTCATGAGCCCCGTGAACACATAAGATATGTTTGTGACACTGAACAAAAGGAGTACAAACTCAAAGTTCTCATACATGGATTTGAAGGAAGTGTTTGAGATGACATCAAATTTCAACATCTACTAGTTATATCGATACCACATATTGATCTTCAAAAACCGACTACCTTTTTAAAATTGGTTGCACATATCATTGATCCTTGAAAGGGGTAATCATACTTGGACATCATCAAATTCAATATCTAGTAGTTTATGCACAACCTTAGACTACCATAATCGTTTTAGGAGAATTAAAGTACAGAAACTCATAGAGAGATGATGGGTCAGATGAAACCCATATTAATTATATAATTTATGAATAACCTTATGTCCAATATCTCTATAGGTTCCATTTATTAGGGAGACACTTAAATCAGAGATGATCACAACTGCATCTTTATCCCAATTTTGATGTCGTGTTAAGTGGGATGTTGCACAACATCCTCTATGAAATCATCCATGAACTCCTACATAACCCTTGAAACATCCTCATCTTGATCATCAACCATCTACTCATCATTTTTATTTTTATTCCTCCCATCTTATAACCATTCTATCGAAAGAACACCACTCATTATCCATTTGGAAAAGAAAAAAACTCTTCTATAAAAATATTAAATAAATTCATGTAAATAATATATATTATCTAATGAAAGGATAATGTTATATGTATATATCATTAGAAATAAAATATTCTCCATTTATTGGTGATACACCTTCACTATTCTACATTTTGATTACTCATCAAACATATAAGGCCATTCTAAAGCTGGGGTAAATAACACCAAGGGAACTATGATTCTCTCAATTTCTATTATTAAATCATTAAACAAGGATGGAGAAAAAAGGAGTGTGAGTAACTAGAAATAGTTAAAACTCAAAAAGGTGTAGATGATAAACTAATCATACCTCAAAATACTTCTGGCTCTGCTTGTACTTCCGCTACTAACATGTGAATCTGGCTACATCAATCTCCTTTTCCTCTCTACTATCAGCCTATAAAACCATGATTTGGTCTCAATACCTTAGATTGGGGAAAATCATGAGGGTTCCCTATACCAACTACACCTAATCTTGACTTCTGAATAATCACTAGTGGTGCATACTGTTGAAACTGCCTCTAAGGTAACTGTTTTTGCTCCAAAAAAATAACCTAGACACCAAATTGATACCGGCCTTCTTGGTTGGTCGAGTAATATTACTAGAAGTTACCATTCCCCCTATAGACATATAATGAAAATGTTCCTCTATTAGGTACACATAAGCCACCTACCCTATAAGGATATAAGGAGATCTTCCGCAGTCTTTTTCCCACCGATCAAAACCAAAACTACCATAACACTCATGGACCATAGATGAAATCTCTTCTCCTCAAGATACCATTATGTACACTCTATAAAGGAAAAAATCCAATGGAAATAATCCTTTTAATGAATTCGTCACTTTTCTGCACCTTTAGATAAATAGGTAGCATAAATAGGGATACCACAAACCATATCACTGGATACAAATCCACATACAGAAGTATCTCTCTTGACTCCTCATCTTGAAAATCATCAGGGGTAATGTGTAAGAGGTCATTGAACTTGATCCCAAGATTCTGCACACTCAATATCACCTACTAAAGGGAAAGAATCTCCAGCCCATTAGATTCCTTCATCATTGAATATATGAACTTGTTACAGAACTCCCTTTGAATGTTTATCCAAAACACGTCTGCCTCCTTAGAGTCACCACAAAACATCATCCATAACTGATGCACATATAACTGCTTTTGACGTACTATTAATGGAACCAAAACCGTAGCATATTCTCTAATCAATGTAAAATAGATATCAGGATCCTACGTGTTGTTCTTTTTCCCCAGTATAGATATTCTCCCCTCATACATTCCTAGACTCTACCACTAAAAGGCATGAATGTTTCTTTTCCATTCCCCATCGTCAACTTTTGGGTCAACCATACAATGATAAAATTGATAATCCTACCAAAACTCCACTACCTAATCCATACATATATGATTAACATGAATCATTCCTAAAAATCATGGAGACCATCCAAATCCGGATAGAATGTAATTTTTTCACAAGTCTTATTATTTAATTAATAATAAAATATCACAAAAAACCAATTCAAATTAAAATACAAACAATATTGACGAATTTACCTCTCCAAGGTCTCTCCCCTAAAAATAGGTTCACCTCACCTTGTCCTTAAATTTTGTTGGAGTCTATGAACTAGATCCCAAGGATCCCTAAAATCATGTGTTCTAGCTAGTACCTTTGGACTACATCATTCACTAAGACTAAATTCTCAATTTACCAACAGACCCATGAAAACCTCATAGTACCAAACTCCAAAATCCATTATTCCTCTTAAAAAATCATATGATATCACTTTTTCACAACCCCTCCCTCCATAGATGGCTCTCTAAAGGAAAACATACTATGACCCCTGATTCCTACATCCAGTATACCCTGTGTTAGTGAATACCATTGAGGATATGAAAATATAAAACTGTGGGAGGAATTTCCATATATAAACAAAATAATATTGGGATATACGATAAAACCCCCAAGAAACACAATCATATAATATAATGGTTAAAACCTTTCCCAAATTGAATGAATAATATAAATTGATACATATAAAAGTCCAAAAGGTAAATACCAAAAGATAATTCTATATAAGAGACTCAAAAACGGCTCCAATCTAGTTTTTATGTTTAATATTGGTCCAAAATGGCTTCTTAGAAACATTAAATTTGATTATATAAATTGGGTGAGCATAAATTGAATACTCAGTATGGACCTAAACACAGTCTCTAGTTAACATTTGAAAATAGAATTCTAAAGCACCATATAAAAAATAGTAGAACCAAAAAGAAACTATACATGTCAACTATCCTATCCAGGCATTACCTAGGACCGCTCAAAAACGACACATCCAATATAATAATTCAACATCGAGATCATAATAATGATATCAACCCTATTGATAAATCCCCACTAATTTTACACTCTCATTCCCAAATACCAAACTTCATATTATCCTATCACTTACATGAATATGAAATCACATGGAATTCTATCACTCTCTAATGTGGGCCAGGATGCATCCCTACCAACCGAACCCTCAAGTGGTATACTATCTTATACTGGAATCTGGGATTATCACATCACATATCTTCAATAAAAACCTAGGCCATCAGAGTAGATATAATCACATAAGTAGGGTAGTATTGTATCATGAACATGAATAAATAAACCTCATTCACACCTTATTCCACACTAATTTTCACCACATATCTCATCTTATCAAAACCACAACACATTATATCTCACCTGAAGACACCTCGGCCACAACTGCACATATCTACTGAAGACCACTGGGACACCACTATTGGAAAAATATTGGGAAAGAAGGCATATCCATCCATCTATATCACCAATATTCTAGATATTGGAAAAAATACCAAGATCCCAAAACCTCTAAGAATTAATAAGGGAATCTAAGTATGGTAGAGTGAGTACATAGAAAACATAAACATACAGGATACCAAGATAGAATACAATACCCAACCTATGGGTTCACAGTGACTCACTATATCACACCACATCAATAACAACACACCACACACAAACTTTCAAAAACCACTTCTTCCACAATATGTAACACATCACATAATTTTCGCATAATCCACACAACATATAAACTTTAATTCACATGTACACCACTTTCCCTTTACTCTACACATTAATTTAACATTCAAACCATTTAATTAATTGTCCACAAATACTTTCCAATCTAATAATTATTAATTAACAACATATTTCATCTCATTTTATCATCTTAATTTATTCCATGAACAACCGAAAATGTATAACAACTACACCATAAAACATATTTCCTAACTTACATTACCACCCCCATAACATCACACATCCACCACCATCACCATTACACATCACCCAAGACATCTCACCACGATAAAAATACACCACACATCCCATGAAAAAATCACCACCAGACATCACAACCACTGTGCACCACATCACACAACTACCTACATCACATCCATGAAAACCAACCATGTCACATCACATCCCCCTACATCACATGTCCCAGTCAGTTACCTCCATCGATATCACCCCAAAATTTCCAAAACCACATAAGGATACTCAATATATAAACCCGAATAATCAACAACACATACTATATTCCACAAATATTCAGGGTATTTATCACATTAATTATTTATATATCATTAGTATTACCACAATAACCAAATTCCATGATAAAAATATTATTTATCCATGTATACATTCTATATCCTTTCTTCCAGGTGGGATCACACAAAAACAAATAATGGCCTCATGAAATATCATTAATAGAAAAAAAGTTCCAAATATATCTTAATTTTGGTATTTGAAATAATAATGAACAATATCAACAACAAAAATCAATACAACAAGGTATGAAATATCTCCCCCATAACCATAAATTGAAATTATATGAATTTTTATCCTATTATATATAACATTAATATCCACCCATAGGAAAGAAATAACATTTATATCTTAAAAATATATCATAAATAAGAAGTCAATGAGGATCACATTCCAAGATGAAGCTTTTTAGTCCTACTAAGCACCCAAAGGTGGAGAATGAACATAATTCAAGCCACAACCATACAAGAAACCCCTAAATCAACCTAAAACACATTGAATGGTTAAAATATTGACGCGAAACAACCATATGGGATCTACAATTACAAAACATCAAGGAAACAAATGTTGGTAGAATGAAAAAACTCCCGTATATTACCAACACACCACAAACAGAACCCAGGGAATAAATCAAGAGGTTGGGGACAGATGATCCTCTAAAGGCCATAGAGGGGTTTCCTAAAACCAAGATATAAATGGATGAATGAAAATAAAATCATCCATATAAACCTATAAATCCCTGTTATTTTCCAACCTCACTAATTTAATACCATATTTATGGTATAAAACCCTAAGAGTTTTCACAAATTACATGGAAAAACCACATTTTGGGAGTAAAAACATCACATATTTAGTTTCTTCTAAAATTCAACGCACCTTTTCTAGAAAATATATATACCATAAAACCCCATGTTATGACATAAAACCCTTTCTCAAAGATTCCCCTTTATTTTTCACAAGTCTTAAAACATAGAACATGTAATCTGTTAAGAAACATAATATGATACTAATACCTCTTTTATTGTGTAAAAATAATTCTATAGTATTTATATGGTTCTGAAATCAAACAAAAATCATTGAGGCTCCATGATATTCTTCTGAACACACAAATAAGAAAATTAATTATCTCTTAATGCAATGACCATTATAGGGGATGTTTTGGGGGAAATTATTCTCATACATTCCAATGAAGTTTTATAGGAACACTGAATGAATTTTTATATCTCTGGAGTCTTATTATAAATCTTTGTTAAATATATGTGTGGTGTAAATTGTCATTGATTTTATATATATCAGAATAAATCTTTCCATAAGTTGGTATAAAATGGATGGTGAGTAAGAGTGATCAAATAAATAGGTTGAAGATGTATTATTTGGAAAGATACTGGAAAAATATCCCAAGCAGGTGGTATCAGATATAAAAAGTTCTAAGGAAGTTGAAAAAATATTGTGATAGAATTCCTATTAGTCTACATGATTGCACAAGATAGTGTTTAGAAAAAATAAATTAAACTATATCTGGAGAATCCATTACACAAAATTCCATTTTACTGAAAATGTTTGCTTCTTGATACCTATAAAGAAAGTGAAAAATATAAAGCACTTCTAAGAAAAGAAATGGTGATCAATGTTTATGTATCATAGTGACAACATACTAAACCTATTGGTGGATGTTATTATAAAATTTATATACTCATTTTTATTTTATTTATGTATGTGAGGATCACATTCACTATTTATTGATTTTATTGATATCTTAGTGAATGGATACTCCCTACTGACTGAAACCAAATTCAAAGGATTGTTTTATAGTGGTTAAATTGATTTGGTATTTTTTCCAATACATTCCAAGTAATAGTTACCCTTATAGAGTATTAATAATTATATATATTTATCCTCTTAATGTATTTCATATTTTATTTTTTTCCATCATCGATATATCATTATAACATGAAGATAAATATGTTTCTTAAGTTATAAAACATAAAAGGAGAGATAACTAATGCATCTGATCCCCTTATAAGTGATCAAACAGATCCAAATTAGTTCATTGATGTTCTATCAAAAAGAATTTTCCACTCATTGATACATTATTGAAGTTGTAATAAAAAGAAGTTTGATATTGATGTTCAAAGCTCTTTTAATGGTAAGTTGATATATGTTTTATTTAAAAAGACATATCTTATCTAGAGTCATAGAATGTTACCTTATCCTATGTCCATTATTTATGAAATTATTGGTTTGTTTATATTTGGTTACCCTCCCCATTATATGTAAGTTCCCATAATTATTATTGATCACAAGAATTTGGAGAGTTATGGATGAGAAAAAAATCTATATTTTCCTCACTCTCTGAAGGTTAGTTTATTATAATTAAGGAAAATGAATTGATAATGGTATCTAGAATATTTTGGAGAAAGTATTTGAAGTAAATAATATAGTGAATAATGTGTAGTTACAAATCTAGTGATTGATGTATATAGATGTAATGATGGGTGATAACGAATCTTTTGGTGACTAATTTATAAGGGTGAATGATATTGTAAGCACAATAAGCTGTCTTGGTGAGAAGATAGAATATTTAACCATTATTGGAATGATATTATGAATCCTTCATAAAAATTATTATTTCAATATTTCATATTTAAAATATAGAAATACTAAATATATTTATATGGATGATTTAAATAACACTCAAATCACATGTGAAATAAGAAGAAAAAAGTCCAGTGTAACAAAGCAGAAAGATGATTGGGAAATATCTCTCAAGGACTCCATGAACTGAAAATCTAAAAAAATTCAGTTAAGGAGGAATATGGTGAACCTAACACCAATATATATGCATAGAATATAATTTTATGAATTTATGTTTTTAATATAAAAATATTAAAAAGAGGCACTAGAATGTACTACGAAAATTTATCACTGAATTAGTTTAGACACCAAGCTAACAAGAAATATACTGAAAATTTTCAATGACATAAGGAAGATGATGATAATGATTAAGAGGATATAAATATGAGTTGATATATAAAAAATAAGGCACAAAATCCCAAGACCATTACATATTCAAAGGATAATAAGTTCTCTAAATACTTAAATAGAATCATTTTGTATATGTATAAGGAATAAGATGACATTAAAAATGATTCTAAATACACCAGTGATTATTCTTTAGGAATATTTATTATTAAATAATTGAATGAAGAAAATATTACTTGTGATAATTTAATTATCTATAAACAATAACAATAATAAGAGTGTCAATTAGATTTTATTCTAATTATAGTGTTAAAAAATTCATTCAATGATTTTATGACATGAGAAGGATAAAAATATTTTGAATAAAGAAAATATTCCATAAAACAATAAAGAAAAATATCTTGAATAAAAATAAATTTTTATAATATATATTGATGAGTGGAAGAATATGTTTACAAAAATAGGACCTTAATTTCAACCTTGAAGAAACATTGAAGGTAAATGAGGAAGAAGTAAAAAAAATTTAGTAGAGACTTGTTAAAGTTGAGAAAGAAATTGTAAATTTAAAAAGAATAGTTACAGAAGTTGGATATTGTTTTCATAAGTGTATACCTTATAAGAATGAAAAAAGTTATCCTCAATATTTTTTATAAGGATGAGTATGTTCAGATTAAAAATCATATTAAGAATAACTAGCATGTTTTCAAAATAAGTGACATTGAAAAACATAATGTTTTCAAGGATTATATGATTGAACTGAAATATGATTCCACTAGAGATTATAGAGTATTAGAAGAAAACTATTGTAAATAATAAAATTTGTGGAGGTAAGAAAAACCTTTTTGTGAAGAAAATTCCAGGCTAAAAGGTAAGAATGTTGATGGAAATCCAGCACATAACTCTAGACATTATGCGAGAAACAAACAAAAATATCATCTCTATGGTTAATGATGGAGTTTTAGATGATTTTGGGAATATGGTGAAGATGTTTTTGTTAAATCGTCAAAATTAAATTAATCATAGAGGACATAATGGTATAGTTTGAGGTAAAGTCAACCCACACAAATAGAAGACCTTGTGGAAGACATTCTAAGGACTGAAAATTAATTCCAACCATTGGAAATTATTTTTGAAAGATTTGATAGTAGTATAATTATTAAAAATAGATTTTTTTAGGTTATAGCACCAAAAAATATGATTAAAAAATATCAAAAGATATATAAGAATAAATAAAAAGGAAAAAATATGTAGTTTTTGAAAACACTCTCAAATATACACAATGATAATGACCATTGATATTGTATTGTGTGTATTTTTAATCCATGGGTAAATATATAATGTTTCTAAAGAATTTTAATGATAATTAGGAATTTATATTTTATTTTTATGAGTTAATTCCATCTAAATCAAAGGAAGTTTATCTTCTATTATTGGAGAAGAAAAGATACAATAAAATATTGCCTTGTTGGTTGATGGGATGAAGCACTATTTTTTAGTGTTTCAAAACAATGTGAATATGGTAACTATATTTTTCCTAGAATTTTTGGATTTTGTATTGAATGAATTTTACATAGTAATGTTTTTACGAAAAGATAATGAACCAAGAGCACCTTGTTTCATATTGGTGATGTATATAGTTCATTCTATTTAGGGATGATGGAAGAATATCATCTAAGGAATAAAAAGTTAGGGAATATAAATTAAATGAATTTAAAGAAGGTATAAAATATAGACAGTATTCATAATTTTTATAAAATGAAAAAAATAGATTGGTGTTGTTCCATATGGAAGAAAATGAATATTACAAAATCAGCATAGAAGAATACCGAGACACATTAAACATTTCCATTAAAGGTGTTTCATTCTAGAATTCTTGGGCAAATGATAAAGAAATAAAAAAATAAAGATAAAGAAATTTTATATTTTATTTATCACTTAACTCAAAAAATTCTATGTTTTTTCTTAAAAAAGTTGAGGCCCTCAAATTGTTTTACTGTTGAAAGAGAATTGTAGAAAAACAATTTGGAAATTCTATAAAGATTATTCACACTAATAATGGAGGTGAATTTAAAAAATATAATTTTAAATATTATATTTAAATTCATAGAATTAATTATGAATTTATTACACCATATACAAAACAAAAATAGGGTTTTTGAAATAAAATAAAAGTTCAGTTGGGATTGCATGAATAACATTGATTGAAAAGGATACATATCAAAAAAGTTGGAGGAAATCTATCTAAGTGGTAGTATATATTCAGATTCAATGTTTTTATAGGAAATAATTTTATATTACTCCTATGAAATGAATTACAATGAAACCCCATGTCTTATATACCTAATGGTTTTTGGTTTTCATGACGTTAAAGAAGTTTTAAAGTGAGAATTTATGGAATTTTTATCTAATAGGTGTTAAATGAATATTTCATGGATATCCTATAAATTGTAGAGGGTAAAAATTATATGAATGAAGAGTTAAATTATATATAAATGAATGAGACAAGGAAAATTTAACCAAAACCAAAATATAATATTTTTTTGGTTCATAGTGATTGTTTTAAAGAATGTTTAATTAAAAAGGTGAAGTGATAAGAACAATGTTTTACTGGATTCTGAACGTTACTCTAAAATTGAAGTCATTTACCCTGATGAGACCATTTCTCTAGTGAAAAGATTAGATAGAATCAAAACCTTTCATGCTATGACTATTCAATAGAAATATGACATTTCTTAATGGATTTAATGTCATATTTTCATAAAGAAGTTATCAATGAATAATTTCATATTGAAAAAACTTATTTCTTCATTCTTTTGTATGATGAAATCTATATAGGAATGTTAAATAATAAAATGTATTAGTTACAAAATTCTCTAAGATATTATTATTTTAAATTGGATACATGAATATAGATGTTTAATATCATAAAAAGAAGACTTGATAGTAAACTCTACATAAATAAAACCAATATATTTCCATCATTATGATTTTTAATATTGAGAATATTTTATTCACCGGGAGTGATTAAATTTTTTTGAAAAGTTTCTTCATAGATATAAAGAAGTTAATTGAAATGTACATGTTATGGGAAATGATGTAGATTCATGGATCTGAAATCTCTCAAAATAAGATGTACATTTTTCAATTTCAGGAGATTTATTATAAAGAAATTATAAATAAATTTGTCATGTATCATTAAAATTTTATTTTAACATTCATTTTAGTTGTAACGAAGTTGGATAATGATAGAGAAGGAAAAGTTATTGATCATTAAGATTTTAGAAAATTAATTAAATATTTATTTTATAAATGTATTTAGGGACATATGATGTGACTTCAATTACACTTTCTCTATGATATAAGAGTGCACCAAATGAATATCATTCCATTTATGGAATTACAATTTCAAAAATATATTAAAGGAACAATAAATTTTGGGTTAAAATACAACAACACATGAACAATTAATGAGATTTTTTATATATATGTATATTGGGTATGATGTCATGATGATAAAAAATACACATCATGTGAAGTGTTTTAATTGGGTGAAATATATATTAAATGGAATACAACTATATATTTTTAGTGACTATTAACATAGTATAATCTATAAATATAGTTTTTTCTCAAGATGAAACATTTTTTTTAGGATGAAAACACAATTGGAGGGTTTTTAAATTAATATAAAGTACCCCCTTCCATTGGGTTGTGATAGTAAATGTGTTATTAAAACCAATATTATTACAATGACACTATATCATTTTTAGAACATGGATATCAATTATAACATCATTAAAGGGAATGTTGAAAAACAAAACTAAAGCTAGTATAATTAATTAAGAAATTTGGACTTTTTATTACATGATTTTAAGAACAATTTGAATTCACAGAAAATTATTATAGTAAATTATAGTGCCTTTGTAAGATTATATACATATTTAGAAATCATGAAACCAAAATAAAAAACCACTTTTATTTAATCTTCATAGTGATCTCCTAACATCCTTTGAGACCTTACATATTCAAAGGATGGAAAAGGGAATACATGGACATTGTGATGAGCTAAAAATTCCAGTAAGTGAATAATCATAAGAATAAATCACAAAACATGGTATTGAAGGCATAAAAAGACGACATAAAAAAGCAACAAACAGGAATAACCATACTGAATCATAATATATAGAGAATAGGACCATGTAATCATGGAATCATAGGAATGTGTAAGAAACTTAAAACATGAAATAATAATTAGTCAAGACAAACCACCAATACTGTTTCACCTAGATCATGTGTCAATTCAAACCACCATGACCATTCCACATAGATCATGAGTCAAGGTTTACCAACAAGATCATTGGACATGGTGCATGATTCAAGGATAACCTCCAAGACCATTACACATCACCACTCATGCGAAAAAACTATTACTCAATTCATTGGAGCACTAGCTATATGCACCAATCATAACATGTTCAGGAATATGTTTGTCACATGAAGAAGCATAAATTATGACTAATTATAATAATAAGGTATTCCCATGGAAATAATTGGTGTATCATAATCATGTTAAAAGGAACAACAAAAGGGAATATCATTATAGTGTCAAAGAATGAATAGATTTAAATCAAACATGGCCATTAATAAGGAAAAATAGGCATATTTCATAATAAGTGATGTGAAACTTATGTTAAATATTTTAAAAAGTGTTTTTATGAATCTTTTTAAATATAACATTTTAATTTGGTTTAATAAAAATATTAATGATTATTTGAAATGGAAAAGTAAGAATGGTTTTTATAAACTTGAAATGAAAGAAGATATTTTTTCATGTTAATTTTTTTTATAAAAATAATGGCAGATTAAAATATATTATAGTGTGCACGTGAAAATGGGTATGAAATCAGGAAGTTCCCTTTAATCGGGTTTTCTTATCCGGAATAATTGAGAAGGAAATGTTTTTAATAAATTTATATCCTAGAAAAGCGTGGATGAAATGATATGTATATATATATATATATGATTTTGGAACATAAAAATAGAATTTTTAAGAATTATATAAAAATAAATAAGGGTTACCTTAGGGTAAAGTGGGAGAAATCGTACCCCGAATGAATAATGGAGGCTCGGGAAGAATCCCTAACCTTATTCTTGAAAGTGTTCTTCACTTGATCTTAATGTCCTGGATAATAAAATTAAATCAATTAATTAATTAATTAATAACTTTTTATACATGTATTTTATTTATTATAATTTATTTATGTTCATTTATCTCCCTTTTGATGAGTTATAAGATAGAATTTCATAGTTCATGAGTGTTCGTTTTCTTGGTTTTCAAGATTGATTTACTTTTATAAATGTATGAAAGGTCATGTAAATTTCGAATACATATCCAGAATACAATTTATATGTTATTATTAAACCTATATAATATTAAATGGTTATATAAGACATTCGGTTATTACGGGTTAAGAAGAAGCATTATACTAGAAGTTAGTGATAATCATTTTGATTATTTTGGTGGTTTATTATCATCACTAACTATTTTTTTCCCATTATTCAATATTGTGTATAAAATATAGTTTCATGATATAAAAGGGGTTATATAATTTAATATAAAATCCTTATCAACCATTATAATGGTTCTATGTCCATTCATGTAGGTAGAAAAGGAAAATTAAAACTTGTCTCCCTCGAAGGCGATAAATCAACCCCCCACTGATGATATTTTAATTTTGAGAATAAAAAGAAGAGGAGAAGAGATTTCATGGTGGATTTTACATTAAAATATTATAATTAATGTATATATAAGATACTAGATTTATCATTCCACTTGGATAAGGAGTGGTTAGGAGAGGAAAATAAAATAAAATAAAATAGAAAAAAATTAAAAGAAAAAGAATGAGCTTTTTACCTCTTGAAATCTTGTCCTTGAGAACCTCCTTCATGAATTTTTGTTCTGTATATAAATGATTAAAATAGATATTGGACGTGTAGGTGAGACTCTGGAAGTGGTTTGGGCAGAATTTGGATAGTCTTTATGGCTTTAGAGGTGTGAGGAAAAGAGGTGGTGAGGGGTGGTATTTATAGTGGAGTAGAGGGATGTTTTCTCATTATATTGTTCATTAGTTTATTATTTTTAATCTTGAATATTAATTGTTTGATAATTATCACTAAATATATTTAAATAATTAAGTTTAGCTCTATATTATTTTGATTTCATCTGTAATTACCCAAGGAACAGTTTATTTAACTTATAATGTATATATACTATAAATTACCATATTTTACTCATCACAAAAAAATCATCTATTATAGAAAAATCCCCAAAAATCATCATTGACATTTATCCATTTTTAGAATTCAAAAATTAACTCCATTTAATGAAAATAAATTTCTAATTATTATATATATAATTTTTAATTAAAATTATCATTTACTTTGAAAATACCAATTTTAAAATTAAAACTGATTTTACAACTCTTTGAGAAATTAGTAAAGGCCACATAAAATTATATTATAATAATAATAAAACAAAATATTTATTTAGGAATCTATTTTATGATAATAAATTTTAATTTTAATAATTTTATTAATTATAAAATTTTAAATATACATTTTGGTTTCACAAAATACTGAAAACCTAATTTGTCACTTTTAAAACATTTGTTTACTTCTAAAATAATAAAAATATTTAATATTATGATTTATATGATACTTATATTTTATTATACTTTCATGGGTTAGGTTACCATTCTATTGGATAGTTTACTATTCATAAGGGTCATATTTCTGTTCCGAAGGTCATGTTATTATTCCATTGGTATAACTTCTTTAATTTTTATAAATATATATTATTTCATTCATTATTTATTTATAAATATTGTATTTTGTTCTCAGAGTGATTTCATGTTCTATCTACTATATATAATAATTATAATAATATAATTTCCGTTGAATATTTTTGGGACATTATAGGTAGATATTTTTCCTATGATGAAACAAGTTGCTAATATTTTCCCTAAAACAATGTTGAATAAAAAAGTTAGATATTTTGAGGTTTATAATGAGATTAGAAAATCACCATCTTCAAGGGTATGGTATGTGAAATCTATCCCCACTGTCATTTTTTATAGTGTATTCAAAGGGGTAGAAAAGTTATAAAAAAAATATATCCATTGGTATGTGATTCAACTTATAAAGTAATTTTATATATTTAGGGGGTGTTTTTAAAAGGGGTAATATATGATTTCCTCATGTGTGAACTGTTTTAACCATTTATTAATTTCGGTATAGGAAAATTTGTTAATGAAATTTAAATATATTTTTTATGAATGTTATAACAACAAAACAAGTTCAAATTATTTTTATAAAAGGTCTCTTAAGAGGCATATGAAAAGTTTCAAAAATAATTTCTTATGGATAACTTGGTATTAATGTTCAACAATTTTTGTTTCCTACATCATGGTTTCTCATGTAGTATTATAATTTTTGGATTAGAATTCAATTACATGAGTAAAAAATTTTCAATGATTTATGTTACTAGGTTGAACATAAAATAAAAAGGGAATGTTTTTTGGGACCAAGATGTTTTGAGGAGATAATGTGAAAAGAATTTGTTGGTTAGGTTTGTTATGAAATATGATGGTTTTATAAAATATTTTGTCTGTTATGTTCTACCATAAATCACTTTACATTATTGTGGATTCCTAAAAATGTGAGTAGATAGAGATGATAAACCTAAATAAATTGGACTGAGTCTATTGGATGGAAGTTATCTATAGAAGGAAACTAGTGTCAGATTTGTGATAAATCCTTATTCTATCATTATTAAAAGTTCCATCAAAAAATTATTTGATTAATAAAATATGGTGATGATTATACATTTTAATAGTTTCTATAATCATGATTACATATCGATATCATGACTCTATCTCAAGTTAAAAGTGGAAGAATAATGACTATGAGTGAAATTTCATTCTATATAGAATGATAGATGTAACACTCCCGAATGATAAAAAGTTAAATGGCTAAATGATATGACTAATGTCAACAAGGTGCACCTTCCTTTTCAGAAGCCTGTCTGATTAGAACTCCACAGTTAAGCGTGCTTGGCCTAAAGTAGTAATCAAGATGGGTGACCTTCTGGGAAGTTTCCCAGGGTGTGCGTGAGTGAGGACAAAGCACATTGGAAAGGACATGTGTTGGCCTGTGAGGACTATCATTAGTCAGATGACCTGTTCGGGCCTGTGGGTGGACCCTAGGGTGGGCCCCACATTTCTACGGGGCAACTGGTGGTACCTGGTGGGCCAGGACCCGGCGACCATGTTAAGGCGGGGTGTCTGTGCTGTCATTGGGACCCGATTGTCACATTTGGTATCAGAGGTGGTACCCAGCCTTAAGTGCGGTGCACTGCCTGGGTTGAGATATAGGGCCCACAAAGAGGACGTTGTGATCTAAGGGGGGGGGGGGGGTGATTATAACACTCTCGAATGATAAAATGTTAAATGGCTAAATGATATGACTCATGTCAGCAAGGTGCACCTTCCTTTTCAGGAGCTTGTCTGATTAGAACTCCACAGTTAAGCGTGTTTGGCCTGAAGTAGTAATCAAGATGGGTGACCTTCTGGGAAGTTTCCCAGGGTGTGTGTGAGGGAGGATGAAGCACATTGGAAAGGACTTGTGTTGGTCTGTGGGGACTATCATTAGTCAAATGACCTGTTCGGGCATGTGGGTGAACCCTAGGGTGGGCCCCACATGTGTGCAGGGAAACTGGTGGTACCTGGTGGGCCAGGACCTGACGGCCATGTTAAGGCGGGTTGTTTGTGCTGTCATTGGGACCCGGTTGTCACAATAGAGTTGGTCAGAAAAATGTTGTCAGTGAATGTTTTAGATGTAGAAAAACTATGATATAATGTTATGAAAAATATATAGAATATATTTTAGTAGTAGAAGGTCTATCTATATGATGTTTTAGTTTGAATTATATGATGCATCATATTTTTAGTGTTGTGAAGTGTTGTTGGTCAATCATTTGTGAAGATTTATGATCAGAGGAAAGATATCAAAGTATAAAATGAAATTGGTGTGAAACTTCATCAAATGTAGACCATCCAGATATCACTTACAATATTATCTGATTGTGTCCATAGGATAGACTTAAACTAAGCAAATTTTGGAAGCGAATAAGTTGGATGAATGAATGATGAAAGAGTTTTTGATATATTTTTAAGAATTATATGAAATAATTTTCATAAAAATAGATAAATGAATGATGTGGAGAAGGTTAAATATAAATTGGAGAGGTTTCCAAAAAGTTAGATATGACATAAGTCTCAGTATGAAGTTATCATATAGTTATTCCAAGGTGATGTTTATCATAATTATGATTCTGAGAAGTTCCATTAGATACATGATCATATAGGTAATTCATCAGATGGAGTTTGGTGTGGGAAGACAACTATTAAATATTTTTGATAAAATTCATCCGATGGTGGATGTTTCTTGTGGAATAAATCTAAGATATTCCTATGAATTTTTATAGTAATACCAGAAGGAGTTACATCATTTGAAGGCACTAATATAATGTTTTACTGGATGTATTTTTTGAATAATGATGTGAATCTTCAGAAAACATTATGAATTCTTCAAAAAGGTATCAATTATGATGATACTGGTCTATTAATTAAACATTATTGAAACGATTTAGGAATATCATGATACTCACCATATCATAAGAATGGTTGAATATTAATCTTATCATCACATTTTAATGAGAGATTTTATATTTATGGAGAAATTAATATTCCCAAAAATATTAATTTTTTTTGTGGGACTCTCAATAGGATTGATTGGGATGTTTGAAATAAAGATTGAATGTTTCCCTAAATTCTGATAGTTGATAGACCTATATAATGAGGGTTTTTTCAATGAGGTTAGTACTGATTTTATGTAATTGGGGGAAGAACTATAAAACTAGAAATTCAACTCGACAGAAATTATAATGTGGAATCAATCCAATTAATACCAAATAATGTTTTTCAGAAAGTTTGTATCTGAAGGAAGTTATGCAAAAGAAATAATACAAGCATATCAAAGAGTCATTTCTTAGAAATATCTAAACATAGTTTTATATAAGTTGGAATCACATGGACACACAATATATGTGATCAAACTAATAACAGTATATAATTGGTATAAGTATATAAGATGGAATCATATAATAATACCAAATGAAAATCATATGGAGTATACTGGATGAAACCAGTATTAAATTTCCATCTTAATGAATGAGGTTCCCATTTATTTTATATAATGTAAAGAATAGGAATTATATTCATGAAATTAATGGGTAAAGAAATTTCAAGAAGAACACTGACAACATACCAATGTTTTTTTGAGAACATTATTAATGTTTTTATATAATCATTTTTATTTCATTTATATGTATACGGAGAAAATGCACTATCATTTGAATATATTGAATTATAAGAAAAAAATATACACCAATATTTTTTGTGTCTATATTTAAATAACTGTTTTCGAGTGGTTCATGTTGGTTTGGAATATTTATAAACCATTTTATGGTCTACCTACTTTAACAGAGTAGTGAAAGCTATAAATACATGTGTTCCTATTGTTGTAATTGTTTTCTTGTTTCCTATTAAATTCATATATCCATAACAAGAGGTGAAGGTTGTTTCTTAAATATCAAAAATAGAAAAATAGTCTCACTAATTCAACCCTACCTATCTTAGTGATCAAACAATTCATGATTGATCCTTTTATATTTAATACATAAAATTTGATCACCTTGATAGTGTCCTAAAAATATATATGATGATGGTTAATATAATCCACCAACAAAGAATCATTAAATATTTTTTAATTGAATAAAAACAAGATTCTAATTAAAAGAGAAAATATATTTTATATCTATGTAATATAATGAAGAATAAAAATTAGAGGAGATTTAGAATATGAATAGATCTATGATAGAAGACTAGAAGTTGTAAACAAAAAAAATCAAAATGTGAGGATAAAAGAAAAGGTGAATAAATTTTGGTAGATAATTTTATTGAATAAAATGTGTAATTTGATGGTATACATAAATAAACATATATTTTGAGATAAAATATATAGAAATAAATCATTGTTGTATTTGAATCTAATCTCTATATATTGCAATATCATGATGAGAATGATGAGTTATATTCTTAAATTTAGAATCTTTAACATTAGAAGTCACATTATTCCATGAATATGGTATGTATAAATATTATAGTAGAGGATTAGTAATTGGCTTACAATATACTAACTAATAATTTGACATAAAGGATAAAAAGTAATGGCATTTTATGGAGGAATCATTAAAATGAGATAAAATTTATAATATCCTGAACAATATTTTTACACTATATTTACCTCAATATTTGAATCTCATAGGTTGTTAAAAATTTCCACGGAAGGTGTAGAGTTCTCTCATAGAGGCATGAACATTATTTACAATAGTCAAAAATACATCATGATGAAGAATTATGTATGGGGTATGATTGAAAACTAAATTAAATCGTGACTGATGCACTAAATAAAAAAACCACTATTTTGAGGAGTATCGACTCTAGTAAGAACCTAAATTCAATCTGGGAAAAAATTCATAATTAAATGGATAAAGATCAAATTATGTGTTATTTTTAGGGATATGTTAGTCTTATATCAATTTTTTTTCATTATATACAAGTACATGATGGAATAATACCAAATATTACAAGTGAGAAAAAATATACACTCTTAGTATTTTTTTCAATGGATATAGTATTTAAAATAAATGTTAAGGATAAAAATTCATGTATTACACATTAAGAATATGAAAAAATGATGTTAAGGAGTCAAAATGTAGTATCAAAATCTCAATAGTTCATAAATAAATCTGAATAAAATATCAAGGTAGAATAATTGATAGATAAGTAATATTTATCATATTTATAGTAATAAGATAAATACCAACCATAAAAGGATTTGAAAAATGTATTAGGGAACAAATATAATAGGATAAAGGCCCTTATAGGTAGATATTTCTTTATAATAAATTGATGAATATATAGCATCATGATTTTTAATATTAGATATATTTTATATAGAAAGGGAAATAATAATCTTATGAAAAATATAAAATATAATAAATATGGGGTCATGTGATTTTTTAAAAATGAAGCAGTGAATACCATTAGCATTTTGAAATCCACAATCTAATGAAAATTAAAATTGAAAATAAATATCATGTTTCTTAAATGCCTTGGTTGCAATATTCTTGATGGAATTTGGATATTAAATTATGTGTTATGGGTGGTTGAGGTGTTGTGAGAAGGTTTTTGTGAGAGTGGTGTTACTAATGGAAATAAATCTATATTAATGGGTGCTACATAGTGTGTCCATATGCAATGGTCCATGAGTGGAAGGTTAGGAAGATGGTTGAGATGTGGATTTTTATCTTAGTTTACCTGGTGTAAGACATGGGAGATGGACACAATGTTGTTTCAAGGGAGGTTTCATATCATTTTGTGATGTGTGTACATCACCACATGAAGGCCTAGAGTCTCATCTATTCAGTTCTTTCTCTCTGTTTTTCTTCACATAATGTTGTTATCTTATATCATTACTGGTTTTAGGTCATCACTATGATTATTGGGAATAAAAATGTACTTGTAGGATTAAGTTCATCACACAATAGTTTTTATGTGATAGTATTTAACTAATAGGTTTACCTAGGTTTTTAATGGGAGATAGATATGTTTATGTGGTAAATATTGTGTAAGGATCATTGGATTTATTCCAATAATGGAATAAATATTAAATTTTATGTCATGATGCCATGGATTTCCAGTTTTGTAATAAATCTAGAATCCCCAACCAAATTTTTCTTTATTTCATTATTATCATAGAATAAAATCCAACCAAAGGGTCACAATTATAGACCAATGAGTGGAATTTAACTCTATTAAAACCATAACTAGGACAGATCAACCTTTTATGATCTAAGGAGAGTTACCGGATTTCCCCTTAAAGTAGTTATTATTTAGAATTAATGTGATATCTTATTGGTTCTGATTTTTAGGGTTAGTGTCATGGATATGATATGTATTGTTATGATATGTGATGTCTTTATTTTTCATTCTTGATCACGGTCTTGTGATAATTTTCTATCATATTCTAATGCATCATCTGTTATAGATTTGTCTATGGTAAGATTTTTAAATATTTCTTTTATCTTATAGAACAGTATTCTTGACTAGTATACTATTATTATGTCTAATAATTATCCCATATTATTTAACTTTTTTAGGAATGATTGAGTGTTCATGGGTGTGAGGAAGGAATATCATAAAGGAATACTGAGTTAAGAAAAAATATATTAAATACAGATAACAAACACGGTATAATGAATGGGGAATGGGAAGGGGAGTCATAATTTCAATATGTTTTACATGTTTTTTTATGATGGTTATTATTGGTTGATATCCAATATTTTGGTTTTTTTGTTGTTATAATTATTGAGCCTTGTATCTTTCATAATTGAATATTTATAAAATGATGGTAATGAAATTGGAATGGATGAATTATATTATATGAGTTTTTATCATTTTTATTGATTGTTTATTTTTGGTGATGCCTATGTTTTTGACAAATCTTGGTATGGTTTAGGTGATTTTTTATAGGATTGGTCGAAAATGGATAGATAAGGAATTTTATATGTTTTTTAGTTTTTCATCTTCTTAATCATTGATAAAATGGTTCATTAAAAAAATTTGGTTTTATGAATGAAAATTAAATTGTATTTCCAGGTTGATATTGTAAAACCTGATATGTTATGTATATCCTGAAGAAAAATAATGAAAATGTCGATTGATTTGGGGTATTATAATTAAGGTTTCATGTTATTTTTTAGTTAGTTGGTGTTCTTATGGGGGGATCCATTATCTTATTTTTCTCTAATAATTTATTTAGTATATAATTTGGAGCTCCTTTATTGATTTATCAATGATGTTTTTTGGGGAGTCATGAGGTAGATGGAAGAAGAGAGAAAGTTAGTGATTTTGTACATAGTTTTTTTTGTGAGTGGGGTGGATAAATATAATATTAATGGGTCGATAACTAATCTAGAAACCATATTGAAATATTATTAGTTTACTAATTTAGAGAATCTGAATACAAAAGTAAAATAAACGAATGTTGCTGACATGAAGTGAACATAAATAGAATGAATATTTTTAAATATAAATGAAGGGAATGAGAATAATTGAGGTTCGATTAACAGGTTCATATGGGTTAATGGATGATATAATAAACCTAATTATGTTAGGTAATGGTATATAATGGGATGTTAAATGATTTTAAAATGTTAATTTTGTGATTGTGTGGCCTACTTTTCATAAGTATTCTGATATGATATTGATGATGATGTGTTTTGTAAGGTGGTGTTTTAGTCTATCTATATAATGTTTTTACCTTTGTATTCTGAACATTATTTTTGGAAAAGTATTCGTTAAATGAGGATGATGGATTAAATTTCATTAGTTTTGATGGATCAATTTTTTTTCATGTGTTTGAATGGATCAAGGTTTAGTTCAAATGCTCTAAGGGCTCATGGTTTGTTGTATATGATATAATGGATTATTATTGTCATGAAAATGATGTTGTGCGATGATGATGTAAAAATTATGGGATGATGATGTGATAAAGGTTATGATATATACTTGGTTAATGAATGTTAGGAGTACGTTACAATGTTTTTGACCATCATATTCATAAAACACTACTTTGATAAAGTGCATGTGGATGTGAAAAAGGGGTAGGGAACGTACATGAAATTATAAGGGAATAAGGTAATTTTAATTTATGATTAAATTACCATACCAAAGCGGAATTGGGAATAGATGTTGTATGGTTGTGATATATGGTTATGTAGGGATGCGGCATGTGGGAGTACATTAATGATTAAGGTTAATATGTTCTGGTATGTGGATCTGTGTTATAGTGGTTGGATTGTGGTGTTAGGGGGAAGTATTATTGGGGTGTTGGTATCATTTATTTCTCACATTCTAGATCAGACATGGGAGGTCATCCTACTATATCTCTACCAATTTGATAAGGAATGGAATTTTTACTAGGTTATAGAAATGATGAATTCACCTTTTATCAGTTGATAATGATTATTTTGGTATGGAAGGCGATGATCATATTTTTTATATTATTGTTATTGAATTTTATGGATTTGGTGTTTCCTTGTAATATTATATAGGAAGTGGATTTTGATATTGTAGGGAATGGAAGAAATTGATTTAAATGAGGTGTAATGAAGAGTTTATCAACATATATTCATATTTTTATCCTGATTATTTTTGTCATTATGTTTTTCTAGATTATGATCAATATTTTATTCTCTTTTATTTTTATGTACCAGTGATGTTGATGTTTTTATAAGAATGATCAGATTGATTTCTCTCATGTCCCCACCAATCTATAATTTTTATGTTTTTTTCTTGAAATATCATGGGTATATGATTTTATCTACTAGCTCCTATGGAGTTCAGATGATGATTAGAGTTAGAGGAACATATATTTCATATTCATTCTTAATGGTTTTATACATTACTTATATGAGACATTTGGGTAATTGGAATGTTTTTGTGTCAAGGAAAATATTTATATTTATATTTTTTCTTTTATTTATTTATGATTACAAAAAATTTATAATTCTAGTACCTCCCATTTAAGAGTTTTGTTACCCTATATCATATCACAAACCCATTTCTTGTTAGATGTTGAATTATGGGGTTACTATAACCATTAATACTAGACAATAAGGGATTCTAATTTTTGTGTGGTAATGAAAATGTGGTGTAGGATATTTTAGTGGAGGATTAATGGGAATTTTAGAGTTAGGAACTTGTGAAAATTACCTAGGATTATTGGGACAGTAATGAAAATTTATCAAAAAATAAGATGTTGAATTAGAAGACAAACCATGAAATTTTTTATGGGAGCCCATATGTTCTGACACAAGGACTATGAAAACCTACTAATTTTTCTAGGTGAAAAAGTGTAACTAATGTAGGGTAAAAATCAATGGGAGATATATCCATATATATTATAAATTGTATTTTAATTTCATTATTGTTCATATCTATGTTTCCATGATGTAGTTTCTATGCTAAAATTTTCAATAATTTATAAATCTTCTATTAAAATAGATAAATATTCTTAAGGTTAGGTTAAATGATAATTAAGTGGAATTTAAAACATAGATAAACCATTGTCATTTCTTGAATTTTTTCATTAATACTATAACCTGATTTGTAATGAAACAAAGTCTCATTATCATTGTCAAAATTCATAATTAATTAATATATGTTGATTATACACTGAATGATTCTAATATTAATTATTAATATATATAATATTCATAATCTTCATTATTCATAAACATCATTTTAGTGCATTTTATACTCTTAACATCATTTCACATTATGATTGTAAGTCTTTCTTAAAATGAACTATTACATGGTATGTTTTTGAACACCATATAAAATCACCAATGATATTGATTTTATTTTGATATCTAATTTTAATGTTTCTCATTACACTGGGAAGAATTAATAATTTTGGAGTATATAAATATTCACATTTGAAGACCACCAAAGTGGGTCTTGAACTAAAAACATTCTAGGTGAAGTGAAATGGACAATAGCACAATAAAAATACCGCAACAGCGAAGATCCATGCTAAATAATTTTGAAAATTGAATTGAATATAGATTAAAAAAGGGGAAAATTTAATAAAATAGTTACAAGAGATAATTTGGATTTGTAATGGAGATATAGGCATCCTAAGGTGAAGATAAAATACGTGGCTGGATTATGTGGCCCAAATAAATATTTCACCATTTCGATCATATATAACACACCGAAATTCCATTTGAGTTGAAATTTAATAGGATTTTGGAAGAAATCAAGATCTACATTTTATTCATTTATTTCCCGCTCTAATTTTTTCATCAATAATGTTATTTTGATACCTCTGTTCGATGGGTGAAAGTTATATTTCACTTCATTTCAAGGGTGAAGAAGCCCACTCTCCCTTGCATTCCACCACCATAGTCCTACCATAGTAACGTGTGATGTATATTACTATTGATAGTTAGACTAAAAGATTCAAAATTTCTTATTTAAGGTGGTGGTGGTGATGTATTTTATCATTTTTTTATTACTTTCAAGTGTAATGTTATACTACCATTTTGTATTGCCCTGTTAGTTCTTTCACATGTAAATTGTTTTAATTCACCTTAGTTTCTGAATAAAATTTCATCTTCTCCTTTTATTTTGTTCTTATTTATATCATGTTGATACTATTTCCTCAAGGTGTGAATTTATTCACACAAAACTTTGTGAAACTTACCACACAACAGTGGAGTGTTTGTTATTTTGTTTATTTTACCACTTCAATTACGTCCTCATGAGTATACTTTCCACTTCCATGGAAAAATTAGAATCAATGGAGGACTAAAACATTTATGGGTTGATCCAAGGGAGTAGAAAAGGGATGGATTGGAAGTTATTTATCACTCAATTAATTTATAATCACTTTTTTTAATTGATATTTTTATTTTACAATTTTAAAACGTCTTCATCCTTGTTGAATTTAAAGGACACACACTTCAAGTGATAATACGAACCTTTACTATATAGTTCCCATAAATATGATCCCAAAAGTGTATAGGTTATTTATATTATGGTTTTCTAGTGTTAAACTAGTAAGTGATAAATTTATTTGATCTTATTATGAACCCATATCAATTATAATAAATTTAAATATTTAAAAAAATCATCCAATACACCCCCAACTGATAACCTAGGATCAAATCATTCTCTTAATTTTAATTCAATTAGGAAACTAAGTGTTCATTTAAAAAATATTAAAACAAACCCATTTTGGCCACTTTATATCCAAAAATCCATTTATTTAAATTGTGTGTCTATAGGTTTTTCTTAGGTCTCTAAGGATTTGACAACCCAATCTACACTACAAGTGACAACTTATGTCTTATAACTTGGGTAAATTTGGGCGAGAACATTTTTTGGCGCTATTTTTGGGGACCAATTAAGTTAATTAGATGAAAAAACTTATTTACACACCCTCATTATTATATTCTCACCCAAATCATCTTATGTTTTCCCTTTGTCTATTTTTTTTATTTTGGCGCATGTCTACGTATAGCTGTGATAACTCAAACAGATTATTTAGGGTGGAATGTATGGGGGTTGGGGAGTCATGTACAAAAAAATAACTCATTCCATTAGATCATAATATGCTAAGTACTCTAGAGTAAAAAATTAAGCCCATTTCAATGGATTTTCTTTACATAAACCAACTCATAAACCTAGGTGGGAACCAAAATGGAAATCAAAATAAGGCATCCCCAAACATGGGGAATGTATTCAATCAAACCATGAATGACTACCTTACACCTTCCGGGGAAAATGCACCCTCATTAATTAGACACAATTACCTATGTGATTCCAACTTCATCTTTAAAACCCATTCCCTAAACCACCTTCCCCTATTCCATGGAATGGAGTCCAAGATGCACTACCTTCACGTTAAGGATTTCAATGACAATGCAGAAATCATGTGTCCCCCACATCAAATAGAATCAGATAAGATGAGGATATTTTTTTCTTTAAAGGATATAGCTAAAAATTGGATAATTAATTTGAGACCATCATCCATCAACTATTAGAATAAACTAAAATGATAATTCTAGAAAAAATACATTCCCCACAACAAAACAATGCTTCTTAAAAAGAGCATCCAAATATTTTTTTAAAAATCGGGATTCATTCTATGAGACATGGGGGAGGTTCAAAGATAGCCTAAACATGGTTCAATAACATGGTTTTTCTATTCTTGAACAAGTGATATCTTTCTATAAAGGGTTGGTAACATGGTACAAATAAATCAATGGCATGATGTGTAATGGAACATTTAAAAACAAAGCCCCAAATGATGCTTACAAGTATCATGAAGGCCTTGATGAACAAAATTAATCATGAGAAACATCACCTTATTCTGAAAATACACAAAAAACTACTAGAATGCATTCAAATAGAGAAGAGTAAATACTTTGGGCAAAACTCACAACACTCACTAGGAAGGGTAAAGAGATAAACCTTATAAAAATTCATGAAATCCAAGTTGTAGCCCCTGTTTGCAAAATTTGCGACAAGCATGACCACGAAATAGACAAATTCCCAACCATTCCATCTATCAAGGATGTTCTCCTATGAGGACCACATGCTGAAGTCAATGACCCAAACTTCCAAAAATCCCCAATACCAAAAAAAATTTATCCCAAGGTATAATAACCACCTAGGAATCCGCTGGAAAGATAACCAATAACCTAGCCAACCACAAAGACCAAACCACTACCCTACAAAAAAATTTTAAAACCATAACCAATTCCAACCACAACAAATACAATACAAAAATACTCTTATCTAGTACAAAAAACCCATCTTTCAACCCAAAAAATAACCAAAGTATCCTCCTGGGATAAACCAACCAACACAAGACCCCTCCCAATATGTCTCTCTCCCAATCCTTGAATAGTTGTGTAATCAAATGCAGAAAATGAACTCATAAGTATCTTCCCTTAAACAATAACTTCAAACCATCAAAACCGGAAAGGAAACCATTCCTACATAGGCCATTACACAACAAACATTATGGGTCTAGTCAAGTTTAACTCAAACAACTCATGAACAACTAAATAATGTGATATTTTTAGGAAGTGGGAAGTCAATTGAGAAAACTGAAAAAATAATTCAGAAACCACCTGAATCTTAAAATTATTTTGAAAATTAAAATGTAACACATGATCAAACAAAAAAACCTATCAAAATCTGAAATAAAGAACTCTTTATCAAACAATCCCCCAACCTGAACCATTTTACCAATGCATGAAGGGGAAAACCAAGCCTTAATTGAGTGAAACATTAAGGGAAATATTCTCAAAAGTCAAGTTGAAAAATCAACTCCTCGATGCTATTCAAACCATTCCTGCATACTCAAAATACATAAAAGACCTATACATATTTAAAAGGAAATTATCCCATAAGAACCAAGTCTTTCTCGCCGCAAATGTTAGAACAAAAATAAAAGTTATCCATTAAACAAAAATTAAGACTCATGATGCCCTTAAATTAATGCTGAACTATGAAAGAAAATGGTTTTCACAGACTTTTGTGACCTAGGTGGAATTTTGAATCTCATAACCTATGCTGTGTACTTATATTTAGTCTTAGAAGACCTCCAACCCACATCTATCACACTTAAATATACTAATCATAGAATTAGGGTTCCAAAGGGGATTTTAATGGATGTTCTAGTTAATGTAGAGAAATACAACTGCTATGAAGACTTCAATATCCTTGAAAACAATAAAATCTTATTAAATTTTTACTAGTGTAAAAAATGTTTAACACGTCGGTATTTTTCACGTCGGATCTATATAACCGACATGAAAAGATTTAATAATTGATATATCATGTCAGTTAATTTATAACTAATGTTATATATCGATCAGGATCCATTATTTATGTCAGTTATAAAATAACTGACATTATATATATGAAGATTATCTTTTTTACATTGGTTATTGTATAACCGACGTGAAAATTGAATCTAGCATGCTTTATCACGTCGGTTATTTTATAACTGACCTTATAAAAGAAATCTCGGTGCTTTACCATGCCAGTTATAAAAAAATTGCAGTGGTAAGATAATCTCAGAAATTTATCACGTTAGTATAAAGCAACATATATCACATCGATTATTTATAAACAACATGATAAATTGTTTTCTAAATCTGTTATTAAATAACCGCTGTTGTAAATATTTAAAAAAAATAGTTTACCACATCGGTTATTAAATAACCTCCATGCTAAATATTTTAAATGATTTATCGCACCCCGTATTCATTCATTCTGTCTTCTTCGATCAGGCGACCTCTGATTCATATCTATCGCACGAAAAACATAGAAATGATTCGTCAAAGTCATGACCTCCTATATCATTTTACTAACATCATTCTTCATATCTATTATCATCATATTTATTAGGTCGACTCACAATACTCAAGTAATCCTCACATGACTCCTTTTCAGTTTTTATTTTCTGTGATGCCCTAAACAAATTTTTTGAGATGTTATTTTTATTTGTTCTTGCCATCATGGTATGTTTCATAGTGTTCATCCATACCATGATAGATTCTTTTCTGAAAAAAATAAACCTATAGATGTTATATCATGCAAGTTTAGGATTTTTGTGTGTTCAATCATGTGTGTGTGTGCATACAGGGGGTTTCCATAGGGGTTGGGGCTATGCAAGTGGTCGGGGGTGTCCAGGGGGTGTGGGGGCTGTCCTAGGGGATTGTGGTGTCTAAGGGGGTCTGGTGGATGTAAAAGGGGTGGGGGTGGTGTCCAGTAGGGTGTAGAGGATGTCCAAGGGGGGTGGGGGATCCCCAGATGGTTTGGGGGGCTTGTCGAGAGGGTTGGGGGTGTCCATGGAGGCAGGGTTGGGGTAGTCCAGTGGTGTGTGGGGGTGGGGGGGGGGGGTCCAATGGGGTGGGGGCCTATCCAAGGGGGTGGGGGTGGGGGTGTCCAAGGGGGTGGGGGACTGTCCAGAGGGTTTGGGGGGTTTTCTGGGGGGGGATGGGTCTTTCTAGAGGGTTGGGGGGTGTCCAGGGGGTGTCTAAGGGGGTCGGGGTGGGGGTGGTGTCCAGTAGGGGTGGGGGAGTCCAATCAGGTGGGGCTGGGGGTGTCTAGAGGGGTGGGGGCTGTCCAGGCATTGGGGGCTGTCCAGAGGGGTGGTGGTGCTATCCAAGGTGGAGGTGGTGTCCTGAGGGTATCCAAGGGGGTGGGGGTGGGGGGGCTTTCTAAGGGGGTTGTGGTGTCCAGGGGGTGTCCAAGGTGGTGGGTGTGGTGTTAAAGGGGGTGGGGGATAAGTGTAAGTTGGGATAGACTATTTCATCATGGTTTGTGAATTAATGACATGATGATTGTATTGTTTCATGGATCTCAGGCTATAATTTATTAGTGTTTTTTAATTTATGGTGGCTCCATCATGGTGGTCAGTTTTGTGCTATGATGTGTCCAGGATTTCATTCAAATTGAATAGGGGGGACATTTGTGGATATTAAAGGAACTTGAGGTTTCCACTATGATTTTTAGGGATTCAAGCATTATGAAAAGATGAGGGGTGTTTCAAAATGGTTCTATTTGGTTATATATATATTTAACAGTCATTGAATATGAGAAAATTATGGGTTATTGGGGAGACCATTTCATGGTTTTCAAAGATATGGAGTTATCCGGAAGACATTGTGCCATGATGATTGTCTTTACACTGTGATTTTCTCCATCTGAGTTATTTATTTTAAATTTGATTTGATTTTCAGGTTTAATCTTTTTTCTACAATTTTCTATCAACCATTAGAGGCCCCATGGATTTCTTGGATTCCATGGAATTCCCGATGCTATGGTGTTTGATTATTTCTTTCTATTGAAATTTTATTTCCTTAAATAAGTTACATATTATATGTTATTCTTCCTTTCTTCTTTGTTTATTTTTTCTTCTTCATCCACTTCTTCTTCTCCTTCATTTCTTATATTATTAGGGATGTTTGGTCATTTTTAAATTTATGGGTTTATAGTAAGTGATGTGTTTGAGTGTTATTAGGAGGGGTGGGGGTGTCCAAGGGGGTCGGGGGGGGGGGGGGGGGGGCTATCTAGAGGGTGGGGGCTATCTATGGGTGGGGGGCTATCTAGAGGGGTGGGGGGGGGGGGCTGTCCAAGGGGGTGGTGGTGTCCAGGGGGTGTCCAGGGGTGGAGTTTCCAAGGGGGTGGGGGTGTCTAGGGGTTTGGGGTGTCTAGGGGGTGTCCAAGGGGGTAGGGTGTGGGGGTGTCTAGGAGGGGTGGGGGTGTCCAAGGGGGTGGGGGGGGCTATCTAGAGGAGTGGGGGCTGTCTAGGGGGTGGGGGTGGTGTCCAGGGGGGGCTGTCCAAGGGGGTGATGGTGTCCAGGGGGTGTCCAAGGGGGTGGGGGTTGTGTCCAAGGGGTGGGGGTGTTGTACAAGGGGTTAGGGGTGTCCAGGGGGTAGGGTTGGTGTCCAATGGGGTGTGGGTGGTGTCCAGGGGGTTGGGGTCTATCCAGAGGGGTGGGGGCTGTCCAGAAGTTTCCAATTGTTAAGATCTATGTAATTTTCAGTAGTGAATGTATACATATTTTAATATTTATACTTCGTATTTCTTTTTTATGGAAGGGTGAATTTGGTATCCAGTTTCACCAAGATGTATTCTCTGTGAACTTTAAGAAGAAACGATCCAAGATGAATTTAAAAATATTATATCTAAATATATTTTCCTTTTTAAAATAATTTTCAAGAATATTTTTTAAATACACATAGATTTTTTTTATATTTCAAAATTGTTTTACATTGAAATTATTATATTTTTAATATAAACATATATTTGTATTATCTTAAAAAGATGTATAACTTTGATAATTGTTATAGGTAATAATGAGTCAAAGTTGGATTATGACACATCGAATGAGTAATGAATATGAGGAAGGTGTTGATACATTTTTGGAATTTTCTAAACGAAACGTTCCAAGTTGTGACATTTTTTTCTGTCTAATCCCGAAATGTTTGAATATGAAGAATTTGAAAAGTAGAGAGATAAAATATCATCTGATTTGTAATGGTTTTAATCCAAGTTACAACCCTTAGATTCGCCATGGTGAAACTGGACAGAATTTCAGATCTATAGTTTATGATGATTCACAAGATGGTAACTCCGATGGAATTGAAGAAATGATTTGTGATATTACAGTAGAACAAATTGAAATAGAACCAATAGTTTCATGTCTATAAGGTGATGATGAAAAACCATTGTATCCTTGTTGAACCTATTTTACAGTTTTTTCGGGGGTGTTAACACTGATTAACCTGAAGGTGAAACATGGATGGAGTGACATAAGTTTTACAGAGCCACTAAAATTGATGAAAGAAATTATTCCAAAATATAACGATCTTTCAGATTAACATTATAAGGCCAATAAATATTATGCCCGATGGGATTGGGATATAAGAAATTACATGATTTTCCGAATTACTATATGATATATAGGAAGGAATAGGAATTTCTATCAGAGTGTCCTAAATTTGGGACATCACGGTATAAGGTGAAATAAAAATCACAGGTAGATGCAGAGATTACAAAGATCCCTTCAAAAGTATTTTGGTATCTTCCTATAATTAATCATTTCAAACATTTATTTTTAATTCACATAACACAAAAGGTTAAGATGGCATACTGATGAGTGGATATGTGATGGAAAAATACGTCATCCAGATGATTGTCCATAATGGAAAAAAATTGATGAGAAATATCCTACATTTGGAAATGAAATCAGAAATATTAGACTAGGGTTGTCCACAGATGGAGTAAATCCATACAGAAACCTCAGTAGTACACATTGTTCATGACCTGTTTTATTGGTAATTTACAACCTCTCTCCTGAAGATTGTTTGAATCACAAATATTTCATGTTAAATATAATGATCATTGGTCCGAATCAACCCAATAATGATATTGATGTTTTCTTGTCACCATTGAATGATGATTTGAATCTTTTATGGGTGGATGATATTAGGGTGTATGATTCTTATAAAATGGTATATTTTTAACTGCATGTAGCGCTTATGTTCACTATAAATTACATCCCATTATATGGAATTTTTTTCGGATACAGTGTTAAAGGGAATAAAGCATGTCCAATTTGTGAACAATAAACTTCATATTGTCAATTGCATCAGGGGAGGAAAATAGTGTACATGGGTCATCGATAGTTTTTGCCTATGGATCACTCATATATAAGAATAAAAAAGGCATTCAATGGCTCACAAGAATTTGATATTTATCCAAAACCATTATCCCCTGATCTGTATTTTGAGAGGGTAGAAACCCTTGATGTGACATTGGGAAAGACACTGAAATCTGGTAATGATAGACATATTTGGAAGAAAAGGTAAATATTTATTTGAGCTACTATATTTGATATGTCATAAAGTTTAATATAATATTGATGTCATGCACATGGAGAATAATATATGTGATATTTTTATAGGAACATTGTTAGATATTAAAGGAATGAAAAAAGATGGGTTGAATGCATGATTAGACGTACTATCAATGGGAATATCTTTGGAGTTAGCTCTCACTACTAATGGAAGACAAACATTTCTTCCCACAACTTGTCATACATTATAAAAGAGGGAGAAAAATAGTTTTTTTACTATCTTTATTATATCAAAGTGCCTCATGGTTATTCTTCAAATGTAAAAATTTTTGTCTCATTGAAGGACTTGAAGTTGATAGGTATGAAATATCTTTATTGTCACATCAGGCTGCAACAACTTCTTCCAGTTTCATTTCTTAGAATATTGCCCATCCGTGTCAGAAAGAATATAATGAAGTTGTGTTATTTTTTCAATTCAATTTGTATTAAGTTTATTGATGTGTATTATTTGAACATTTTAGAAAAGTATGCAATTTTTATACTTTCTAAATTGGAAAATTATTTTCATCCAACTATGTTAGATATAATGGTGCATTTAATGATTCATCTTGTTCGAGAAATAAATCATTATGGACCTATATATCTTCGTTGGATGTATCATTTTGAAAGGTATATGAAAATATTGAATGGGTATGTTAGTAATCCATATTTATCTAAAGCCTCCATTATTGAAAAGTATATTTCTAAGAGGTTTCAGAGTTTTTTACGAGCTACTTGGTTGTGGTGCAACACATAGGTTTGCCTCCATCTCACTATGAATGAGTTAATAATGAGGGAAAGGGGATTTGTGGCATGAAAGTCAAATCATTGTTAGGTGAATAGATGAAGAAGTTAGAATTATACATCATGAATAACATAGCTGATGCTCAACTATATATCACATTGTTTATTAACGAGTGGAAACAATGTCATCCAAAGAAGAAAGAAATTAGGATTTTGAATGGGCACAAAAAAATATTTTTTTAATAGTTGATAAAGACCTTGCTTTATAGATTATAGTTATTCGAGACATTAAAATGGGTAGTGGGTGGTCCATGTCTAAATGTGATAACATGGTCTGGTTATGAAATTAATGGCTATACATTTCAGACGAAGGCTCCAGACAACCGAAGTGCAATTCAGAATAGTGGTGTATTGGTGCAGAAGCAATGAATTTTTAGAGTGCTAAATACAAAAACCCAATTTATGCATCAAGTGCATATTATGGAGTGATTGAATAAATATGGGAGGTTGATTACTTTAAAATTAACGTTATTGTTTTTAAATGTAAAGGGTTTATCGGTAATGATAGTTTCAGACACAATGACTTTGGAATGATAGTTATTAATCTGAATAGATTGGAAAACACAATTGATTCTTTCATAATGGAAACAAATTCAAAAAAAATTTTATATGTAGTAGATTAATCAGATATGCATTGGGATGTTATTTTATAAGGGAAAAACAATATGTTTGTGAGGATGAAATTGATGACGATGATGATTTATGTGAGATCCCTACTTCCATGGAATGATTAACATAACATATTGATGAGCATGTTGAAGACATGATTTGTGCCGTAAGGAATGATCATGACAACGAAGTTTGGGAAAACAATCCATTTGAATATTCATAAAATTACAGGTAACATTTGTTTATTTCTTGTTTACATTTATTATTTTCATAAAATGTTAGATATTGTATGTTTTATCTTTATTAAAACATGTATTAAAACAAATAAGTATATGTTTTTGTTTGTTTTTAATTTTTTTTAGTTTACTTTATCATGTTTACCATTAAATAAATTATATATCAATAAATTTTGTTCAATGACAATTACTTTTCTATGTTTACCATGTTTACCAGAATTACCATAGTTACCATGTTTACCATATTTACCGTCTTTACCATTGTTTTACATGATTACCATATTAACCGTGTTTACTATTATGTAACTTAGTAAAATTTTCTATTCTATGTTTACATTAGTATTTTAATATTTAAATTTGTATATTTGTAAACTAATCTTTGTTTTTTTGATTTGACGGATAATGATATATCAAAATGTTTATCAACCACATGATTCTAGAGATGAGAATATAGGTCATACCTCTAGGGAGGAACATTGAAATTCTCCTACTAATGATCCCCAATCTTCCTAATGGGATCCCATTACGATAAAGAGTTCAAGAGTTGGTAAACATGGGCGCACACGTTTACCAAAATTATCACTATCCCATACGCAAGATGAGAGGATACTTGTTGATTTTGAATAGGATAATATTCCTAGAGGTCCAAATTCAAATGATTTTAAAAGTTTTGTATCAACTTAGTGTAAGATCAATGTAAGAATATTGTGTGTTTTTTTGGTCTCCTCCATGCAATGTTGGTCCAGGAACATTACTAGTATATCCCGTCTATCACCAAAAAACACACAAACATACCTATAATTGTTCAATAATATAATATGGGAAACTAAACAGTCACATATGTGTACTTGTTGGGTATATTTCAGATCATCACATTTTTTTCTCCAAATCCCTCTCCAACAACTGAACTAACTCCCTCTTCCCACTGCCAGGCTTTCTGTTAACGTCATTTTAGTCATCTCATGGGAAGCCTTAGGATCATCATTTCTAGTCCAGCAAGATCTTGGAGATTTCCACACCAAGATCCATGTATTTTAGTCGCACATTACTGTGTTTCCCATGGTTATACTAACATCAAAGTGATAGAATGAATGATTTTTATAGGGTAAGACAGCCTTGATGAAACATTTTGAGGGATCAGGATTCGTATGTGAGAGTGATGAGTACCTTTCAGCGGCATTCAGCCTTCAGAGGGATGGCGGTGCCTCCTCTCCCAACACTAGCTGTCCCGGGGCTGTACAGGGGGTGGGGTCAGTCTATGGGTGTCGGGGTGTCAAGGGGTGTTGTGGGGGTTGTACAGTGGGGTTGTGGTGAGGGGTGTTCTAGTTTGGGTTTGGTCATCTTTTGGTCTGTTTTTGGTCTGGGGGTGTCCAGTGAGGTGGGCAGGTGTCCAGGGGTATAGTGGGGGCTTTCCAGTGGGGTGGGAGGGTGTCCAGGATGGTGGGAGGGATGTCCAAGCGAGTGGGGGGATGTCCAGGGGGTGTCTATGGGTGTAAGGGGCAGTCCAGTGAGGTGGGGGGGGGGGGGTTCTAGGGGTGTGAGAGGGTTGTCCAGGGGAGTGTTGTCCAGTGGGGTGGGGGTGGGGGGTGTCCAACATGGTGGGGGTTGTCCAGAGGTGTGGAGGACAGTCCAGGGGTGTGGGGGGTGTTCAGGGGTGTGGTGGGGGCTGTCAAGTGTGGTGGTTTGGGGGGGGGGGGGGTTCTGGTCTGGTTTTGGTTTTTTTGTGGTCTGTTTTCGGTTTGGGTTTGTCTAGTGAGGGGGGGGGGGGGTCCAGGGGTGTGGTGGGGGATTTCCAATGGGGTGGGAGTGTGGGAGGGAGTCCAAGATGGTGGGAGGGATGTCCAGGTGAGTGGGGTGATGTCTAGGGGTGTGTGTGTGTGGGGGGGGGGGGGTAGTCCAGTTGGGTGAGGGGTGGGGGGTGGTTTAGGGTGTGGGAGGGCTGTCCAGGGGAGTGTTGTCAAGTGGGGTGGGGGTGTCCAGGATGTTGGGGGGGGGGGGGGGGGGGGTTCCCAGATGTGTTGGGGATAGTGTCGGGGATTGGGGGAAGTCCAGGGGTGTGGGGATGTGTCCAAGGGTGTGGTGGGAGATGTCCAGGGGGTGGGGGTGTCCAGGAGGGTGGGGTTTGTCCAGGGGTGTGGGGGGATGTCCTAGTGGTGTGGGAGGGGGGGGGGCAGTCTAGGGGTGTGGGGGTGTCCAAGGGTGTGGTGGTGGTGGTGGTGGTGGGGGGGGGGGGGTCCAGGGGTGTTGGAGGGCTCACCAAAAGTGTGGGAGTGCTGTCCAAGGGTTGGGGTGTCCCGGAGGGTGGGGGGTTGTCTAGGGGTGTGGGGGGTTGTCCAGGGGGTCGGGTAGTCTAGGATTGTGGGGGTGTCTAGGAGGGTGGGTGGGGGGGGGGGGGGTTGTCCAGGGTGTTGGGGGGGTGTCCAGGGGGTGGGGGCATTCCAGGGGTGTGTGTGGGGGGGGGGGGGGTCCAGGGGTGTGGTGAGGGATGCCATGTTGGGTGGGGGAATTCTATTCGGGTTTTGGTCTGGGGGTTTTTAGTGGGGTGTTTCCAAGGGTGTGGTGGGGGATGTACAGTGGGGGGGGGGGTTGGTCTATTTTTTGTCAGTTTTTGGTCTTTTTTTGGTATGATTTTGGCCTATTTATGGTCTTTTAGTAGGGAATAACAGTGGTTGATCGGTGGTGGGGGCCATCCAGTGGAGTGGGGGGGGGGGGTTCTGGTTTTTTTTTGGTAACTTTTTCTTCAGTTTCAGGTAATTTGGATGGGAATAGCAGTGGTTGATCGGTTTTATTTAAAAAAAATTCTTTTTTTACATCGATTATTCCCGAACCGACATAAAAAATGTATAGGGATTACTTTTAATGTCGGTTATTTGGAAACCGATGTAATAAATTCATGGGAAATGGTTTTTTCATTGGTTATTTCATAACCGACATAATAAATGGAAATGGATAGTTTTTTATGTTGGTTATTTTATAACTGACGTCGTAGATATGTTTTCACGTCGTTTATTATATAAGCGATGTTGGAAACCGCTTGCTAGACATGTTTATAATGTCGGTTATAAAAAAAGTGATGTGATAAATGCTTCGGAGGAGTGCTTTATGACGCCAGTTATATAATAACTAACGCGAAAGGGTATATACCAAGTCGGTTATTAAATAACCGACATAATAAACCATGACTCCGAAGTGTTTTCCATGTCAGTGTTTTATCAACCAATGTAAAAAACGCTTCAGATTTGTGTTTTTTACGTCGGTTGTAAAATAAGCGATGTAAAAAACAATGTTTATAAAGTCTCTTGTAATAACATCGGCCAAAATCCGATGTAAAAATTAAAAAATAACCACCATAAAAAACGTTTTCTACACTATTGATGGAACAAAACTCAACCATCCTTGTCCATCCCTTCCTTGCAACAATAAAATTTGTTATCCGAGTCCGAAATGGAAACATGAACATCACCTTTGGAAACAAGATTCTTGACTAGAAAATCTATAATGAAACCTCACAAATAGAATATTATGAGGATATTCATGAGTAAACATGATAGAAAGTGTTTAAAATGAATCCATATAACATAAAATAATATTTGAGGAATTTTTAAGTTAGGAAAATATTTATTTCCTTTCTTCACATGAAGAAAGTTTATCTCATTGGCTAGAATCAATTTCAGATTTCTCTGATGATGAAATCTCAAGAAACAAATCATTGAAATATTTTAGGGAACCACATTCATTGATACCACTCTAACTACCTTCCTTAACACAGATCAATATAATATTATAGTTGAAACTTCTATACGCGTGGAATCAATATTATGAGATACTCTTAAAAAATAAATTGATATTGATCCAATGTCTCAATATTCTAACGAAATTTTTAACCAACCTCACCTTGAATTGAATGAACTTCCGAATTCACATAATTATACCTTAGTAATAGAAAATGGAACACATAATATTGTTATTTATTCTTCCCTTGAATCCGATCATGATAGAATTCTTCTAAATGTCCTTAAAAGACATAATAAATCCATTGGATAGAAAATATCTGATATTAATGGGATTAGAAAACTTATCAAGACTCATAGGATTGTTCTGGAATCTGATAAAAATCCATGTCCTCAACCGTAGAGGCGAATCAATCCTAATCTCATAGAAGTAGTGAGAATTGAACATATGAAATTATCAAAATCTATAATCATCTATCCCATAGCTAACAGTGAGTGGGTTAGCCCAATCCATGGGGTTCCCTGAAAGGCTATAATCATAGTGATAAAAATAAGGATGGGGAGATTCATCCAACTAGGGTGAGTAGTGGATAAAGAGTCTGCATAGACTATAAGAAGTGCAAATCATTTACCAAGAAAGACCAGTTCCCCTACCATTTATTGACCAGGTCCTTGAGAGAGTGGAAGCTCATTCCTTATACTGTTTCTCAAATGGGTACTTGGGGTACAATCAGATTGAGGTCTCCCTATAAGATCAAGGGAAGACTATGTTTACCAATCCATTCAGCACCTTTTCCTTCAAACACATTCCCTTTGGGTTATGAAATTCCCCTATAACCTTCTAGCGGTGCATGATGGGAATTTTCTTAGACATGGTAGGTGATTTTCTAGAGGTGTTCATTGATGACTTATCTATGTTTGGGAATACATTTGAGGGATGTATGAAGAGCATGTAGAGAGTATTTTCAAGATGTGGAGACAATAATCTGGTCCTAAATTTGGAAAAATTCTATTTCATGGTTAAAGAGAGACTAGTCCTTGGCCAAATAGTCTTAGCTAGGTGGATTGAAGTCGATAAATCCAAGGATAACATCATTTGTCACCTTCCATCACCCAAAAATACCATAGATGTGATTTCTTTGTTAGTACATTCTAGTTTCAATAGAAGATTCATTGGGAAATTTAGTTCAATTTCCCATCCCCTTTGTGGTATTATAGTAATGGATGCTCCATTTTTTTGTATATAAAGCTGTGAGGGTTCAATCTCAACCCTCAAATCATCTCTCACATCTCCTCCCATCATGAAATCCCCAAATTGGAACCTTTTATTAGAACTCATCTGTGATGCCATTGACTTTTCATTAGGAGCTGCGTTAGGACAATATTGTGATAAAACTCTTTATTTAATTTCTTATTCAATAAAATCATTAAATGATGCCGAAATCAGCTACTCCACTATAGAAAAGGAGATACTTGTTGTTCTGTTTTCCATAAAAAAGTTTAGGTCCTACCTCTTAGGATCCCCCATCATTATGTTCACTGAACACTCTGCACTGAAATACCTCTTCCAGAAACAAGATGCTAAGGCTAGACTGAATAGGTGGGTCCTTCTCTTACAATAATTTCACCTCACAAACAAGGGTAAACAGGGTATTGAAATTTTTTTGCTGATCATCTCTTTAGGATTTAATTTAATTACAAATTATCTCACCTTTAAGTGTGTGATTCATTCCCTAGTGAAAACCTATACTCTGTGAGTGACTACCATTGTTATGACGACATATCCAACCACATAGTTAGGGTAGTAATTCAAAATTTTTTAGTGGCTAAATCTAGAAGGAAATTCATTTATGATGTTAGGCACTATGTGTTTGATGATCCACACCTCTATAAGTTCTTCCCTAACCAAGCCATAAAGTGGTGTGTATGAGAATCTGAACAATATTCCATCCTTAATTTGTGTCATAGTGATGATTGTAGAGGTCACTTTTCCTCTAAGAAAACATCCACTAAGGTACTTTATTATGGTCTCTTATAGCCTAACCTTTCAATGGACTCAGAAATTTTTTTTTCAAAAGTTTTCCAAGGTGTCAAAAAGTAGGCTCTATCAAAAAAAATAATCGAATTCCACTCACTCCCATTTTAGTGATTGAAATCTTTGGATGCTAGGGAATGGATTTCATGGGTCCCTTCATAAAATCTAATTGAAACTTGTACATTATTTTAGGTACCGGTTATTTCTCCAAATGGGTTTAGGACATTCCTCAAAAACATAATTATTATCAAAAAAATTATTATATTTCTCAAGAAAAACATCCTCTCTAGATTTGGAAATCCTAGAGATTTCATTAGTGATAGTGGAGCTCATTTTTGAAATCATCCATTCTCAGCACTGATGGAAAAGTATGAAATTTCTCACAAAGTATCCACTGATTACCACCCACAAACCAATGGTAAAGCTGAGTTATCTAATCATGAAATCAAAAAAAAAATTGAGAAATTTTTTTAGTTCATCTAGGAAAGATTGTTCAAGAAAACTCTTATATGCTATTTGGGCCAATCAAACTACATTTAAAAACATTTTAGGAATGTCCCCGTATAGTTTGGTTTTTGGTAAAGCTTGCCATTTTCTAGTGTAGACTGAACATAAATCCATTTGGGAAATTAAAAAATTAATTATGACCTCTAATTTTTTAAAACAAAATGGAAATTAGATCCTAATGAACTTTAGGAATATATGATGAAGGATTATAAAAATTCAAGGATCAATAAAGCTAAATTTCAAGCCTACCAATCTTGAAATATTAAAACTAAACACATTTCACCATGTAAATATGTTCTTTTTTATAGTTCTTAAACATCAATTACACCTGATAATGTTGATATCTAGATGGTCCGGACTATAAATAGTGCATAAGGTGTACCCCCATGGGGCTGTAGAAAATAGAGATCCCATTAATGGTCAAACCATCAAATTTAATGGTCATAGATAAACACCATTCATTGATCCATTACAAAAAACATTAACTTGATGAATACTTGTGTGAAACTACCATAGATGAGGAAAATAATTAAACAATTAAGGTTCTATGTTGATCTGGAGATGTTAAAAAAATTACTTCACGAGAGGCAACCTGTGATTTTCATGTTTTTATTCATTGTGAATCATATTTATTTTTCAAATAGGATTAATGAATCATTGCGATATTTAAAAAATAATAATTAATCAATAAAATTTGAATATGACAGTAGCTTAGATTTTTGACCTGTTCTTCTATTATGAGTATGGATGGGTATGAAAGAGGATAACTATATCCATCCCTATCACGTGGTGTGATCCTTGAGTAATAACTTTACCAGAAATTTAAAAATAATACAACGTTTCATCAGTTTATTTTAATTTATATTATTTTTTAGTTAAAAATAAAATAAAATAATAATAATAATAATAAAATAAATGGACACATCATAGGTCATGGGAAAAATCCCATCACAACTGAAAAATCCATAGGGACTTGAACCCGGGACCGAAGGGAGACAGGGGAACACACTTTCCACTGACCTATGACTTATAATACTTCTTTATTCTATAATTTATATATATATATATATATTTTATGTTTGTATTGTTTTGTTTTGTTTGTTTGTTTTTACATGTTCTAATGTGGAACTCTGTGGGTGAAATTGATATCAAAGGAATAAATTGGAGCCGCAAAAACGTCAACCTCAACCACCACGTGACTTCATTCCATGATTACCATTTTCAATATCCCCTTCAAACTCCTCTCCTCTACCCCATTCAATGTTTTATTGTCTTTAAACAGTGGGGACAATTTTATTCTATGTGTGAGTGGGGGGGGGTGGTGTACAAAGAAAGAAAGAAATCCTCGTGAAATAAAAAATGTGTTTTAATGGAAGGAAAAATTCCTTTAACATTGAACATGATAATACACATTGAAGACATTGATGCTTAATACCAAATAATTTAGCATGATATGATTTTTATTTTAATCCATGTATAATTTCATGAACATATATTTGGGAAAGTGTGACTGTCTAATGTGATATTTCATCATTTATATTTTAATCCTAATACAAAAACTCACAATGCACGTACTTTGGATAGTGGGGTATTATTTTTCGTTCATAAGGTCCCCCAAATAAATATCATAGGTTTGGTGATCATTTTAGTTATAATATGAGTAAATGAAATTTTAAAAAAATAAAAAAACAATAAATTTTCACATGGAGTAATAAAATGACCTAATGCATGGATTTTGGCACATGGGGATGGTGACTCCATAGTTGTCTAGAACGGACGTAGTAATGTTGTCCCTATTTATGGTAATTTGACATTTTTGTCATATTTAACCCCAGATGATGCTTGAGTATGTGAGTTTGACATGGTTCTATAATGTCTTTATGCCTAGGAGTAATCAGCAAAGTCTCGCTACATGGTTTGAGTCGATTGAGTGCAATTTCAATTACCATGAAAAAATTGCCACAAAAAGAAATAATTTTTTTAATACTCATCTTAATATTGAAATATGATTCAACCAAGTTCTTCAATCATTTATCCCTTGAATAAATATGAACCCCCATGTCTATTGTGCAGTACAACACATCATCAAACATAATTGATATTGGATGAAATATGGTGATGAATTTGAACAAATAAATGGTCTTGGGATTCAGATATTCTTATGAAACTATCTTGTATTAAAATATTTTGATGGGTTTCATTAATGTTTGGTAAAATAGTTTTTGGTGATCAGTGTGTATTATATTTTTTTTGGGAAAAGGGAATTTGAATTTCATGTTCTTGTGATATAATTTTCTTGGGACTAGAAAAACCGATGTTGTGGGTGTGATTATCAATTGAATGAGTATAATATTAATATTCAATATATATAATATTCATGTTATTCATTGTTCATAAACAAAATTTTAGTGAATTTTACACTTTTAACATCATTTCACATTATGATTATAAGTCCTTTTTAAAATGCTTTATTACATGATATATTTTTGAACACCATATAAAATACCCAATTATATTGATTTTATTTTCATATTTAATTTTAATGATTATAATTACATTAATAACAATTCATAATTTTGGAGTACATGATGATTCACAATGGAAAACCACCAAAGTGGGCATTTAACTAACAACATTCTCGGAGAAGTGATCCAGATAGCAGCCCAATAAAACCACTGTAGAGGCCATGATACAAGACCCAAAATTCTGAAAATTAAACTAAACATCGAAAATATCAAGGGAAAAATTTAATACCACAGTTAAAATAGAAAATTATGATGTTTTAATTAAGTTATATGTGGCCCATGTTGAAGATAAAATTCTCTCCCGGATTCTGTGGCACAGAAAAATATTACACCATTTTGATCATATCTCAAATAAAAAATTCCATTTGGGGTGAAATTTTACAAGATGTTAGGACACATAATAGGATTCATTTTATTATTCTATGGGTCACTCTAATTCGGCCATATATATGGTCATTTTGACGCCTCTATTCAGTGGATGCAAGCTGACATCCACTTTGGGTCAAGGTTGAAGAAGTCCACTCTCCCTTACATTCCACCACCCCATGCCTACCATAATCAAGTGAGATGATTTTTACCATTAGGAGTTAAACCCAACACTTAAAAAATTCCGATTTAAGGTAGTTGTGGTGAATAAGTTTAGCAAGATTTGTTTAGTTTCATGTTTAATGTTATGATGCCATTTTGTATTGCCATGTTTGTGGTTTCACTTGTATGTTGCTCTAATTCACCTAATTTTCTTAATAAAAGTTCTTCATATCCTTTTATATTGTTCTTATTTATATCATGTTGATAAAATTTTCTAATGGTGTGAATTTATTCACACCAAACATGTGAAAATTATCACACAACGATGGATTGTTCATTATTTTGTTGTTTTTACTTCTTCAATTCGTCCCTCATGAGTCTACTTTACACATACTTTGATAGAATAAAATCAATGGAGGGAAAAACATTTTTTGGGTTGATCCAAGGGAGGTGAAAGGGGATTAATTTTATGTTATTGATCACTCCATTTAATTCTAATCACTTATTTTAATTTTTATTTTTATTTAACGGTTTTTAAACGTCTTTGTCTTTGTTGAATTTAAAGGCCACACACTTCAATTGATAATAGGAACCATTACCATATAGTGATAATAATATGATCCTCTAAGTGTATATGTGATTATTATTATTATGGGGTGTTGGTATTATACCAGTAAGTGATGAAGTTTTTTGATCTTCTTATGAACCCATATCAAATATAAGAACTTGAAATCGTTAAAAAGTAATTCATCCGATCCACCCCAAGAGATAACCTGGGATAAATTAATTATCTTAAGTTGAATTTAATTATATATCTTATTGTTCATTTAATAAATATTTAAAAAAACTCATGTTTTCTAATTTAAATCCAATAATCCATTTCTTTATTTTGTGTGTCAATAGGTTCTTCTTAGGTCTCTAAGGATTCGACAACCTATGATACACTACAAACGACTGCTTAACCCTTAAAACAAGGGTAAATTTGGGAGAGACCATACTATAAAATTATTTATAATTTTTGGTGAGTCATGTTTAATGAGTTATAAATATATGTAATCATAAATATTTTATGTTCGTTTATACATCATGTTTTCATTTGAATAATTTTAGTTTGTTAATACAAAATATTAGTTCTAGAGACATACATCAATAATTTTATTTATTTAAATATACAATTTATCCCATGTTTTAGCTTAAAACTAAGAAAGATTATATCAATGTTTCAGTTTCAATATTAAATTTGGGCTAGTTATTTATATAGTGGTATGAAGATGATGTGAATTCATAGTGAAAACCCCTAGAAATATTGATAAAAATTACATTAATAAATAGATTCATTCCTTTTCAAGTCCAGAATAATGTTATGGGATACCATAATATTTAAGTTTTACAAGTTGAAATGTAAATTCCCTGAAATTTGAAGTTCATAGAATTATTAATTAGTTTGTTTTAAAGAAAACAAGAAATAAAAATGATATTTTTTGAATAAAATAATTTGAATATTGATTTATTATTGTAGGAATAATATCTAAAGTAGAAGAATAATTTTATGAATTATTATGTGAGCCCTAGAAATTAATTTATGGATAGTATCTGTGGATTTAGTGTGTTTTACCTAAAATATGGAAGTTAAAGTATTTCACCATTTATATATTATGAAATAATGTTTCTTTGATGATAAATTTTTTTAGAAATGTTTTTTTCACCATTTTAATCATGATACACTGATGTAAAACTTGTCTAATTTTTATTTTCCTATCAAAAACCATGTTTGATTGACATTTGTAATGTTTAAGGTGATATGTTTTCAGTGAAATGTAATGTAATGAACTTTTAGTGTTGTTCCTAATCTGATATTAAATTAATTTTTCATCAAAGTAATTCTATATTATTATTATAATATTTCAAATAAAATGTGTATAAACAACCTAAAAAATATGGATAATACAAGGTATTAGTATTATGAAATTAATGTATGGGGGTCTAATTTTGGTTTTTAAATTTTATGTGATGTGAATAAATTCATTTACATTTCTTGATATTTTAATTTTATTTTATTCTGGTGATTTCATTGATGGAATAAACATCCATAAAAATTTATCCATTTCTATATTTATCTGAATAAGTCATTTTAAATATAAAATTTCTGTAATGATGACCATTTCAAAAATGCTAAATTGATATTAAAATATGTTTCAAAAAAATATTTATTATAGTGTTTCCTTATTAAAATAGGGTGTAATTTACCTATAATATTTATATATTTTATTATTATAATTTGTATCCTTATTCGGTGGATTTTTTTTCTAATTTTGTGTCTGTTTTAATGGATGGTATCTTCTGTTGGTATGTATGAGGTGTTATTTCTTGTTGAGAGGGAAATAATTGTTTTTGTTAGTTGTGGGGTGATTTGAGTGGAATGAGTGTTTTTATTGCAGTCAAATTTAAATTATCGTTGTGAGGAGATGAATATAATATGTGAATTGTGTTATGTTGGTGTACTTGATTCATATGGTTTAATGTTCTGATGGGGGACTATTATGGAAGATTAATGGTGGATTGATGATGTGGGGAATGGTGATGTGGTTGTGTGAAGTGTTGTGTGTATGGGATTTTTTGGGAAGGATAATATATGAGATGATGTGTTTTAATATAATTTTTTTCTCCTATAATTTCATGTTCTTTGTATGGTTTTTAAATTTGTTATATTTTCTTAGAATATATTCCATCAAAGCACAATCAACACATTTGTACTGGGAAATAGAAATTGTAATTTTGGGATTGAGTGTTATTAAAATTTCAACTGTAAGAATTAGTAATGTTCCACAGTAAGGAATATATTCCTCAAGATAAGTAATTTTTGGATTTGATTTATGTTTCATTTTTGTTATAAATGAATATGGAATTATTTTGTGTTAATTTATCCATTGAGTTACTTTAGTTGGTGGATTTAAGAAGATGGGATGAATGATGGAAACTTTTAATGGATGTCATGGGAGGTGTTTCTCATATTTATAAAGTGGGATTCATTTTCAGAAATGATGAAGGGTGATCAATTGAAGGATCTATAAAATATTATATAGTATGATAAAACCATTTGGATATTTGCGACTCATTTTATGGACCTGATAAGTTAGTTTTTCCATTTTATTCTTAGAGAAGAAGAATTGAAACAACATTGTGATCCAATCTTGAGGCTAGATATTTAGTGATCTAACATTGATTTTTAGTTAATGTATTGGAGTAAGGTCATTGATCAAGCAAGGATTGTATAGAACAGTTTTCCAGTGGTTGAATATCCTAATGAATATCCCTCCCATGTGTTTTGGATGTTTGAGATGAATGCTTTTAGTTGTGATAATTGAGGTTTATAGAAGAGGAGAGTGAGACAATATTCTAGGGAATGGCCATAGATTCGAACCACGGGGCTATATATCTCAATGGTTCATGTGTCTATTGAGTTTATCATTTTCATTTGTAATGTCTTGGGGTTATCTTTAGTATGAATATTAAAAGGACAGTCACTATAAAATATTGTGTTATTTTCAACAACACATTTATGATTGACTACCATCGCAAATGTCTATTAGCAACAGGTGTCTGTTCTAAAATCATCATTGTAATAAACAATGTCACAAATTAAGGTATTTGTGATGTGACATCATAAATAAAAAATTACTGTGATAGGCTAGGAATCCATCAAAAATGGTATGCGTCAATGTATTTGTTATGGACAACTAATCCATCCAAATATTATTATTTAAAAATATTCATAAAATAAAAATATAAAAATATACATAGAAAATCTAAATAGATTTAGAAAAAAATAAACATATCTAAAAATATTTAAAATAATTAATAGAATTTAAGTAATTAAAAATTGTAGAAAAATTTAAAATAGTTAAAAAATTTAAAAATAATTAAAAAGTTATTAATTTAAAAAATTATTTTTCAATAGAATATCAAACAATTAAAATTTTAAAATGATATGAAATAATTAAAAATATTTAAAAAATTACAAAAAATAAATAATTAAAAATAATTAAAAATAATAAAAAATAATTAAAAAATTTAAAAAAAAATAAAGAAAATACATCATTAAAACAATAATGGGTTTTTTATCCGGAATTAATAAATAGTCATAAAAATTCACATATCATCAACTGGTGTCTGGTGGAGGAGGATCACTCAAAGGATCAGGGGGATGAAAATTTGTACTAATACCTCATGCAAGCTGTCACATATACTCCAACATCTACTTATCTCTCTAATGCTGCTACTCACAATCATCCTCCCTCTCTTTCTAAATCCATTGAATCATCTCATCCTGAGCATTCATCTTCTCCTCATACTCTAGAGTGGATGGAAACATTGACGATGACAATATATGCTCTCCCTTCAATTTCACGGATGAAATATCAGAAGTACCACAATAACTTGTAGGTGTTAGTCAAGAACATGTACTAATAACCCGACCATTGTAGACATCATGATGTGTTTCTTATATCCAAAACCCCTCATTGAAATCCAAATCACTAGTGGCATCTTATTCACTGCCAGCTTGAATATCCATTGAATGTGATGTTACAGCCTCATACATTTCCTTCAAATATAATTACAAATTATAATAAAAATAAATTAAAATTTATTAAATTTTCAAAAAATTTACAAACCACCATAGAAAACTGTCTTCCACCTACAAATTCATCTATATGGGGATCCGTATACTTATTATTATTAAATTATACTTATATTATTGTCGAGTTATTGGTGGCCTATACAATATGACAAACATGTTACAGTTGAATTATATATAAATAAATACATAATATCATTTACCATATGTCGTCGATGAATGACAAATATATAACTTATGGCCTATGTGTGACGTCTTGCCTCCCCGGACTCTAACATCTAGATGATGAAATCCTCATAAAAATATATCCTAGCTAGTAAGAGAATAATACATCCCATACTTGATTTGAAAAATATTATGGTTGATGTGATATGGAAGACTGGTCAAAAAAGTAGAAAAAGCGTTATCCATAGCTCACTTTATAAGGTTGTGTAGGAACGGAAAAAAGAAAGCACGTATACAAATATCTCATGCATATTGGGAAGGATCTCTTAGACTACCAATAATAAAATGAAAATAAATTATGAAAGACAATTAAAAACAATATTTTAGAAATTAAATAAAATACAAAAACATTATAATATTTAAAAACATACAATCTAGAATTCGAACATCTGGTGACACACGGTGATAAGAACCAGGTTCCGTGATACCCATGGATCAAAAAAATTATTTCATAGGATCGAACAAGCCTTCCTAATAGATAAATGAAAAAACCATGTGAATAAAAACAAAAAATAAAAAAAATTATTACAAAAATTAGAACAAAAAATTTAATATAAAATAAATATATTAAAAAATTAAACACACCTCTATAAATGAGAATTATAATTAACATATGGTCTTCTCTCTATAACTTGATCCAGAATCAACCATCGAGAATGACTATGCCCCATCTTAATAGGATAAACATCTCAGGGATTAGATGAATTGGGCTGATCAATAAGTTGTTCAGAATCAGTGAGAGAACAAAATAGATTTTTAGAAGCATCTATATCCATCTCAAAAAATATTATTATGTTTAATAAATTATTAATATAAATATAAAATATAAAAAACTTACAAATACCGAAATATAATATTCTTACTCGTAACAAATAGTTAATAAAAATATAAAATATAATGAAACTAATAAACATAATTATATAATAATACCCTATAAATAAATACTTTAATATAATACATTAATCATCAAATTATTCATCATTTTCATCAAGAACAAGGTCTTCAACCTTTTATTCAACATCATAAAATTCCATTGGACTTTCCATTTCATTATCTTTCATTAATTCATCAGCATTATATTTATCATCATTCCTTACCTAAGGGGTTTAATCATCAAAATATATATCTCATCATGTAAGAGATATATTTTGGGATATTTCTTGAAAAAATTTAATGTTCTTCACTTCCAAAAAACCATATTTATTTTCAATAAATTGATTTCCATGTTATTTCATTTTTATCACACTCCACTAGTAATTCAAATATATCGAAACATTATAGTACTTTTCAAAATGAAAATTATGTTCTTTATGTGCTAACATAAATGGTTAATTTGATGAAAAAAGATTGTCATATTTAATTTCAACAACTCAATGTCATGGGTGAACTCAAATCCATCAATCAGTATCAAAACAATAAAATTTAAATATTGTAACATAATTTGGTCATAGATATCATAAATCAATTATTTCATCCAACACACCATAAAACTCAACTTCACTTTCTTTATGATAAAATACTTTCAAACAAACACTACTATTCATTTATTTCTTTGAGTCACCATATATGCGTGTATGGAATCAAAATTCATTATCCACATACCCATTATAATATTTTACAAATTTTGATGGAGGGTTTTTGAGTACACATAATCTACTATAAATATTATTTTCATGTTGTTTTTCTTACAAATAATAATAATTATTAATAATAGATATCATTACTGAATTGATTTATTTCTACATCGAAATAATCTTAACTTACAAGTCATGGAAACTAGTATTTTATTTTTTTGTGACACTATTAAAGATTAGTATATGTAATTTGTAAAAATTTGTTTTGATATGGTCATCATATAGTTTAGAAGAATAAATATAAATAAATTCATATTTAATAAATATATTAAAAATTAATAAAAAAGTAGTACATACAGCACAAATCATGTCATGCAATCACAATTCAGAAGATATTATGTATGAGCTCTGTGGAGTTGTTAATATGAAATGCAACATTCATGATCACACCAATTGTATGCTCCAACTGATTAAAAATTGATAATTTATAGTCTGTGACATCATAAAAAAATTTCTCATTATGACCCATCTAGCTATGTTTTGATTGATATTCTAATTGAAAATAATAAGATCTGAAATTTGAAACTTCCACCTTCTAGTACCCTTATATAGTTTGCCCTTAAAATAATGCATTGTTATGAACTTTCTTATTTAACATTTTCATTCATCTCTCAAATGAGTACAACCATAGGAATTGTACTGGTCCTCTACATTTTTGTTCACACAGAAAATTCAATATTAAATGTTCCCTTGAGTCAAATAATCCTAGTTAAAATATTTTCCCCAATTTATATAAAATTAAAATAAAATCCTTTTACAACATACTCAATGAATCGTAATCTAATATTTACACACAAAAATATTAGATAAAATATGATATTTTGGTCGACACATCCCATATTGACGAAATCAACATCCCTTTAAGACCAACATGCTGTAATAATTCTATTATCTATGGTCATATTAGTTATTTACAATAATATATAAAATATGTTATGAAAATAATTCATCTCATTATGAATTACATATAACATGTGAAGAACAAAGAAATATGCCAATATGGAAAGTCCCAAAAAAATCTACTTTATCAAATTGTAATATTTTTCAAATACATTTATTTTTTATTTATTTATTGTTGGTACAAATTTAATATAAGGTAATGTATAGATAATATGTTTTAACTGAATATATGATATAACATCTTATGGTTTATCTCTTTCATTTTGAACTATTTTAATTTTTTTCCCATTCTTTCAAAAAGTGTGATCCTCTAGATGAAATCTCTAATGGAAGTAAAAATAACAATTCTCTCTCCCATTACCACGAATAAATGATTTATTTATTATCCATGCAGTATGGAAATAATTATAGACCATGTATGATCCATCCACATAACACACCATACACTGGAAAGTCACAGATAAGAAATATTAATGCATTCATTAGTGTGAAATTCTTATATGGAACTATATTAGATATAGTCACACTATTTTTATGTAATGAAATTAAAAAATAAATTAGTTTCTTCAAATAAACATCAATATTATTATTTGGTTTTCCTAGAATTAACAATGGAAAATATATATGGACTCTTCTTCAGTATTAAAGGAGGTCAGTTAAATAGATTAATGAAAAAAGGCTAACAAAAATATTAAACTTCACAAGTATTAAATGGATGAAAATCATCAACATAAATACCCAATAATATTTTATGGGGTTTTAAAGAAATAGTAATGTTTCATCTAAAAAATGTTTTCACATAAATCTCCATCAGATGGATGATTTAAGCTATTACTAATAAAAATATTATATT